>JARNME010000404.1:10416954-11016954 GCA_030179655.1 Scaptomyza flava
TTATGGAAGTCGAAAGATTTTACCAATGCCCAAGTCAATGTTTGTTTATAAAATTTTAACATGAAATCTGACCAAAAATCGAACTTTATTTAAATGTAATTTCTTAAATGCAGTTTTATTTTAGGGGTCAAACCATGACTTTTAAGCTATTGCTTTTGAAAATCGGGTCACATTTGACGAAGTTATGGAAGTCGAAAGATTTTACCAATGCCCAAGTCAATGTTTGTTTATAAAAATTTAACATGAAATCTGACCAAAAATCGAACTTTATTTAAATGTAATTTCTTAAATGCAGTTTTATTTTAGGGGTCAAACCATGACTTTTAAGCTATTGCTTTTGAAAATCGGGTCACATTTGACGAAGTTATGGAAGTCGAAAGATTTTACCAATGCCCAAGTCAATGTTTGTTTATAAAAATTTAACATGAATATGACCAAAAATCGAACTTTATTTAAATGTAATTTCTTAAATGCAGTTTTATTTTAGGGGTCAAACCATGACTTTTAAGCTATTGCTTTTGAAAATCGGGTCACATTTGACGAAGTTATGGAAGTCGAAAGATTTTACCAATGCCCAAGTCAATGTTTGTTTATAAAATTTAACATGAATCTGACCAAAAATCGAACTTTATTTAAATGTAATTTCTTAAATGCAGTTTTATTTTAGGGGTCAAACCATGACTTTTAAGCTATTGCTTTTGAAAATCGGGTCACATTTGACGAAGTTATGGAAGTCGAAAGATTTTACCAATGCCCAAGTCAATGTTTGTTTATAAAAATTTAACATGAAATCTGACCAAAAATCGAATTTTATTTAAATGTAATTTCTTAAATGCAGTTTTATTTTAGGGGTCAAACCATGACTTTTAAGCTATTGCTTTTGAAAATCGGGTCACATTTGACGAAGTTATGGAAGTCGAAAGATTTTACCAATGCCCAAGTCAATGTTTGTTTATAAAATTTAACATGAATCTGACCAAAAATCGAACTTTATTTAAATGTAATTTCTTAAATGCAGTTTTATTTTAGGGGTCAAACCATGACTTTTAAGCTATTGCTTTTGAAAATCGGGTCACATTTGACGAAGTTATGGAAGTCGAAAGATTTTACCAATGCCCAAGTCAATGTTTGTTTATAAAAATTTAACATGAAATCTGACCAAAAATCGAACTTTATTCAAATGTAATTTCTTAAATGCAGTTTTATTTTAGGGGTCAAACCATGACTTTTAAGCTATTGCTTTCGAAAATCGGGTCACATTTGACGAAGTTATGGAAGTCGAAAGATTTTACCAATGCCCAAGTCAATGTTTGTTTATCAAAATTTAACATGAAATCTGACCAAAAATCGAACTTTATTTAAATGTAATTTCTTAAATGCAGTTTTATTTTAGGGGTCAAACCATGACTTTTAAGCTATTGCTTTCGAAAATCGGGTCACATTTGACGAAGTTATGGAAGTCGAAAGATTTTACCAATGCCCAAGTCAATGTTTGTTTATAAAATTTTAACATGAAATCTGACCAAAAATCGAACTTTATTTAAATGTAATTTCTTAAATGCAGTTTTATTTAGGGGTCAAACCATGACTTTTAAGCTATTGCTTTTGAAAATCGGGTCACATTTGACGAAGTTATGGAAGTCGAAAGATTTTACCAATGCCCAAGTCAATGTTTGTTTATAAAAATTTAACATGAAATCTGACCAAAAATCGAATTTTATTCAAATGTAATTTCTTGAATGCAGTTTTATTTTAGGGGTCAAACCATGACTTTTAAGCTATTGCTTTTGAAAATCGGGTCACATTTGACGAAGTTATGGAAGTCGAAAGATTTTACCAATGCCCAAGTCAATGTTTGTTTATCAAAATTTAACATGAAATCTGACCAAAAATCGAACTTTATTTAAATGTAATTTCTTAAATGCAGTTTTATTTAGGGGTCAAACCATGACTTTTAAGCTATTGCTTTTGAAAATCGGGTCACATTTGACGAAGTTATGGAAGTCGAAAGATTTTACCAATGCCCAAGTCAATGTTTGTTTATCAAAATTTAACATGAAATCTGACCAAAAATCGAACTTTATTTAAATGTAATTTCTTGAATGCAGTTTTATTTTAGGGGTCAAACCATGACTTTTAAGCTATTGCTTTTGAAAATCGGGTCACATTTGACGAAGTTATGGAAGTCGAAAGATTTTACCAATGCCCAAGTCAATGTTTGTTTATAAAAGTTTAACATGAAATCTGACCAAAAATCGAACTTTATTCAAATGTAATTTCTTAAATGCAGTTTTATTTTAGGGGTCAAACCATGACTTTTAAGCTATTGCTTTTGAAAATCGGGTCACATTTGACGAAGTTATGGAAGTCGAAAGATTTTACCAATGCCCAAGTCAATGTTTGTTTATAAAATTTAACATGAAATCTGACCAAAAATCGAACTTTATTTAAATGTAATTTCTTGAATGCAGTTTTATTTTAGGGGTCAAACCATGACTTTTAAGCTATTGCTTTTGAAAATCGGGTCACATTTGACGAAGTTATGGAAGTCGAAAGATTTTACCAATGCCCAAGTCAATGTTTGTTTATAAAAATTTAACATGAAATCTGACCAAAAATCGAACTTTATTCAAATGTAATTTCTTGAATGCAGTTTTATTTTAGGGGTCAAACCATGACTTTTAAGCTATTGCTTTTGAAAATCGGGTCACATTTGACGAAGTTATGGAAGTCGAAAGATTTTACCAATGCCCAAGTCAATGTTTGTTTATCAAAATTTAACATGAAATCTGACCAAAAATCGAACTTTATTTAAATGTAATTTCTGAAATGCAGTTTTATTTTAGGGGTCAAACCATGACTTTTAAGCTATTGCTTTTGAAAATCGGGTCACATTTGACGAAGTTATGGAAGTCGAAAGATTTTACCAATGCCCAAGTCAATGTTTGTTTATAAAATTTTAACATGAAATCTGACCAAAAATCGAACTTTATTTAAATGTAATTTCTTAAATGCAGTTTTATTTTAGGGGTCAAACCATGACTTTTAAGCTATTGCTTTTGAAAATCGGGTCACATTTGACGAAGTTATGGAAGTCGAAAGATTTTACCAATGCCCAAGTCAATGTTTGTTTATAAAAATTTAACATGAAATCTGACCAAAAATCGAATTTTATTCAAATGTAATTTCTTGAATGCAGTTTTATTTTAGGGGTCAAACCATGACTTTTAAGCTATTGCTTTTGAAAATCGGGTCACGTTTGACGAAGTTATGGAAGTCGAAAGATTTTACCAATGCCCAAGTCAATGTTTGTTTATCAAAATTTAACATGAAATCTGACCAAAAATCGAACTTTATTTAAATGTAATTTCTTAAATGCAGTTTTATTTTAGGGGTCAAACCATGACTTTTAAGCTATTGCTTTTGAAAATCGGGTCACATTTGACGAAGTTATGGAAGTCGAAAGATTTTACCAATGCCCTAGTCAATATTTGGCGTAAAAACCTTAACACGGAGTTTGACCAAAAATCGAATTCTATTTAAATGTAAGTTTTTAAATGCAGTTTTATTCTAGTAGTCGAACGATTTTAAACAATTTTTCGAGCACTCTTAGTTATAGTTTGCTCTTTAATTTGTGTTTCGAATATCCTAAATTATTTGTTAAGAGTGATATATTAGCAATACAATACACATTTGAACATTTATGCTACTTAACAATTAAATATTTCGATACATATATATATCAGAAATGCAATTTGACCAAATCTGCCAATGTTCGAATGTTACTCTCCTTTGTTAATAACAATTATGTGTGTAATTCAAAAAGTATCTCAAAATTGTAGCCCATAAATGTTTTGCTATGCGTTATTTTGACCAACATTTGTAACAAGTACTATAAAAGGGAGAATAGGGCTACATAAATGGGAAAATTTTAATCGCTTCTCGTGCAAAATTTCGATTTCCCCTTTTTGGCCATAAATAGATCAGAGTTGAATGTGTTTGTCTGAGAATTCCAAAAAGACGCCCACACAATGCGCATTAATATCCGCCCACCAGCAGATACCCTTGCCATATCCCCCAGCCAGCCGCTATTGGCCCATAAATTGCCACTTGACGTTTACAATAAATAAAATTCCATGCGTTGACCTATTTAAAATGTTATCCGAAAAACATTTTTGGGCGCATTCTCTCCCTTCCTCGCATTGCCCCTGCACCGCCGACATTGTCGTACAACAGCTAATTACAAAAGGCCTGTGTTGTGGGCGTGTTTGTTCGTTGGCCCTCATTGAAAGTAACGGCATGTGTTGACCTTTTGCAAATGACCCCGAAATAGATTATGCAGCAGTTGCAATTGTAACGGCAGCGGCAACAGCAGCAACAACAGAAGCGGATTTGCTGCCAGCTCAAAATGTGCAACATGGCGCCTACGATGCGATGAGCATAAATTGCACTTCCAATTTCCGGTTTCTGTTTCAAATGTCACCCACGTGCCACCCATGCCAACCCCGTAGGCATCCCCTTTGCCGGACTGCCTGCCGACTGTTTGGCTCGATTTCGACGGCGACGACAACTTTGCTTCAAATCAGCTGCCACAGCCGCGCAACGTTGCACAAAATTGTGCAATTCATTTAATATATAAATTTTTGGCTCTCTTTCTCTAAAGCTG
Source organism: Scaptomyza flava (assembly GCA_030179655.1). Lineage (NCBI taxonomy): Eukaryota > Metazoa > Arthropoda > Insecta > Diptera > Drosophilidae > Scaptomyza > Scaptomyza flava. The sequence goes on from JARNME010000404.1 coordinate 10,421,621, forward strand.
CTGCTGCGCTAGAGAAGAAGGGGCGAATGCTGTGCTGCGGGTAACGAATGTGCAACGGTTCCCTTAAGTAGCAAAAGTTTCAATTTGTTTGGCCTCGTGCACAATATCCTCGATGCTCTTATTGTATCGACAGAGATACCCTAGAAAAATGTTTAGAAAATGATAATGAGAATCAGTTGTAAAAATGTTGGCAATTCGTAAAAAAATTTGAGTATACTTAAGAAATCATCAAAGAAATAATTTACAAATCCTTCTTTACTGATGCTTATCAAATACTTGTAATATTAATTTTGAGCTACAGTTTTACTATACCGAACTAAGTACTAGATAAACAGCCTTGTTTCCTAGGTATTTCCATTGCGATTACTCCCAAGCTTTCCAGGGATGTTGGCGTTATTTGTTGTTACTGCAATTGTGTAGTTCATATATATTTAACCGCCTAAATACTGTTTGCCAGTTGCAGTTGTTATCGTCAGCAACCAAATGGCGGAAAATGCAGCCAACAACTGTAAAATGAAACTCAACTAAACGACGACGTCAACAAACACTGCCAACGTCGACGCTGACAGCGACATTGCGACTACATGCAATAAGTATTTGTTGTTGTTGTTACTGCTGTTGTCGCAATTGTTATCGAACGAAATTTTCAGTTTTGCTGAATTACGAGCAATGTTTTTTGTTGCCCATTTTCTTTTTTGTTGTTGTTATTTCTTGGCCATGTTGCATCATATATTTCATTGTTGCTGTTGCTGCTGCTGCTACTGCTGTTTGCCTGCCTTGACTATTAAATATTTCATCATTAATTGTTTTTTATTTCATTGCTGCTGCTGCTGCTAATTGCGAGTGTTTTGTGTTGTGCCAACGCGTTGATAAGTAGCAAAAGAAAATCCTACAAATTATTGCTGCATACTTTTAGGTGCTGCCAGGTAAAAGCAAATGACAGAAGTGAAAGGCTTAAAGCTGGTCTTTAAAATATGACAACTTGTTAAAAATTCTCAATTTATCTTGTATAATTACGAGACATAATTACAAAGTAGCCCAATAGATAGGAATAAATATTTTTGTATGTTGCTTTCAAATTTTGTTGCAACAAACTTTGTTAAAATTTGCTATTGCAAAATAAAACTGACCCTTATAGCTAATTACAAATGTCAGCGTGCTTTTCAATTAGCAACGCTCAATTAGTCGTAACAAGCTTTTCACAGTATTTGCACATAGCAATCTTTAATTTCCAGTAACTACTATGATGTGCTGCTGCTGCTGCCTGTCACTGGACGCAAGGACACATTAAAAGGGAGCAAGCGGGTCAGGAAAGAAGAAAACCTTAAGCACTGACAAAGTTGACAGCTAAATGGTAAGGGAATACCAACGAAAAACAGCGTTCAGGGCTTATTATTATGTTGTTGTTGGGGCTTTGAATTACACGAATGTGCTGTCAAAAATGCTTAACACCCAAAGTAGCAGCTACTACTATACTGCTGGCTAGCTGTGCTGTCCAGTCCTGTCCTGGGGGACAGCGGTATTCGTAAATGACAGCTCTCTAAATAAAGTCCGAAAGAAAATAAAGGAAAAAACAAAACCAAAAACAGATAAAAAACCAATGACAGAGGCCAAAAACTAACCACTTCAATTTGGTTAGTTTCTGTTTTAGGAAACTGGCTTTAAACTGTCATTACTTATAACGCAGATATTATATATATATATATATATATATTTGGTAAGCATTGATAACAGCAGGCACATCTCTGAGCCTCTCCTTAGTCCAGGCGGGGGCGGTGGAAACCCACATTATTATGTGAAGCGTTTTCTGGCATGGAACATTTGCTGCGCAACCAAGCGAGCGTCTTGAGGAGGGTGGGGGAGCGGGGGCGGGGTTCGGCAAGGTGAATGGGCAATGTCCTGTGGTGCGTGATAAACTCAGTTGGCTTTAAATATGCTGCCCCTACCATCTTTCTCTACTGCCATCAACAGTTCCCCAAGCTAAGTGGCCAGCGAATATCCTTTAGCTAGTTGGCTGGCGTCTTTTATTATTTTTTGTTGTTGATAAATTTAATAAATCAAGCAATCAAGCAGTGCAAAGAGGGTGGACAGGGAAGATGAAATGCAATCGTTTGTGTATAAAAGATGGCATTTTATTAATATCCTAATGAATGCTCATTATTAATGCGATTAAGCTGCAAACTCACAGGCTAATAGAAATCGTTGTCTAAAAACCGGATTCTTGTGCGCGGTCGAAATCAAAGTAAAGGCTGCCAAAATATAATTCAATTTGCAGACAGGAAAAGGACAACGGTGTGTTGCCACAGTCGAGCACTTGTTGGCAGCGGGCAGAGCGGCAAAAAAAAAAAAAAAAAACAGAAGGGTTTTCTTCTATTTTCCACAGCTTATCTGAGCGGACGCAGAGCAAGCGAGCCAGTGAGCCAGCCCGCGGATCCTGTAAAAGGACAATGGTGGACTGCCCTTTGTTCGCACAGCTGTTGGCACGCTTGGCGGTTTTGGAAGCTCGTTAGCGCTGGCACTCAACATTTGCGGTTGAAGTACACACACATTGATGGTGGCAACAACAAAATTTTGGATTCGCAATTTCAAAGTCGTTTCTCCGCATCGAACTGAAAGCATAAAAGAAATAAGACCGCAAATATTGCCTAGAGTCGAGGGGACGAGGAGACGAGGGTGATAAAAAAAGGAGGAGGAGGACTGCTAGTTAGTATTGGTTGCGTTAGCGCATGATTGCGGCTTGGGGCTGTGGCCAAAGGATTAATACAAAAAGCTGATTAGATTGTCAAATGCGACAGCTTGGAAGTTGGCCTTATTTAGACCTCTTTTGCACGCTTACAATTGCAAGTTTTTTTTTGTGGGGGGAAAAGATTTGGGCAAAGAGTTAATAAGAGCAGTCTGAAAAGAGAAGTACGGGCAGCTTAGGGGTTCTGGCTTATAATAAGCTCTTCAAACTGTCTTAAATAACAAATAAAAGCAAATATAAATCCAAAATAAATTTAATAAAATACCCTTAAACAAAAGACAGGTAAAAACAAAGAATCTAAGCAGGGTTTCTAAGGAATCGATATTTTCAATACAGAAAGAGTTTTTGAAAAATAAAACTACACTAAAAGTCAAACCATTTTTTGAATAAAGCTCGTGAAAAATTTAATACGCTTCTCAAAATATATTCTCAATTTATTACAGTGTTTCATTAATCGGCTTTGAAATTGATAAACAGCTTTTATCATGTTCGCCTTCAGGTTTAATATTTTACTTGTAGCAAACATAAATCTTGTTCAATAAACAAAACAATAACCCTTTTCGTTCAGGCAAATACTTTTGCTTTCAGCGGTTTTCCCTTTTTTTGTGTAGAATATTAAAAAGTTTGCATATATTATTATTGTTCTAAGACATTTTCCTTTTTGGATTGATCGATGTACATTCAAAATCATGTTCGAAAATTTAATAAATTCTTCGCCCACCAAATTGAATAAAATATGCAAAAGCCCGTCAACTTGTTGGCCTTCCGATAGAGTTTCCCACATAAAACTGCTCCCCCCTCCCCTCACTAGTCAGTGTGCAGCCACTCAATTACTTGAGAATGCAGCCCTTACTTGCTGTAAGTTAAGGATATTATATCATGTCTGGAAGCTACTTTCTTGTTCCTAGGCCAATCACTCACTTGGGGCTTTGATTTTTTCGGTGGGTTTGAAGTTGGCCAACAAAACTTTGTCCAAGCCAAGACGTTGTTGTTGTGAACAAGGAAACCAACAACTATAGCTACCAACAAGAAGTTGTTTATTTTGTACTCAGTAGTTTTCCAGTCCTCCCCCGTCTACCTCGTCTGTCTTAGCCCGTCAGCCATCAATCAAAAAAAGGATTCTAGCGCAACATTTTTTTTTTCTTAATTTTTCCGAATTAATAGTGAATAAAGATTTGTGTCAAGCTGACTGGCCAAAATTTATAAAATAATCATCAACTTTGAGACTTTAATAAAACCAAATAATGATCAGTTGCAGAGACAGATTCGTAGTGGATTCTGCCACAGCAGCTGTGGCAGCAACTGGCAGCTGGTAATTGTTCTTCTTCTTGTTCTTACATATGTGAGAAAGGAGTTTTTGCTCTCTGCTTATTTCTTTTTGGCACTTGCAAGTTATTTGCCATTTGCTTTTGGTCGTAAACTTTACGCATTCGCTGTAATCAAATTCTATGAAAATGCTCTGTTGGATGTTCTTGTTGTTTTTCCCCACACCTCCCGGCTTGTACCCTCACGTTCGCTTCGTGTTGTTGTTGTTTTGTTGTTTGAATTATTGTTGTTGTTGTCGTGGGTGAAACGAACATTTTGCGGCATAGATAATTAAATAATAAATTGTTGTAATGTCTACATTTGGCACAAGCACTCTCTCTCTCTCTCTCTCTCTTTCGCTCTACTCTTCTGCCCCAGCAAAGAGCCATAAATGATTTATATGCACATTGAATGCGCCGACAATAGATTTAATTTAACGATGGCTTGGCGACGACGCCATTTTGGCTTTCATTCAGCCGCATTTAAGTCTTATTGCTTGCTTATCCCGTGCTTCCCCTCTCTCCCTTCTTCTTACACTTGAGGTAATTACGCGTGAATGCGCCACGGAGGAAACGATGCGGCATGTGAAACACCAACATCAATACTATATACCACCCACTATCCTTTCCTTGCAATCGAACAAACACACATATGGTATCTCAGTCATTCCTCGATATAAGCTAAATTAATTTTACACTAACATTCTAATGTTGTCTTGAAGTTATGCATGGGAATTAGCTAGGGAAATTATGGATGAGCATTCAGTTGCATTCCACAAAATGTGTATTACACGCATAATTATGCCTTCAAAATGTTCAATGAAATTTATTTGGCTTGATTACATCAAGTGCAGCATATTGACAATATTAATTTGGCAAATAAGCTCTGTAAGTGAATTTTGTTAATGGGCTTTAAATATTATTAGGCATTTAGATGAATGCCATAAAGACATTTTATGCAAGTAATCATAGATTATGCATGTAAATTTGGATAATGCCATTTTCTGAGCTTCTTTTTTTCTTATTTTAGATTATTGCCGATTTTCATCCTTAACTCACCTTAACAAAAAAATAAAACTCACGTAAATTCCGCAACTTACCTTCTGTCCTTCTTCAACTTTTAGCTGAGCCTACATTTTTTCACTTACACCTTTGTCCCGCTATCTCGCTCTGCCCATTACTCTCGCTCTAGGCAGCCATAAATTATAGCTGGATCACGCGCCATCTTCTTCTTCGTTGCCCAGTTGAAAGCTGCAGCATTCCAGCTGTGCATTCCGTTGTTTAGAGGACTATTTTTGTAACTAGCTCGCATTCCGGCCATATTCTTCGCACACTTTTCTGTTGCTGCTATTACAAAAGAAAAAGATGATGGAAAGTGCGATACTGCAAAAGAGCTGACATTTCACTTTTCTGATGCGATTACGCAGTGGACGCTAGTTGATTGTCGTTAGCTCCCTGCTACAACACTGCAAATTGCTTACGGTCACGTACCAGCCTGCCTCCTGTCTCTCAACGCGAGACAAGAACGTGGCTTCAAGCAAAAAAAAAAAAGAACGAGTGGAACGAGAAAGACAAGAAATGAAAAAACAAATGGAAAGGCTACAGAAGAAAAATAGAATTTGTGCCAAACTTAATGAAAATGCCAACGCGTCGCCATTTTGGCCGCAGAGGCACAGTTGCTAGCCGACCGCTCCCTGTCCCCTGCCCCGCACTTGCACACCCCTCGCCCATTTACCGTAATATGTTACATTTCATGCGTTTTAGCGAAAGTGTTTCCATTGTGTGCGTATGAGGAGCAGGAGGAGTGTGTGTGCGTGTATTGGCATTTTTGATTTCTTGCTCCATTTTCTTAGTATTCTTCGCCCATATGTATTTATTTTTTGGTATTGTGCCATTTTCGTTGTATTTTGCTGGCGTTTGGCATTTGCATATCAAGATAGTGTCATTAAATTTGCATACTTTGGATAAATTTAAATTCTTTGCATGTCTGCTGCTCTCTGTTCCATTTCATTTCGTGTCCTTGTGTCCTCGTCGTCGTCGTCGTCTTCTTCTTCTTCATCTTCTTCCGCTCTGTTTGCTCATTTTGCTCGTACCTCAAATTTCGCATGACTTTGTTGCTGCATTGTTGTTCTTGTAATTTATTGGTGTAGGCATAAGAGAAATGAGGGTAAAAGAGATAGCGAGATTATTGTTTATACACTGAATGTATGTATGTGTGTGTGTATTACATTTATTTTTGTGCCAGCTTCATGTCGTCATGCATCATTTGTTTAGTCCTCGAGTGCCAAAGACGTGGGTGCGTTGACGAAAAGCGAAGTGGTGTGGAATTACGAAACGGGATAATGCTCATGTGTGTGGGTGTCGCACTTTTATGTCGCGCACTTGTTGAGAATATTAATTTTATTTAAATATCTCAAAATGTAACGGAGTTGCTGGCTCAACAGTTTTCCAAGAAGTGTGACAAGAGCGGATGGAGCAGGGAGGGATTTGTCCTTTTTATTGGACTGTATATTTACGTAATGGCCAAAAACACAGATGGCTTTGAAACTGCGGCAATAAACATTTAAAGCCAAATGAAAAAAAAGCCAACACAATTACCGCTGCAGATGATTGACAGTGATATGCATACATGAATATTTCTTTAGTTAAAATTATGCACAAAATTGTAAGAAGTGAAAAGAAATTTAGTTTCCTTTTTCGAGCGACTACTGTAATTATTTCTTATCTTATCATCCATTTATCATAATTAATGCTGCCAATCTATTTAAATATGTCGGAAACAAGCGCCAAGTGTTTCGTGTCTGCAAAAAGCTCACTGCTACGACACGCGACGTTGCTGAGCTGCATTCTTCAGCATAAGCAACTATGTACAGTTGTAAATGCACTTGTGCATACACAAGTATGTATTTACATCCGTTTATATACCTTTACAAACATATGCACTTAATCAGCGCACAGCAGCAAGTTTCTATTTCTATTTGTTGAATTATTTAAATTTCTATTTGCGCCGATTGCCGTTTCAAAACAATAACAACAACAAGTGCACAACAACAGCAGAGCAAAAGCAAAACGTCTGCTTTTGCCGGGTGCCGGCCCAACCAGCTGAAGCAAGAGCCAGAGAGTAAGAGAGAGAGATAGATAGAGTGCATGAGCGCCAACAGATAGCGAGACAGACGAAATTGAGCGCACGCAAAGTCAATTTTGCTTTTGCTTGCGCTCTCGTTATGCTGTGGCGCTCACTCTTTGGCGTTCGCTCTCTGTTGCTGCGGCTGTTTGCTTTTGCTAATTCTCATCCACCACCTTTTGCATACATTTCGTTTCGTTGTCGCTGTCGGTTTGTGTGTGTTGCGCTTTTTTCGCTTGCTCGCTCGCTGCGCAACGTATTTTGTCGTTGTAAATTTTTGCATAAATAAAAATTCATTACGCACCCGCACCCAAACAAAAAACACAACAATATCCAGCACCAAAACGCACCAGCTGAAACAACAGGAAAAGCAAAAGCAACAGCTAAGAAGCAACGCGTGTCAAGTGCAAAGTGCGGTCGAAATTCTTACTTCTCACTTTCAGTAACTCTGTATGCAAAAGTGTGTGCTTGTACAGGTGTACATATCAGTGTGTAGGTGTGTGCGCGCGCACGATTGTGTTGAAGTGTGTGCGTGTGTGCTTGTTTGTATGTGAGTAAAATCTAAATTTCGTAATCGTAATCAACGTAAAACGCGAATAACAGCTGACATTCAACAGTAAGCATGCCCGGAACCCCTTCCTCTTTTACCATTGCCCGTTAACGGCGCTATCGTAACAATTTTTTTTGCTGCGTCGGCCGCAAAAACAAATTTGCAGCTTTCAGCTAATTGAAAGCGAAGCCGAAAACGCTGTTGCTGTTGTTATCGCATGTCATTGCACTCAATAGCAATAGTTAGTTGTCGTTTTGTTTAAATTGTAGGTGTGTAGGTGAGAATGAAAAAATTGCATAAAACTACATAATAAGCAGCAGCCGCGGCAACAAATACGAAAATAAAGACGGAATAATCGAAAAGGCAATAACAAAACACAGGGACGCTCTCAGACAAAAACCGCTGCAGACACTATCAAACTGTTTGACAGTCATGCAAAATTGATGTGTGTGTGTGTGTGACAAGTGTTTGTGCATTATTTGAAAAGAATGTGTGACGTACGCTTTAGGTAAAAAATAGTTTTGCTATTTTTAGTGCATAAATCTAATCAAATCCAGCATAAGGCAAAGTCAGGCGGGTGGGCGTTTGTGTTGTTATTTTTTGCTCACTTGTTGTGCGTGCTTTGGCTTTTTGCTTTTGCCGGCGCCCGCTCTCTCAAACTGACTCTCGCTGTCACTGCTGCTGTTGCTCTCGCGTTTCGTGAGCTGCAGCTGTCAGAAAACGTCTGATGCTCTCGCTCACTCTCTCGCTCACAGCACTGCTGTCATTGTCCTTTTCGTTTAATGAGCAATACAATTAATAATAACAAATATCGAAAGTGTCGCGCAGTGTAAGCAACAAATTAATCAAAAAAACCATTTAGAATTCCGAATAATAAATGTTTTGCGCATGATTTTCTTTTGTGCTTGTGTGTTTTTGCAAATAACTGTTGTTGTTTTTGTTGGCATTACTCTTCGCCGGTCAACGTCTGGGCCGATTGTTTACATGTGTGTACGAGTGAGTGTACAATTGTGTGTTTTTGCATTGCTGTTGTCTGGCCCCATAAAAATACAACTCGGCTGTGTGCTATTTATAAGCCTACGACATGCAGCAAAGAGTCTAGCCAGCATTTATAGCAACAACAAAAACCTCGGATGATATGCATAAAAAAATTCTGCATATGCTGCATGCAAACGCGTATTGCAACATTGTTGTCGCCAATTGTAATTACTTGCAAATTAGACAAACGCCAAATGATCTGGACATCGTGTTCTCTTTCTCTCTGTCCCACATTGGCACGACATGCATGAAAAGGCAGATGAGAGTCGAGTATAACAGCTACAACAACAGCTATTAATGCAGTGTTGCCGACGCGCATGTAAAAATACTACAAAACGCGCCCGCAATATCTAAGTGACAAAGTGCAGTGAAAATCTTGGGATGATTAGAGGAAAATAGTAACAGAGTTTTAATTTTAAATGAAAACTAAACAATTTTCGTTCATTTCAAAAAGTGTTATATTAAACCGCTTCAATAGCTATAAACTGTTATACGCGTTCATTTCGGTTTCCCTAATCGTTCTTTTTTTGCCATTTCCATTGCAGTTGATACGTCGCAAGTGAATTTAGGACAAAAAGAAGTGAAATAAACATCATCCGTAATGCATCCACGCTATAGCCCAGCCCCGCCTCTCCATCAGCAGCAGCAAATGGGCGGGCACCATCAGCAGCAATCGAGCGGCGGAGATGGACCTGGAAGCGGACATGCCGGCGGTGGTCACAACACTGGCCACATGAGGGCGCCACCACATTCGCAGCACTTGCCGCCGCAGATGCCGCGATCCCACAATTATGCAAATGTGAGTAAAATGAAATTTATATGATTATAGAATTAAGTTTTCAATGAGATCGATAGATCGTCGTTCATAGATTGTTATCGATAAGCAAAAAATACAGAAATTGATTTTAGCTATGAAAAAATATAAAATGAAGTCCTTTAAGTGTTCCAAAATATTTGTTTTAAGCACATTTGAGGGAATAACTATTGATAATTTTCTTAAATTATCTTCGATTGCTATTCATTTAGCTTAAAGCTTTTAATTTACAAGCCATAAGTTTTCTTTTTGTATTCACAACAAACATGTGCTAATAGTTTATGTTATTTATCCGTTTTGATTATAATAATTTTTTATTTTCATTTTGGAACTAAGAACATTGATTTTTAGTTCCAAAACTGCTTTTAACTCTAATCGTCTTGTGCGCAACCAATGCGCCACAATGAATCAATCAAACGATCAATCAAATGCATCAGTGCATCAATCAAGCAATCATTCGTTCACTCGCTCGCATTCATACAAATCGTTTCGGCACCCTTCGATATTTTAGCATCGTCGTCTTTCGCTGATTTCAGACATTTGATAGGGGGCGCGGTATTGACCTGCGTTTGTCCTGGCCTGGCCTGGTCTGGCCACAAGGGGGCGCCACTGCAATCGACATGTGTCATACGCAGCGTTGGCCCATTTGAGTGGAAAATTGCTGGCGCGCTTGCTTCACCAATGATATGGATTTCACTATTCACTATTGCCTTCACTCGCCTCCCTCTTTCACCGCTTATATAAACCATTCCCCTCTCATATCAATTCCTGACACTTGCAGGCCTAATTTCGAACGCGGCACAGCTGCCACATTTACCTGCAATCATTACTCAAATCTAAATCTAAAGCTACCCTACTTTTTTTTCTGTTATTTATTTATTTATTTTGCTTTGCTTTTTGCCTAATTTCCATGCAGATGATTTTGCATTGCATAATCCCGACATATACTTACTTATATATTTTATGCATTCTAAAAAGGCACAAAGGCCATTTTACATTTGTAAGCTGTACCTTGCCCTGCCCCTCTCATACCATCTATCCCCCTTTTGTCTTGTGTTTATCTTTTGCTTACCTGCGTATATTTTTTTTCTATAATAAACTATTCAGTTGATGTTGCCGCACAATGCGGCGGCCAACTACTGTGGCTGCGTTTTTAGTCAGCACCCCCCCGCTCCCGCACACCCCTTACCCTTCTACCCACTTTGCCCAGCTTGGAGCTTGTTCGCTTTGCTTTGTGGCAACAACATCTCTTTTATTTTTTTTGGGGGCTTCCTCTAATGGCCGCATGGCGTTGCTTTTGCTTTTCACGAGCGTTCCATTTAAATAGCTTTCAGCACACTCGCAACAACAACAACAACAACAACAGTAATGCGAACCACATCAAAATACAAATATAAAAATGCAAAAAAAAAAAAATGAAGGAAAACAAAAAATGAAATACAAAATTGTAAACATTCCTGCTTAGTCAGCGTTGAAGTTAAATTCTTGTCTGGCTTGTAGATTTTTCCTATACTTGCATATATATGTAGTATTATAATTTTATGCGTTCCTGTAAATTGAATCTTAAAGCTGGAACCCAAAAGAATTTAGTTTTACTTTGGTTATTCGCCTTTTGTCTATGTTTTTCTTAAGATATATTTCTTTGTTTCTTCTTGAGCAATTAATTCTTTATATGACAAACTATGGAATTGAGGTAAAAATTTGTTTTTAAGTAAAACTTCTTTTTTAAATGATTCTAAAATTTTTTCATATTGTATCTGTAATTTATTTCTATCAATTGAATTGTTTATATACATTACATTTATGTTCAATAAACCTTGTAGCATATCAAACTTATTAAGGAACTTGTTAGAGAATTTTATTAATTTTTGGTGAAATAATCTCTAAATTATATAATAAGCTGCTTTAAAACTTTTTATATAGAAAAATCGCAACAATTGTCTCTTGATATTTCTCTTACGTAAATTTAACATGCATTTATAATTTGTATACTCGTTACCGAAGCTAAAGAGTATATTGGCTTTGTGCAATGTCTGTCATGGTGTCTGTCCGTCGTCCGTCTGTATGAACGCAACTTTTTTCCACACCCTTCAGACTTGAAACTTTCCAATTCTCTTTATCTATGGGATAGTAAATTAAAGTGTCAAAATTGGAGTTCTAAGATAACTGGGGGCCTGGAAAATCGATAAATTCGATAGCTCAAAACCGATAACTAGAACTTGTTTGTATAGGTGTTTGATGTATTATTCTTTAAGTACCATATCAAAATTCAATAACTTAAAATATTCTAGTTTTTGATCCAGTGTCAAAAATCTTCTACGTCTTTCCTTATATATTCATAGAAAACGTTTCTTATAAATTCTCATTTATTATTATAATTTTATTTAAACAATCTCTTGAATATGCTAGATTTTTCATTCGCAACGAATCTTGATAATATATTTTTTATAATCTTAGTTATTTTCTGGTACATAATATCTTTTATTTATATTGTCTTCTCACAGTCTTTAATTTAATATCTATGCCCAGACAAATTATCAACCCAAAAACTTCCCTTTGAGTTGTTGCATGCTTTTTTATTTTGCCTGCCTCCTTTTGGCAAAGTGCGGCCGAGTTTTGTTTAAGTTGTGCAGCCAAACTTCATTGTGCCTTTCAAGATATTTGACTTTCAGCGCAACTTGTTCAAGTATAAATAAATTTATATATGTAGTTGCATTTATATTTGATTGGACAGCTAGCGGGGCGGGGGTTAGCCAGAAGGGTGGAGGCTCGGCGCTTGCTTCGAGAAGCGCATCGTAATTTGTGATTAAATTCAATGTTGACAATTACCAAACGCAAAGTTGTTAAGGTAATTGCGGCTCGCGTAGGCTGAGATGCATTTCAATTGGTTACGCCCCAATGGGTTGCAGGAGGCAGCCACCCTTCCCCCTCCCGCCCCCCCATAAGAACGTGTTGCCTACACGCTGCAACACACACACAGACTCGTTTTACCCCACCTGCTCCTTCCCTCTACAACTTCGTCGCTAAGGACGCTTTGTGCAGCGCTGAATGAATCGCTTGCCACCAAGTTCTGCAACGCCTTTATTGTGTGTACAACGCATGCGTCGTTTTTTGTGGATCCTGTAAGTGTCCTCTCTTGCCGGCTGCTGCCGCTGACGCTCGTATGTGTTGCCGAATGCTGGCGCCGACTGGCTGGCCCGAATGTGCTGGCTGGCTGGCAGGCAGGACTCAAGTTGAACATGCAACCTTACTCAATGCGAAATTCAGAATCCATTCGACGATTGTCAAGTTAAGTTAAACGCCTTTTCCTCATTTCTCGCTAACGGAAAAACGACCAGCCAGCCAGAGTCAGCCAGCAGCCAAAGCCAACAAAAGCCCCAAAGCAAAGCAAAGCAACGCAAAGCAAAACCCGAGAGCCGAAAGCTAAAAGCTGAAGCCAAGCCAAAAGCCAAGAGTCAAGTCAACAGTCAAGACCCAACCAACTGATCCATTATCAGCCAAGTTATCCAAAACCAAAATACCCAGTGAAGTTACGACAAGTAGTCGCCATTTTGTGTTAAAAATAATATTATTGTATTTTGAATATTTCAAAGCGCTTACGTTACCATAATTGTGAGTACATTCTGTCCATAAATTATTGAAAACATATTCAAAAGTTGCGCTTTGTGTCATCATCGTCAAGTGAATGTTTACCGTCGTTGTCTGGGCAATTCACAAAAGAAAAAAGAAACAAAACAAACAACAACAAGAACAGTATTATTTACACAAACAGTGCTACAACAAGTTAGCGTTAAAACAAAGCAAAGCAAACAACAACAAGAAACTGCTCAAAGCTAGCAACAAGAAATTGTCTAAAGGTCTAAAGTCCCTAACGGAAAAGTTTATTTGTATTTCAAATACACCCAAGCTAAAAGTGCAGCATAAAATTATCTTTTAAAGATACAACTTTATTAAAAAATATTTAAAATTAACTAAAAAAATAATGAACAGTGAGTTTTAAACTCTACCAAAAAGCATTAGTAAAGAAAAGCTATTAAAACAACTTTAAAAAAACCATTAAAGCAAATAAAAAACAGTATTATTTTACTAAAAACTTAATGAAAAATCAAAATTTAATCCAGACTTAAAGTGTTTAACAATATTTTGTGCTTAAAAAAAGACAATAAAATAAAATTTAATTCAATAAACTTTGGTAGCTAAAAACAAAAGTGGTTTTGAAACAGCGCAAATTGTGAGTGAAAATAATTGAAAGTAAAAAAAAAAATTAACTAGCTAATAAAACATAAATTCAACTAGCAAAAGATAAAGCTTAGCTTAAATAAATAATTAATATATTAAATAAAATTTGCAAATTTAAGTCTCAGTGTGCTTTAGTAACTGTAATTGTTATAGATATTTTCAACTTATAAAAAAACTCTTTAAGTGTTCAGTGTTAGCAAAAGAATAACAAAAACTTATTAAATGTTTTTAAAACATCTATAAAAAAAAAAGAAAAACAAAACTAAACGTAAAACCTAGTAAACACTTAGCGCAAAAATAATTATTCTCTGGTCGTTGTAATTAGCAAATAAATAGCTAAAAATAAAAGCTGAAAGCTCGAAACGAGATAAGAAAAAAGGCATAAGTAAACAAACTGACTGACAATCGTCGACAAGAGCTGCAAGAAGAGGAAAGCAAAGTGAGAAAAAAGCAAGCTAAAAGTAGCTAAAACAAAAAAAAACAAGCGAGAGGCGTCAAATTAATTCACAATCAACGCGGCACATCAATAGCCATTAAAATTGCGTCAATCAAGAGAAAAACCTCACCGCTGCCCACAATAACATTGAAGCTTACTAATTTCAATCAGCTCGAACAGCAGCAGCAGCAGCAGCAACACCCGCAACCACAGCAGCTACAACAACAGCAGCAGCAGCAGCAGCAGAGTGAGGCAACAGCTGTAAGTCAACAGTTGGCAACAGTTGTGCAAACAGAGCGTCAGCAAGAAGCCACAACAGCAACAGAGGCAGCAAACACAGCAACAGCAGCGGCGGCAACAGCAACAGCAGCAGCAACAGCAGCAACAGCGGAAGGAACAACAACAACAGCGACAACAACAACAGAAAGTTTGTTAACAAATTCTAAGGCTAACGCCTCGGTCAGCGCAAACAGCTCCAGCTCCAGCTCAAACTCCTTGTCCCTAACAGCGTTAGCCCAACAACCACCACCACCACCACCGCCACCACCGCTACCAGCCACAAGCGAAGAGGAAGCAGCGTCAGCGTCAGCAACAGCAACAACATCGAACGTTGCCAAGGCTAAGAAAACAACAGCAGCCACCACGACGTCGTCCACCGCCACATCGACACTGTATACGTGCTCGAGCGCCTCATCCTCGCTGATTGCCCAGCCGCCGCCAACAAAGATATTTAAAACGGATCATTTGTGCGTGAACGCCGCCACCGCTGCTGCCTACGGTCTGCCAACGGTCGCTGCCGCCGCTGCTGTTGGCCATCCCTGTGTCTACTGTGTGATACCCGTGCCCGTGGTGAGTTATCGACGCTACCCCTGCCTTTGCCCTTTTCATCCAGCTCCTGGTTTCCTGTTGATTTGCATAAGCTTTCAGGCTCTTGCGAGCTGCTTTTCCGCTGTTATTTTGCATTTCTTTTGATTTTGCACAGTCATTAAATATTAAAATAATTACGAGTATCCTCGCCGCATTGTCATTGACTCTCTCTCTCTCTTTCTGTTAAATCCTAAAAAATAATCCTCCCCCCGCTAGTATTATCCCTTGCGAGCTTATTAACATTTATTATCCATTGTTAAGGTGTTTTATTTACGAACTTAGCGTGCAGACGAAAATAGGGGGGGATGGAGGGTTTGAAAGTAGGATCAACAATAATTAAGTAGAATTATGAATTGAGCAGCATCGGATTATAAATCAATCTATTTTAATTCAATAACACAAAAAATAAAAACATCTTTTACAACCAAATTTAATGAGGTATTAACTTTTTACTGCTATTTTATAATGTTTTTTTTTTTTAGCTTCAAGTTAAAAAAATAGTTTATTTAAGCCAATGCTTTATCAATTAGGTAATTTTATCCAACAAAAATAATTTACAATCATAAAACGCTGATATTAGGACATATTGACATTATAATAAAATTATATACCGAAATTTTTAAAGTAACTTATTATATCTTTTCAAAGATTTGTTCTGCTTGAGCTTTTGAGGTGCACTTTATTATATATAATATTCCATTTTAAACATATTTCTAAAATCCCTACGTGCCTATCGATAAATTCAGAGAATACCTCTCTAAATCTTCGATAAAAATCGACAGAGTATGTGTGAAATAAAGTTTTATGCCCTTTTAACTTGTTTCCTTTGCTTTTTGTAAGTTTTTTAGTAGCCTAGCATGCATATAAGGCAACCGACCGACATTGTTTTACCCCCAGCAAACCATATACATTCAACATATAAACACTTCTGTAGTTCCTTTCTCATGTTGCTCATTAAAAATCCTGCTCCAGAAACAATTTGCATTTAGATTTGTCGGCAATGGCAAACAAAAATCAACAAACTACACAGCACGCGACCAAAATGTCAGAGGCACACAATCCAAAATGCTCCCCTTAACATTTCCCTCTCTCTGCCGTTCAAAGCAAATCCCCAAGCTGCCATTAGCAGCGTCAGCTGTTTGGCCACTTAAAGATTGTCCAGATAATCACCGCAACAAATGTGCCTAATGTCAATGACAATAAAGACAAATTCTACAAATATTGGGCGCACTGGGCAGCCGTTGATAGCGACACTCTGTCAAATCAAGGCAGGGCAAAGATATTCATATGCATATTTGTATATAAAGAAACATAGCAACAGCAACAAACTTCAAGCTTTGTACTCAATTGCAGCATATTCAAGTAGTTACTTGGACATAAATTTCGACCATGAAGGCAAAATAAATTTAGTATAACGATTATTGGCTCTGTGAGGAGGCAGGAGTAGAATGGATGTTTTACTGCCTTGTTGTGTGCTTAGCTAAAATTAGCCAACTGCTTTTTCCTTCTTTAAAAAACAGTAAAAATTCCAGCAGCTGAGCAATTTTGCAAATTATTCATACATTTTCATTATTTGCTAAAGGTTTTTCATTCTCTTCTTGTCCTTGCGCTTTTCTGTGTTTTCTTTTCTTTTCTTCATATTTTATTTTTATCCAGTTGCTATTTTTCATTGCTGCAAATGAAAAATTGTATTCTTCCTATTTTGTTGCCGTTTCTTTGTTCTAAATTTTTTCATTTCAGGCTCAACCGGATTTATATGTATGTATGTGTTTTCGTTTTGCGCTTTAATGCTCATTTTGTTGATTTCTAATTAATTGTACTCGAAGCGAAAATGAATTGGCAAAATGCCCCACAACACAGAAATAAGCTGACCGGCGGCAACAAGCACAAGATGTGGCCGTAACAACAATACAAACCAACCAACCAACTAAACCCAAACAAAAAACCCAATCTCGTTTAAACTTACTTTATTGCTACGAACTGCAATATAAAATATAAAATAATCAACGGATATTCATGGCACTTTTGTGTTTAGTTCCGTCCTAAGGGAATACTTGCGTCAGTTAATAGTGTAAATTAAGAAGATCTTTTTTTATTTATGTTTGCTAACTTAACTTGACTTTTTGTCATATTAAAAGTTTGATTGAACCTGTCTCTAAATTTAATAATAACTTATTGAACATTTTGAATTAATCGCTATCTCTTGTCTTTGGTTCCATAACATGTGTTTTAAGATTTTTGATTTATTACAAATCATTTTTGTCCTAAGAAATGTTTAAAATATAATTCAAACTTCTTTTAGCGTGCATGTTTTTAGGTATTTCATTACACATTGTTTGCTTTCGCGCAATTCCAACAAGTTTTGCATAATGCAAATGTAAACAACAATAGCTCTTACCTAAGGATCTGTAGTTGCCGCCGCCGCTGCTGCTGCTGCTTTTGGTAATCGCCGTCTGTCGATCTATAGCACAAAACATCCATTAATAAAGTTGTATATGTGTGTGTGTGTGTATATGGTGGCATGGAAAGCAATAAGGGTAACATTAAGTCAATCTGACACACCCTCAAGCAACCCGCCCACTTGGCATACTAAATGCTGTTGGTGGTGGCACTAGTGTAGTCCATGTTTCAAGGACTTTTTTCAAACGAAAGAGCGTGTCGCGGATCACGTGGCGTATGCGTGACATGGTCGCATAGCATTTTGAGTTGTTTTCGTCGCACATAAAAAAACACACGAAACAGGCTCAGGCCAGCACATGAATATGCATTATTATTATTATTATATATATTTTTTCTTGCCTGCTTCTGCTGCTGCTGCCGCCAGAAAAGTGCGGCTAATTAACAGCTGACATACATTTGGCCACCTCAATTGTTGATGCTGCTGCTGCATAGTTGTTATTTTGCTGTTGCTGTTGCTGCTGCTGCTGCTTGTGACGGGGTTAAGTGGCCTAGTCCCCAAAGTGCTGTAGGTATTTTAAAGTCACTTGAGTGCGAAAAGTTCAAAGTTGAAACAGCAAATTGTGTGGAAAAATCCTGTTTGCTGCTTTTCAGCCTCAATTTTGCATAGCAAATGAGATGAGATTCAGTTTCGGCGCGCTCGTAATTGTTATTGATGCCGAAATATGGCGATTAGTGTAGCCCTAGCCAATAAAAGAGCTTTCGTAACGTTTCGTTCCGTATCGTTTCGTTTACAAGCCCTTCACAGTTGATCCCCCTCTGCCTGACTCACGCTCTCTCTCTCTCGTTATGACCGAAAAGTTTTGCAAACTAAAAAGTGAAAATTTACGCCCAAGCACATTTGTTCAGGGGGACTAAGGGAGCGAGTAAATGTGCACGACGCCATATTGGCTAACATAAAATGGCGTTTATGATGGGCAAAGTTTCATCATTTGCAATTTACTGTGACCCCCAAACAAGAACACGCCTCTGTCCAGTGTGCTGCATTTGCCTGCCGAGTTTCCACCAAATTTAACATAAAAACTGTTGAAAATCAAACAGAAAAAAAAAATGTTAAGGAGGAGAACCCAGTTGAAAACCAAAGTGCAAACTGTTTTCACAAATGTTTTTGGGCTTAGCAAACAATTTAGTATCCCTATAGCAGTATATATTTTATATTAAATAATGCAACATTTACTGTGATTTACGTCAACCGAGGGATGGACAGTCCCGAGTTTGATCAGGCGAAAAGAAAAACCAGTTTTCTGGCCTCAATTTTCTAGTTGATAACTAATTCCATGCATGTTCGCAGCCGTGCAATTTAATGCCAGCAAACATTTAATTAATTTTCAAACGAAAAAAAAAACACACACACAAAGTTGCGACTGCTGTCCACACACAGACACACACACGGACGTGTGCGACAAAGTTTCGTGTGTGTGTGTTTCTCTTTCTTTTTTATTGGGAGCCAGCGAGTGTAATTGTGGATAAAAAAAAAGTTTGTACGAGCGTAATTCTATGAAACGGCATTTCATTCAATTCAATTTCATGGTCCGTAATTATTTTATACGAAAATTGGGCGAACGTTAAGCAAAGCAACAAATGTCCAAACAACTAATCAAGATGTCCCCAAAAAGTACAAAACGAAACTGTTTTCGACTCAAAGGTATACAAAGTAGTCCATTGACTATTTCATTTTTCTTTTTTCTTTTGACTTGTATTTTTGAATGTGAAAAGAGCTTGATGAACGCACAAAATGATGCAAAGCGTAAAAAGTTTTATAATTAGTTCTAGGGAAATAGTTAGTTAGTTTTCTTAGCAATTTCTTTACTAAGACGCCAAAAACCGCATTTAATATACATAAATCAAATATTTGTTTGCAATTATTTAATATGAATTTCAAACTGCTTGTTTTCAATTAAATATTTATTCAATTGCAAGCAACTCTTTGATTTTGATTGCTATAAATATGCTTAGCTTGAATGCAGTTTGAGGCTTGTTATTCACTCAACGACTAATATGTTAATAACTTGAAAGTATTTTGTATTCAATGCATATTTACGAATATTCTTGATTAAATAATTTAATTACAACGAAAATGATATTTAATTTAAGTGCTTCTAGCAATTAGTCCTAAAATGTATGCTCTCCTTTAGGCTGCTGCTGCTGCTGCTGCTGTGCTCCACATTTTGTTTGGGCCAGACAGAGTGAGTGAGTGCAAAGTGTATTCCAACATCATGTTAATTAGTGTGTGAAAAATTATTTGTGTTTCACTTTGTTACCTTTTTCGCCCTGATACTTGGCGCACTCTTGGAGGTTTTTTCTTTCTTTCTTCAGTTTTTAGCATGCTTTGCACTTTAGATGTCAGCTGAGTGACTTTCAAAGCCTCGCTCGTTACACTTAGTAAAATTGGGTAGGTAAAGTTTGTAAAAATTAAAAAATTGCTTTGCAATTAATCAAAACGTGTTTGAATCCATCAGCTGGTGAGCAGAACGGTAAAAAAAGGTTTTTTTGTGTTAATAAACCACATTTGCTGAAACAAATTTCGAACCTCTGCTTGTCTGTTTTTTAACTACACTCAAACACTTATATAACATCACTTTTTTGTCTAGTGTATTTTCGCGGCATCGTTTTGCTCCAATTGCATAGCCTGGTCTTAACTTTATTCGCATTATTTTTGGCATCAAGCAGCCTTTTGAGATGCTGTGACGCCTCAGTCGCTTGTTTACCTAACCAGCTCCTTGGTAACCACCCCTTTACTTCCGTTCGCGTTCCTTCTTGTGCGTGTTTATTCTTGCTGTCATGGCTCACATGATGATGGCGCTGCGCTGCGCTGCCTGGCTGCCTGACAGCCAGCCTGCCACTCTTGGCTTAAGTATTTTAACCTAAAATTATAAAAATAGCGCAGCGTCGAGAATATGCCTGCCGACTATGACGCAGAAGATGAAGACTTCAAAACTCAAGTAGATGATGCCCCAGAGTAAAAGCATGTATGTTTGTTAGTGTTGATGGGACTGAAAATTGCACTACAGTGAAAACTGCAAAAAAAAAGAATCGTGTTACTTAAGTTTTCTGTGTTATATTATAATTAAGGCACACACACATTGCGTATGCGTAATGTGTTATTTATTTATTCAATTTGTGTGCTTATGTTACGTTATGTCCGGTCAGCCTTTGATATGTACGTACGTCAGGCGGACATAAAATATGTTAAGCAATTTGTCAACAAGCCGCACACCAAAGTTACATCCACCTCTCCTGTCTCCACTCTATGGTGGATACTTTAGCGTTTGTAATGAAATGTCATTAACATTAAAACAACTTTCAACACTTTGGTAGCCGCCATTTGTTGACGTTTTCTCTGTGCCTGAGTGTGTGCGAGTGTGTACAAAAACCCAGCGTTATATGAATGTGTATATTTCATATGGCTCAACATAAACTTTTTCTCGATTTTGTTTTGTAAATGAAAAAAGTTTTTTTGTTCTTTTGTATGCCGAAAGAGCTTTGAATTGTTCAAACATTTTTCGTTGTTGTTGTTTTTTTTTCCATGTTGTCCATTTTCTCCGCCCTCCTCAATTTTTTTGTGACTTTGTTATGCCAGCAACGCCTTTGACAGTACCATCAACTTTGCATTAATTTATTACACGCTCAGCCAGGTTTTTCTCTTCTTCTTAGTCTTAGTTTCTTTTTTTTTATGCTTACTTAGCGACCTTGTCACAATGTTTGGCTTGTGCTTTGTAATTCCGCTGATGCTGCTGCTGTTGCCGCTCATGCTGATAATCATAGTAATTTCTTTCTTTTGTGCTTGTTGCACTAAAAAAAAAAATTCTTCATTATTGTTTTCGACTTGACTGGCTAGCTACCTATACTCTTTTTAATGCCACGCTTTTTTGCCCTTCTTGTCGACTTGTTACCAATCAATGTTTATTAAAAAGTTTCATTTTGATCGATGAACTTTGTCATTTTGACTGAAATTTTTTTGCTCTCTCACTCTCTATCTCACTCTCGCTCTCTTTATTTTCTTGTGGAAAAAGTTTCCCAGTTTATCATTACCTGAACACATTTATATTCTATTGCATACTCTTGGGCTTATTTACTTACATTAACAAATCAGATTTGCCTGTCTATCCGCCAGCTGTTGCTGTCTGTCTGACCTTCAGTTAAGGGTATTTAACCTTCAACATGTTTTGCTTGCTATCTATTCTTCCCCACTACTTCACCCCCTGGATACTATACAAATTGCATGTTCACATCATTAGCTTTGTCCGAAAATTGTCACGTTCAACACACGTGCGTGTGTGTGTGTGTGTGTGTGTGTGCGAAAAGCTGCATAATCCTAACATGGACATGCTACGAGCTCAACTGACCGGCCATTGAAAACCGAAAAGCATAGCATACCAACAGTTAACAGACAGGAAGAGAGCAGACAGGGAGAGACTGGATCCGACGAACCGTCTAACCGTAACCAGGCATAGCGGTTTGTTCCTGAAAAATGGAGGTACTCCCATTCTGTTCGGTTCGGCTCGGTTCTGTTCTGTTCTGTTGTTAGCCCCTTGTGTAACCGCCAATGTAAACCGCTAAGTGCTTTGCCTTTGTTGCATTCCCATGTACAACGTTCGTTTCGTTATTTTTTTTTTCCTACTTTCCCCCTTCGTAACGGAAGTTTGCTATTATTGCATTTGGCGTTTAACAACACTGTTGTTGTCGGTGTAGGTAGTGGTGGTACTGCTGCTGCTAGTTTTCTAGCTTCTAGCTGATTTTCTTGAGTGTAACGTGCTGACGACTTTCGCATGATACGTGCTTCGAATAAATCTCTCAAGCCCAGCAGCAAAGCGCGCTCCCTCTTCGCTTTTAGAAAAGGTTAGCTTGCCCCTATGTACCAACCAAATATATAAGTATATATATATTTTGACCTTTATCTAACGCACAGTACACGCACAAGCATAGCAACACACAACTGCCATGATTTCATAGTTTTTTTTTACTGCCTCATGTTTTGATCGTATTAAATGGTTATTGTATACGAGCTCTTAAAGTATTTTCAGTATTGTCAGGCTATTTATTTTGCTCAAATTTATATTAAATTCAAGTTAAAATAATACTACATAACATATCTTTTGTGATATTTATACTAACTTTTTCACTGCATGCAATTCAATATGCAGATTTTTATTTGTGTTTTTCTTTTTGTCCAATTCTCGCCTTACATAGTCAAGTAGCTTTAGTTTTTGGCATTACATATTTATAGTTCTGGCTTTGCAGCATTTTTTCGATCACAACTATTTTTGCAAGTATTTCGTTTTTTATTTATTGTATTTCTTTAGTTGCTCGATGGCAAGTTGCATTAAAATTCCTGGCATTCACTCACGTATTTCGGAGAATTGAAGAGCAGCAGCTGCAAAATTGTTCCATCTTTGATTTTGTATTGGAATTTTTTTGCTTTTTGGCAATGCATCAAACTAAAGCTGACTGTCTGCTCGTTTCGTTTGTGTGTCTGTCTGTCTGTCTGTCTGTCATAATAATCAGTATGCCAAAGATGGAGAATAGAAATTGAGACTGCGATAGAGACACAAAAGTCACTGAGTCGCATTTATTTGCTAGAAACTTCTAACTGCAGCAGCTTTAGCTTCATTTGAGATTTTCTTTCTTTATTCTGGCAGCTCGTGAGATGCCAAAGTGGATTTTCCACCCCCGCTTTCCCCCCTTTCTTATCTATATAGTATAGTATATGGCATATTATTAACTCTCGGTAACGGTTTTTTTTGACACGTGCATTGATATGCACATTTGTGACTTGTCGCTGCATTGAGACACACACAAAACACACACATACACATTGATAGTGTTGTAAAATGCATAAAAAAGTGCTTAGCATATTAAAAACATAGCCAACTGCAGCTGTGACTTCTTCAACGCAAAACGCAAGCCAAGTCGAACGTGCCAGCCAAGATACACACACTATCACATACACATACCCACACACATATGTACATACGTCGTTACACTCACATTTTGTGTCTCGCAGTCTCTCGAGTAACCCTTCGTTCTATACTATTCCACCCTTCTTCATGCACATTCTTTGCTATCTTTGGCGCTGTGTTTCTTGGTCAGAAAATGGACGAGCGCCTTTTCCACATTTGCAACATTTGATTTATTCGCACTCACACACACACACACACACACACACACTTACAGCACTTCTCCTAATGCATATGCGCCATTTTGCATACGTTTCTAATAATTCATCTTCATGTTCCGTTTGCTTCTTTTGCTCTGCATTGGTTTTCTTTATTTTTTCCTTCCCTTTCAGTCGCTCAGCGCTTCTTCCTTGCTTTTTGGAGCAACTTTTGCTGCCTCAGCTGCCATTACAAATTTTTAATACATTTTTTTTTGTACCTTCTTTATTCTGCTTGTCGTTTTTTGGGGGTTCTTTCATTCCATATCTGTGTTTGTGCAGCTTGCAACTTCTTTTGCTATTGTGGCCTCATGTGCAACTTTTCGTGTTGCATCGACGTTTTCCTCTTCCACTTTTTTGTATTTATTTTTCGTTTGGGGTAAAATTGGAAAATAGTTTTTTCCCGACTTCTTTTTTTTTATCGACTTATTGTGTTTGACGGAAATATGCTTAGTCCCTCTGCTATTTCTATCTTGCTCTATCACGTTCGGTCCATGCGCCCCCACACAGACAAGTTTTAGGGTCAGACAATGTACGTTGTCGCTAACGTTGCGCTTTGTTAGCTGAATGGCTTTCAAGTTGTGTGAGTGCGATAAGTAACCATGAGCAGAATGATTGTATGCTATGTCGTAAGTAGTTTAGTAAGTAACTTGCATTCCATTCTCATAATGTTTTATATGCCACTTTACAGTAACATACAGTTCATATTTTAAAAATGATCATGATTTGAGAATAAATCAAAATTTCGACTAGAAATTCATTTTAAAAGTCAACTCAACTAAAGACTCAAGAAACTTTGTCAAAACTGTTCCGATCGATTTAACCCACTGAAATAATACTGAATGTAGATTCAATTTTCACTTGATATTTATGTCAGATTTCTCCTCCAATGGCATGGGAATGGTTTCAAACTTTACAGTTCCATAATTTTGTCAAAATTTAAGATTAAGCACTCTGCAGTTGTTTTGCTCACATTTTTTACTTCGACAATAATGATAATAAATTGCGGGTGATTTTGCTGCAGCTGCTGCGCTGCTGTTTTCATTGCTCCATTGCCCATTTCCAACGCATTTATAAAATGGCAAACACATTTGGGAGCTGACAATCGTAACTCTAGTACTTTTTAGTTTGTGTGTGTGGCCCTTGCGAGTGCTACTTCAAATTTTAGTTTATTTCCCAAATTTTCTCATGCTTTTGCCATGTTTCGATATTTCCTTTTACACCGCCAACTCCGAAAACGTTTGCACTCGAATGCACTTGAAAGTGACGTCTGCGTCGTTGTTGTTGTCGTCTCCGGCGGCAGCTGCTCCTTTGGCTGTTTCCGACTTTGGCGCATCATCTGGCCACATTTCATATTCGACATTGCTGGCACTCGGTGCCTGTCATCTGCTCGTTTCCTTTTGCCTATACTTTGGCATTGCTTTGCTTTCCTTTTGCATATGCCAACTTCGGGCGCGGCATGCCCCTAAGTAGTTTTAGCCCAATGGCATTTTACTTCATAGATAGATAGAATAGCATCGTGGTATTTGCTTTTAAGCATCTATGTCTTGTGTGTGTGTGTGTGGATAGGAGTGCTGCCAGAAATGCCGGCAGCAGCAGCTAGTTTGGCAGCTGTCTGCTAACCACTAAGCACCCATCTTTCCACTCTTCCAAGCCACAACTCTCCCACATTGAAAAGTATTTACGTTAAAATTGAACTCCTGTGACGTCGACTGCTTAAGCTGATTTTGCTTGCATTTTATCTCGATAGCTTGGATTCTATCTCTATCTCAAGCTCTCTCTCTCTCTCTCTCTCTCTTTGAGTGTCGACATTTTTAGATGCTTTAGGTATTTTTATTAGAATTCCAAAAAGTCAGAACTCTTTCAAATTTAAGGAGTTTTCTCTATATATATAGAGCTGCCTGGCTGCATTTGAGCTGCGGCATTTTCCGCAAAATAATTAAAAGCCAAGTAATAAAATTATAAATGTGCATTTTGCTCAAAAACAACAACAACAGCAAACTGCTTCGGGCACTCTCTTCCTGCTGCGCTCTCCCTACCCCCTTTTTCTCGCTCTAACGCTGACCGCATTCCAGGCCAAATTAAAAGCTCGGCTAAAGGCTACGATGACTCAGTTCTCCTGTTGTTGGCCGTGTTGCTTTTAATTTGGCAAATGCTTAGAAAATGGCACAGAAATTATATCAACATAAATGTTGTCGTTGTTGTTGTTGCTTGCCAACCAGCAGCAACTGAGCTTTTACTTAGCTCCCAGCAGCATCCCCTACAGGAACCGTGCAGCTGCAGCAGCAGCCGTATCAACTCTCGACTCTGAAGTTAATGTTGCGAAAACAACGAGCGAAGGAATGGAAAACAAAGTAGAGTAGGCAAAAAATAATAGAAAATGTTTTTTAATGCATTAAATGAAAATAGATTAAAAAAATAAATTGGCTTGATAAATGCAACGAATTCCTGCTACAAATAAAGCATGTTTTAGGTAAATGAAACAGAATCAATTGATAAAATGTATTTCAATGAACAAAATCAACGATTTTTTTAGTGAAATAATGTTTGATGCATGATTAAATTTAATAACATTCAAGTTTATTGAAATTATGATAGCTAATCATTTTGTCATTATATGCAATCCAAACACATTTGGACACAATTGTATGTAAATGCTTTTAGATCCTTTGCGTGTGGTAAACAAAAATTATATTTGGACATTTTCGAATGTTTTTGGGGGTTGTATAATTAATGTATGCCAACTGCTATAACAAAAATTACACATAAAGCAGAGCTAGAAGATAAAATATAAAAACATAAGTAGATAGATGAGTGGATCTGCTTAGTAAGGTAGAAAGGGTAGCCCAAGCCGGAAATGAAAAGTGGCATCTGTATGTGTGTGCAACATTTTGTGGGCGGTATGTATGGTCATGTGGCGTGGGCGTGGGCGTGGCTATTTGTAAAAGCGCAGCTGTGGCAACACTTTTCAAGTGTCTGTCATGCATATGCCAACGTGTGTGTGTATGTGTGTTTGTATGTGTGTGTGTGTGTTTGTCTATGTAATGAGGGCAATTTAAGGGCACTTGAAGCAATTCAATTCTCACACACACTCAAACCGGATGCCGGCCCACTGCATACAAGTGAACCGCGCTCATATGTGTGTGTGTGTGTGTGTTCCACTGTGCCATTTCCCCAACCCCCTTAACGTGTACTTCTGTTCGTCTGCCTCGTCTGTCTGGAGTGGGCCCATTCCTGCTGCTGCTACTGTTGTAGTAGTTTTTAGTGTTATTAATATGCATGCAATGCATATGCTGCTGCTTCTTCTTCGTCGTGTGTGTGTGTGTGTGTGTTGCCCATCGTCCCTGCTTCGTGCATCATGTGGCAGCCGCCATTTTGCATTTGCCGCCATTGCAGCAACGTCCTCCTCTACCATTTGAACTGTATTGTACAGGCAGCAGCAGCAGCAGCAGCAGCAGCTGCATCAAGTGCTGCTAGTAATATTAAGTGGCGACTTTAGGCCTCTACTTCACCTCACCCCCCCTCCCCCTTTACCTTGCACCACCCACTTTTACTCTAACTGCATCTCTGCTCGTTCAGTCAGTTTGCTGGTTCTGCTGCTGCTGCTGCAGGTTATTAACCCATAACTGGAATACATGTGCTTAATTTTTTATTGCACACAACGGCGACGACGACGACGACGAAAAACGAGCAAACTACAGTTGCAAAATAACCAAAAACTGAAACTGAGTGGAGTTAAATGTGTGAAAGAATTGTTGAAAAATGAAAATACGCAGCTGAATTGTTCGGGATTAGATGCGATAATGGATTATTTGCATTGTTGTTGTTTGTATTTGTACTTTTTTTTCCATTTCATTTTGGTATGTTATTCTGCAGCTGTTCTCCTCGCGTTTATTTTCCAGCCTTTATTATTATTTTTTGTTCGTTGTGTGCTTTTGGCTTGGCTTAAATTATGCACAACTTTTGTTTCTCTCTTTCTCTTTTATCCAGTTGATTATGCGAGTAATTAAAGTTGGTTGCGTACTTAGTTTAAATTAAGGCAAATAACTGCAAATTGCTAGCCGCCACACACATGAAATTGTTATTTAAATAGCAGCAGCTAAAACAGTGAAAATATTTGCATTTGTTTTAGAGTTTTATTAGCGCGAGACAGACTTTAAAGTGAATATAAAGTGTTTAATACTTAATTTCACAATATGAATTTAAGTATTCTAAAAAGCTTTTTACGCTATTTTATTCATGAGATATTTTAAAAATATAAAAAAAAAGAAAAGAAACCAAAGCGCTCGTCGCTTGAAAATTGCCTCATGCCTACTTAGTTTGTCAATTCATGAATTATGCCCGTCATGTTCCATTTCCATTTCATTCCCCCCTCTGCTACAATTCATGCTCACTAGAGCAAATGTCAACCGAAAATGTAATGAATCCTTGTTAGGCGCTATCCAAAATGAAAGAAAACCATAAGGAAAATTATGAAAGGCGCGACAAAAGAGAAGGAAAGTAAAGAAGGAAAAAAAATACCAGTCCTTGCTATTTCCGGTTCACAAAATATCCTTAAAAGGCAACAGCGAAATATGAAGGAGGCTCAAGCAGAAAAAGCGAAGCCAAAAAGGGCAACAAAGAAACCTTTTTGCTTACGGAAAGTAAAATGGAAGCGCGTCATCGTTTATAACACGGCGCACAAACACAATTACAAAAATTATGCTGCCAGACGTAGCTAGTCTGTGTGTGTGTCAATTACTGTCAAAAAAACTAAAATTGCGAGGCTCTCTCAAAGTAATTTACACTAAATTACATACGCACAACTGAGGCATCTACAAAGCTAGGGGCTTTGTATTAGTGTGTGTGTGTGGGCGAGCGCGACTGCCACAAAAGGCAAAGGAAACGAAATAATGAAGCGCGCTTTTATGCGCACGCGGGCAAAAGCCTGACAATCCTGTCAGTTGGCCTGCCCCCTCTCTCTCTCTCTCTCTCTCTCCCTATCTCATTTACGACTTGTTGTGTGCATTTAGAAGCTGTCGCCGTCATCTACGTTTTGCTGCTTGCCACATGTTGTCATCTTTTGCCACTCGACTCTGCAACGCTTTTTATTTATATGCTTGTATTCCTATCTAGCTTTCAACCTTTCAACCCTTGAGGGACGTCTGAGGTGTCACGAAGCATGTTTTGTAAATTTACTTTTCATTCAACTACAACAGTGAACAAAACAGAAAAAAAAAAACGAGGAAAAACTTGTTTATGGTGCGTGCCGACTGTCGTGCAACGCCCAAGCTCCTACCCCTACTGGCGCGTAAACAGTAAATTTCTTTTTAGTTGTTAATGAAATGCAAATTTGTGTTAAAATTAATGCGAAAACACAAAAGCAGCAAGCGGCAGCAGGTGAAAAAGCATTGCGAAAAGAACTCACGACTTTTTGATGAGCTGCAGCTGGCGCAAGCGCAAAAGTATGCTTTGATAAATATAAATTAAAATTAAAGGAAGAAAATGTATATGAGAATGTGAAATTTAAATGCAATTAGTGGAAGCAATCTAATCTCGTAAAAGGTTGAAAAGGAAAAGGAAGAAATCAATCAAATTGCCAAAAGAAAAAATAAAAATGTTGCTAGTTCGATTAAGGAATTCCGGAATCGGTCCTTAGTATCCTTAAAGCCTTTGAGCATGTAGCTTAGAGTTTTGATTTTTGATTACTTTCTTACACTTTGTGTTTATTGTTCATTTAAGACTCTGATTTATTTAATCAGTTGCTTCTTTTGTTGTTCTTGTTTGCTTGGCACAAAACATTTTGCACACAAGTTATGCATCGACCTTTTGACCCACGTTTAATGGCAAAAACCTTAAACCCAAGTTGACGGAACAAGGGGCTAAAAGCTCGGAAGTATCTCGCTGCTCATTTGTCACAAGCTGCTTACTTATACCTTTTTTATTTTTGTTAGGGGCGGCTCTCCTCCTTAAGAACTCAACAACCGCATTGGCCTTTTTCTCATTTTTATTTATTTTTAGCTCGTTGACAGGTATTTTCTGGTTTTTATTTATGTTTATTTTTTTGCTTTATGTCCTTGTCGTTGTTTTAAATCCGATTGCGGTGGCAGCTTTGTGCCTTTTTAAATAAACGTTAATTTTTAATGACAATGCTGTTTTAATATTGAACGTTCTTCGGCGAGTTTGTGTATCTTTTTATATGCATTTTGGTTGAAAAATCAAAACCTGATTTTAATATTTTCTTTTCGATTTTTGTTGGCAACGCTCATCAAACGCAGCTGCTGTCAGTATATATCGGAATTGTGACAGCTTGTTTTTTTTATTCCTTCCTTTATATATATATTACCTTCTTTTCGCGCTAAGCACATAACAATTGGTGAATTATTTAATCAGCTTGAAACTCGCATTTATAAATATTTTTTCATCGCTTTTGCCATCTTTCGCATTTTTGATTTAAGCTGCACTGTAAATAATTTGCTTTTTGTGGAAATCACTTGTTCACCGCATTTTTTGATTGACTTTTGTTAGTTAAATTATCTTTGCTTATCACCTTGAATCACATTTGTTGCAGGTGAAGCGCTTAAATCGATGCTTGTCAGAGCTTTCCTTATTGATATTCTGTAAAACTCTGGCAAATATACAACAATGTTTGGTTTGATTTTGATTGCATTTGTGAAAATTCTAGGAAAAATGGCATGACAGAGTTGAAAACGTGCATGAGATTGGCAAATATGTGATTAAAATTCAAATACTTTGAATCTAAATATTATTTTGCTGTGTGAATATCAAGCTTAATTGCGTATACTTTTTCAGCAGAAAACTATTGAAAGACCTTCTTAGCTGAAAGATTTCTGGTTTTCATGTTTGTTTACTCAACTTAGTTAAGCGATACGTTATGCTTTAGAGTAAAATGGTTGACAATCCCATATTCTCGAGTCGGAAATTCTCGGTCAAATCATTCTTTCTTGTTTTCAAATGCATTTTAACCATCTGAGTAGTTATTATCGGTGACTGGCAAATAGACATAGTTCAAAGTTTGCCCACCTATTTTTGATTGCTTTTGTTGGTTATACAAATTTTTGTGAAATTCTAGCATCAGATTTGACATTTCCGACAATCACAAAGTTTCAGGGCATGTCAAAAAATAATTGCACTGCTGCATTTGCCCACCTTTTCGCACTGTCTTGCTGTCTCGTTTCATCCATCAGACTGTTTGGGGTCTCTGCCATTAGCCAGATTTACAGAGAGAATGCAGAGAATGAGGTAATCCAGTTCTGGCCAGCCATGCATTATCCCTGGTCTGCTATTCAAATATTGTTAGCTTAACCGAGTTGTCAATTCCGAGCCAATGCATTTGCCACGTACAACACGAAAAACAAACAGCAGCAGCAGCAGCAGCAGCTGAAGCAGCAGCAACAACTTGCCACGCCACACCCCATTTTACCGCCCATATTGTGTATCTGTGTGTAATTTGAGTTTTTTCTTCTTCCTCAACATAGTTTGTGTGTGTGTGTGAGTTTCTTTTTTTTTTATTTTTCCTACTTTTGTACTTTGACAATGTTTATACAGGAGAACAGGTTTCCAGCTGGTTGCGATGAGTTGCAGTTGGATTCATTCTCTGGGTACTCTGGCTGTTTGTCATGTGGCCAGGCCAGCTGACGCCTGGGCACGAAAAAGCAAACTATGAAGGCGTACTGAAAATTTTAGAAGCAAAAGAAACAGAACAAACAGTATTTCAATTGAATAATTTCAACCTTTGTTAAAGTGCGGGGCAGCAGGGGATAAAGTTGTTTCAAGAGCCGTGCACAAAGCTAACAATCAGCGACGACATTCTCATCATCATCATCAACAACATCATTATCGTTTTGGGGCATAAAGTGCTAAAAAGTGCAGTAAACTTTACAACATTTTGTGACGCACACATGTCACTTTTGCGATAAGAAGAGAAATAAACTGACGAGGCACGATGGTTTGGTTTAATCGAGGATATGCGGCTGTTTCGACCTGCTGCTAACGATAATTGCACAATAATATTAAAACTTGATGAGTTTGACGCTGGCTAACAGCAATAACTGATTATAAAAGATAGCCTCTCTCGCTCTCTTTGCATCATCACGGCACAGAACACCTTTCAATGTCCTGGTCATTTGATCAGCTTCATTTTCATGTTCTGTCCTGTTGCCGGAAACATTTGTTCGTCTCATGACATCATGTGTATGTGTATGTGCATGTGTATGTGTATGTCTGCTCCTTTTTACTAAACTATACTATTTTCCTATCTATTTTTCTTTCTGTGTGTGTTGCTGCTGCTGCCTTTGTGACTCTTTTATCAACACTTCCGTCATTTGGTGCGAATGGTGCAACAGTCTAGCGACTTGGTTTGTTGATTTTTCGTGTGCCAGCTGGCACAATGCTCGCAATGCCACCCACTTACCACCCAACCGCCCCACCAACCCCACCACCAACGGTGCGCTTCTTTCGCAGATTCACTTGCGTGTTTGTCAGCCGAACGTTGCATTATCAATTGTATTTTTTGGACAGCTAATGGAATTGAAATTGAAATTGTATTTGGCTTTCAGCTTCAAAGCATTCCAAATATTTATATTAAATGATTTTCTAAGTTTCGCCAAAAAACCCTTAGTTCTATTTTGCAATCGATTGCAATTGGTTGAAATGATATTGAGTTTTACAGGAAATGCACATTTAACTAAAGCTTGGATTCGAGTAAAAAGTGCATAAGAGTTTAAATATGCTATTTTTTCAAAGTCGAAAAAATTTTTAACAAATAATATGTTTCAATTTATATCTAAAAAGCCACCCCGACTTTTATAAATATATTTTTGAACTTAAAGAATTTTTATAGTTTTTGTGATTTTAAAATTCAATCCATCGACTGCCAAGTTCTTGCATTCATTTATTCATTTATACGAAAACGCACAATTCGCTCATTATTATTGAGAAGAAACAGATGGGAATCGCAGTGAGCGAAATGAAAATTGCATTTGCAACCAGCAGTTGCAGTTGCAGTTGCTGTTGCAGCTGCAAAACTTGAACTCGTTAAAATTCCATATATTAACTGTGCGAGCAAGTGTTGACTGCAAATTGACAATTGAGTATAATAAAATGTACACTTGTCGCACCGAGCACAAATGCTCTTAAAGGGCGAACAACTTTTTATGGCCTCTGCTGATGAGCAGACTGAATAATGTCCTTGCCCATCAATATGAAAAGCTCGTGTTCGATGAGATGAAGAAGAGCAAGCAAGCATGGCTCTGCATTTCGTTAAGGGAATGTGCTTTGTGGTCAAAGCGATGATGGCGATTAAAAATGCAATAGCCTTATTTTTTTATGCAAAAACTTTTCGCCTATGACGACAGCCTGTTGATCGGACTACAGAATACGTTGCATACTTTTTAGGGGAGTGGGTAAAAAAAAAAAAGTTCACCGGGTGCAAAATCAATTAAAATTGGTTTCGCCTCTAATTTGTAGTCGTCGTCGAAGGCTTTTGGCATAAATTGCATGTGGACAAAGTTTGTCTTTAAAAGTCGTCCCCGGTACAAACTTTCTAACGAGCTTCTGTCGAAGGACACATACACACAGAGAGAGAGAAAGAGTCGCACAGGACACGTACTGACAGTTAGAGGGACACAGCCACATTTCATGCTTAATTTTCTGTCTCTGTATGTGTGCTCGTAAAATCCGCAAAAGACACTGGGCGCCAGTTAAGTCGTAAAAATGTGCGCCTTTTCTCTTCTATTATTTTTTTCAAATACATCGACAACTCAATTCGCCTTTGTAGCTGAGGCTGAAGCCGTAGCTGTATCTGTATCTTTAGCAATATTTTTTTAGCTGTATCTTTGGCCAAAAACATTTTTGTTACTGCTGTGGGCCATTTATTTATCCTTCGATTGGCATTTTAGCATAGTTCTTCTTCCTCTCATTTTTAGCTTTAAGTCTCAAGCTGCTTTGTTGGCCATTGCTTTCCATTTGCCTGCCACATAGCTGCATAAACTTTTATACATGACAGCAACTCACAATCCCATACGTATGTGAATCTCACACACTATGTATTCTCTACGCTGCTTGTAAAACCAGATGAGCAGCTCTTTACCATGAAAGTTTAGTGAGTTCTACGGAAGCTCTTCTCTGATGTGGTTTTTTTCTTTGCGCACATGAGTCTTGGACATTTTGTGGTCTCTCACATATGCATAATATTATCAGTATGTCTGTCGGTTTATTTTCTGTTCTTAATGTCAACGCTTATTACCCAAATTTGTTGCTGATTTGGTTGCTTTTCAAATGCCGTAAGTCTTCTTTTACATATACTACCCTCAAAGTTGTTGAGAGATTTGCTTATCATGAAATTAAATTCTTAAAAATTCTTTAACTTTACTATTTCTTCTCTTTTAGGTAAGTTAAATGCCGATATATGTTACAAAAGTACTTTAAAAAGGGTAAGCATGTGAAATAAATTGTGATTATTATGGAAAAAAAATATTTAAGGAGCTAATACTAATCATGGAGCCCACTAACTAATTCATTAGGGATACCGTCTCTGTTAAAAAATTGTTGTGTTGTTATGTGAGGAATTTATACTTTTACACATACAAATCCATTGATTAAGCACTGCAGCCTTTACCAAGGTTTACAAATCACAATAATCAATGCCCAACAACTAAAGTGCCCATCGCAAATGGAGCTCACATCTCCCATCAATAGCCATTCATCTCTCACCATTTGCATATAAATATTTCGATAATGCTTACGGTTAAAATTTCAAATATAGCTTTCGACTCCGAAGCTTTATTTAAAGCATAAATCTTACAGATTCGGGTAAGGGCGAGAGGCGAGGGTGGATCAAGCAAATGCCAGGTCCATTATCCATTAAAACCGACTGCCAACCGCACATTTGTCAAAGCTAATTGCCAGGCACCCTTGGAACCGACACGTTGCCTACACCAACCACCTCTGACGTATAACAGCAACCACCACACACCTACAACAGCAACCACAATATGACTGTGAGCTGTCCTGTGCCAGCACACTCTGTCTCACAGCAGGACGCACGCACTCGAGATGAGGCACCCTCTTCGGATTTTTAATGGTGTGCCCCCTAGAGCCAATTGGGATAAAGTATTTCTGGCGCACACAGATTTTTCGGTCATATATGAATTGAAATTGTGCTCATAACTTGGCCAAAAATCGATGGCAAAAGTACCAGCCTCGCTCTAGCGTGTCCTGTTTGTCTCTCTCTCTGTATGTTGCTTTGCGTGTAATTTCATGCATTTTTAATGCAAGAAATGAAAATATATGCATGTAGATCAGGCAAAGTTTGGCCAACACCCACGACATTAATCATGTTTAAAGTTACGCATTGCTTGGCGCAACAACCTTTCGAGGTTTATGGCCCGAAATCCATTTATTAGTAGTGTGCTGCAAGTGTTTTATGACTTGAGGCAAGTACAGTAAACGTTTTCAAAATAAACCTTGCGGTAATTACGCTGAGTGTCTCATAGAAATTAACTTTTTGTGAGTATAAAAATTACTTGCGTTCGTTACTCATTTGAAATCAAAATAACAAAGTTATATGGTTTTTAGTTAGTAAAAGTTATAATTTGCGAGCGTTTACTGTACTCGTACTTTGCGTCTAATAGTTTTGCCGTACAGTGCATATGTGTTTGTATGTGTTAAATCCCTTCGGTTTTTGTGGATTTTGCCTCTTTGCTTGTTGATATTTTTCATTGGCCACTTGGATAGTTGCCTTTCCTTGCCAATGGCCTGAAGGCTTTTGGCTTTTTTCTGGGCAACAACGTTGATGTTGTTGATGACATTGGGCCATCTTTTGCTGCTGCTGCTGCTGTTGCCAGCTTTGGAGTATTTTACTAGCTGCTGCTGCTGCTTGTGCTTTACTGAGGATATGTGTGGATGCCACATGGCTGAGCATGATTGAGCGTTTCATGCATGCCATAGTTTGTGTCCAACCGCTCTCCTTCTCTTTCTCTCATTCTTCTACGTTTAACAATGTCAACGTTTTTGTGGAAAATGTGCGGCAAGCATTGCTTAGCTTAGCCATTTCACTAATGCTGCTCCTGCTGCTGCAAGTGCAACATGCCGCTGCATGTTGGTCCCCCTTTCTGATGTTGCTGTTGCTGGTGCTGTTAGCAAAACCACTAAACATGAAAATTAGAAAAGGTGAAATTGCACGAAATGAGTTTATGTGCGTACCTCAAAACATATTTACATACCTGACCTTTTCTGTACAAACTACACACTTAGCTTTGGTTCTACATAAATGCGCCGTAAGGGCTTTTAGAACTTTTAGAAAGATGTGCACAGTGGTACAATCTTTTTGTTTCGAGGTACTTTTCAACCCCTTTTTAATAATATTTTTTTGAAGCATTGGTTATTCCTATGGAATATTATTTAAAATATATAATTTAACAGAATTCTTGCATAAAAAACTTGCTTAAAATATTTCTTTCTAGAAAATTAAGTATTTTATTTCCCATCTGGCATCTTTTAAACATGATTTTATATAATATTTTATATAATTTATTTTATGCGTTATTAAACCTGCCATTTTGTTTATTTTCCAACCATTGATCGTATTGTTTTTAATAAATCTTTTTTTTGTAAACTTTACTTACCTTCACTGCAAACATTTGATGAAACAAACAAAAATATTTGTTTTCCCAAACAGCAAGAAATTTTTGTATATATATTCTTCTTATTTTTCATTTCTCGTTGGGCAAAGTCTTCAAAGTCTTTGCTACATAGATTATTTCATCATTTATCACACGAGATTTGAAAAGTTATAACAACAACCAAAAAGTAAGAGAAGAAAATTCAAAGAAAAACTTTGCAATTTTGATTTTGGGCTACAAGCGAGCGACCCCCTGCCAAACTAAGCCACTGGCTTAGGCTCTTCGGCAATAGCAAAAGAACGGCCTTAAACATGCCTCCTCCGGACGTAATAACGTAACACACACACACACACACACACATATGTTTGTGTGTGGGCTGTGTATGTTTGCGTAAATGTGCTAACCTTGATGTTAGTAGGTAGGCTCATAAAGCGCGTCGCTCGATTCTCATTGCCATCGGCGCTGGCAGCCAACGGGGCTGGATTAGACCGCCGACTTTAGCAGCCAGAATGAAGAAGAGCCACATGAGCGGATTGGTGATGGGGATAGGTTGGTGTTTGCTGCGCCGGAAGGTGAGATGGTGGTGCTGCTGTTGGCGCTGGCGGAGCGTCAGCAATTTTAGCGAAATGCTTTGAGGCTACCTTTTGTACATATCTCCTCTTCTCCTACCTCTTTCGCTATTTTGGTGTGCATGTTTGAAATGGGGGCTCTTTAAGTTTGAGGCAACTTAAACGAATCCCTTAACCATAAGTTGCAGCAACTAAAAGTAATCTCAATTTAGTCATTTCAAAATGTTTCTCTCTTGTTTTTTTATTGCTTCACAGTTTTTAATGTATGTTTTCTAGGGAGAGATTTTTGCTATTACAATATATTTAATTTTCCTTTTGCAACAAAGCGGACAGCTCTTTTGGAGCTTACTGATTTACATGTGAAGCTGCCCGCATGTGGCATGTGATACGAACAGCAGCGACAAGCGGCAGCAACATCGCCCGCTGACCCAACTGGTCATAAACACACAAGGCCCCCCGAAAAAGTGCTTCGTATAAGAATCTGCAAAAGTGCATAAAATGTCGGCGCGTATCTTTGCAGCAGTTAAAAGTTTTCGAAATCATAGCGCATAGCATGACACACACACGCACACACACACACATGTACACAAAACTGCCAACAGACAAATCCAGATTCCGATTTGGATTCTTGGTTGGAAGAGCTTTCGCCACGCTTCGCCAGTGATGCTGCAAGCTGGCTCCCCCTATAGCCTGCCAACCGCCGCCCTCTGTGCTGTGTGTTGCTGCTGCTGCTGCTGCTGTGACGCTGCCCACTTGTCAAGCAGCATTCCAATTGTTGTTGTTGTTGTTGTCGAAGTCACAGTCGCAGTCAGGTTTTTTTTTATGCAGCAGCAGCAGCAGCAACTAAAAGATACAAATGTAGCTCTCTTACACACCCATACAGAGAGCGAAGAGACATATACACGTAGTGTGTGAGAGAGATAGTTAGAGTGGGAGGAGAGGGGCGAGAATTTGAAACTGTGCGCTCTCTGGCCTTTTCGTAGCGCCTTTACGGTACTTTTGTTGCTGTTGCTGTTTGCCCAGCTTGGGAAACGGCCTTCGCTGGCATTTGGCTAAAAAGTTGTTTGCCTTTGCAATACACGATCCCTCCCCGCCTGCGCCATCTACCACCCCTCTCTCTCTCTCTCTAAGTCGCTCTATCAGAGTTTTCTTTGTTGTCTTTTATTTATTTTATCTACTCGTTAGCTATATTTTCCTTAAATTCAGTTGCTTTGTTTCTTGTTTTCAGAGAGGAGGCTGCCATTTTGGGCTTTGGTTTTCTGTTTTCTGTTTCGCTGCCTTTGTTGTTGCTGCTGCTGTTTGGTTTTTTGGGAATTAGTTTTTCCTTCAGCAAGTTTGTTGCAACTTGGCTTTTCCTCCTGTTTTTCTCGGTGTTGTTTTTGGTCTTTTGTTCGTTTACACGCGCATTAATTTGTAGCTTGATTTTACTTATTTTTTTATATTTTGTTTTGTTGTTTGGTAGGCTCAGAGAGAGAGAGAGAACTTTTTGTGTAAAGTTTGCGGCTTTTCTGGTCCCTCTCTTATCTCAAAATTTGTGTTCTTGTTGTTGTTGCTGCAACTTCAAATGCTGTTGACATATGCGACCTTTTCAGTTTTGTGGCAGGATGGCGGTAAACTCCAATGAGCTTTGCCTCTTCTGATATTTTATCAACAATTTTCATGCTTAATTAATAATGCAGTAAGCGCCTCAGCCAACAAACAAACAAAAACAAAGTTTTCAACACTTAAACCGCCACTCTTGAAATGCCAAAAGCAATGCAGCATTTACACCTTCCCCCTTGTCTGCCTCCTTACCCATGAAACATTGAGTTTTTCGGGTTTGTCAACAAGTTTTGTCGCCTTTTTTGCATTTGATGCTGTCTTCAGTCTTAAATGTTTGAAGATTTTTATTGCATATGCAAAAAAACAACAACAACAACAACAACAAGAACTAGGAAGATTGTAATCATTTGCTTACAACAGTTTTTGTTGCCGCTTAACTACACTTCTAAGCCATTGGTAATAACTAATGGGAATCACAAGTCTACGCTTGGGCCAAAAATAAAAAGTTTTTTTTTTATGTTGCCACTTGAGTGCCACAATAAAACTCTTGTCTAAGTATTCGACAACTTCGTCTGCTTCTTTGACTACTTCTGCCAATCTGTCTTCTTCTTTTTGTTGGTCATTCTCACAAGTTGCTCAGTTGAACTTTGCGGTGTGTTGGAAGCAAAGCACATATCATAAAGTTCTCACCTTTGATAGTTTTTTAATGGAATTGGCAAACAAAAACTAGAAAAAAGAACATTGATTTGCTTTAAATGCCATTAGTTTGGGGTTAAAGTTGAGTGTAGAGTTCAGAACAAG
The DNA here is from genome assembly GCA_030179655.1 of Scaptomyza flava. Taxonomy (NCBI): domain Eukaryota; kingdom Metazoa; phylum Arthropoda; class Insecta; order Diptera; family Drosophilidae; genus Scaptomyza; species Scaptomyza flava. The sequence goes on from JARNME010000404.1 coordinate 10,460,882, forward strand.
TGCCGTGTAATCATCTTTGCTTGTAATTGACTTTGAGTAACCTTCAGATAACTTCAGTTGGGCATATTGATACTATCTATTATTTTACTCATGCAAGTTTTTTTTTTCTATGCGAACTTTATTATTATCTTATAGCTTATTTTGCTTTCGGCTAAATTTCCTAAAGTCTTCGAAAATTTTTGAAACGTTTTCTATCTTTCTAACTAAAAATGTACATACATATATTAATTGGCTTTGACAGCCTTACTCATCATGATGTTATATTAACGCCTACTTTGGGTTCTGCAACATGGATTTGTGGTCATTAAACATAGGAAGTTCCTGTTATAATCATTGCTTCAAGCATGAAACCAAACTAAAGCTATTTAAAGAGCATGCTAAAGCCACATTAACTAGAACTTTAACCAAAAATCTTTCGAGATTGATAATCTCCAAAGTTTCAATACTTCATATGGTGGAGTACCGCTGCATAATGCAACCACACAAACAGAAACACACACTCTCTCTCTCTCTCTCTCTCTCACACACACACATAGTTACTCATAGAAACCGCAGTTACTTTAAGAGAGCTCTTTTTCTTGGTTTGTTTCTGAGCCTATCTCAAAGTTTTGCGCTCTGGCAACTTGCACAGCAGAAGCAGACTACAAAGAAAACAGCAGACAGAACACAGAAAGATAACTGGCATTTTACAATACGTGTGGAGCAATATGACTAACAACAACAACAGCAACAACAACAGCAACAACAACATGCACGCTTCACAGAGTCACCAAAGCTAGCTTAGCGACGACATCAGCAGCAGCAGCAGCGACTGCGACTGCATAACCGGCATAATAATTTTGCACAAGAGCGCCAACAACTTGCATGGCAACTTCGACGCCGGCAGCGACGCGTCGTCGTCTGCTTTGTCTAGTCAGACATATGTACATACATACATTTGTGCATACTGCTTGCGCACAAACCTGCTGGAGTTGTGCATGCCAAACAGTCAGCCAGGCAGGCAGGCAGAGAACAACGTCGTTGTTGCCGCCGCTCCCTAACAATAACAGTAAAAAGCTAGCAGCAGTGGGGCCGGTCCGCCTCAGTCGGCACATGCAATGCCCGCAGGGCATTGAGAGCGTCCAACGACTGCGACGCTTAGAGCGACTGCGACGCCAGACAGCAGAGACTCGACAGAAACTTCAGCTTCGTTCAGTTTCAGCCGGCATGGCACGTTCGGCAATTAGTTGAACTTCGTTGCTCGTGCCGACGAGACGAACCCAACGAGACATAAGACAAACAACAAACTTCACGGGCGCGCAACTGTTTTTCGGTGCTTTTTTGCAATAACAACAACACGTGAGAGCAAGCGAGAGCACAAGTGCGACTGGCGCGCAAATCATATATACGACATTACCAAATCGTATAACAATAATATGTTATAAATATTTGTGCAGTGCAATGTGAATTGAACTTTAAAAGCAACTTTGAACCTTGATTTAATTTCAGCGCCGCGACTGCAATAGCAATAATAAACAACAGAAACAGAGCAGCAGCAACAACAACAACAAAAGCATCAGCAGAAACCGGCAATGTCTGGCAGCCCCCCTTTCGCTGATGCCACTTTCTGCTCGCTGCGCTGTCAGCGTCGACAAATTTATCGATTTTTTCAGACGTTTGCTCAGCTTTGTTGTTGCTGCTGTCATTTTTTGTTGATTTTGCCTTTGCAATTTTGCTCATTTTACTACGTTTTTGTTTTTGCTATACGAACCAATCAAAATCTATAAATAGCATCGCCATTGCATTAATTGCAGCTGAAGAAGAGAAAGAGAGGCAAAGAAAAAATATTGCATAAAAATAAAAGTTTTTCTACTGCTGCTGCTTTTGCATCAAGCTCAAGGAAAGATTGTTTGTGTGCGGTCGTTCGTGAGTGTGCATGTGTCTGTGTTGTGTTTGAGGTCGTCTACCAGCCTTGCCACCTATTTTTGCAAAACACATATATATTGCGGCTGTGGGTTTTTGACACTTCCAAACGACGACGTCCCCGCGCCACAACGTTTAGCAAAAAATAACAAACGACCAAGACGTCCAGTACGAATTAAAGGTAAATACTTTTTTGTATTAGCTGTAAATTAAAAACGAAACGTTACCAAACCAGCTGGCAACGCCAGACTGAGTGCCAGGCACTGCAAAATATGCCATGTCACAGCAGCACTCGCTTGCCATCTCTGTCTCTCTCGAACACTCTCTCCTTTCACTCTGCTCTGATAGCTGGCACGTCAACGTCGACGTCGTGGGCAACTCTTGGGCTTTTCAGGAAGTTGCGCTAATTTTGTGCGGAAGTTTATTGCCAGCCTCATAATTTGTCTGCTGTGAGGTAGTCCCCGATCTCTTCTAGATATACCCTGTAACGAAAACGGTATTATAAAGTTTAACAGAAGAAAAGTGCTTTTGGGATGTGTTAGGATTTATTTTTTGTATAGTTTTATGTTAGTAAATTATATTTTTATACAGGGTATTTCGTAGTCATAGCATGAGTAAAAGTCATCAGTTCAGTTGTTGCTATTTTTGGTTCAGCTGATAAAACTCCCACGTCAAATTGCCGTAGGATCTCAAAAAGCTCCAAATGTAGTTCCTCTAAAATTACATTTTGCGTTCATAATCCCATTATATATTTCGCTGAATTGCGGCAATTATGCCGTTAATTCAATGTTTGTTAACATTTTAATTGAATTATCATCCTAAAACGTTTGACGTCACGAACTGTCTCTCAGTCTCTCAGTTTCACTAATTTATCTTCACTGATTAGCCTCTAAAACCTTACCCTGACTGTTTCGCTTTGGAGCTAAGCTTGCGGCAAGTGCTGCTGCGGCGTTGATTGTCTTTGTCAAGTTAGTTAATTAAAATAAATTACATGTTGAATTTCCACACTTACCACACAACGTCGCTAAAGTTTTCCACATTTTTGCATAACGAATGCTCATCAATTTAATTTGTGTTGAAGAAGTTGGGAGCTTTAGTTTAAGCTACTTACTAAAAGTGAATATTTTGACTGTCTGCATTTTGTTGACTTGCTAACTGCTTGTTGGGGTTTAATTTAAAATGATAATCTTTTGATTTTTCGAAGCAGAAAAATGTCTGTGTTCCACAAAATAAGATAAGAATATAAGAAAGTGAAGAACGTTTACTAAATTAATGAAAAACAAACTTCTAGATCTACTGTTTTGGTGATATTTATCAAAGTGCCTTATAAAATAATAATACAACTTTCAAACAATTCGTCAATGTATAGTTCTGCATAAAACTTTACTTAACTTAACTACAAATTATAAAAATATGAAATATTAAGTATTAAAAGGTGGAACTTCCAGTTCTACATTACGAACTGTGCAACTTGGTTCAACAAACAATCCATTCTATGTTTCGTATTTTCCCTATAACAAAGTTTTTTCTTGTCCCTTTAAGTTACTTTATATGGAAACTCGACTGTATATTAAAATTGTTACATTTTCAGCAAAGAGAAATATCGCTTTTAATTACTTTTCGCCATTTTTGTACACGATGTTTGAGACAAAAACCTTTACTCAACAATTTTAAACAACAGCAACATTTAGTTCTAAGCTTTAAAGGCAACCGTTTCTTGAAGTAACCATAATTCCATAGCAATAATCACATTACCCAGTTATAGCAGCGACAACTTTTTACAATTTTCACTGACCCAACAACCTCATTTGACATCCACTTTAAAAATTAAATTAAAACGTAGTTAAATTTACCTTTTTCATAAAAAAAAAACTTGAACATTTGCGCTTACGCATCAAATCGAATCAGAATGCAATGCCTTGCCGCGCCCAGGAAGTTAAGCGAGCATCTAGCGTAGCGGTGCGTGAGTTCCACAGACAGACCTTGCACGGACCTACAGACAAGGCTAATGGCTTACACACATACAGACACATTCATACGCCCCGTGGTGCGACAAGGCAGACACAATGTTTGGGGCTGAATAAAGTCTGGCGCAGACATTGCAAGCAAACATTACAAATGTCTCGACGAGCGATTTTTTTCTTGCTTGTTGTCGCTTGATCTTTGTTGTTGTTGTTGCTGTTGTAAGTGCTGCTGTTGCCATATAACCCAAACAGCCAGAGTCGAACATGGCTAATGGCAATTGTTAGGGAATCTTGTTTTGTGGTCGGTCTCTGCTTAAGAAACCAGCTCTCGCCGCTTTGCCTAGAGTTGATGATACTCAAACACACACCACACACACACACATAGATACTGTTGCACCGTTAGCTACAAACGACTTTGGTACGCTCCATTGGCTTTTGCCTCCTCGCAAGATGCGCTTCTCTCGCAACTCCTTCACTTAACTGCTCTCTGGTTGTATCTTAGCTGCTGCTTGCCACATTTTCACTTTTCTGCATCGCTTTTTTTTTGTATTTTGTGTTTCGCTGTCTGCTTTTCTTGTTCCGTTTTGGCCTCGTCAAATGCATCCGCTTAGCGACCGCGGGGCCTGCATTGGCTAAGCCAGTTAACTCAGTCGAGATTCGCATTTGGGTAGAGAATGCATTTAAGTCTGGCCTTTGTGCCAGTTTTTTCGACCAACAACCAACCAGTCAGCTAGCTAGTCAATGCACCTGCAAACGGACGTGGCTATCACCATGCCCCGCTCCAAACTCCTCCTGCCACTCTTTCATTCTCTTTCTCTCTCCGTGCGGTGTCTGGCATTTTATTGCACTATCGCTCTATTCTTGATAGTACCTACATACTTTTCTCTCTTTCTCTTTCGGTGTTTATCGCTTGGCCAAACTCGTCGTAATCGTTGCTCTTTTTTGTTTGTTTGTTTGTCTATAGCTGATTTCCATTTAATTGATTTCGCATTCCAGGCGCGTGATTCATTTTGTTGCGCATTGCGATTTTTTTTTTTCTTTTTTGGCGTTGTGGAGTTTTTGAGTTTAAATTGTGCAATTGACATAAATGTGTGTGTGTGTTTGTTGGAAAGATGAGAGGAAGTTGGCTTATTGCATGCTGCAATTATGTTCGCCTTCTTCTATTTTCATATATGGCGTGTTCATTGCTTTTGCCCATTTTTGGTCGTGTTGCTGTAGGCGAATGAAAAAAAAGAGGATATGTAGGCGTTGGCTCCGGGCTCAACTGTTTTGGTTGACTTTAAGTGCTGGGTGTTTAATAACTGCAAAGACTTTCAGATATTCAATTTTGATAAGATTTTAAGACTTTTAATAATAACTTCTCTCAGTATTTTTCTTTCTTCCAGGCTTAACGCTGACTTTAACTTTTAATGCATTACGTTAGACTTTCTCCGCAGCTTTGAGCATTGTTTGCAATTATCACAATCGAAAAGGCATGCTTCCAGCTAAATAGCAGCCACTTTTGCCACCTTTAGCTATAACTTAAAGTTTGTATTCCCTCTTCCCGCCTCATGCCATTACCTTATTTATGCGATGAGCCCTTTTGTGAAGCCATCCAACCATAAATGGCACAGTGCGCGTGATCAATTTGAGTATATATATAGTGTATAATATATACGATATATAGTATGCTTGTCTCTTTGCTTTTGCATTTGACAACAATTACATGCAATAATATTTTGCATGCACAATTTTGCACCTACCTTTCCCCACTCCCACTCTCTCTTTCCCCTCTTTCTTTTGCTAATGGCAAGGCAACTCCCCTCAGTTAGCGCCCAACCAGCAATGAATACAGTTATTTAAGGTCTACAATTGCATGGCTCGCTGACTTTTGGGCCTGTTTAATTTCACAGTTTTGGTTTGTTGTTGCTTTTGTTTTGTTTTGCTTTGTTGTCTGAGGTCTGGGCCAGCAAACGGCACAAAGTAACCACAACAACAACAACAACAACTACAACAATAAATGCACTTGAAATGCATTTATATTTTTTTATCTATTTTGCAAAGCGCATTTTCATTTATTTTATTGCCTGTGCCAGCCCAGCCTGCCTGTTGTTGTTGTTTCTCTTTTTGCAGCAATATGCAATTTGTTTTATACGCTCATTGCCTGTCTGTCAGTCTTACTGTCTGCCTGTCTAACTGTCTGGGCTGCCTGCCTATCGAGCGCCGTCTAACTATCTATCTTTTCTACATTTTGTTGCATGTATTTGTTTTTATTGTTGTTGTTGTTGCTGTGGCATGAAGTCCGCTTCGTTCGTCGTTCTAAATTAAAGCCTGAAGAGGCAACTTGACTTGACGCAGGCCAAACAACACTCGTCTGCGAAATGAAACTTAACAAGTGGAAAAGTCTAAAACCGCAATCAAGTGGCAAACACAAACACACACACACATACGCAGGCACACCTTAACTATAGCTATGGCATTCAATGTATGTGTATCCATTAGTTACATGGCAAAAGTATTTGTTTTATTTTTAGCTAATTGTCAATCATATAGTATATAAAGCTCTTGTATCAGACAAGTTAAGTAGCTGTCTCTATCTCGCTCTTGTCTTGACGTGGCCAAGTTTTGCTAAGTTGCCCACTTGGCTTAGCCAACGCATTGTTTTGGCTTCGCTGGCATTCGCATTCTTCAAATGCCCAAATCTAATCAATTAGACACGCCCATAAACGCAAACACCTTCCAAAACCAACATGCAACATTCACAAAATGATGAACGAAATCCAAAAAAATGTATGCATAAATTGTTTGTGGCATAAATTTTTAACTATTTGGTTAATGTTTGTTGCGCTTAACTCTCATTTCATTTATTACAGCTATAAATATTCTTGTAGCAAGGGGGGCGAGAGGAGTATGTATATTTTCTGTGGCGTGTTTGTGTTTTTAAGGGATCATCTATTAAACATTTTGCGCGACATCATTAAAAATTTGCACACAGTTTTAATGCATATAAATTGCCATTTGGCGTTTTGCGGTCGCAATGCGAAAATTGTATTTGATTTTTTTTTTTTTTTTGTTTGTTTGTTAGTTCTTATTCGCATTTAACTTTTTTTTATGTTTGTTGTTTTTGTTATCGTAAATTTGCATATTTTTCATTTATTTTCTGTAATTGACCGGCAGGAAATGGTACAAGACTTTGTTTTTTATTTTTTGGCCATTCATGAGAGCATAAATTATGATATATTACCATAAAGATTTCAAAACTGATATGAATAAACAAAAATGAAACAACAGAATTTAATACTTTTGACATTTCATATTTAATAATTGCATAGAAAAAAAGGAAATGCAGCTTTGTAAGTTCCGTGCTAGATTACAAAGCAATATTGATATAGTATTAAAAGAATAAATGTTTAGGTTTAACTTGCATTTAATCTTTAATAGTTCTGCTTAAAATTTAATTTTCTTCCATATAAAAATAACATTAATGTTTTTATTGTTTGGATTTGTTTGTTGATTGTCTCTTTAAAATTGAATTTCTTTATTGCATTTTTATTGCAAATATGTATTTTACTTAATTGAAACAGTTTTGTTGCTGGTGCAATTGTTTTAATGCAAACTTAATTAATGTATGTTTTTTTTTATTTTTTGCACAAACATTGACCGAAATGAGCTCAGGTAAATTGGCGCACTTCATTGCACAAATAAATAAAACAAATCTGCACCAAAAAAAGGAAGGAGAGAGAAATGTATAGAGAGAGAGAAAAGTTGCGTATACGCCGCGTTTTGCTCGAGTAGAAAATAAAATAACAAGAAATGTTAATTAAGCGTTCTGTTCATGTGCTCTTTTATTAAATAATCTTAAATAGAATTACGTGACTTTGTTGCGCTTGCGAGGCACTTAATTATATATGTATATATATTCCACACACATACACGCACGCACACTTGAAGATAAATAAACACACCTTGTCCATGTACAAGCTTGTAGTCGTTGCTTTAGGGAGCAAAGAAAAGCGCTTAGCTGTTTTTCATCGACTTTTTTGCTTACATTTACTTATTTTTTCTCCTTACTTTATGCTTTTGCTTGTTTGTGTTTGTGTTATTTATTTCTGTTTCTGTACATATCTTCAACGTCTGCCCAACCCCATTTTTCCGCCCGTCTTCATTTCCTTCTACTTCCATTCGACTTCTGCAACTCGTGTTGATTTTTATTTCATTTGCAGCCTTTTTTCGTTGGAGGTCAAGTATCTGTTTACATTTCTTTCTACACCTCATTCATTAAGTGCGTTCTACCAATGTGTGCTCGTGTGTGAATTGCATGAGGCATTGGGTGGCTGAGCTGCCACTCATTGAGGCAGGCCAGAAATTGATGACAGACACCTTCACAACGTTTGCACTATACCCTATAAATAGTTGAATAGTATTTGCCTTAAGAACTCTTATAAAAGCTGCCTTTGTTAAGGTTTGTAAATACAATTTTATATCAAATGGAATTTCTTATAACTTGGAATATTAACAACATTTCTTGGGAATTTTGTCACAATTTTTCTTTAAAAAGAAACTTACTTTAATAATTCCAAATCTAACTAACTCTAAACTCAAAGAGCATACATTACTCCCTGACAAATTTATATTCCTGTGTTTTGGTAACTTTCTCATTGGTTTTTATGATGCGCTCGCAACAATTTGGTTTAATAGAAATGTTTTGCTTTATTTCAATGAGTTTTGGTAATTGATTTCGTTGCGGAATTGAATTCGATTTCAGGTCACCACACTGCTGCACAAAACCCACCCACTCAATGGCCCCAAACCCTCAAACTCTCACTTATTTTTTTCGCCCACTTCAATTGGTGGTTGGCAGTTGGCAAAAATTGTTTAGCTTATATTAGCTTCACTGCTTCGGCTTGGCATCATAAAAAGTTCATTCGCTAAATGGCAAATGTGGTTGCTTGCTGACCTAGCGAACCACTCCTGCACCACACACCCAACCACCCACTGAATTCACATATGTGTGTGTTTGCATTTGCTTGTTTTTTTGCGGTTTTCGGCTTCAATTTTGTTTATATTTTGGCTTATTTTTATTGGACTGCTCTTTGCTGTGGGGCTCCTTTTGTTGTTGTTGTTTTTGATGTTGTTGCCTTTTGGCATTGTTTAGTTTGGCTGTTTTCTTTGATTGCCTTCCCTGGTTAAATTGATTTGCATTTGCTGCTGTTGTTGTCGAAAAAAATTGCAGATTTTTTTGATAATTGAAAATTGTATTGGCTCTAGTTTTTTTCTTCGTTCAGCGCTAGACCCTCACATAATAGTGTCATGGTTTAGTTGGAGAATACCAAACACTGAGCTAGCCGCAGCTGTAGCATAAGTAGATGGCTTTTCTTTAAAGAGTTTTGTGTGAAAATAAGAAGCTAAACGATTAACGAATGTGATGTGAATATTCCAAAACGGCTTGAGCGAAAAATTAGTAACACCTTCTAACAACTTTGCTGCTCCTTTGGCTGTCATGCTTTTTAGGTAATCCTCGCTCAACATGAACATTATGAGCTTATGAACAACAACGACACTCAAAAGCAATCGGAAAAATCACATGCTGTCATTTTGGGGAAGTTTTCTGTTTCGTGTTTCCATGCTGTCTGTTTGTCTGTTCATTTGCATCATTTTGCGGGCATTACAAAGTTAATGACAAAACTTGTGCAGCGTCTCCTGCTTTCGAGTGCAGCACAGCGAATAATTGACCAAAACCAATGCTGGCTAAGAGGACACTCACTGCGACAACAACAACAACAACAGCTATAACAATGAGAAGTGTACCACGACAAGTACATACAACGGCGACGATGACTGTTTGATGAACACAGGACACAATACAGTGAAAACTCTGCTGGACGTTGCTGCTACAGCTGAACAATGGGCATATATATATGTTTGTGTGTGTGTGTGTGTAGAGCCCTGCATATCCTGGTTGCATGTGTAACTGTTTTTTTCCCCACTCCAATTGTGCTCTTACTCTCTCTCTGTGTATTCAGTTCTCTGTTGTGTGTCCAGTTGAATGACCAAAGCGGGCGAATTGAAGTTTGGTGCGCGTTGTGCAAATAGGGCCAAAAGCAGCTGCAGTTTGCCAGTTGCCAAGTGGAAAATTTAATTACATGCAAATACCGTTAACGGTTAGAGTGTTCGTTAAGAGGGATTGTATGGAGTGTGTGGGGGGTGGGGGTTTGGGGGTTGGGGGAGGGAGTTATATGACAGACTCCCTTGTGTCCTGCAGAACAGAATAATGTTCCAACTGTTTCTGTTATTGTTGTTCCTCCTTGCTAAGTCCACTGTCCATTGTTTTGTTTAAATACAGCAGTTATTGTTGTTTTATTTATTCTCCTTTCCCCTTTCTACAAATGTTTGCCCACTAAAAAAACTTTAACTAAAACAAAAATGTTGTTAAATATTTAATGCAGCAATTGCTTAGTATTTGTAAGATCGTAGAATTTTTAACTAATTGTTGGTAATTTTCTTACATTTTTCAAGATAATAAACTTTGCTGTTGTTGCCTATAGAAAGTAAGTTCATTTGGTTGAGTGCGCATTGTTAAGCTTCTATGGCAGCTCTGTCCGGCCCAGCCCAACCGGCCCATTGCGGCCGGGTGGGAGGAAGCGTGACAGACTGCAAGTTTTGTATAAACTTTGATTTTGTGGCAGAGAATTACGAAACTTGTTTATTTGCCAGCAACAAAAATGTTGCAGTTGTTATTTTTGTTTTGCTTGTTCCCTTGATGTCTGTCGGGGAAGAACTGTGTTCTCTCATTGTTTTTTGGCCTTCGCTTGTCCGCAATTGCAAATTGGATTGCCATTTAAAGTTGACTCGGTATATTATACAAACAAATCAGAAATACTATATTCAAAGTGTGCTTAGCGAATATGAATGAGTATCCAATCAATTTATAGCAATATGTGTGTATATTCCACATCAAATCATAATTTCGTCGATTTGCATGCAAACAAAATATGCCAAACATTGCATATAAATTGCAATGAAAATTGCATAGAGAATATGTTACAGATAGAGAAAGATCTTTAAAGCTTGCAGATATTTCCGTGTCTATGGAACATTAATATATTTTTCTTTACTTTACCAACTTTGTTACTTCTTTAAGAAGCTTAGATAACTAATAATTATTTAATCATCAGTTAAAAGCAAATTTCCACCCATATCATTCCATAAGCTAAATCGCTTAAGTCGTGTATTGCACAACAGCTTAATCTGCTTCAAAGTTAAATCTTCAATATCCTCAACCGAAACCCCTTTATAAGAAGCTTTGCCTACACACACCCGCACCATTGCGTATGCGTAATATTTTTGCAATATAATCAACTGGAAATTGCTGTTGTGTGTTGACTCAGCTGCAAATGAAATTGCAGTTTGTTATCGATTTGCATTTTTAGCTTGCACCTAACCTGCCTCTTCTCGTTCTTTTGGCTTGAATTTCACATGCTGCACATGCCACGCCCACTTCTGCGTGTGTGTGGGCGTAAAGCCGCTCAATCAATTAGTCAAAAGTTCATATTTTACGCCCAAGTGCACTAATTTGACTTTGAGCTGCTTTGCAAGTTGTGTAGATTGTTGTTGGTTTGTGTGTTAAGTATGTAGGACTTGTGTGTGTGTGTGTGTGTGTGTTATTGAAGCTATAGCTAGCTATAGCTATATAGCCTACGAAACGTTACGCTTGTTGTTTGTTTTATTAACATGGCCAACTCAAGTCCTTCTCCCCTGCCCTTCTCCTGCAATCGATGCTCGAGGCTAGTTGGCCACTCAAAACTGGCCATAACTCATATGTACAATGGGCTGTGGTGGTTGGGGTTTTGGCTTGATAGGAATGTTGCCCAATGGCCACCCCCAAAACGTTGCCTGACAATTAATCACTTTGTCATACACCCACACACACATACGTCTTTGCAAACCCCGTCAATCATTAATTTATCATGTGCACTTAGCACGAAAATTGCGCTACAAATACAGTACGCCCTCCCTATGCTGACTCTGTCCCTCTCTCTCTGTCAGCAGTGTTCCTTTGTTGCCTTTTTCTAGGTATCATTTGATAATTGTTGTTGTTGTTGTTGCTGTTGACATGTGCCGCCGTTCTGGCAGCTCGTCCTGTGTCCTGTGTCGTCCTGGCGTCCAATGTCATGCAATGCAACGCCAACCAATCCAATCAAATTGACATTTTGCCGCCCCTACACCCAACTCAATTCACTGTAATTACCGTAGACTGGTTTGTATTCACTGTTTGTTGTAGTTTGTATGCGGCAGGCGTGGCATGAAAATATGCATTAAATGCTTAAAAACTACAAATTAATTGTTTGCAACACTTTGCCAACATTGCGTTATATGCACTAAAATTAAAAATTAATAAAGCAGAAATGCGGCACAAAAAACACGTTTCACTTTGTTGGTCTTGTAATAATGTTCTTTTTGATGAAATTTTAATTGTTTATTTAGCTGCGTGCAGCGAGTTTTTAAAAGGGCAATAAAAGAGCATAAAGGAATTTGTGCTTGTGTTATAAGCATTATTAAAATATTCTTTGATTTTTTTTTGTTGCTTTTTTTCCCTTATTTTTGATTAAACGTTTGCACGCATTTCTCGTTGACTTTGGTAAAGCGATATTACAATCAGCGTCAAAGCTTAACAAAGGTGAAAAGTGTGTATGTGTTTGGGGGGGAAAATGAGCTGGTAAATCGCTTGTGTAATCGAATATTGCAGAATACTATAGAAGCTGCGCTTTTTGTTTTGGAATATTATAACAGGTTTTAACAAGATTGTTTTATGCATTTTGTAACTGATTCAAGCTAAGCTTATTTGTTGTTTTGTGAAAGTAAGGATTTAAATGCTGTGAAAGTTTTAACTCTCTTCAAATTTATTATTAAATATCACCATCGATCGGAGACAGACGGAAACAGACATTTTAATCATCAACTCTTAGCTATCTTTTTTATGGTTAATTAATTTTACTTACTTTTTTGTGTGAGATTTAAATATTTGTCAATTTCTAAGCTTTGTCTGAAGAGACAATAAAACAAGCCGACATTTAAACAGACCGACACAAGAAAAAAAGTAAGTAGAAAACCATTTAAAAACATGTCGCGTCTGTCTGTCGTATTTCGTGTCATGTCTGTAGCCTTGTCCAAAAGTTGTCGTCTCCATTATCTTAAGGCATGCACCGCCACTGAACCACATTGTCAGAGCTTACACTTGCCAAACAAACACGCACACAAACACACACACACATTTGTTGATGTCGAAAATGCAATTTTTAAATTTCCATTAATTTCGCGCTGTCGACTTTTGTAAAAATGTCACTTGTAAATTCAAAAAAAAAAAGGAGGAAAATATATATACGTTGCAAGAAGCTGGTGCACATGTTGAACGACAGAAAGAGGCGTGCCACTTGTGCCCTTGTTATTGTTATTGTTATTGTTGTCCAGGGCGGTGAAAAATGTTGAACCCAACAACAAAAACAACAGCAACAATGAAAACGATGCTGGCAACGATGCAAATAACGTTGCTGCCCAGGTGAAGGCTGCTGGCAAAAGAAGATGCCTTCCATTTAAGTGACTGACTGACGGATGCGTGTTTGTGTTTGTGTGTGTGTGAGTGTGTGTATGAAGTGGCTGCTGTGGCATACAACCTGCACTTTGACGGCGCTAGCCAGACGGCGAGCCGCCTCCGGGCAAAAGGCAAAACCAGGCAGCAACTAACAACGGAATCACTTTTTTCTTTATTTAACATTTTTTTGTCGCAAGGGGTATTATAAATATGTCACGTACTGTGTGACCAAAGGTTTTAAAAATATATACAAACATAATACTTTTATATTCTGCGTTGCAAAAAAACTTTTTTTTTGCTATTATGCCAATAAATATTCGCAGTTGTATAGCTTTAACACTGTTTGTTTCAGAAGATCAAACCAATATATCTCCTTGTTGAATACAAATCTGTTGTGTTCAAACAGAAAGTCCTGGCTAGATTTATCTCTATATCATATAACAGCCTTAGAAGCAGTTGATTGAAAGACAATTTCCTTTATCCACTTTTCAAAAAACGATTATCAATTAACAAACCTAACCGCGATCGGCTTAACTTCGATTTTTTAAGGGTATCTAATCGGTTTGCGTGCCGTAGATAACAATATTTATTTGTTCAAGTCTTTTTTTTTCATTCATTTTAATGACATACATGAACGAGGCGTGCACTAGAGTGTGCTAGAACACTCATGCGAACAACGTTTGTGTGTTCCATCCGTCCCTCTGCCTCCTCTCTCACTTTCTATCGCGCTGTTATGTGGCACTATCATAGAGTCTTGCTTCTGTCAAGGAGCATAGTACTATTTTAGTCGCCTTCACTTGATGCTGAACAAGCGAACTAACAAGACAACGTGACATTTAATTCAAAATGATTTTTTCCTTCTTTTTTTTTTGCATTCTCTCTGTGTTTTTCGCTTGTTAACAACGCGAAAAAAACTACACCAGCATCAATAAAACATACACTAAGCGAACCGGTTGACGACTGACTACTAAAACAGCGCTCTGCGGTGAGCAGGAAGCGTGTGGGGATAAAAGATTAATGTAAGCTGCTGTTTGTAAGTGATAATTTTGAAGAAGTAACACAACAAATTAAAGATGCATGGGAGTTCACCTTTGACAAACACACACATTTGGCTATCAAATCGAATTTAATTGCCAATCTTATAACTTACGTAATCCAACTTGGGATTGGGTCATTCATAATCAAGTTTTATAACAAAGCAGCTGCAATTGAAAAAAAGTAAAAGTTGTCGTTGCATTTTAATGAGCAGACAATTGTTTTGAAATCCGAATGTTTTTAGAGAGGAATACTCCATAAATTTTGTTAATCCAAAAACGGAAAGCTAAATAACTTAATGCGTAAATGTGTGCATTTAATCCTCGTCCTCCTCGTCTTCTCCGCCACCCTCAGCTGGTCCGGCCTCTTCGCCTTCCTCCTCACCGGCTGGCTCTTCAGATGTGCTTAGCTCTTCGATAGGTTCAATATCAGATGCCAGATCCTCCTCGAAATCACTAATTGCTCCCAGCTCATCCAAACACTTATCATAGTTCTCATCGAAACGAATATTTTCATTCAGAGAGACAACCTCTGGATCTTGTTCCGGTGGCAACAGCATTGGTGCCGTACCCGGTGGACACTCTGTAATGTTGCGTACACGCAGTGTGTGTATGTGAAACATAGCTGAACGATTCGATTCAAGCAAGATTTGATGAAAAACGCTCAACATACGATCCATATTGCCAAAGATGCGCACCGAAGCACTTTTGGGATCTTCGCCCTCTTCGAGTATGCGGCCAACGATATGATGGCGATATGGATCCATTAAATAGATGAAATCACCCTTTTTCCACAGCGAATACATTTGATTGTTGATCTGAAAAATGACATATTCGTTCCTCTCCAGAGCGTCCTCCAGCATCAAATGGAAATCATTGAACTTGTACATGGGCACACATTTCCACCAACCCTCATAGACATTGGGTGTCAGCAGCACTTCAGCCACAAATTGACCCATGCGTATTTGCCTGGGAAACGTATCCAAGTCCATGGGCTGTTTAATATCAGTGCATGGTTCCCAACAATTCTTGCACATATTGGCGCCATAGCATATGACCTTATCGTAAGTCTTCATATCCCACGTAGCCGGATGATCGATTTTCGAGGCGACGGCAGTTGCAACAGCTACCGGTAAGGCACTGCGATTTCGCAGCGCATCCTTGGGATTGAGTGTCAAATGCAGATTGGACTTGAGATAACCATAATCTGAGGCAATCACATCATACTCGCTCATACGTGGTCCAAATTCACGCTCTTGACTCTTTCCATCCGGACCCGGTGTAACTAGACGTATGACCAGAATGTCCCGCAACGTGAACCTGCTCTCCTTTTCCAAATTGCTCATCTCCTTGATTAAATGTATTACATTATCCAGCGAACGCATAGCGAACAACATGGGATAGCCATCATCATGATTGGATTTAAGCGTTGTCACATCCCGGCCATTTAAATCCAACACCATCCAAACTCCAGCATCCTTCCAAATGAGCAAATACCAATTCGGTGTCCAAAATACGCACTGTTTGCGCTGCTTAAAATAAGCAGTCATAACGCGTCTCAAACGTTTAATAATGTTCTCTACGCCGTATAGCTCAAAGGGTGCATCCAATTCGAGAGCAAACTCCAGGTCATTGATCTTGAAGTGTCTTGTTACGGCCTGCTCATTTTCATCATAGACCTCGGGATATGCATTAGCATTGGGTGGATCCATTCCCTCGGAATCACTAAACAGCAACTGACCCTCAACAACAATCTGATCAATCAATCCTGCTGTCCATTCTGTGCGTCTTGTAAAATAGGTTGTCGCGAATGCTTTCAAATTGCCAGCAAAACGTATCGATTCCACATTTGGCATATTTGGCTTGGACTGCACCGTTCCATACACAGTTCCAAGAGGAAAGCCCAGGGATTTGTCATAAAAGCGACGACCCTTAGATTTGCATTCCTTGGGATCAAAAGGACGCACATAGGGTTCGTCGTGAACACCAAAAATGCGACAATTCTCATGACAGCATGGATCACGTTCATAATAACCAATCGATTTGGAGAAACTGAAGTAGAATTAAATATTTTAAGTTCAGCGATTAATCTATAAAATGCTTTGCTTACGTGGGCTCGCAGCGTATGGGTTCTTCTGGTGGACAGCTTGTTGGACAACATGGAGGACAGAAGTCCTCTGGACAACATGCGCCTCCTTTACAACGAAAACTTTTACTTGCCATCTCAAGAAAAATACTTAATAAATTTGTACTCGTTTCAATGCACAAACAAACAAAAATTTAAGCACGTTTAACAGCTTGTCTGGCAACTAAATGAATGAGTTTGACTTCAATGTGCCTGCTTGAAGCTACAAAAAAGAAAATGTTATCTGAATTAGGTGTTTTGTTAGACCTAGACTTGAATCACAAACATTTTGTGTTCATTTTTTCTACGCCATTCTGATCGTTTTCTATTTCTTGCACGTTTTTGGCAAAACATTGCCTTAAGCAGCTGTCATTTAAATGATTTGTCTGCCATTTGGGGCCTATGAATTGCGCCTGCAGCAGCTGCCCAGCTCAGCACCTGTGTGCTTCCTAACCATTAAGTTTCTCCTAACTATCCTTTAGATATACTTTTATTTCGGTTTTGTACTTGTTTTCATGACGAAAATTGCGCTGAATCAGTAAACAACACAGTTATTTCATTTACCGCATACGCATGGCAAACTTATGATAATTTTTATGGGGCGGGTGGTAGAGAAATTGTATCAGCTACTACTTTAACGACAAGGCAAGTTAATTTCTTAGCACAACAGTGGCACACAGTGGCAACTAACAGTTAACAACCATGGCCAGGATAATACAAGACAACAGTTAAATGTAATTGGAAAGCTCATCGAGTGTCGTTGTGGTTGCTCTTGTTGTTGTTTTAGTGGTTGTTCTTCTTGTTGTTGCCACTTCAGCTGTGCACAAAAGTATGCAAAAAGATTTTCTGTTGGCTGTTGTTGATTTTTGCGGTTTATTGAAAACGAAGCCAAACATTGCGTATACGTAACGTGCTGTCAATGGCTGGCAAACAGTGCTTAGCTAAGCTGCTTTGCAGCTAACGTTGGTGAGATTTTGGTGCCCCTGTACAAGGATCTACTCCTCGTGACCGACTCAACACCCTTCCCCCACATTCATTTACGAGCTGACGCTTTATTGTCCTTTTGTTTTTGGCTTCCAGCCACGTAATTGGCTTAGTCAGTGAGCGCACAACGTTGCGGGGCGTGGGGTTCATGCAACGTGCAGTATTAACAATATTGTGTTTGTGTGTGTGTAAGGATTTTATTTTGTGTCATCCAATCAGCTGCGATACGAGAGCGCTCTCAGTCACATGTGCAGATTGATTCCCCGAGCTGCCATCAAAGCCATATTCGACTTTATTTATTTTTATTTATTTTTGGTTTTATTTTTATTTTCTTATTTTTACTTTCAATTTATATAGCTGCTGCTGCTGTGCTTTAAGCCCATTTTGCTGACCAGTTTTGCCTGCTTGAACATTGTGCAATAAATTTGCACAAAATCGTAAATTTTAAACACTTCATTTAACAGCGGCAAAAACACGAAATGAAATGAAATGAAATCGCTTAACGATTATCGCCCACGACAAGGCGTTGGCAACTTGTGTGTGTGTGTGTGTGTGTAATTTCTTAGTCTACAAGCATCAAGTGCTCCTTGCTCCTAAGTTTACCAACTGCCCATTGTGGCATCAGAGTTTTCCATTTGCTTTTGCTGCTTCCTAGGCAATTCCCAAGGCAGCGCTGTTGATTTTTTTGTGTTGCAACAAAAGTGTTCTTGCATTTAATGCTTTGCCCATGAATTTTACGTACTCTAACTGCATCGCCTCCACCCTGTCAGTTTCCACCTCTCTGCCTGTCTGTCTGTCTGCTTCAGTGCTCAATAATGATTTCCATTGCGAATTATTTGCTTTTCCCCGAACTCATTATGTTTGCATTGTAAAATTTTGCCTCAACTCTGGCTGCTGACTTCTCAAACTCTCCCTCTGATTCGTATTGTGTATTTGCTGGGTTTCTGGTTTGTTTTCTAGCCACTACCTGGCGCTGTCCTCTCTGGGCATTGCACAAATGCCAAATGCTTTTGTGTTTAGCACGATGACGTTGGCTTTAATGTGGTTGCAATGTTGTTTGGATTCTTGATTGCATATGGATTTGGTCTTGGCAGTGGACTTGATAAGCAGCTTGCAAATATTTCTTGTAGCATGCAACTGAAAAAGTTGTTACAAAAAGAAATCTTTTCAATTTTTAGCTAATGATGTTTATTGTTTTGGTACTAAGATGTGCCTTGCTAATACATTGATATGTAGGAGTAATTTTGTAGATTGTTTTTTTTTAAAGGTTTTTAAAATAGGGCTACAAATGTTTATAGTCTTAATAAATAAGACTATGTAACCTTTCTTCCCGACAGCTTATTTATTTATTATAAGCTCTTATACAAATATTTCAATATCTATTTACTTACTAAGGATTACAAAATATTCACAAAACGGATTTGATACGACTCATCAAACCACCCTCAAATCTCCAATAAAACCCATTCCTTCAGACACCTTTCATCCTAAGCTGTATTTATTTTTGGCCTGCCAAGTCTTAAACCAATTTGATATTCTCAATCAAGGCTGATGCCGCTGGTCAACCATTTTGTTTTCCTTTTTGTGGCCTAATTTAATGCCAGGCTTATTTCGTTTCATTTTGGCAGTCCAAATTTGATCCCTCTTAAAATATAAACGAAATCATTTATGTATATTCACGTAAAATTGTTTGAAATATCATCAATTAGGTTTTGCTTGCGCTCGTCCTTTGCCCTTATTTAATGGTTTTTCGCTGCATTTTGATTTTGTTTCGTTTCGTTTCATTGCATTGCGTTTCATTTCCTTTCGTTTCGTTTCGTTACGTTTATTACATGTCAAGCGTCAATGAATGTCAGTTTGACAGTTCATAAGACAAATACGACAATGGACATGTATGGCGTGTGAGGTGCCAGGACGTAATACCTTGTTTCCAGGTGTATGTGTGTGCAAACATGAGCATTCTAGAGGATACAGCGGGTGGACGTCTGGCTCTTTTGACAGCCCGAGTAACATTTGCGGACATTAACGTCAACGTGCAACAGCAGCAGCGTCGTAGCATGCCGCATATACATATATGAGAGACGTGCTCAGCCACACACACCCCAACATACACTTGGACGCATTTCCTGTGGAGCCGACGCCGCTTGCATCTTGAATAATGTGTTTGTGTGTGTGTGTGTAGTCGCAGCTGAAGATTGGCAATTCTTGTGAACGTGTAAGTGGCCTAAGGATGTTTCACGCTGCTGCCATTGCCGCCATTGCAGCTGTCGTCCTGTCTTGGCCAGGACATGTGCGCGACGTCGCTTTTAGCCTGACAACTTATTGGCACTGTCGCCTTGTACTCGGCTTTACTATCTTTTTTTTGTTCTTACACTTTAAACAATTCGCTAGCGAATGCTGCTAAATTGAAAATCAGATAAGTACGCTGTCTATAATAGACGCTGTCAATACTTGAGTTGGTTGAGTGTGAATGGGTGTGATTTGTGTGTGTATTTGTGTTTGTGTTTGTGTTAGTGGGTGTGGCTGGCATTGACAGCTAGCCAGCGGCAGCAGTTGAAAACTTTCAACGCATTGTCATAAATCATTTTGCGGCAAACAAGTTGTATGAAAGTTGGACACGCCCCCGCACCTTGCAACGCCCACGCGTCCTGCTTTGGCGCCGGATGCCTTTTGTTAGGCATTTTGAAGTGTGTGTGTGGGCGTGGAGGGAAAGCAGCGTCGGCAGCGACGGCTGTATGAGTTACATGCAGAAATGTCAAAGTTGAGCTCGCAAGTTGTTGTTGTGGTTGTTGTTGGTCGCAGCTTGTCATGTTCTTCTTACACAGTGCTTGAGCTGTAGTCTTGTATGGATGAAGGGATGGAGGGTTTAGTGTCGCAGGACATGAAAGTTGTTGTTCTGTAGTGCTGGTGCAGGACATAAGTCAGGACTACCACAACTTCTAAGCTACCAGGTGAAGTGGTGCCTCTTACTGCCTTTATTATCACATTTTTATTTTCAATCAAGTGAACAACGGTGCTTAGAACTCATGTTACGTATACGTATACGTCATTTCTTACTTTTATTAAATCTGTATTATTTCAAGATATGGTTTTTTTTTCTCATGTTTATTGTGAAACTTTACTTTACTTTTATAGTTTGTGTACTAGCTTGTTTCGGTGCTTGTTACCTTATTTATTTTTTTTTATAGTCTTTTGCTGAAATGGCTTACAATTTCTAGCACTCAATTGCGAACCGGCTGCTCTTGAGTGGTTAGCTTGTTGTACAAAGGGGAAGGGAAAATGTTTGGCAACATGAGATTTTGATGTAAGCGTGACGTTGCCATATGTGCAAAATGTGTTGCAAGTGTTTTAAAATGGAAAATGGATGGAGAAGAATAGAAAGTGTTATATATAATAAAATAGCACATGACTTTAACTAAAACTATTGCAAAATTTTTTTTTTTAAATGTAATCCACTTGACGTGTCTTTCAGCACAGCTTCAACAGCAGCAGCAGCTGTTGTGTCAAACTATATTTAAGTTAGTTGATTTTCTTAACTAATTGACAGGTTTTTGTATCCCTACGGCTTTTCGTTCTTTCTTATGATAATCATTTCATTTGCACCAAATTGTATCTATTTTTATCTTCAGTCAATTTCAATTAGCTCGAATAAGCTCTGCAGACCTTTTATCTATGCTTTTGTCAATCTTCATCGCTGCCATCACTTAGTTGCCTTTTTTAAGCCTTAATCATTGTATCCCATATGTATATGTGATAAATCTCATTCACCCATCTACCTGTTTCCGACCACAATTCCTCGTTTTACCCTTCCTTTGCTTGTATTAAGCAGCTTTGATGTCTGATTACTGGCAACGACTTCCGTTTTTTAATATTAATAATCCACGGTAATTAAGACAAGAGCCAAGCAAGCGCGACAACACTCGTAAACAAAAAATAAAAAACCGTAGCAATAATTACCAGCATTTTTATGGCCTCGGCGCAACAGCGATGAGTAATATGAAGGATTCATGTTCCTGGTTTAACATTTGGATCCAGCGATATACATACATATATAAGTGAATATTAAAATGAAAAAGTAACTGCCATGGAATATAAATGCGTAGCCGTCCCACTCAGGCGAATTGTGTAATTAGTGGCAGTTAATAACTTTAACAAACTCGCCCTACCCCCTCTACCCCCTCTTCACTTCCCAACAACACTTGGGGCAGACACTAAAGCTTGTTCGCTTGTAGTTGGGCGGAGCTATGGCATTAACTCAAAACTTGAAACTGCTGAGAACCCGAAGCACACGCACTCTTAACTAAATACAAAGTGAAAATGGGGTGGGGTTGGGTGGGGCAATAGGTTGGCACTTTGACTATAAATTATGCAAAAAGAGAAACAAGAAACCAAAAGTATTTTTAGAGTGACCTGAAAAAACCGCAAACAAAAATGTGAAAACGAGAAGAGCAAAACACAGCAAACCACAGAGCCATCCACCTTTGCAGTTGTTCCTGCTGCTGTGACAAAAATGAAAAAAAGAAAAAACCAACAGAAAACGCTGAAAAATGTGTCTTAGGTTGAGATAAATTTTTGTTCCAGAACATTCAACCACCAATTCCTGCCATTGCTCCATCCACTCCCCCTGCCGCATTGAGGCAGTTTAATGTCCTTTCGTTATACTTGCACTAATTTGTGGTTTTCCTTTTTGCCTTTTAACGTACAAAACGAAATTAGCTTCATTATTGTAATTAACTTGGCCCTATAGCCATTGGCAACATACACACACACACACACACAAACAGCTGCGGGCTTTGTCGACCGCGCTTTGTTAAATTTTGCAAATTAGTTCGAGTCGGCAATCAAGACCGTTGATTGACTTTATCAAACTACAAACTCTGAAATGGTTCCCATGCCTCGTGGCATAATTAATGTCTACTTAAACAAAAAATAAATAAATCTACTTAAAGAACAAATCAAACTAAAAGATACTCTTCAAAATATAAAAGAAGTAAAATATCTAAGTTTTTTCAACATTTTCCTTTAACATCCTTAGAGAGTATATCAAACCATAATATATGTCATTGATATCAAATGTCAATTTGAAGTTATATGTTAAAAAACTGTAATTTATATGCTCTCAATAATTTTCGCCTCAATAATTTGCCTCATCCTTACTAAAAAACATTTTTTTGTTTTAAGGTTGCCGCCCATTAAAAAACTCATTAAAAGTCTTGAGTTACCAATCCGACACACAAATTTAAACCTTACCTTAACTTCCACACCCTCAATTTCAAAGATTTTATATGCCATTAAACGATGCTTGAAATTGCAAAAATTTTCAAGACAAAATATGTCTTTAATTTTGCTTGGCAATTCGCTTTGATGGCAACCCAAATCAAAATTCAATTCGTACAAATGCCCCAGCAACACAAACACTTACACTATGTGTGTGTCTCTCTGTTTCCGTTTCCGATGTGCGTTGCGTGCGCCACGTGGCTGACATGTTAAAAGCCCAAATAATTGCTCACATTTTATTAAGGCACTGCGCCCAAAGAAAGAATAAAAGTGTGTTTTCCTGTGTACAAAAACCTTACTTTCTATCTCTTTTCATTTCGTATTGGATCTCTCGCTCGCTCTCTCTGTTCTTTTGGCTCACTTGTAACCTGCTTTAGCACTTGGCAGGCAATTTCTCTGGCAGCAGCTTTAAATTCTCATATGTGCCTGACTGGCTATTGTAACTCTGTTTGTGTAACATAATGTGTGCATAATATATATAAATATTTGCAATTTAACAAAGGGACAGCATGCTTGAATATTATGAATTATTGTTTGTTAAGTGCTTTGAAAGTAAAATACAGTGTTCATGTGAATAATCTTTTGTGCTTAAAATACCACATTGACTCTATTTAAGTGTTTATCATGACTTGGTTCACTACACGAGCGTTTTGCCATAAGAAGTTTAGCATTTTATTCGTTGCCATAGCTGGTTTTTGTTTATATGCCACACATTTGTTTAGTCTGGTGTTCCAATTTTCAAGCAATGCCAATGACCTGGCTGTTGGCAGTGCGTTTGCCTTGCTCCAGCATGACAGCCATGTTCACAAATAGCATTCATAGACCAGCAGCAGCAAAAACAAAAAACATCTCATTGTCGGAGCGATTGCATTTCAATTTGTAGAATGCGTTCAATCCGACTGAGGATCAGCGCAATTACAATCAATTCGTGCGCAACATATCACAAATTATAGTCCGGGATCCACTGATTTGTGCCATTATGTGTGTTGTTGGCCAGTTGGTTAATTGGCAACAGGAAATGATCAAAAAGTTTTCACAGCTTCTGGCATTTCAGCAGCTTTAACAAAAGCAAAGTTTAACAAACAAACAAAAACCGTAAATGAGCATAAAGCACTTTTGTGCAGTTGTTGCCGCAATTGCTTAATTATAGAAACGTTGTTAAATTGTGTAGCGCTCGAAACTATGCTACATATTATTTTGTCTTTTCTCGAATTCCTTGCCGCCATCTTTTACAATTTTGTCGTATTTTCATTGTTATTGACAAACAAGCGACATTTTGCGGCTGCAATTGTCGTCTGTACGCCTGCCTCAGGCAGCAACTTTTCCCAATTCCCTTACTTCCCACTGCCTCTGTCACGCCTTGTTTTGTTGCAGTGTATATGTGTGTGTGTGTGTGTGTGTGTGTGAAGAAAATTGGACGTGTTGGGACACCGCTTAATTTCCGGCAATGCGAGTCACGTATGCTTTAGCTGCCTTTATATGCAGTGACATTTTCATTTTGTTTGGCTTTGCTCAAACACACATACATATATGCACACAGATACCAACACGTAGCAGCCACATGTCTTACAAAATGAACAAAATGGCGGCAGACATACACACGCACACTAGTATTTGTTGCTGGCCCTGCATGCAACGCGCCAAAAACTTTTTGTCAACTCATTTTGTTGCAATTTGCGCTCACAAAACTCGATTATTTTTAATTAAAACTCAACATTTGCCTGACTCACAACAAAAACAAGTCCTATTACGTGGTGAAAGACCTGAAAAACAAGCTAGAAAAGAAGAAAAAAAATACTTCTACACACTTCTCAATCTGGGTCTATGTTTTTTTAATTACACGCTAACGATGCCGTCAACAACGTTTCAAGCCGCAAGTCCACAATTGACATGCCTTTTTTAGCTTCTTCTTTGGCAACTTCTTTTTGAGGCTTATCAGACCGTAAAAGGGTACGACGTCAAAGGCCTTATAACTATAAAAAAAAAGGCTGAAGCAACAGCAGAACGATGAGGACAAAACACAAATAAAGTCTTTGCTTTTCCAATCTTTGAAATTTGACTCCTTTGTCATATCATTATCTTAACAGTAATCGTAACAATATCAAATTCACTGATAAGCTGTTTTAACCTTTTGTGTACCAGCTTTTTCGTATATGTTGACATTTGGCGGAAAACCATTTGTTAAGAATTTTTACAACAGCCGTTAAACGTGTTTCGCATTGTAAAAATGTTTTAACTTATCAAATTTCACAAAATAACGAAAACCAGTTCCTTAGAAATAGCGGGGAGAAAGTGTGTTGAAAAAACTTAACTGTATGCTTGAGCATGGGTCAAAACTTTTTGAATGTTGCTAGAAGCATATTGTTGCCTAATATTGTACATGGTTTTGTAAACTCGTAGAAATTTTTTGTTTTATTTGATTGCATTCAATGTTTTTATATCAGGTTTAAAATCAACCGATTGTTAAATTGAAGCAGCCTTACTCACACAGTCTGCTTTAAGAGACATAAATTCATCATTTGGTTTTTAACTAACAATCTTAAACATAATATACAGACACATAATGTTTAAGATCTTATAATTGTAAGGATTTGCTCTAGCGATTTCTTAAGCTCAAAGATGCAATCTTATTCATCACACAGCAACTCTCAACTTGCGTAAATTTCAGTTATAGCTAATTGCAAACCTCAGTCTATTTAAAAGTAACAAAAGTATATATCTCTATAATTATCTAACTAAGGTAGAAAACTTCGCACTCACTCATACACCTTCACCGTTAAACAGTTTTTAATAAAAAATCAAACTTTTAATGTAGATGTGTTAAAGCTTTTTGCACTCATTCCCTGAAGCAGTAGACATCTTACTTGTCAATGTTTGGGCATATTGCTAGGCAACAGTTAACAAATATTTAGATCGACAGACACAGCCACTAGAGTAGAAGTAGCAGCAATTCCATAAATTTTCATTCATTGTGGGCAGAAAAAATAGCCCCAAAAGAGAACGCAATTGCAAATGCAAGCCAAAAATTATAATTAAATTTTGCGTTTTGTATTGTAGCGCCTTTCTTCTCCGTCTTCTTTCTCTCTTTCTTAACTGGAAGGCTCAACAACGATGCACAACAAATTCTGGACCGCCAACGTCTGCGGTTTGAATGTTGAGCTGTTGCCTCCAGTTGAACAAAGGCCAACAAAATAAAACGCAAAAAAGAAAACTGTTCGAAATGGCTAAAGAAATGCTTGCAGCTGGTTTCCGTTTTGCACTGGCACACAAAGATTTATTGCCTTGCATGGATTACATGGCCAACAAAATGGGTGCCTTGTTACCATAAAGCCGCTTAAAGATTTTAATTTAAGCATTGCCCTCTCCATGCTGACGAATGCGAAGCATCCACAACCTAACGTTAGAGATAACAGTAAAAAAAAGAGTATTGTTTCTTGACGAACCATTTTTTTATTTTGTTGCCTTATTATACCCTGTTAAGCTCTTACAATATATAAATTTTATTTATTTTTCGTAGAACAAATCCTAGTTTAATTTCTACGCCTAAAACAAGATTTTTCTATAGCCCTTTAGCTACACATACTCCCATAAAAAAGTCAATTAGATATACTTTAATTAGATTTCGAAACTTTGTGCATTTCATTATATAATGTCCAATAGTGTTTCGGCATTTTGCTTATTTAATTGGGCAATTTTGTGTGGATAATAAAAATTTATAGCATACATTTTGGGGAAAAGTACAAACTGAATATAAACTGAATATCAAAACGCACAATGAACGCATTAAAAATTCAATAAAAATGTGCACTAAATATAAATGCCTAAAGGGAAAAAGAGAAAGCTCAACCAACATTTACAATTACTGTGCAAAATTTTCATTAAAACCAAAATTGTAATTTTTGTCGAGCGTTGAATTTATGATGCGCACGTGACTGCCACAGGAAACGAGCTTAAATGATGGCTTAAATGAGTCGTGCTTTTGGCCAGCTGCCGACATACACTCTCTCTCTATCTCTCTCTCTCTCAGTCTCTCAGTCCCAAATCTGCTGCACTTAGCAACTGCATTTGAATTTATTAACAAAATAATTTTCCAGTTGTGCCCCCAACCAAGCAACAAAAAAGTTGGCCTGCGCCAAAAAGGCCAAAGGCGAACGAAAAACAAAAAAAAATTTGAAATAAAATACGAACTGCAATTTTGCAGTTTGCGCGGAAATGTAATTTTATGGTGTGCCTAAAAATAAATACGTGGCATAAATAACAGCAACTGTAGCCAAAACGGAAAAGAAGAAAAAGAGAATGCGAGAAAAAGTTGAAAATTATTTTAAATATACCATAAGCAAGTAGTTAGAGTATGCCAGGGTTGCTCGGATGCAAATAAAGCTGTGAACGACTTAATGAATAGAAAAACTTTAAGCCTAAGTTAAAACTCAAATTTGTATGGCTAAAATCAGTTGTTCAAACATCTCATCGACTAATATAATAAGTATTTTTAGTTGATTTATTTTTGTAGGCCTCGCATTAATAACAAACAGCTGTTCATTGAGTTTATCTAGTGTCGCCAAAATCATTTCAGTCTTGACTGCCGCCACCCAATAAATAAAAGCGTTAAAGGCTTAGACCTTACCCGTTTCCAAGTTCAATTCCAAACGTAACCCCTTAACAAGCATTCAAACCGATTCGTTTGCTTTTGGGGAATGTAATTTTGTCGTAAATGTTATTTTTTATGTTGGTTTTTTCTTCTTCTTTTTTTGTCAATGGCGTCTGCAATTGTTATTGTTGTTGTTGTTGCTTATGTGTGTTGGCAACAAGAGAAAAATATCTTCAAATCACAACGAAAACGACTGACGCTAAGCCACGCCCCTTGCCCCACACACCACGGAGACGTCTCGCCTATGCGACATTTCAACTCGTTCATTTTATTGGATTTCAGTCGTGCAACGCTTTGTTGTACTTTTTTTTAGCTGTTACATTTAATGAAAATTTGTTGAATGTTCTCCTGTCAAGGCGAGGCGTGCAAAATTTTAAATTGATTATTGTACAGACGGGTGCTACTGCCCTCCTTTCTCTACATCCCCTCAACTGAGTTAGAGCCTGCTTCTTTTGAGATATCCAGTTTGGTTGTGCTCCGCATGAGTTTGCCTCTTGTTCTTCCATGGGCTCTGTTTAATGTGGTACTTCTCTGTTATATATTATCGTTTATGATGGATACATAAAACTTGTACGCATCGTTGACGGCACGCAGATTGTCCTTGTTTGTCTTGTTTTGCCAAGGTGCGTGTGGGTGGGCCTAGAGAGTGAAGGGTGCACCCGAAAGCAAAAGCATCCACTTTTATGCCTGACATCGCTACAGTTGACTAAGACGACGTGCTCATAAAATAAAATGCACTGTGAGATGAATTAGATAGCAGCGAAAAGCAATCAAAGGCCGCCTATTCGTGTCCTTTTATAACTGCATAATGGATATTTTTTAGACATTTTAAGCCCTTGTTATAGACAATTTCAGTCCGCTTCAAATAAAGATATCAAATAAGGCTTCTGCTGGTATATAAAACACCTTTTCCTACTGCCTCGTTTTGAAGAATTTGTGAAATGAATTATGTTATTGCATATGGAATGCTCAGAGTTTATTTTACATGGTAAAATTGTATACAAAAGTGGGGCTAACGAAGCTATGAGTAATGTTAAAAGAGAAGCACTTCAAAATTATTTTTAAATTTATAGAAATTTGTAATTTTATATAAAATAATATCAAATGTTGATATATTCTTATGGAACGTCATGCCCTTAATTCCTGTTCAGGATTTTTCTGTTATTTTATTTTATGCGTTGTCCAATTACTTAAAACCATACTGCAAAACCCACTGCAATTACCAGAGTTAACTTCAATGCATATACAAAATAATATAAGTCTAGAAATTTATATAAACAAATGCTCAGACATTCAGAAAACAAAAACCTTACAAAAAAATAAAATAAAAAAAAACTATTCATATGCATATTTATATTTAAGCTGAGTGGATGCACACACCAAAATGTATAAAAACAAAAATGCCAGCAAATAGTGCAAAATTTAAAATGAAAACAAAAACAAAAAATGCGAGAAAAAAATCTCAGCGATGGGAGGCGCGCTTTCCCTTTCTGCTCGTTGGGCTTGCATGGCATATAAAGATCTATAGAAAAGTCAGAGAAAATATGCAAAATAGGCAGAAAAAGTTGCATATGCAATGCACTCACACACACACACATACTAACTCAACCGTGCATTTGCATAGAAAAACAAAAACAAGGATAAAAAGGGATTTTATGTTTTTGTTTTTATTTCTTTTTGTATTGTTCCGCTCGCTCATTTTCGTTTTTAGCCACACCTCCTGTCGCGCTTTTGTTTTGCCGATTTCAGTTGCTGCTATTTTGAGACCACGCTCCCCTTACAACCCATTCACCATTATTATGATGTGGCGCATTTTCACTCGTGAATTTTCATGCCCAAATGCGAGGACAATACAAAATTTAATTTACCGCATAGAATTCAAATAGGCAAGGCAGAAAAGCAGCAGCAGTAATCAGCGTGGGGATACCCTGGATAAGAACTTACAGTTTTTATGCAAATAAAACTTTTAAGAAACGCTTTAAAACCGAGTAATTTATAAAGTCCAGAAGAAACAACTCTATTATACCCATTTTGTAAATTTTGTGCATTATGGCAACTGCAGGGTGTAGCAAAAGGGAAAATTCTTTTTGTTTCCGCTCTTGCGCCTTTTCCGTTGGGCACATGCGGCGCTTACCCAACCCAAACTATCAACCCACCTACCCCCACCCAGCAGCTCCATTTCCCCAGGCGACTTTCATCGCCTTGCCGACGGTTTTAATTATGGAAAAAGTTGTTTGCTTTATTTAGTTTAAACAATAAGTGGTTGGAAAATATGAATTATGCAAAGAGTCACACGCAGCCTGCCAATGTATATAAATACTACAAACGTGTGTGCATGTGTGTGTGTGTTTGTGTGAGTGTGTGTGCAGACATTTCTTAAGCAAATATTATGCATTCTACTTAGGCAGTGCTTTTGTTTTCATCCTTTTTTTGTCGCTTGCAGTGCATTTTTTAAGACTTTCTTTTCAACTAGTTTTGCATTAAGTAAAATAAAATTTTTACTTGACAAACATTTTTTTTTTTTCTTATAAACTTAAGTTGCATTTGAAAAATGACAAAACTGGAATAAACCCAAGCGACTTGTGGCCTTTCTGTAACAGAATATGTGTTGAGAAAAATGTCGTTAAGGGATAGTGAAAATCCCAATTTGACCGATTTGAAATAAAATTAATAAAAAATACAAAATATTTCTTCAAACAGAATGAAAATATAAAGTTTTCTATACTTAAATTCAAAATTTGATCTAAAACGCGACTTATAGAAAGTTTTCTACATTTATATACTTAACTATAGTATTAAAATTCGACTTTAAAAGCGTTCTCAAGTGAGTCGGATTATAATATATTTAATATATGTATGCTTTTGCCGACTCAGATGGCTTTCTGGCTTATGCAAACACACGACATTTTCTCTCTTTCTACATAGCCAAACAATTATTTAAGCTCACGTATTTTAAAAAATAATATAAAACCAAACTCGAAATTTGCGCATAAATTGTGCAAAAATTACAATAAAAATGACAATGGCTGTCGAGCCAGCAGCAATAACAACAACAACAACAACAACAATAAGAACATTGGCAGCGCTAATCACAAAACGTTTATCAGTTTGCCCAATGAGTAAGGCGTGACAGCGACACCTCCATGCTGCATCTCCCTCCGAATCTGACTGCCTTTTGCTCCATTATACGCCCCTGTCTACCTGTCAGTTTGTAATAAATTATTATCATTAATATTTTGCGCTTGATTTTGATGCTGGTGCGCCTGTGTTTGCCTTTGCCAGAGAGACAGACAGATAGACGGAAAGAGGAAGCTTCCAGAGCAAACAGAAACGAGCCTCGACCAAAGCTAGGGACTATCAGCAGCACCACACCCTCCTCTGCTGGTATGAAAGGCGTGGCACGCAAACGCTCTTTGCATAAAAATGGCGAAAGCCGAAAATATCTAATAGAATAGAACAAAAGCGTCAACAAAATGTTCAAAACGCGACGAAAATTACCAAAAATAAAATAAATCTTCTTTTTGCTGTCTGAGTCTATGCGTGTATGCGTTTGTGTTTGTGTGTGTGTGTGTGCGTGTGCCACAAAGTTTATAACACCCTCCAAACGAAGTGCACGCGATAATGGCTCCCAATTTGATAATTAATCACGTCCTCATTCTTGTGCCTTTTCCCATTTGCCGCCGCCGCCGCCGCTGCTGCTGTCGCTTCGTGCGCTGTCTGCGCTGCCACAGAAGCTACCCACGCTCACTTCCCTCCTGTCTGCCATTGCCACCCACGTTCTTTTGACTAGGCGCTTTTGAGCCTCATATTTTCCATTAGTCGTTGACTGTTTTCTGGTTTTGGGTATTTTTTTTTTTCGGTCGACGTTGAAATTAAGCGAATTTTAGCAAACGATAAAATAATTACCTTTATGATTATTTTTGCCAAGACTGGCCCGCAGCGAGCTATGGCAATTGTATACCAGTAAATACATACATGCATAAAGTTATATACATATATGTATGCATGTATATTGCCGACTTCTATGCCCTTCTTACAATGTGCCGAACGTGTCTAATTTAGCGGCTTTAATTTATTGCATTTGTGCGCTTAAAATGTGTTTGCCTGTTCGTTTTTATGGCCATAAAAAGAAATTTAAGCAATTGATGTGAGTTTGGGAGTTTTGTTGGCGTTTGTAAGGAGGGCATTTGCGCATAACCGTAAAACTTCCTAAAGTACGTATAGGTATTATATGGCTTAAACTGCTACAGGTAACAGCTAAGTATATCCTGCAGAATTTTCTTTTTCCTGGTAAATTTCTTTTAAGGCAGCTTTAACAAGCAAAAATTATCCAAAATAAATTAAAGTTTTTGTTTCAAACAATCTCCTTTTTTAACTGCTTTAAAACTTAACCAAAGCTCACTTCTAACTTAGTTGGTATTGGTAAACATGTCGTATGCGTTTTTTAGGAACAATTCGAACTGGTTTTGATTGAAATTTTTTCGTTTTTGGTGAACTTTTCAGTTGCCAACACGTTGTATACGTAATTAATTAACAAAATGTATTCAACAGCTTTTGTATATAAATTCTTATCTGATTCGATTAACTCCTTTCGCCAACATTTACAGTGTATGTCTTTGCCATGCAAGCTGCAGCTTAAAATTGCATGTTTATTTGCAACTTGACTTACGACTGCCACAAATTGCAGCACCTTCAATTGAAAAGCATTTGCTGTTTTACGTTCTTTATTTCTTTGCATTTTTCCTGTCATTTGGCTGCCATATTACACGACAGGTATCGCCGCGCACCCCTCTGTAGGCCCTGCAGCAACATAAACCGCATACAAATTGCATGCACGCCAAAAATTAACTGGAAATGTTGAATGTTTATTCGGAAAACGCAACAAAACCAAATTCAAACATTGGCCATATTTCGTTTCGCAGTTTTGCAACTTTTGCAGTAAAAATCAAACGAAAACACGCGACGCAATTTGCAAGCGAGTTTTTGCAAGCAGCAGAATGACTCGCATCCGTTGAGCCAATCAACCAAACAAAATGGCGTTTTGTTGTTTCCGGTATTCGGTGCGCTTTTTGTTTTATTTTTCTTTGCTTATTTTTTCAACAAATTTTGAGCTGTGGTTAGGTAAAACCCAAAATAAAAAAACCAAGAAGAGCTATGCCAAATTCACAACATGAAATTATTCACCTTGTAAACTGCAGTGCAAGAAAATGGTGTGTGTTTGCATGTGTGTACAGTGCAGCGCGTACAAATATATCAGTTGATGTACATGTAGAGAAAAAATGGGGAACTGCAGTTATTTTTGTGTTTATAGCGTACAGGCTAACTAAAAAAAGGCTAAAAAAAATATGAATTTGCAATGCAAAACTGGAGCACACAGGAAGCGCGACAAGGCAGCAAGGACACAAACACACACGGTGCACTGTTGCATCTGCCACGCCCGAGCACAATACTCGCAGCCTTCTTTTTGCGGCAACAATTTATTTATGGGCAACGCTTTTGTTGTTTACATATTCGTTGTTGTTTTTGTTGTGACGAACTGGCGCAACTGGCACTCAATAAAACACAAAATTCCACCTACTCTAACAGTAAATGGGTGTTTGTGTGCGTGTTTGTGTCATGGCGGATGTCATGGCGGTTTTATGCTAGCGGTAAGCAAAGCCTGTGCCAACCAACCGTTAGACGCAGCTGCTGCTGCTGCCGCTGCGGTTTCTATTTATGACAACAACAACAACAACAAAACCAAAATCCATGCGCTGCTGCTGCTGTATTATTTATGCCATGCACAAATCCTACACTCTAAACTATATCTATGCCTCTCTGTCTGTTCATTTTTGCAGGGCTCGTCCAGTGCCGCTAGCGTCGCAGCAGCCGCCGCCGCACAGTCAACACAGCGCAGCGCTTTCCCGGGCGCACCGTTGACCGCCTCAGCCGTTGCTTTAAAAGGCGCCATCCCACAGCGTCCACCGGCCATGACCAGTCCAGCTGCTGCTGCTGCTGGCGCCGCTCTAGCAGCGGGCGCCCCATATCGTGGTGCCACTAGCTGGACACCGCAGGGCTATGCCCCAGCAGCTGCCGCTGCCGCCGCTGCGGTCGCCCAGCAGGCCTATCGCTATACAGCACCGTTGCCCCAACCGGCATATGCCGCTTATACGCCGCACACGGCCACCACACCGGCCACAACCACGGTGAGTACACACTGCCAGCTGCAAACAGCAGCAGCAGCATTACCACCTTTGTCTTTATCTATCTCTAGCATGTGGCAAAGTGTGTGTGTAAATGTGAATTAGTTGTGTGCATCACACGGCAGTTTTGTTATTCAGGGAGCTTCGTTGACAGTATGAATAAATAAATTGTAGATAAAGTTGAATGTTTATTGTGCTTATGACAACACTTAAAGTTACCAAAAGTATTTAATTGATGTAAGAAAATATTTAGGTTTGCTGTTAAGGTTTTTTAGCTACAAACTGAACTTGTTTGCTTAAAACTATTGTAGAACTTTACTAACTTATGAACCTTACTCACATTAATAGCTTAAGTAGCACTCTGCCCTTAGCTTTCCCATATTGAAATTCTTCATGCATACAGCTCTTGATAAAAAGCTTATCCATGCTTAACTATTTGCCCAAAAGACATAAAGCACAATTTCAAGGCTAGGAAAAACTTTCTTGAAGTGCTAGTAAAATATGCCCATTACATTGATGAGCGAAGCTCTTCGTTATGTAATGGACCGACATAATCGTAAATTTATGTGCGCCCATTGAAAAGCCAAATGGTTTTCAAGCGTTTTACACTTTAAGAAAAATAAAGAAAAAAACTACCTCTATTAACTGGAATAATAGACGACTGCCCGACTCCCTTATCAAGCTTATTGATTGTCAAGTGAGCAAAGTGGTTTTTTTTTTTCATTCTTTTTCTTGTATTAAGACAAGTGCTGTCATTTATTGAAAATTGCCCCAGCGGCAATTTATTTATAGCACGCACTTCCCCTTATCTCTCCTCGCTCTCTCTCTTTTACTTTGTGATTCTTAACTTAGTTTACTAGCTCGGACAGTGGCATTTTTTTTTTTCTCTTCATGTCTGATTGGCGTGAAAAGTGCTTCTATTAATTTGCAGCGATTGCTTTTAGTGCGTAAGGCACAGTGAATGGGTATTGTGGCTAGCTTAAGGTATATGTTGGGGGGGTGGGAAGTCAGGGAATGGTCGGGCAATCAATTAGTTTTGTTGTGGCTGTTGCCAGGCGGCATTCATCAAAGTCAGCCCCAAGGCTTAACGCACTGCCACGACGAATACGAAGCTGCCGCCACCACAACTGTGTCTGGCCATTCATTTTTGTCATTTTCAATTTGACAGTCAAACCAAAAATAAACAGAAAATAACAAGGAAACGGCGACGACAATGTCATCATTAATAACAAACAATTAAGAAGTTCGTGAATGACAGTCAAGCTCTAAGCTCTATCTGCCCCTAATTCCCTGTACAGTAGTCCTGCTTGTCCCGTCTATCTATCTATCTATCTCTTCAGCCCACAGACCACAGCATCATCTTCATCCTACATCCACTGCACTGCTTATCCAAACAAAGCCCCATTGTCAGACTCTCGCAAGTTCGTTGCCAATAATCCTAACGAAAAAACCCCAAAGAGGGGTTTAAAATATCTATCTACAACTTTTCGCTCACAGACACACACAAACACACAGACTAAGAAAACCCAATTGAATCGGAATCAGCGCATGGCAGCCAAAGTCATGACGAATGATGTTCGCTGAGTTTGACAAATTTCACGTTGACACCAGCAACAAATTCAAGCCGCTGCCACCACCACCACTTGAGCAACTCCATTTCATCCCCTTCCCGCCAACCTCTCATCAGTTTAAAGCAGCCTTGCTTTCTAGCTCCCATCTCTCTCGTTATGTGCATCCTTTTATCAGCTTTTCAAATTTGATTTACAAATGATTTTCGCTTTAAATCAAACAAATATCGCCTGGCACTGACAACATGTCAGTCAGTTCAAATTGTCAGCGCTAGATGGTGCTGCTGTCAACATTTTGAAGTTGCTTTCAGTTTGTTTTCTCTTCTTATTTTTTGCTCCCCCATTTACTTTAAGTGCGTGTCTAATATAAAAATATTTTTTCTCTATATTTATATTATTCTGTCGTCATATTTTTTGCTTAAGCATTTCGTTGCTTAAGCAGCCATTACGCACCCATCCACCCAAGCAAGCAACCCCTCCTATACTTAAAGCAATTTTTCTTACCACCCCCTTAACAAGCCCCAGCTGCTGCTGCTTCTTCTTTTCCAAGTTTTTGTTCCTTGCTCAATGCTTACGGCAACAACTTCTAATAAATGCGCCGGAAAAAAATGCGCTGAAAATAAAAGAGCAAATAAATAACCGAACCGAGCCTACGTTTTCTTTCTTGTTCTTGTTCTTGTTCTTAATGCTACTTTCTTTTTCTTCTCTTTCGCTTTTTTTGTGCCCTCAGGTAAGTAAAGCTTTGCTGCTTCTTCATCTTCTTGTTCAACTTACTTAGCCGATTGTCGATGCCTTTGCATTGGTTTTCGTGGCTTCTGCGGTTCGAGAAACTGCCTCAAAACCTATCTTCACTCCTGCCAACGCCTCTCTCTTGACACCCACAGGCGTTTTTTCGTTTTATTTTTATTTCTTATGCCTCCTTTTTGTGCTTTTCCTCTCCGTTTGCTTGTTTCGTTTATTCATTCAACGCTACGTCCATTGTCTTGCGTCCCGCTCAATGTCCTGTTGGTTGCCTTCGCCGCCATCAATAGTAGTTAAATAATCCAAGGGAAATGTATTTTTGTGGGCGTCACAAAGCGTCACCCCACATGCCCTGTACCTTGTTTGCGTCACTCATTTTTCCATTACTTGTGGCTCACTCGTTTCTTTTTTGTCGTTTTTTATGCCCTTTACTCGACACAAAGATTAATAAAGAAACAGTAAAGGGTGAGATGTGGGATAAGGTAAAAAAGTAGGTAAGGTGTCACTTTGGATTCTTAAGCATGGCGTAAAATAAAAGAAAAATTTTAAGTCCATATAAAAAAACATTTTCAACAATTTTGTGTATCTTTCTATTGAACTGATATTACCCTAAACCTGTCTTACAGGGTATCTACCAGCCACTTCAATCGTATTGCTAACAGAATTATTCTTTCCTTTTGTTTTTTGTGTGTCGCTTTGCTTTTTTTTTTTTTTTTTGTGTCGTCCAGTTGACCAGCCACTTGGCCATTAAAGCTGCATGCGAATGCTCCTCATAAATATAAAGTGCGGCTACTTGTTTTTTTTTTTTGCATTTTATTTTTTGGTTTTTTCTTTTTCTTTTCGTTGTTGTGGTTTTTTGTTTTATGTGGCAGCCTTTTCTGCCAACGTCCTGTCTCGCCCTCGGACCATAGATTATCGCATTTGATTTGAGTGTCGTTAGTACGCTGCCCTGCAGCAAATAGAAAATATATATATTTTTGTACAAGTATAAGTACACGTTGTGTAGACGCCCTCGTTGCTACTTCTACTCTCTGCTTTCCTGTCTGTGTGACATTCCCCTCTTGATAGCTCGTCGCTGATAAGGCAAAATGGAATTTGTTTTAATTATAATTGGCTTTTCTTTAGCTCGAAGTGCTCTTCTCTGTCGACTGTGTTTTTACCTTCTTATAAAGACTTAAAAGTGACTGGCAAATTTGTTTGTCAAGGACGCGTTGATTGCATTTCGCTGTCGTTGTTGTTACTTTAAAAGGTGAAAGATGCTTGACTAATTGGCAGTTCAGAACTTGAGTACACCAGTTGGGGGAAAAAAAAAAAAACAAAATCTGGTTACATAAATAAACAACAAATTCTTCGAAACCTTCTCAACATAGAAAAGTGCTTAAGAGTTATGATATGTTGACTGATTATAAGTGGATTGAATCTACACCTCGAGTTATTTGCAAAACTAAGTAAATTGCCTGTAACATTTCTTATGCCAGAAGATGGAGTTGCGTGGCAGCAACGATTGCTGTTGCTGTTGCTGCTCAGAGCTTAAATGGCATTTCCGTTATTTTGCGTGCAATTTGAACTAGCCACTTCAACTCCCCATTGCTATTCTGACTGAGTGACATGAACTTGCGTGCGTTGAAGTTCTCTAAGCCATTATCAAAGACTTATATTAATATCTCTTTGCTCAGTCCCTAGTTTAGGATTCATATCATCATGTGAACAAAACTCTCAACTCAACGCAAATCCAATTGCCTGAAGGAAGCCTTGTCAGCAGCTGGGCCAACTAAAATTCACAATGCAACTATGCAACCTCTTCCTAACCTAACCTCGCTCCTTCCAAGCACTTCTGGCTGAATTCGTTGTTGCTTTTCAATTGCGGTCGCCTGGACATATAACAGATAATCAACATTAAATGTAGCCTGCTGCTGTCTCAAGTTGCTGAACTAAAACCGCACACGCTCCATCCGTCCCTTGCTGTTTGTTCGCCTGGATGACTGTCTTAACATTTCAGTTGGCATTTCAAAGAGCACATCAATTGGAGACAAGTTGCCTCATTGCAATTCAATGTGCAGTGACATTTGAGTTGGCCATAGTTTTGCAATAACTGTAAGCATTAGTTTAATTTTAAATACGTTTTCAATTCTCTCGAGTGAATGCATCTACCACCCCCTCCACTCCTCTCTCCACTTTGCTCAACCCATCTCAACTTGTTGAATTTGAATTTATTTGCTAAGCAACCAAGGAGATAGAATGCCTTGAAAACGCATAAATGTAAATGTTATTCTTGTGCATTTATTCCGCTTTAAATTTTAATTATTTTTAACAGCACCAGCAGAGGCCATTTCCTTTTGTTCGTTGCGACCAAGAAAATTGTGTGCTAAGTGCACAAACTGAAAAGGGGTGTGCATGAGAGAGAAACTAGACGCGAGAAAGAGGATTTCGGGGGTTGGTAGACAGTTGAACGGATGGCTGGACACTTGGCTCTGGCACTTGAGTTTCAAAAGCAATTATTGTTGAAATATTATTTACATATTAAGCTCTCAACTTGCTCTAACGAAAACCCACTCACTTTGC
This sequence comes from Scaptomyza flava, assembly GCA_030179655.1. Taxonomy (NCBI): domain Eukaryota; kingdom Metazoa; phylum Arthropoda; class Insecta; order Diptera; family Drosophilidae; genus Scaptomyza; species Scaptomyza flava. The sequence continues at coordinate 10,499,437 of JARNME010000404.1, forward strand.
TCTGTCTTTGTGACTGACTTAATGCTCATGGGGCGTATGAGTGTTATGCAAATGTATTGCAGATAATGCAACATTATGTAGCCATTGCAAAAGCTCAAGAGCGAGCAAATTATGAGAGGCGTGCAGAAAATTGAATAGATTTAAGAATTAGCAAAGCTTAAAAGAAAACTTCACTTAATCAAAGATGAGCTATTAGTGTTCTTGGCACACGTCACTCGTCAAACAACAATAACTGATGATGAATCACAAACGTTGATCTATTCATCAACTCGCACTTAAAAGTGAATTAATATCGATTGACAAAATCTATAGCATACTTTTCTGCGCGTGATGCATGCATATTTATAAAAATTAAAAATTTCACACTTGCCTTTAACTGTAGTGTTCTGAAATTTGTTATTCCCATTTATGTGTGCATATGAAACTCCCCTATATTATGTAATATTTTCGCTCTGATGTTTGTTTTTGTATATTCCAACAAACGACAACCGCACATAAATTCCCGAACTGCTGCACATAAATCAACAAGCGTGTGCTCAATCAAAATTCCAGCTGTATTACACACGCATAAAGTGCAAAAGTTGGATGGAGTAGCGGGTAGTGAGGGTGTATATAGTATTTATACAGCGGCCACAATAAAATGTGGAATATACAAAGGGGCCGCATATTGACGCAATCAATAAAAACACATTAAACTTTGTTTGGATGAGAGTGGGACTGAAAAAAAACAAACAAGCAGCGATTAAGAGCACCAAAAAGAGCAATTGAGAAGAGCGGTGAGGAAAGTGAAAAAATTTGTAGTTGAGGGTAAAGTTAACTATCTGATGCAGATTAATTAAAAGTGTTGAGCTGGCTGAAAGTGCAAAAAGGCAAACATGGTCGAATAGCAAATAGCCCAAATGCCAATCGACAATGCTTGCCGCACACCCCGCAACAACTTACTTTTTCTCTCTCTCACTATCGCTTGCTCACTCTTGTCGCGGTTATGTGTGCTTAAATAGATATATATATATGTATATATATATATATCTGATGCTGTTGCTGTTGCTGCAACGAGTCCTGTCCAACATGGGGCACATAAAGCGATTAACTCAATAAAGCGAAAGCGTAAAAACAAAAGTGACAAAGTGTTCAACAGCACAATGCAAACAAGCAACAACAACAACAACAACATAACTGTTCGCTGTGACTAAAAGGGACAACACGTATACGCAACGTTGTACTGTGTGTTGCTGTTTGTCCGGCGTGCGCAGTGGCTTAAATGCAAGTGACCGAAAACATGCGGCTTTAAACTGGCCCAAACCACCCTCAAAAAATAACTGCTGCAGCAGATGCTGCATGCTGCTGCTGCTGTTGCCGCTGTTTAATGTAAAGGGCAACTGCAAGTGACATGAAGTTGCCATCAAAAGGATGCGCATTATGACATTTTGGCGGCGTGCCTACCCTTTTGCCCATCCCAAAACCTCCACCACGCTCTCAAGCACCAGCAAAACTTAAGCCCAATCCACGCAATTTGCTGCCATCCGCTCGCTTGCCATGACACTTGACATTTGCCCCACAGCTGCAACAGAAAAAACAAAAACAAACACATTAAAAGCAAAAGGCAGCTGACAGCCCACGCATTCGCCTCAGCGTTCTCATATTTCAATAAAGTAGAGACGAAAAAATGTGTATAGTACATACATATATAAAAAGTGCTGCTGCCATCACCACAGCTGCGGGTTGGTAACACATCCGTCTCAAACCTCCTGATTCGCCGACTCCATTTTCCTGCATGCCTGGCCGCCCTCTTCCTGCCTGCGTGCCTGCTGCTGTTGCAGTCAAATGCTTAGCCAAAAGGGCGGCCCAGGCATATCACACAGGGTCCAGCCAAGCAGCAGCAGCGTTGGGTTGTAATATTATCCACTTTGGTGCCTTCCTGTTGCTGCGTTGCTTCCGGTTTTTGCCTGCTGCTGCTGTCGATTCTGCTGTTGTTGCTGGTCTCTTGTTGTTATACCACGTTTTTATTGTTTTTGTTGTTGGCAGCATTTCGACGCGCAATAAATTTGATTGCAACGCATTCGCGTGGCGAACAAATCTTGACATTGCACACTGGAACAATTGCATTTAAGTGCTATTTTTCTGTAGTTGAAGAAAAAAATCCGCAAATCTTCAACTTAAAGGCATTAGAGTAAACATTAGAAATAGTAAGATATTGGAAGTTATGCTTTTAACAGTTTAGCATTATATTTATGTATTATTCCCTTACATTTCCAATTGAATTTCTTATTAAGATTTAAGTAGGTGAAGTCTTTATTTATTCAAATAGAGGTTTACTAAAAATGTTATATTATATTAGGACCATTTGTACCTGATTTCAAATCATTTTTAGAATCAAAAATACATGATTCAAGACTTAAGAATTTCTATTTAATGAAAATTTGCAATTGTTAAGGTCATACCTCCACATTCTACTTCAAATACATATTTTTAAAACCAATTCTTTTGATATTTCGTTAGTAAAAGATTCATAAGCTTATTATTATTTAAACAGCTGGCAAACATCATCTAATATTTACAAAAAATTTTCAATCAAGTGTTTACCCACTGTGCCAACCAGACGCCCACTGCATGCGCGCAATATACAACAGCGAACAAAATCCAGCGAAATCCAATATTAACAACATTTATTTGCCTTTTATTTTTAATCGAATACTGGCAGCAAAGTCCGTGCTGCAGTCCAGCCAAGCTGCCAAACCATTTCCACCCAATCACTTCTGTTGGTTCGCTGTGGGTTGATCCAAGTGCTGTTTTGTGGTGTAGCTGTTTCTGTTTCTGTTGCTGCTGTTGCTGTTGGTGCTGCTATAAATTGTCTGAAAGGCGCTTTTACAAGGTTTTTCATATCATATTTTATTATTACGCGGTTTTCACACCCTTTTTCGAGCGGTTGGGTATCTTCTTTGGCCCACTAGCTTGGACAAGGAGTTTGGACACAAGAGTCTGGTTGGATTTGCGATGTTTGCACTGCTCTTGAACTCCAGCAATCTACTGAAGAGAGAGCGAGAAAGTTCACCTCGAATGTCGATGCGTTGCGTTAATTTTGCTTTTATATCGCAACGAAAACAGCAACAACATCAAAAAGAAAGAAAAAAGTTGCAACAACAACTTTTTTTTTATAGATGCGCGCAGATTTTGCAACCCAGCCTCACAAGAGTTATTACAAAAGTTTTTACAGCTTAAGTTGCAGCTTGTTGCGAAGTTGTTGTAAGTTGTCGTTGTCGTTGTTGTTGCTTTTTAAATTTTCCCTTGCGCTTTTCTCCATTGTTAAATTTGGAAAGTTCTCGTAGTGCGCACAGCTGGTCAAGTTATATGGCTGCAGAAGTTGTGCGCTTAAACTTGAGACGGATGTGGCCATGAGAGAGCTTGAAAGGGTGAGACATTAGTAATCAACTCCCTATGCTTTAATATTTTATGCCACTTTGTTGGTAAAATAATATAAGTATGTACTCACAGTTTAAAAGAAGCTAGATAGATTATTTCCACCTGACCTTGCAAGCCGAGCATAATTTGATGACGAGAGATGAGAATGCCAAGCCTTAATTGCTTTTGCAATGCAATTCACTTTGCTAGCAACAGTATCACCTTTCACCTTTAGCTACAATAGCTTAAAATGCCCTAACTACCCCGTTACTGACCAATACCAGTTACAAATGTAACCGTAACACCGACAAAACCACAAAACGAAGCCTCGAGTCCAAGTCAAGTACGAATCTCAATCGAGTTGAGCCACTGACAAAGGCATTCATACTGTTTCAGAACAAGGGAACTAATTAAGTAAGAGGCATCTTTGCACTGTTTTAAGTGCGTACCACAAGAGAGAGATATTTGCTGCTGCTCTATGGAGAATTCGGAATAATGGTGAACAACATTAATTATTTGTAATTTAAACGCAAAGCCAAAACTGCATCTGAAGCTGACACGGTGCTTTAATTGCCTGACAACTCGAGTAAGTGTGTCCTGTCTGTCTGTCAGTGAGTGAGAAAGGGAGAGAGTGAGAGAGAAGGGGAGGTGAAAGGGGGCTAGCTAACAAACAATTGAACGCACCCAAGGCATAAATCAGGCACAAAATACCCATTGGCTCAACACCTACCTAGGCTTAGGGTTAGCAGAAGCCTATGCTGGCAGAAGCATGCAGGTGTTATGAGCTCAAGTAAATGAGCGGTAGACAGCTGCCTGCATGCATGGCAAGCACTGTCAGACACAGATAGAGGAAATGGGAGAGGAGTGACTCAAATATCCACAAACACGAGCCATCGAGCTGAGGGACCCATATATATATATATGCATGCATATAGGGAGACCCAGTCAGGGACGAAAAGAGCAAACGAGCTGACATATGCAATTGCCAATGCTGCTAAGCAGAGGTTGTTCCAATGTATATGTATGTGTGTGTGTGTGCTCATTGTTGCTGTTGTGTTGTGGTCATTGATTGCCTGCAATTTGCATTTCTAGACATGAACACGACCAAAGCAACACTGCTGCGCTACTGCGCTCATACAAAATGAATGATGATGAAGCTCACTCATCAAGTGTTATGAAAGGAGAATCCATGTTACCTAGAACCTAACGCCCACACAACGCGTAATCAGTGAAAATTGTTTTTGCTTTGACGGCCATACTTTTGGCGTTCTAATATGACATATCAATCAGCAGCATAGACAAAAAATGTGTATGAATGTCGCATTAAGTTGACAAACACTGGAATACTAGTAATTGAAGATAAAGTTTTGTTGATGATACTTAGTTTAAAAACCTCTACCATATCATAATAAAAAAAGTTAACATTGAAATGTATCTCAAAAGGATAACTATGTACCTTCAAACGGTTTGCTATCCAGTTTACTAAACTTAAGTAGCGTACGACCTACGAGATGTAACATGTAGGAATTAATCTTCAACCGTTTGTTCTGACAATCACACTGGTTATGAATATATAAAACTTATTAATTTGGAAGTGAACTGAAATTCATCATACGCAGCATTAAACTGCATTCAGATACTCATTTCCTCACACCATTCGCACCCTTCCATTCATTCGCTTAGTCAGTCATTCAGTCAGTCAGTCAGTCATGCATATGACGACGCATTCAATACAATGCGAGCACAGTGAAGCATAGGATTGATGAACGGACCTAACGGATGGACGCATTGAATGCATCCAGTTCGCAGTTTGCCGCTTGTCAGTGTTTTGTGCACCCCGGTTTTTTTTTACTGTTTTTCATTTTCCTGGCTTTTTTCCCCATTTTCTTTTGGCTTTTGCCAGCAATTTTCATATGGCATGGCACATTTTGTGCACTCAAAAGGAAATGAACAGCAGTTGGCAAAGAGAGTGAAAATTATAAAAATTGATGCATTGTTGTAGCAAGAAAAAAATGTATAATAATACTTCACATATATGCATAAAATATAAGAGTAATGGTAAATTAAAAGGAAGCAAATAAAGAGAATGCAAAAAAAAAAAACGACAAAAATAATGCAACACTGAAATTAATTTCCGTTAATATGACAGAGTGTGTGTGTGTGTGTCAGCCATTTTGTTGCCAGCCAAGGCAGCAAACTGACAAAAGGGCAAAAAAGACTCACTCTCCCAGTCAATGCCTGTTTTGTGTAAAGAATTAATGTTTCGGAAGCTGCAAATTTCTTAATTGGCATTTTAATTGAAGCCCATCTAGTGAATGAAGCACTACCAATTAGTACAGTTTAACTTAGTTGCTCTGGGTCTGTCAATCATCAAAATATATAAACTGTACCATAAATGTGGATTTAATTTGCTCAATTTTCATAATATTTCGACAATTTTTGGTCGGAATGTCCCAATCATTTATGTGTGAATGCATTTTAATTTTGTGGCAACATTACAAATGCAAATCTCGCATGTAAATCAAATTTTTTCACTAATAGCGATGGAGCGGTAGAAACAAATAGACAGATAGTGCATAATCGGAAGGGGGGGCAGAGAAGGGCCTAATGGTAAATGGCAAACAATCCATTAGATGTGCCAAACTACATGCGTGACTGGTCACCAATTTTCCCCAGCGGAACTCAATTTTCGGTGGTTTTCCACTAAACAATTTACTTTCCAACTGGGAACTCGAAAACGCGTTAGGCAACCAGTCAAGGAGAGATGAGGAGAGGAGATGAAGAGGAGCACACAGGAAGTGAGAAGCAGAGGCAAGGTTGGGTTTCGCAAACGAGCTGTAGAGAGAAATGCAAACGTTAAGCTAACAAACCAGAAAATCCGTGATTATTTATTAATTTGGCAAATTATTCATGGTACGCGCCAAACGCACATCAGCTTAGTTTGCTTTAAGGGGTGGGAAATGAACGTTTGGTGTAAGCTGAAGTAACAGCTAGGATGGCCTAAAGGGCACGCTCTCAGTTTTGTGGGACATTCAGTCAGCTCTGATCATTTGTCGGTTAGTTGGTTTTGTCAGTCTACAACAAAATGCCCCAAGTTGTTGTTTAGTTTTAGATTTAGTTTGTGGCACAGTGTAGCAAAAGGTGTATGAGAACTTATGCGCATAATTGAAGAACAGCCCATCAATAAGTAGTTATATTTAAGTTTGAGTTTAGTAGAAAGTTAAAGAAGACAAGCAAAATCCTTTGGGCAATCTTTACCATTAAAGCTTGGGAATTCTAAGCATTAATGCTGCCGGCTCAAGCTACAGCATTATTTAATATGAACATTTCATAACCACATACCGTAATCCCTTTGACCACTGTGCCTGCAACATTTTAACATTTAACATTTTACAACAGTCATGCGGGTAAAAAGTTTTGATTTTACACACACGTACAACACACAGACACATGTACACCGCAGAGTGTGGCTGTCCTCTGTCAGAAGCAGAACCACACGAAGTGTGGTGCAATGCGGTGCGTTTTGGACGTTGTGCTCCCCGAGGCGCTTTTTGTTGTTGCAGTCGCCAAACTTTGTTGCAACAATTTATAACAACATTGTGTCAAAATAAATGCAGATTAAATCTTTTGATACAAATTTAAAATGCATAAGCTTAAAACAGCCACAAATTTATCAAACAAATCACACAAATCTAAATGAACAACAATAACAATGAAAATGTTTTTTAACTGTATTTAAATAGTCAAAAATAATATTTACTAAGCTTAACTTAAACTGGCAACTGCAGCAGTGTCTCATTAATTTGATATTTTAACATTTAATACGTCAGCCATAGCGATTTAAATTTAAATATTTTGTTAGAAATCTTTCACTTGGTTCTTTAAATTATTAGCTAATGCTTAAATTTAATAAATTTGCATTTAAATATTTATTTTGCAACCACTTAATATTTATTAAGCTAACAATAATCATGCTAATGAAATTAAAATGAAATTACCAATTGCCACTTTTGATTTAACATGTTAGTTTTATTACAATATTTGTTTTATTTAGTTATTGCTGCCAAATAGCTGACAGTTATACACAAAATATATGTACTTGCGACAACAACAACAATAACGATTTTGTAATTAAGCATACGTCAAGTGGCGCAATGTGTATTAAACGCTGTTTACTTTTTGTTGTTTTTGTTGCAATTGCGCATTTAAATGCACCCCGAAAGCAATTTGGCATAAATTCATAAATATGCGTGTGTGCGCTCGTCCAAATTTATAGTTATTAAAATAATTTTGGTAAATTTATAAGCTGATTATGTAGATGTATGTACGATCATATGCCATTTATTTCACTCGAGGCCCTTTGGCCAACAACAAATGGTCGAATGAACATTCCGAAATGTGTATTTTCTGTTGCAGATCTTTTGGAGGTCTTTGCATTAATGTGCATTACACAGACATAAATCAATAAACATTCAGTTGGCAATTAAATTGTTGCATAGCGATGTGTTCCTCCATCCCCTCGTTTACAGTCCTTATCCAAAATGCTATAGTAACGAATGCAACATGCATAAATCAAACTAAACGTCTGCCGAAAGCACACAAACCAAATAGCTAAAGCAGAGACCCTATACGAACTGCAATTGCCAAATGGAATGTATCTAGATACAAACCTACACATATCTAGCTACAATTTGCAACTGTATTTCACTGTATGTGATAAGCAGTTTGTTTAGTTTGCATTTACATGAAATTATTTCGTTTAATAAGTAAAATAGTTGCACAGACCCAAACCATTGCTTGCTCAGTTTTGCATTTGCATAAAAGCTTTTAAGCTTCGAGGCAACAGTGCTAACAAGTCTGCGTTGTTCCTGCTGATTGCAGAGCTAGATATTACGACCAAGGGAATTGTCCTTGATCTTCAATTGAGCGAAATATACAATGCAATACCTAATTTGATTAGCTACTGCGAAATGCTTCAGCTGCTGCAGCATAGTCGCCGCCTAATGAAGTTTCAATTGCAGCTGATTGCGCTGAGCGCAGACAGCGATTAACTGTTTTCAGCTCGGGGTAACGCACACAACTACAAGTGCGACAACTAACAAGCTTTCTTACTGCATTCCCCAATTCGGCCTTTGTCCATTGTCAATTGGCGAGCTAACAAACTAATCAAATTTTGCACAAGATGAAGCTATTTGCAGTGCAACTTTCAAGCAGCGAGTCAACTAGATATTAATTTTATACAATTTGTGAAGCATACATTTAAAGGCAATCACGTTTTAGTCGGTTGTTAAATATGTTTAGTCAAAACATTCCATACTTAAAAATGTGATAAGCATTTTATAAACAACCAAACAAACATTTTATAAACAAACAACCAAAGCTTTTCTTAAAACCTGCATTCTATCTTTTCCTAAAATACTTATAATAACAAATATCTCCGTTCTTTTCATTCTAGGTAAGTTAATGCAATCTAGACCTAAATTATTTGAATAACTGGTAAGATAAACTTTTGTATGCCGAAACCGAAACTAAAAGAGAATTGTTCGTTAAGTTTAAGTGACACTTTAATAAAATATTTAAAGTAAACAAGCAAGCCAAGTTAATAAATCTTACCTTGATTACCTTGCTGCTTCTAATTCACAGCTGACTGTTGCCTATTCGAATTCAACGTCCTGTCAAATCAATTTCTAACTTAAAAGCAAAACCTTAAAAGAGAACTGAATGCTTAAAAGTTTGGTTCCAAACTTGTTAAAGTAACAATTGCTTTACATAAATACTTCAGTGTATATAAATCTATGAATAGATTTTTATATATATTGTAGAGGCTTACGGAGCGTGGCAATTCTATCGTCAACTTTAACGAGGGTTGTGGAGGGGGGGGGGGGGGGGGAGGGGAAGCAAACAGCATTTTGCAGAAACTTTTCAATTACATCTCGTCATTGGAAAGTTGCACCAAAGTCCAATAAGAAAATCACAAAATATAAAATACAAATCCCTGCGGCATTTTAAATCTATTTATGTCGCTGTAACTGCAACAGCCTGAAAACTGGCCACAATGCGAGCCACCAGTTGACACATACAATATTCTTATATATATATTTCTTTATATAAGGCCAACTTGCTTTGTTGCTTCTTACAGTACTGCTGCTCTTATTGCCTTTCTCGCCCACAGGCAATGCTTAAGGTTAGTTTCCATTTCCAACACCATCTTTTCTTGTTTGCAAGCTCATTGTGTGTGCCTGTCCTTGCCCATTTTTAATTGGCTGACCAACTGAATGTGCCACACTGTACGTTTTGTAAGCGGATTTTAAATGCAGTCTGCCAATCTTCGGGCCGAACTGCAGCTGCACATAAAGTAGAAGTTGAAACCCCAAACGAACTATGAAATTTTTTTTTGGTTTTGTAATTTTTTGGTATTAAACTGTAAAGCATTTTTTATGGCTGCTTAATTGAATTTCAGCAGCAAATAGCCGCTCAAATTAATTGCCGGCATGTAAACCACGAATATTTTGTTGTTGTACAACACTGTGTGGCAGCGTCGACGTCGCTGCCAGCGTCACTGTGTATACGTTATTGCGCAGCTGCCAGCACAAAAATTTAAGAGAAAGGAAAACTTGTGTGCGATGCTCTTAGACTTAGCTAAGAGCTGGATGTTGTAGGTGGGTTAGAGTGTTTGGCGGGTTGGTGTCAGTTCTTAGACAGCCATTAAAAATATATTGACTTGTAATTTAATTAAGAATTTAATTATATAATTTAATTAACAAACGCCGACCCGAGAGTCTTAACGTGTTTTCAGAAGGCAACGCTAAGCGTCGCTGCCAACTCCAAGTCTTAAATTAAGTCAGCTAATCAACGTAAAATAACGATTAATTTTACAGTTATGAATTTTGCAGAAGCATACTTTACGGGTGCGATATTAAAGGAGGAGCAAGAGGTGGAATAGAATTGTAGCTGTAGGCAGCTTGTGTCACGCAACTCACACACGACATGTCAAGTGTAAAGTTCAACGCCAGACAAAAAGTCGACGCGCAAGTTGCTGTTGTTGGCTTACAATAACGAATTTTCTTATTGTTGGCAACTTTTTGCGAAGTCTAAAAGAAAATAGCTTGCAAGTATTTTCTGTGGCGCGCAACTTAATTAAGAATAAGCAGAGCTTCAAAACTCGAAATGAAACAGAAGAAGAAGAACTGCCACTTCTATGGCAACAACAGCAAAGCAGCAATGTGGCAGCCACTGCCGGCGCGCTTGGAATAACAAAAACGGAAATTAAAGTAGTTTAAAGTGGTATTAAGCTCAGGCAGCCACATGAAGATGGCTCCCCATTTTGTTGTTGCTGTTGTTATGGGTTGCTGTCCGCGAAGTGCCGCACTCATAACTTGTGTTCTAAGCAAACACGCACTCAAGAAAAGAGAGAGTGTACATTAATACATGTACATAAGTCATGTTCACATGCACACACGCTCGTATATTGCTACAGCTGCCTTTAAATACCCTCACAAAAATCGCCCTTTTTTCACACTTCCTTTCACTTCCGTTGTTTTATTTTGCACTATATCAAGAGCTGTCAGACAGTTGACTTTATGATGGTTTCAAGTTTCATAGCATTAAGTTGGTAAGAGGCAGTATGAATGTGCTCTGTAGTTTCTTTTAAATTGGTTTTCTAAGAACTAAAGAATTGTTGTACATACAACACTAAACGACTGGGTATATTGTGAAGCAGTTACAGAATGCCATAAGTTTTGTAAAGTTCTGAAAAGGAAAAGCGTTTTATTAGAAATCTTTTAACTTCAGTCAGAGCCGCCTGTTTTCATAATCTTCGATGCGCTGAATCCGAATTTAAGATCCGTTGAGCTTTGACAACCTCAAAATCTTAAGGAAACTGCTATTAACTAGAAAAAAAAAAAAAACAAACAAAAAATAAAAAACAAATGTGAGCCCAATCACACGGGAGATGTCTAAACATCTTAAAAATAATTATTTCAAAATTGTCTTTACGATTCTCATATTCACAGCAGAGTTATGTGGCTCATCTCAAAGCTCAGTTTCCCGAACTTAACGCGAACTAAACTTTCTTATATAAAAAATCTTTTCCTTGAAACCAAGCAAATTAGCTTAAGTTCATTCAATTTCAAATAAGCTGTTGTTAAATTGATTATAAGTCAAAATGCATGTTAAATTAAATGGTAAAATCTTTCAATTTCCATAACTTCGTCAAAACTGACCCGATTTCCAAATTTAATATCTAAAAATTCATGGCTTGACTTCAAGAATAAAGCTGCCTTTACGAATTTACATTTAGATAAAATTCGATTTTTTGTCATATTGCATGTTAAATTTGTATGCCAAAAAATCGACTTGATCATTGGTAAAATCTTTTGACATCCATAACTTCGTCAAAACTGACCCGATTTCCAAATTTAATATCTAAAAATTCATGGCTTGACTATTAAAATAAAACTGCATTTAAGAATTTACATTTAAATAAAATTCGATTTGTGGTCAAATTGCATGTTAAATTTGTATGCCAAAAAATCGACTTGATCATTGGTAAAATCTTTTGACATCCATAACTTTGTCAAAACTGACCCGATTTCCAAATGCAATATCTAAAAATTCATGGTTTAACTTCAAGAATAAAACTGCATTTAAGAATTTACATTTAAATAAAATTCGATTTGTGGTCAAATTGCATGTTAAATTTGTATGCCAAAAAATCGACTTGATCATTAGTCAAAATCTTTTGCCATCCATAACTTCGTCAAAACTGACCCCATTTTCAAATGCAATATCTAAAAATTCATGGTTTGACTTCAAGAATAAAACTGCATTTAAGAATTTACATTTAAATAAAATTCGCTTTTTGGTCAAATTGCATGTTAAATTTTTGTACCAAAAATCGACTTGATCATTGGTAATAACTTTTGACATCCATAACTTCGTCAAAACTGACCCGATTTCCAAATGCAATATCTAAAAATTCATGGTTTGACTTCAAGAATAAAACTGCATTTAAGAATTTACATTTAAATAAAATTCGATTTTTGGTCAAATTGCATGTTAAATTTTTTTGCCAAAAAATCGACTTGATCATTGGTAAAATCTTTTGACATCCATAACTTCGTCAAAACTGACCCGATTTCCAAATGCAATATCTAAAAATTCATGGTTTGACTTCAAGAATAAAACTGCATTTAAGAATTAATATTTAAATAAAATTCGATTTTTGGTCAAATTGCATGTTAAATTTTTGTACCAAAAATCGACTTGATCATTGGTAAAATCTTTTGACATCCATAACTTCGTCAAAACTGACCCGATTTCCAAATGCAATATCTAAAAATTCATGGTTTCACTTCAAGAATAAAACTGCATTTAAGAATTTACATTAAAATAAAATTCGATTTTTGGTCAAATTGCATGTTAAATTTTTTTGCCAAAAAATCGACTTGATCATTGGTAAAATCTTTCGACTTCCATAACTTCGTCAAAACTGACCCGATTTCCAAATGCAATATCTAAAAATTCATGGTTTGACTTCAAGAATAAAACTGCATTTAAGAATTTACATTTAAATAAAATTCGATTTTTGGTCAAATTGCATGTTAAATTTTTGTACCAAAAATCGACTTGATCATTGGTAAAATCTTTTGACATCCATAACTTCGTCAAAACTGACCCGATTTCCAAATGCAATATCTAAAAATTCATGGTTTGACTTCAAGAATAAAACTGCATTTAAGAATTTACATTAAAATCAAATTCGATTTTTGGTCAAATTGCATGTTAAATTTTTGTACCAAAAATCGACTTGATCATTGGTAAAATCTTTCGACTTCCATAACTTCGGCAAAATTGACCCGATTTTCAAAAGCAATATCTTAAAATTCAAGGTTTGACTATTAGAATAAAACTGCATTTAAATATTTACATTTAAATAAATCTCGATTTTTGGTCAAACTTCATGTTTAATTTTTATGCCAAAAAATCGACTTGTTCATTGGTAAAATCTTTTGACATCCATAACTTCGTCAAAACTGACCCGATTTCCAAAAGCAATATCTTAAAATGCATGGTTTGACTTCAAGAATAATACTGCATTTAAGAATTTACATTTAAATAAAATTCGATTTTTGGTCAAATTGCATGTTAAATTTTTGTACCAAAAATCGACTTGATCATTGGTAAAATCTTTCGACTTCCATAACTTCGGCAAAACTGACCCGATTTTCAAAAGCAATATCTTAAAATTCAAGGTTTGACTATTAGAATAAAACTGCATTTAAATATTTACATTTAAATAAATCTCGATTTTTGGTCAAACTTCATGTTTAATTTTTATGCCAAAAAATCGACTTGTTCATTGGTAAAATCTTTTGACATCCATAACTTCGTCAAAACTGACCCGATTTCCAAATGCAATATCTAAAAATTCATGGTTTGACTTCAAGAATAAAACTGCATTTAAGAATTTACATTTAAATAAAATTCGATTTTTGTCAAATTGCATGTTAAATATTTATGCCAAAAAATCGACTTGATCATTGGTAAAATCTTTTGACATTCATAACTTCGTCAAAACTGACCCGAATTCCAAATGCAATATCTAAAAATTCATGGTTTGACTTCAAGAATAAAACTGCATTTAAGAATTAATATTTAAATAAAATTCGATTTTTGGTCAAATTGCATGTTAAATTTTTGTACCAAAAATCGACTTGATCATTGGTAAAATCTTTTGACATCCATAACTTCGTCAAAACTGACCCGATTTCCAAATGCAATATCTAAAAATTCATGGTTTGACTTCAAGAATAAAACTGCATTTAAGAATTTACATTTAAATAAAATTCGATTTTTGGTCAAATTGCATGTTAAATATTTATGCCAAAAAATCGACTTGATCATTGGTAAAATCTTTTGACATTCATAACTTCGTCAAAGCTGACCCGATTTCCAAATGCAATATCTTAAAATTCATGGTTTGACTTCAAGAATAAAACTGCATTTAAGAATTTACATTTAAATAAAATTCGATTTTTGGTCATATTCATGTTAAAATTTTATAAACAAAAATTGACTTGGGCATTGGTTAAATCTTTCGACTTCCATAACTTCGTCAAATGTGACCCGATTTTCAAAAGCAATAGCTTAAAAGTCATGGTTTGACCCCTAAAATAAAACTGCATTTCAGAAATTACATTTAAATAAAGTTCGATTTTTGGTCAGATTTCATGTTAAACTTTTATAAACAAACATTGACTTGGGCATTGGTAAAATCTTTCGACTTCCGTAACTTCGTCAAAACTGACCCGATTTTCAAAAGCAATAGCTTAAAAGTCATGGTTTGACCCCTAAAATAAAACTGCATTTCAGAAATTACATTTAAATAAAGTTCGATTTTTGGTCAGATTTCATGTTAAAATTTTATAAACAAACATTGACTTGGGCATTGGTAAAATCTTTCGACTTCCATAACTTCGTCAAATGTGACCCGATTTCCAAATGCAATATCTAAAAATTCATGGTTTGACTTCAAGAATAAAACTGCATTTACATATTATCTATCTTTTATCTATTTTATATCCAGTACAACGCATTTTCATAAATTACACATAAATTATACCTAAATTACCATACTTTTGTCTAATATAAAGCTCTTATATCTTATTCATTCCAGCAAGTTTTTTTTTTGGAAAGGTTGTCGTATTACAGAAGTAACCGAATACGAGTGCTTTACATTCTATACTTTCGTATACATTATAATACATATATAACCATAAGTAATGGTCGTTTTCTTCTACTGACTGCTCAAATTCTACACATTGCGCAAATAATAAAGCACTTTAAGTGCCGTGGCACGAGTTTTTGATGCAAGGCGAAAAACCCAAAAAGCGGCACTAAAAGCCTTCCACTAAGTCGCGCACATAGTAGCATGCGAATTTCTGTGTGTTCGTTCGTGCTTTTAGTACATAAATAACGGTATAAATATATGTTTTTGTTGCATAGTATATATGACAGCCACAGAGCCACAGAGAGCTGTGAGTTGCGAGTTGCGAACTGCGAAAGCTGCGAGTTTTACGCATATGTGCAAGTTTATGACTTTGCCGTATAACTTAAACTACGCCGAATTCAATTAACTCAAAGCACGGCTGTGACTATGCTGCGATTTTGGCAGCAGACAGCGTGTGTGGGTGGGGTGGGGGGTCTGGCGGTACCAACTTGCGGGTGGTCCCGGCGCCAACTGTTTTCAGTTACGAGTTTTGTACTTTGCCGTAACAACTTAAGCACATATGTTTGTGTGTGTGTTTAATTGGGAGAGAGCGGAAGTGTGTGTGTGTTTTTCCGACTTCGTCTGGTTGTTGCTTCTACGGCTGTCTTAATGAGCGACACATTTGCGAGCCGCCTGTCAGATTTTTTACTTAACTTTGCCACAATTTGAGAGCGGCAAAGACGCTTAACGAACCAAATGAAACGCAACGAGACAAAGGAACAATTTACTCGACGCACATAACTTTGGAGTTGTTGTTGTTGCTGCTGACAGTGCCACATGTTGCCGCATGTTGGTTACGGCGCCACACACACACCCATACAGCATGGCACAAACACTTACCGCAAAACTGTGCGCCCAGACTTGCGTGCAACAAGCGACATAAGCGCTCACACACACACACTCACATATCAGATTTCCACAAAACGCCCCATTGTCGGTCGCTTTAAAAGCCAGCTCAGCAAAGCATCTCCTGTGACAAGGCCTTTGACTAGCTCTTTCCACAGGCCTTGCCTCATTTTTGGCTTTCATCATTTTGCGCCAACGCAGCCAAAAAGTATGCAACACGAATGTTAAACGTTTTTAATTTAACTTCCTTGTAGCGCTCTTCATCTGCTCCCTGCTCTGTCGCCATCTCGTAGATTGCTGGAAAAACTGTGACGCGAATTGTCAAGCATTTCGTTGCACGCTTTTCTTCACCCTTTTTTGCATTTGTTTTTACTGTCTACGCCTTTTTCTTTTTTTGCTCTTTCTGTAATTGGCATTCATTTCCTTAGCTGTCTGTTTTAATATGGGGTTATTTGTTTTGATGTTTTCTTTTTGGCCTTTTGATTGATGGCAGTTTGGCGCTACTATGCGTATATTGGGCGTTTTCTCTTTCTCGTTTTTTGTTGAACCCTCATTCCCTATATATAAATAGAAAAGCATTTCTCCAAGTGTCGACAGCTGACGTCGAAAAGCGCGACCCCAAAGAATTTCCCAATTGCAATTACGAGATTACAGAAAAAGCTTGTAAAAAAAAATATACAAAATATAAACTCGCTGTCCAGTTTGAATGGGACGAACCATTTCATTAAACTGTGTTAATTTTTGATTTGGGAGATATAAAAAAGTTTTGTAAATGGTTTTTAAAAGAGCTTAGTACATACTTTATTATGTTGTTCAATTAATTTGAACGTCTTGTTTGACAACTGGGTTTGTTTTATAAAAATTAAATAAAAGCTCGCCATTTCGCTTAAGCGCTTTTTTGTATTAGTGTTAAGACTTTCTTGATTAACAAGCAATAGTTCTTGGTAAACTTTGCTGTAGTATGTTTTATTTCATTTTAAACGCCGTAGAATTCCCAACTTAAACCACAAACAAAATAGTTAGAGTACTCCTTAAAAGTGTTACTATAAATTGAGTTCATTTGTTTCTACATTCTGTAGTTATCTCTGCCTTTATTCAGTTTTGTGGCGCTTTAATTTTGTGTTTGAAAGTGTCCTTAATCGCAAGCAAATAGAGAGAAGAGCTACTTTCAAATGTGCTCATGTGATGCTGTGATGCATGGCTTGTTTGCTGTGGCTCACACCATTCACACCACCCACACCTTAATCGTTAGCAATGCAGCCATTTTGTATTCGGCAACGCCGCAATGTATGCTACACTATAATTAATTACAGCATTCAATGGTGTCGCTGCTGCTGCTGCTATTGCTGTCCTTGTCGAAAGTTGGCTGTTTGCATTCGTTATTGTTGCTGCTGTTGTTGTAGTTGTTGTTGTTGTTGTATCCTTGACATTTAGGAAAAAGCGAGGCGCTACGCTTCGCATCGCTTCGGGGTACACTCGTCCAACCGGAAGTGAATTCTTAGCCCTGACAGCAGCAACCAACAAAACGAGCGAAAATTGAGCAAAACTCTTTGCTCGAAGCTAGTTTCGTTCGTTGCCTGCTCATTTTTGTCGTTTTTGCTTTGCTGTTTTTGGTGGTGCCGACAAAAATTTCATTGCCGCTGGCCGACTTGTGTTTCATTTGCATTTCTCATGTGGCGCTGGCGATGTAAGAGAACTTTATCTGGCAAGAGCGCGTTCAAAGTTGTGAATTGTGGCTAAAAGGCGGCCACAGTTGTTGCTCTACACACACACACACACACACACACACCCACACACCGCCCACTAGCCTGCACAGTGGTACATTTCTTGCGGTCACCAAGATAAAATTTGATTTTGCTCATTTAACCTCCACCGCAAAAACGAATTTTTGCATTTATGCTTTGACTTTGGATTGTTCTCTTTGTGTGTGTGCGTGTGGGAGTGTGTGTGTGTGTGTGTGTGTGTTAATGTGTCGCAGCTGTTGCTGATTGCCTTTTATTGTATTATTTTGGCATATGTTTTGGGAATACGCAGCTAATGATAATGACTGCCTTGGGAGTGGGGGAGGGAACCCAATTTTCGTTGTCGTCCAAGGGAAATTCAGCAAATGATTTTGTTTTACGACTCATTTTGTGGTTGTTGTTTTTTGCATCGAAAGATTATAATTAAATATAAATGTGTGACAAATGTGTTTGCAAAAAGCTGTCTAATGTGTGTGTGTTAGTTTGTGTGTGGGTATTTGATAAATATGTATTGTTCTCTTGGGCTGATGCAATACATTATGTATTTTACAAAGTAGCTTAAATGATTTATTGAAAATTAAACTTATTTTTTCTGTTGCTGCGGTAAAAACTGATTTATTTAAGTCTAACTTAGCTAACATTTTATTATGCTTAACTGTTCTTTGCTGCAACTTTTGCAATTACCAATCTACTTCTCACTTCCCACTTACCATAAGCGTAATAAAACCCACGCAATTTTTCACAGCCATTTCCAAAACACGCGCGCAAAGAAAAGCTCATCAAAAGCAGCGGAAAAAATGGAAATGCCGCTTCTTCATGTTAATTAGGGGACGCAGTAAACAGACACACACAGATACACAGCATCGATGACGCATTTGACGCCCACACACACACACACACACACTCACAGTTGAACAATAAGTATCGAAAAAAAGAATGTTGAACATTTTTATTAATTGACTGTCAGCGGCATTTCCGGTCCGACAAAAAAGATGTTCGAAAAAAGAAACCAAAAATGGTCACACTACAAAAATGAAAGTAGTTAGAATGGCGACAGCTGGAAAGCTAAAACATTGAATGTAAGTAGGTATGTGCGCAGTGCGTGTTCATTCATGCATCGGGGGTACAGCAAAGCCCATTTCAATGACATTGACAACGGCACACGCAGCAAGTGCGAACGCCAGAGAGAAGTAAGGTAAAGAGAGACAAAAAGAGTGAAGGTATTGAGAGTGCTTTCTGCTGCCGCTGCTGCTGCTGGTGTTCGACTCAACAGGTTGGGAGTAGTCCAGTTTAAAATCAGCTTGCTGTTGACTTTTCATACACTCCACCCACATTTACAGCTGCGGTTTTTCTTCTGTCTTGTTTTGTTCGTTTTTTTCTTTTTTTTGTGCCCGCTTTCAATCATCGACGATTTGGCAGCTGCGTCGTCGTCCTTCCGTGGCTGCGACTGCTTCTATGGCTGTTTGTCGTCGTTGTCGAGTGCCGAGCTTTCAGTTAGCATCTGACACTGTACGAAGCATAATGTGCGTAAGCGCCTAGACCCAGCGAACCTAAAACGTTAAACCAAAATTCGCTTAAAACCTTCTAGTGTGTGTGTCTCTGTGTGAGTGTGTGTGTGTGTGCAACAGCTGTTTGCAACAAAATAAATAAACTCGTCATTACAAAACAGACCACACAAAAGCGGAAAAACAAGCATTAAAAACACAGAAAATAATGTGATTGACATTTAGAAAACTAACGATAAAGTAGAAAAAAAAAAACGATAAATAAACAAATTGTGACAAATGTTTTTGTTGTACTTTTATCGCAATTTGCTCGCTTTGACACTTGATTAAAAAACTTTACCATAAATACATACAAAAGCAACAACAACTGCAACAACAGCTGTAAGTAAACTTTTTTTTTCTTCTGCGTTTCCTGTCAACATATGGCATTGGCTTTAGTTCAAGCTTGAGCTGTGGTTGGAGGGAGGACGGATGACTTTGTTCATGTTTTCTTTGTATTTATTTTTAAATTATTGTTTTTGTTGTTGTTTGTGGCACCTGCTGCTGCTGCTGTTGCTGCTGCTGCGTCCTGCCTGCCATCCTTGTCAATATTGATTTTTGTGTGTTTGTTATTTATTTTTCATTTTTACAGCGGCCTGGCCTGGCCTCCTTTTCAGCTTTCACTCTTGATCTCTGATATATATGGCTCTGTCTGTGTGTGTGTATAAGTAATTTAAAGCAATACGACCCTTAGACTGGCCATATGCTGTTGCCTCTTTTGTGTTTGAGCGTGTATGTGTGTGTGTGTGTGTGTGTGTGTGGCACGCAGAATTTTTTTTCTTCGTTGTTGAGCATGCTTTTGGGCACCAGCTGCTTGACATTGAAGCCCCAGCGTATTTATAGGGGAGGCTCGTGTGTGTGTGTGTGTGAGTGTGTGTGTATCGTTAGTTAATGCTCTAGTTATTGTACTATCTGTACTAGACAGAGCATCTTTATAAAGGTTTTTGCCCTCGATATGAAAAACTTACTATTATTTGGAGCTGCATATTAAGTAAATATGTTCCAGCATTTTAATCTGTCCTAGCAATTATAATAACAGTAATCTCAGTTCTAGAGACGACAAGTTAAAAACTTAAAGCTTTTAGTGAAAGGCCATGATATATAATAAGGAATATTTTCATGTAGAGTGGAACTGAAATATAACGAACTTTTGTTTAACGAAGTTTATTATGTATCGAATTAATTTCCACAACCTTGCGATTTTGTTCAATCAAAAACTCATTCATAAATTCAGAATTTTCTGTAAAACGACGTTTTTTCTTGTGCACTTGAGATTCGTTAGGTGGAAGTGTAAATGCTTAGATCGTATAAGTACATACTTTTATAAGTATTTGTGACAAATATTAAATAAATGTATTTATAGCACTTTCATCATATTTTAAAGATGCAATAAGTCTCATGTGTAGTTTTTTTAAAAAAACTTTTACTTGACTGGTTTTTAAATAAATTAATAAATATGATTTATCTTCTTTTCTCTCTTTGATACTCAATGCAAAGCTGTAAGCTTGTTAAGTTCAGAGTTTTGCGTTAAGCGCAAACTGCTTTTAACTTTAGTCTTCTAAGCCCGCTCAAGATTAACTTTGTAAACTCGCTCGCTTTTACCTTGTCCAACTCCCCCTACTCTCTGTCAAACTTTTTTTATTTTGCATTCAGCATTTGGTATCCCATTTTTTGGGAAACACAGCAAAGAACTTCTCAAGGCCACATTAAAATTAAGTAAATTCTCCCTCTGGCCATTCCAAGAACAAGAAAACCACAAACTGCAGCCTTATCCAATCTAAATAAAATAGCTCTGCGAGCTAATAAAAAAATAAACAAAAAGAAGAAGAAGGAACACAGTCAAAACTGAAACCGCAGAAAGCAAAACTTCAAATATTTGCAGCGGCGGCAAATACAATAACAGTAACGATTGCAAAGTGGAAGCAAAAAACCAAATGTAAAATATATATACATATATACGAAAAAGGCCCAGAGCCAAACACGAACATTCCCCCCTCCCCTCCCCTCTGACTGCCGCCGAAAACGCTTCTGACGAAAAGGGGTTAGAAAAGTTTTGCTTGAGAATCGAAAAACAGAACTTGTGAAATTACTTTGCAAATAGTTGCAAATACTTTTGGCAACAACAATAACAATAACAACAATGCAAATAATGAGCATTGAACGATAAAAGTAGAAGAAGAAGTTGAGCAAAAAAAAAACCGCCAACGCGACAATGTGCGTGTGGGCGTGGCAATGGGCATAAAATGGGCGAACGCCTAAAATGCAAATGCCGCCGCACAGATAAAAGAGAGATTATGGCTGGGGTAAGGAGTTGGTTGAAGTGGGGAGGTGGGTAAAAATAGGCGCCAGTTTACGAAACGACCAAAGTTACTTTTTAAGGTGTGGGGGTGGGTGGTGGATGGTGGGTGGTGCGTGGTTTACCAAACTCCAAAGACAAAAAAGAAAAAAAAAAACAGCATTCCACAAACCCCAAGGAGCTAGATTCCAGCAGCCAGTTGGTGTTGCAACCACAACTAGTTGCCATTGTTGCAAGCTGCCAACACGAGTAGGGTGCGGCAAAAGACAATGGAGAGGGCGTCGAGTTGGCTGCTGTGTTAAGTTTGAAGTGCACAACGCTGCTCTCGCACTCTGTTGCAAGTAATTTGCGAGCATTTCCGCAATGATTAAGACATTTTGCGCAATTTGCAACACACACATCCAAAAAAACAAAAATGGGGGATGGGTGGTGTAAAAGTAACTGCTGCTTGTTTGTTGCAAGCCCGAAAACTGAAATTAATTGTCATCATAAAATTATGCACAGTGTCTGTCTGTCGACAAAACAACAAAAAAATAAAAGAGAAGAGCAAACTTGATGCAACTTTTGTAGCAGTTTTGGAGTGCGTAATAAATGTTTATGCAAATTGCATATTCTGTGTGGGCGTATCAGCCCCAAGGTGGCAAGTGTGTGTGTGTGGCTGGTTAGGGGTAGGTTGTGAGCTCTCGGCCTGATGAGGTGCCAAACGAAGCCGCACTTCAACTCCTTGCCAACAGTTAACTAGACAAAATAATTGTTGGTAATACTAGTTGAAAGTTGCACAGTTTGCCAGCTCTTTGCAGCACAGTGCGGCAAAAAAGTTTTTGTACGTAAATGCACACGGTCAGAGACCCTAAACACATAGGGGTAGTGCAAAATGGGGGGAGAGGAAGGGGCTAGTTTGTATAATAAGATGGCAAGTGTGAAAATAACAAATAGTGTTAAAGTTAAGCTAGCACTTGCAACAGCACAAAAGTTGAAAGAGTTTCCCTTGGGTCATGGAGAAAGAACTTTAAAAATAAAAAAGCAAGATAAAACCCGAAAATGCATAGTTGAAAATATAAATTTATTTTAAATAGTTAAAGAACATACAAACATTTATTTTTATGAAAACTTTTGAAACTCTTTTTGGCTTACTTTGACCATAAAAAATAATTATACGTTTATTAAACTCGTGTATATATTTTGGTGCTAATTTTTTTTTATCATCATGTTCCAATTAACTTTTCAAACAAACTTCCTTTTTTCTGAGCACGAGTGAGTGAGAAACTAGAGCCAAAAGCTTAAATATGTTTGCCAACTTTGCGCTTATGCTGACTGACTCTCTCTCAGCTGCATTGCGCGTTGTCTACCTCTTGTACCTTCTTGCCCCGCACCCGCGCTGTTTGTACTAACGCCAGCGATTGCTTCATTAACTTTCAGTCTAATAACTCACACGTTTCACGTTTTCTTTTCCCTTGCCCCGTTCTTTTTCGTCCTCCTCTATTAAAATGCAGCCAAGCGCAAATTTTTTCGAGCACTTCAAAGTATTTTTATATACATATATTTTCTTTTTTACTTTTTTATATTCTTAGTATATTTGAATTCCCTTAAAAATAGTTATAAAGAGTTTATATAGTTTCAATAAGTTCAAAAAAATTAAAGATTTATTTTATTTCATTAAACGATAGCTTCGCATTTTGTATCGATTATCGATAACTATAAAAGCCACCATCTTATACATCAAGTGTGCTTAAAATAATCGATAACGCTTTCCACTACTGATATACACATATTATCGATATCAAAGTTGCCAAGATTTTGCTTTTTCTTTAGAAAACATTTTATAATATTTATAAACTGTAAAAGTTTCATTAACATCAATCAAGTAAGATAAAAGATATCGTAGATTAAAATTGTCTCAAGTACACATTATAACGGTACATGCGGGTCCACACGCTTCTATGCTTACAAACCTTAGGCAATGTAAAGACATGCTTTAAGATGTCTTTTAGTCGAGCTTGTTGAGCTAAACAAACTTACTTGTTCTTAATTATTTTAATAGCAAATAGACTTAAAAGCATAATGATTAAAAAAAACATTCAAACATTATTCTTAAGTTATTTTTTTTAGAATCACCTTCTGTACCTTTCTTTCCTTTCCGTTCGCAATCTCATTGAGTTCCTTTTGGCCATAATTAAACAGCCATTTGGCACGTACGCGAGAACTTAATGGTATTTACAACAAAAACTGCTGACACGTCGTCTTGTTGTAGTCGTCGTCGTCGTCGTCGTCTTCGTCGTCCTGCCATATAGGAGGAGTAACAGGCAACAGCAGCTTTTGCCAACTCTCTTGCTTGGTTTCTGGACGCCAAACTTTACATTCCTATTCTATTTTTAGGTATACTGTGAGAAAAGGAAAACAAAAAATTAAGAAATTCCTGCAGGATAATTGCGTCGCGTGCGCTGCATACGTGCACAGAGTTTCCCCATGCCTCCATTTCTCTCTCTTGTGCTTTCTCTCCCTCTTTCTCCATTTTTTTTTAATTCGGCGCAAATATTTTCGCACATAATATTGAAACTGCGTGCGGCAGAGACGTAGAAAGTTTTTTGTTCTTACTTCAGCTTGAAACTTTAAGTTGCCTGCCAAGTTTTGGGCACGCCCCGAGGGCTGTTTTGTAAGTTCGCATACGCATTGTTGATCCTGATACTACTATGTGGCAGGTGCAGCAACAGCCGCTGGGGACTTAAAGTTCTTGCATGCAATCGTATGTTTGTTGGGGTTTTGTTTTCTAGCAAGTTTTTGGGTTCGCTTGCTTGGCAACACACATGCCAGCGTTGCCAACTTTTTCGAAAAGAGCGATAGAGAGGGAAGAGGGTGTCTAAGTCTGCGTTTCATTTGCTGCGGTTTCCAGTTGAACACGATTTTTGAATTAATGCATAAAGTGTAAGTTGCAAGCACCACATTTGTTGTTGCAGCATATTTTTTTTCTCTTACAATTCCCTTGCAATTCCTTGCCTTCTTGCTGCCCTTTGAACATGGAGAATTTTTGTTGTTTTTATGGCTGTTGCGTTTTGGGCCAAATTGAAATTAAATGTTTTGCGCGTTTTACTTGGAATTGCATGATGGGTTAAGGGCGGATTTGGTGGAGGAGGGGGTTTACTTGGATTTTTGGCAAAAGGTGTTGGCAGCTGAAAACTTTGCAATTTGCAGTTACTGTAGAAAAGCGAGCAAACGGAAAAGGAAACACATATATCTTGTTAAGCCTTAAATTACAATTTGCTCGATTAATGTGAATTCGATGTTTACAAGGAGAAACTTAAAGATCGCCAGTAAAAATAATTTCAAAGTAAAGCTCTTAACTCTTTGAGAAAAAAACTTACTTGAAGTTCTTTAGTTTATCAACAAAGCATCTTTAGGATGGATTTCAAATAGAAATAAATTTTCAATAGATTCTCAATTCAGCGAAAATACAGAACGCTTGAAAATCACTTTAGTGCTGACAAACTTATGAAGTTACAAAACTATACGAACGGATGTGGGTGTAAGAATTTTTAATGAAATTTGCACATGTGTGAGAAAGGCTAGGATAAGTGAATTTTCACACACTGTTCTTGTTGTTGTTGCTTTTGCGTTGTCTTTGCTGCCTGACTGCAGCAGCAGCAGCAGCTTCTTCATTTGCGTACTTCACACTTTATGAATGTTATTGAGCTGTATGTTTATAGCTGCGTCTCTCTCTCGTTATAGCTCACAATCAACAGTCAACAATTCCCTCGACTCTTCTCACTACACACTCTCACTCTCTATCCCTCTGTCTATCGCTCTCGCACTCTCTCAATCAACTGTCGGTTCGTTTTCAATTTTCCTTAATGCCTTTTGAAAAACGAGAAACGCTGGCAAATGTCCCAATCGAGTTGGCGCTTTGCACTTTGGCCCAGGCGATAGAAATTCAAAACGTCGCTGCATAAAACTCGGTCTCACACTCAAGAGACCGAAACGAAGATGCAGACATATTCAATTATGACATTTCCCGCAGCGGCAGCACTATCAGCAGCAGCAGCAGCAAAAGAAAAAAAAGTACAGAAAAATAAGATGAAAACGAACATAGAAAATCGAGTTCAAGCAAGTTGAGCTGAGGAGGACACTTCATCAAACGAAGTGTCAACAAAGTTAAACGAGAAACTGCTGGGCAACAACAACAACAACAACAAGGCTATATATGCGATATAATACCCATGTTGCACGCAACGCAACGCAACGCAGTTTCAACACCCCTACCCTAACCCTACAATGTTTTGCTGTTCGCCCACTCATCCCTCATTGGCATTGCAGCGCACCCACGCGCTGTTTTTTGTTCGCACTTCCTGCCTGCCCTGCCGCTTGCCGTCCTTCTGAGACACTGCAACAGCAACAAAAGCAACAACAAGCTCGTAATTTCAAAACAAATATGAATGTCAAACGTGACTGAAATGCAAAAAACACCGACAACAACAGCAACGAAATTTTTCCACTATTCTTTTTTTTTTTCGTTTTCTGTATTTTCAACCAACAAAAAAGGGACGAAAACAAACTTTGCTTGCAACACCCAATTGTCTATATGGGGGCGAGATCTCAGTAGCTGTTTTTATGGGCATTTCCTATTTTCTGTGTCTTTTTGCTACACTTGCAAAGGGTATTTCAAATTTGTTGAGAAGTTTGTCATTCATATTTCAATAGCAACGCAATTTTTACATTCGAAATCAGTTCCCACAAAACCATTTATCAAATAATAATAAAATTCATTGCCAGAATATTGTAGAAATACTCTTTTCTTTTAGTTTTGAGTTTTGTACTGCATTTAACGCTATTGTCATTGTCACCGGGCACCTTTCAAATTAAACAAAGCTTTGCAATGTATGCAAAGCGGCATTCTTTAGATTCTCAACGATTCCCTAACAATTCTCAACAAGTCTCGAAGTTCTTTCATTTGCGTCATTGTCGTCGAGGAATGCATTGCGTGTCTATCTGTCTGTCTGTCTGTCTATCTGCAGCTATCGTTGATGCGTGTCCAGAGACTGTTGTTGGCGATTCGCTTTTGTGTGATTGTTGTTGCATTCAACACCTCGTTTTTTTCTGTGTGTAAGGTTGTAAAGAAGGGGAATACAATTGCAACGCACAAAAGTCTGGACGTTCTTCATTAATATTCTGTGACTTTTGCGTGAGATTCTTATTTGTCTCTTTTCCCCGCCTCTTTTTCGTTATTGGAGCAGGCAGACAACTTGTCAACTTTTTGCACGTTTTCTCTAGCTTAGCTATGCCTCTACTCCACCCTGCATCCTCTTGACTTATGTGTCTGCTAAGGTTTGCGATTTGTTAGACTTAGGATTGTGCGTCATGAATTGTTAATATTTATGTGACACGATCAATCATCAATCTTAGTTATCCACATACCCAAAACGCACATCAATCAATATTTGCATTCCTCCATATGTATATAGACTTTCTCCCTTAAACCTCTCTCTCTAAGACTCTTAGCTTTCCGACTTTTTTATGTGCCAAATGAAACTGGAGCATCATCCTCCTTCAAGTTGAACTGAGATTTGGCATTTGTTTCTTTCTTTACTTTTGTTTTATGCCTTATTGCTTATTTGTTTGACAAATTGGTTTTATTTTTATTGTTGACCAAAACAAATGAGCCCAGAGCGCCGAATACTCTCAAGGTGCCGCTGACGTTGGCAGCTTGTCAATTATGTACGAAATACATATATTTGAAATTGATAGATGAAAAATATTGTGAAAGATTTGTTGGGCTAACTTGATGCCCAAAAGCAAGAATATTAAACGATATGAAATAAGATGGAAATTTAAAGAGTTCCTAAAGCAATTAAACTTTACACAGGTAAGTTTACGCAATCAATTATATTGACGACGGCTTAAAAAGTTGTGTGGGCTGTGTTCGTGGTGGTAAGTAAGTAAAGGCTTAAACGCAAGTGTGCTAACTTGGCTTGCCAGGATTACAACTTAACCCCAAACTCAACCAAAAGCTGCCACGCAGCAGCAGCAGCAATTTGTAAGCCTTTAATCAGAAGCCAAAAGACTTGACAACAGAAAATTACGAGAAAAAAAAATTAAATTATTTCACGAACCGCTGCAATTTTGTGCTTAATTATTAAAGGGGTTCTTTGCTTTTTGTGGTGTAGGGGAAGGGGGGAAGGGCTGGCTTGGTATAACTATTAGCTGAAGTATGAAGCTGCAATAAAGGAGGCGCGTAGCACGCCGCATTGCTTTGTTTGCCTGCCACTTAATCGGCTCAAAGTTAACCAAAAACGAGAGAAAAAATAAAAGAACACGAAGAGGAAAATAAGAGACTGGCTTGGGCTTGGGTCGGTGCTGCACGCCCCAAGCTTGTGGCACGTTTTAATTGGCAATTTTGTCAGAGGGCTAAAAAGTAGCTGACAGCTCCCAGCTCACAGCTCCTTCTCTCTGTGTGTGTGTGTGTGTTATTGTAACACAATAAGCCCTCGACGTTGTCACATAGCTCGCTTTGCTGCGCCAACAACATGGACATTGAAACCCCAAACCGCACACCCTTTAGTCCCTCCTTGCTTCTACTCCCCAAAGTTGAGTTCTTGTTTCTCGTCCTCGTTTTTTGTTTTCGTTTTTTGTGGCACCTAGCGCCTTTCAGCGACTTGTTGTCAGCCCTTCCACCGCCATTTAACCTGCCCCTCTGCCGCACCAATCATGTGAGCATTAACAAACAGAGCAGCAGCCACTTGTCTTTTGGCCACGCCTCCCTCTCTCACACACAAACACACACCATATATATCCAACCTTTTTTTGGGGGCACCCACGCGTCGTAAAGCGAAAATTGACACTTTTAACAAGTCGTGAAGTGAGAGAGAGAGAGAAAGAGAGTGGAAGAAAGAAGGGAAAGGTATGTCAAAAAAAAAAAATAGCACGTCATGTTATGGGGCTTAACCCGAATTGGCGGAGGGGCAGAAGGACTCGCTGAAAATTGCCGTTAAGTGGCGTCCCGGTTAGTCAAAAGCCAAACAAAGGACTGTCATTGCAACCAACACCCTCCCCCCACCCCTCCCACTATCTAAGCTTCTCAGCTCACCTACCTTATCCCCATGTTTGGCACGTACTTTGCCAATTTACGCGCTACTCGACAATTTTTCGTTTCTATAAATTTAAATTTTTTTTTTCGTATTCACCTTTTCATTTTTTTCTTTGTTCCCTTGCACTTTGAACCTTGTTTAGAAATTAGAAAAGTTACGTACGGCAAGCAGAACTAATGTCAATATTTTAGCAAAAACCCTCAAACATTGTTACCCATTTATCTCCCTATCACTGCGCGCTCCCTCTCCCCACGCTTGCCCCACCACCTCAGCATGACTAAGCGTACACCCAGATTGCGCATACGCCTCGTTGCCAGCTTTTGCTCATTTCCTGCATTACTTTTTCATTTGTGCTAGTTACTATCGTTGTAAGGTTAGTATGATTAAGTAAGGGATTGCGTAACGCTTCCAAAAATAAAGCATTTAGCTTAAATACATTCGTGATCAATTGGAAAAACCACTTTTCAATGCTAATGAATATGTTATGTAATGAACTTTAATGTATAAGAACTAGATACCAAATGAAATGAAAATCCAAATAGGTTCAAAGTTATTTCAATGATTCAAAAGAAAATTCTTTACAAATTGTTCAACACATTTATTTGCTAGAGCATTTGAACTTCGTCAGTTACTTTTTTTGATAATTACTTTTTTTTAATTTCCCTTTTTTGTGTGTAATTTAAGCCAGTCAAAATAAAGTACAAAAAAATGTGGGAGCAGCGTGGGGCTGTTTCATATGGGGGCGTTCATAAATCACTTTTTTTGATGTTGCTAGTGTTTTTGTTGTTGCTATTGTTGTTGTTGTTGTTGTCGTGAGCAGTGGCTTTTTAAATTGCGCTTTTCATGTTTTTGCGCTCTGATCAAATTCAGATTTGCTGTCAACCAAAACTGTCCGGCATGTGTGAAATTTTGCCCCAAGTTGGCGCGTCATTCAAGGCAGACCCCAACTCAATCCCCCACCCAACACACACACACACAAAACCAGACCCATTTCCCAAGTGTATGTGTGTGTGTGTGTGTGAATTCGTATCGGTTTACAAGCTGTCTGATGACCACGTATTGGTTTCGCTTCTCGACAGCTTCTGTTAGCGCCAGTTTCTCTACATTCTCGCTCTCACCCTCTCTCTCTCTCTCTCTCTCTCTCTCTGCTTCTACTTCTGCTTCTCACACTTAATGTTCATTAAATTTATGAAAATGCAGCACAAAACTGAAATGATTTATGACACTAGCCCCAGAACTCCATTTTAATGAGCTGAACTAAATTTAATGGATTTGATTCCACTTTTTCGGATTCACTTTTTCTTTTTTGATGTGGTCAGGCTGTAAATTGAGTAGTGCTAGAAAAAGGTCAAAAGAGTGATACAAAATAGTAAGAAATATTTCGGGCCTAAACACTTATGTCTATCTTTTATGAAAGTTTGGAAAACAAAATTTTACTCATAAGTTTTCCATTAATTTATCTGGTTTCCTCACGGAACTTGGAAAAGCCTTTATTAGTCCTGCATTTCACCGAAAAAAAAGTAAAGAAAACTACTGTGAAAACTACTACATTTGGGGAAAACTTTCTTGTCTGTGTTTGGATTAAAAGAAAAAAGTGCTTTTAGTTATTGTTACGCCCACACTTAAGTCCCATATGCCACATTTGTATGCTGCCGCATTCATAACATACACACACACTCATTAAGATATCAATTTAATGCATGCACACAACTTACCCTCTCGTCCCCTTCTACTTGCCTTTGCTAGTATAGCAGCTCTATCAATTTTGTGACTTGTCATTTAAACATATTGATTTGATATACATACATACATACATATATTATGATTACATTAAAAGTTTATGCGCAGGCGTATCGTAAGTGTGCGTGTGTGTGGCCCTAGTTTAAGTTAAGCCAAGACAGGACATGTCTGAAAATTTCCCCATACCCGCGTCATCCTTTTACTTTGTGGTTGCTTTTGTTGTTTTTGGGGGCTTTCATTATGTTTGATGTCCATTAATGGCAATGTTTTCCATGCTTATAATATCATTAAAATGGACACACGCACACATACCAATGCACACCCTCTCCCAATCCCGTTATAATCGTGTGTTAATGTTGGCACTTAAATTGTCTTAGCTCAAGTGGAAGCCTTGATAGGCAAAATTTTCGTTTCGTTCTCAAACTATAAGCACAGATAACATATAAGCTAACCAATACACTTGCCTTTCTATCCTTCTCTCTCTTTTTGCCTCACAATCTCTAATTCTTTTTCCTTGACTTTTTACAAATTACAAGTTAAGTGTCTTAAGTGTCGCTGTAACTAAACTAATTCCATCTTGGACATAACCTTGAGAGAATTCCTGGCATAAGCCAAGCAACTGTCTCAAGGTGACAGCACGACAGCAGGATGCCAAGCTGTCGTCTTTACTACTCTCTATCCTTCCTTCCTTCCTTTCCCCCTCCAAACGAATGCATTTAATGCAATTTTACTTATTCCTAGCCAACAGCCAGCTGCCACGAATACTTCGTTCATGCCCCGGCCACAACCAGCATTTTTCTACACATTTTCTGTTGATATTTTCTTTCTTCACATTTGAAAAAAATTCCTTTGCCACATTTTCTGTTTTACTTTTCTCTGTAACTTGCCGCGGGGCGCATTGCTCGGAAAATAATTTTTATTTTAATTTTTCCATTTTCCTTTATGCTTTTAATGAGTTTTTCATGCCACAGAATCTTGTTAATAAATATTTAACATATAAATAATAAAGTTTAATTACTTAATTTTTAGATTTTTTCTATATTTTACAAATATTAGGGGCGGAACAGGGAAACGGCAGAGATAAGTAAAATTTAAGAACAACATAATTTAATCAATGATGTTGAAAAATCTCATACATTTTGTTGACCTGTTTCCTTAAGTATCATTTCTTTCCTTTCTTCCTTTTCTTATCAATTTTAACCCTTTCCCAAAAACCAAAATCTTAATTGGTTTCTAGGTAATCTCGTTTAGAAACACCCCTAAAAACTAACAGGCGTTTAATAATATTATCTGGCTTTCTTTCTGATTTCCTGTCGACTCATGCTGCCCTATCGCCAAATAACAAATACATACCCTAACATCAATTTGGGCAAAAACAAGCTGAAACAAAAATGTTGCAAAAAAAAAAATCGATAATCAACAAAAAAATCATTCGCCACAAAATGCGACTAATTTTGTTGTTATTTATGTGTTCATGTATTTGGAAAAACAGTCCGATAAATATTTAGATATCTATATTAGTATGCCTGCCCCGTACATATAGGCAAAACCCTACATTGTGACCTAAAATTTCGATAAACAACTCCACTGATTTCCATATTGTATGGCCTGTGTGTTTGTCTTTCCGCTTCTTCTTTTTCCTTCCATTTCTTTGCCTGGTTTCGGTGGGATTGATAACGATTTTTACATATGTACATAAGTATGTGTGTTTATTTGCAGCCAATTGGTTTTTGCTGCTGCTACTTCGAATTAAATGCAAATGTTGAACATCGACTTTGACGTCGGCGTCTGGTAAAAGAATTAGGCGTTATATTGCTGATTCGTTAATAAGGGCTTAACAGCTAGATTAAAAGACTAAATATATGAAAGAACAATTTGCTTTTTTAAAAGTCTTTCAAATTAAATGTTCTCAAGAATTTTACTTTCGAATATTCAACAACCTAAAAACCTTTTACTTTTCTAACTGTTAAGTCAACTTACAGAGTATCTTGTAGTTCAACTATTGAAACAAGAGTATAGAACTTTTAGGGATGACATTTCTAATACAATAAGCTCATTTTGATACGTAGAAGTTTAACGATGATTGTTTTTTGATAATACAAATTTTTGCTGAGTTTGCAATGAAAAGAAAAACATAAACAAGATAAGCTAAAGCATTAATTCCGATTATTGAACATAAAACATGTTGATTTACTTTTATGTTATATATGTTTGTATGTATAATTGTTTTATCGAGTGAATGCTCTTTTCTACTGATCGACGCCCCTTTTTTTCTACTATACCGCTTATTGACTTTGCTTTGATGACCCACAAAATCTAGCATTAGCAATTATAAAAAATACAACAAAGACAACGAAAACAAAATCATAACAAAACATAGAAAAAATTGCACAAATGTGTTTGTCATTAACCGTTTTATCTCTGAACCCTAATAAAAATCGCTTATTTATATAGCACACACACATGCTTACTTTGGATACACATTTATATTTATTTTGCCTTATTGCGATAATTTTGCATCGACATCGCCAAGAACAATAACAACAACAACAACAGTCGACGATTGACAAGCAACATGCAATAAATGTTTACTTATACGACTGTGTATGTGTGTGTGTGGGTTGTGTTTGTTTTGGTATGTATGCCGTTATGTGGGCGGGTGCGGGTCGTGCGGCAGCAGCAGCGGGTATATTTTGCTAGATTAGGGAGCATTGGATAAAGAGGCGAAGAGTGAGATAGGGATATGAGCGCGTTAAGCCAGCAAATGGTCAACCGTTAGTCGCCTTTGGCAGAGAAGCCACACAAATTGATGAGTCGACAAAGTGTTTACCAGCTAGAAGTTCTGCTGGCTGCGCTGTCAACGTCACTACGAGCGTTGCCAGAAGGAGTGCGAAGAGAAAGAGAGAGAGCGTAAGTGTGAGCGCGTTTAACTGATAAGGAAAACGAATGATGAAGATGAAAAGAGCAGAGCAAAGCAAATGGAAAAAAAAACTAATAACGAGCATTTAATTTCTTGACAAAATCAAATGAACAAATGTTATGCACATAAGATAAAACGAAGCGAAAACGAAGACAAAAGAATGGCGTGATATACAGTTAGAGCATAGTGATTGATCGCTAATTGAAACGTTTTTACAACGAACGTGATTCAAATTGATAAGTAATTGAAAAACTAACTGATTCACTAATTCTTTAAAGAACAAACATGAATAAGTTTTGAACGGAAGTTGAAGTTTCTTTCTCTCGAGGTACCACTGTAATGTCCGTAAATGCAAAAGTATGCGTGTGCGTAGGTGGAGCATAGAGTTAAAGTTGAACAAACATCAAATTCCAACTGTGCCCTTGGAGAGGGAAGCAACAGTAGACTTTACGGAACAGTTGTACAAACATTATTCGAAGATGCTG
Organism: Scaptomyza flava; assembly: GCA_030179655.1. Lineage (NCBI taxonomy): Eukaryota > Metazoa > Arthropoda > Insecta > Diptera > Drosophilidae > Scaptomyza > Scaptomyza flava. The sequence goes on from JARNME010000404.1 coordinate 10,533,255, forward strand.
CGCTAACGTTGACGCTGGAGTCGCTGCTACCAGCAGCTTAGCATTCAAAGCCAAAGCCAAGAAAGGGTGCTGTTGCTGCTTGCCTGATCAATTTAACGCATTCACACCCTTACAGTGCGACGCTGACGCCGACTGCGAAAGCCAAACACCACCAGCATAAAAATTGCAAACCGATAAGCAATTGTGACGTAGGCAGCAATTTTCTGCAGCGCGCCCACACACACACATAGAGCGAGAGAGCGAAAGAGAGAGAGAGAGAGAGAGAAAGAGGCCTCATCCCTCGGTTGGTGTATTTTCCATATGGGTACATTTATACGCATTCGTTTTCAATTGAAAATTCCGCTTTGTCGCGCCCTCACCCTCACCCTCACCCGCGCCGTTGTGCCTTGCACGTCGTCTTCTCAGTCATTCAGTCATTTGTTTTTGCTATTATCGTTGCTTTTGCTTTTGTATTGTTTTGTCCCAGCACTCTGTCTCTCCCTCTCTTGATCCAACACATTTGATTTTTCTTGCGTATGGCGTTTTCTGTTGTTGCTGGCGTTTTTATCAACTGATATTTTTTTGTTGTCTTCTATTCTCGTTCTATTTTTGGTTTTTGCAAGCCATACAAACTTGTTATTTCCCATTGAAAATTGCTTTTTGTGTTTTTGGTCCCTTTTTTATTTATATTTGTATATCATTTGTGTTATCTTTATCAAATTTTACTGATTTGCATTACTAATTTTGTGCGATGTCAAAGTTTTCTTTTCATTCCCTCCTCCCCCAAAATCCTATTTCCCAAAACGAAACCCAAATAGCTGTTTATCATTGATTACGTTACTTTTGTGATGTTTCCTTATCGCTAGTCAAAAAAAAAAAGGGGAGAAAACAAGTAGGAAGGCTCAATTTGAGAAAGCTCGACTAAGAGATGTCCTATACCCTAGACATTATTGGGTCGGAGATGCTTACTTCTGTCTGCTAAATGCATTTCGACCAAAATCATTATATATTCTTTTCTAATTTCATGGGTTCAGGGTATGCTAGGAATGCTACATACTCTAACTTGAGTTAAGTTTGTTTTGAACATTTTAAAGTGCAAAGTTCACTTCTAAACTCAATATGGTTTTTTCTAATTTCAATAACCCGACAACTTAACATTGTGGTAACTCTCCAAATGTTTTGGAATGCCCACTTATTGTCTATTCCCAGTAAACATCAATCACTTAAGCGAATGTAAACAATTTAAAAGCCAAACTGTCTGTCGCATTTGATTTATGGGAATATCAAATAGAAATCGCAGCAAAACGGGTTTTTTCTCAACAAATGCACAGAAATTTGTTTATAAACTTTTTTCTATGCATATCTCGTGACGTGTTTTCTGTATTTTGTAGGGCTTGGCTTATGGCATTTAAAAATTCAATGATTTGTTCTTAATAAAAACTTTTGTCACATTTTTTGTTACTTTAAATGTGTTGGCAACTCTTAAATCACATTTTATGTGACAGATCAAGAACTTGTTCATGGTTAATTAACGTTACAGGTTGGTCACATTAAATCTCTAACAACTGTCAAATTTAGCATTTTCCTTTTGACATTTGGCTACACTCGCAAACATTTGTTTGCCTTATCTTTATGGGCACTTTGAAGCTGCTCACTGCAATAAATTCCAATTTAATGATTTTAATGCCTGCAAGTATTTTTCGAGTCCGCAGTCTTTAAAAACTACGATTAAATAACGCATTATATTTAATAGATGATTTATATTTACGAGCTGCAAACATACAACGAAAAAGCAAAACAAACAGCCCAAACATTCACACGAAAATGGGCTTAAAAAGTTATCACCGAAAATGGTCAAGTCCCGCAACGACGCCAACGTCTGCGTCAACGCCAAGCGCTGCGCCATCTGACAGCTGAATGTCAAAAATGTAATGGGTAACATAAGCGAACGACGCTGTCGATGCCGCCGTTGACGTTGTCGATGGGCTGACGCCGGCCGAGCGTTTGAAATTTGTTTCTCACGCGTTCGCCAAATGCCAAAAACCACTTGTTTTCCGATTTTTTTTTCTTTGCGAATAGTGTACGATTGGAGAGAGAGGGCCGCTGGCTAAAATCATGACAAAAGTGACGCCAGCGCCCGAGCCGACGACGGCGACGCCGTTGGCAATTAACGTCGTTTTACACGCGAACAGTTAACGAAAATTGCCAAAAGCGAACGGCTGAAAATTGATGAATGAAGTAATAATTGCCACAATATGCTCGACTTCTGCTCCACTGTGCGAATATGGGTGGTGGCGCTGCGGTTGAGTCAGACGACAGCGACGTCGTTGACGTCAACGCAGCTTCTCCCTCTCTCTCTCTCTCTTTTTCGTTTTGTTGCTCTCACGCTCTGTCAGTCTGTCCGTCTGGCCGTGTGTCTGCTTTTCTCTTGGTGGAGCTCTCAGCACCAAGCAAAAAACACCCCCGCCACAATTGCTTTTTTCCGGTGGCAAAGGTTTGTTGTTAAAGACGGGGGTTAGAGAGAGCACCGCCAACAGCAGCGAGCACTGAGTAACTTTGTGGTATAGTTCCGTTTTGCGCCAGAGACATCGCTGCATACCGGCGCTTTTCCATTACATTTTTCTATTCAGCAGCTCACGCTCTTGCTATTGCTGCCAGTTTAGCCAGAAAGCCGCCCATTCATTCAGACGCGCACTCACTCGCACTTGAAGAAACAAGCTTGCTCGTTCTCTCTCTCCCTTTCGCTCTCTGTCTATCTGTCGCTCTCTCGTGCTCTTTTTTGGATAAGCAGTGCGCATGCTCTTTGCTCTCCACCGGTTTCTGGACTGTGTTTGACGTTGGTTGTCTTTGCAATTCAGTTTCATTTTAATTTTTGTCGTGGCCAGTTCGTTGTGCGCGTGTTTCAAACAAAATTGAAATCAGCTGGGCTGGACACTGTTACTGTTCGTTCGTTTGTTCATACTGTTTGTTAAAAGATTGCAAAATTTTGCTACGTGTACGCGCCACAACAACAAGAGCAGCAGCAGCAGCAGCAACCACAAAACAACACAACTCTAGCTAGCTAACTGTGTTTGTGCGTACTTTTTCTCGTCTCTATTCGTCTGTCGCTCTCTGTCAGTGCCTCTGTGCTTATGTGTGCGTGAATTGCGTGTGCTTAACTTAAAGCTGACGTCGTCTCGTCATCATCCTCGTCGTTGACAACAACTACAACAACAAGAAAACATAGTATATCAACAGCAGCGAGAGAGCAGCGAATGTTATAAAATTATTGCAAAAATTATAAAATTATAACAATAAGGTAGTGAAACATTATCGTATGTGCGGTTTTTTCATTGTTTCCTTTGCATTGCCTTCGTCGTCGTAGTTCACCGCTGTCTGTCATTGTATATATATGTGTGTATGTATGTGTCTACATATATGAGTGTGTGTGAAACGGCATTAATAAATATAAAAATAGCAATAGAAAGTTACTAAAGCGTTTTTGCAAAAAGCGGCCGGAGCAGTGTGCAAAAGCAAGCAAAAAAAAAAAATACATACATATTTTTATATACACGAAAAACAAAAAAAAAAATACAAATTAAAAGCAAAGTCAAGAAAAATAGTTAAAGCTTACGTTGCCGCTCCGACAACGAAACCGCAATCGCGCGCTCTCTTTCTCTCTCTGGCTCACTTTACGTCGCCGCCGCTTACGTCTCGTGGCGCACTTGAAAACGTCGCAAAAGTTTGTAAACAGCAGAAAGCTTTGTGCAACTGTGTGCGTATCCTCATACGAATGTGAGTGTGTGTGCAATAGAAGAGTAAAGAAGCATCGGCAAAAAGCAAACGCCGCCAAAGTCGCCGTCGCCGTCGTTCTCCAGCAGCAGCTGTCAAACGGTAAACAAAGTAAATAAAAGAAATGGCCCAAAGGGCATCATTTTAATATGCCTAGCAATATTTTTCCATTTTGCTCTAAAATAATGGGAATAATTAATGATATCAAAATGGCACCCAACTATGTTGATGGCTGGTTGACTGTTCTTCTTCTTCTTCTTCTGCTCCTCCTCAGTCTGTTTTATTTCACTGTGATCTTTTTGTTCAATTTTTTTTTTCGCTACGCTCTTTGTGTTTGCGCCCACACACAGAAATGCGCTGAACAAAAGCGGCCATAATAAAGTTCAATGTCTGCCACAATATAATAACAACAAAAGCAACAGCAAAGCAAAACATTTTTGCCAAATTTCGTTTAAATAAAATTTATTACCCTGTTTTTGTTGTTGTTGTTGCGTGTGTGAAAAATTAAATGAGCCACAGCCGTCAGCTTTTGTCTATGTGTTTGTCTATGTGTGTGCCTGTGTGAAAGTGTGTGTTTGCAAAATTGTTCATAGCGGCTTTTGTTTTTATATTTTTCGATTAAACTTTTGGCAGCTTTTAGTTAAGTTAGTTTTTTTGCTTAAATGCCAAGCGTCAAGAATGAGACATGGCAAAGAGTGAGTGAGAGAAAGAACAAGAAATGGCGAGAGACACACACACACATAGACTCACATGCATACATACGTTTACTCTGACAATTTTATGGCGCTTTTGTTTTTGCAGCTTCCAAATTTGAAGTTCGAGAATGTTAGCAAACAGCTGACGTTTTAGGTGTGTGTGTGTGTGAGTATGTCAAGTTGGCAGCTCTATTTTTTGCACTGTTGTTTAGTAATTGAGTATTGAATTATCGAAAAACATTCCGATTGTCACGTATGTATTTTATTAAGGCTTCTTCATTTGTGTTTTATTATTTTTTTGTATTGTGTCTGTAAATCTTCTTGAACTACTTCTACAACATATCTTTTCTCTTTGTCTCTCTATCATATGTCTGATATGTTTGTACGATTTGCATTTGTTTCTAGGCTTACCAGTGGGTTAATCAGCTCAGCACTTTAGAGGTTAGTACAATTAAAAAAAAAAAAATACAAAAAAAATAAATAAATAAATAAATTGCAGACTCAGTTTAAAACCCAGACACATACATACACACTTTTGTTATCTTGACTTATTTTTACATTTTATTGTTTTCTCTCGATTTTGTTCGTCCATTTTATATCAGTTTTGTGTTGTACTTTTATTTTTGGTTTTTTTTTTTATCTTATCACGCGCTTGTTTGATGTTTCTTTTCCTTTCTTTAGGGCGATTAGTCAGCCTTGGAGTTGATTTGAGTGCCATGCACGAAAGAGTGCAACAAACACTCGCCCCGCGCCCAGTCGTGCCCCCCTCTGTCGCAAGGCAAGCAGCGTGACAGGCAAACAACTGATTAGCCTACACTTCCCCGCCCCACAATCCACCCAACCATCGCTTCACTGCCAAGGTTAAACCCTTTTTTGTATGAGGGCAATGTATTTGACGCGTTTTTTTGGGTGTCACGTAATTCCCCCTGCCCTGCCTTCCGTATATTTTCTTTACTCCTTATATTTTTTTAGTACTTTTGTATACATTGTGTTCCGTTTTTTTTTTTGTCTGCTGATTCGTTCAACCCTTTGCCCAAATTGCTATGCAGGATGGTGCGTTGTGCTGGAGAGGGGGCGGGCGTGGGGAGCTCGAATAAAACTTTCTCCTTTCCACACACACACACACACACACTGGCAGTGTTGCAGTCATTGCACCCTCTTCGACTTTGTAGTTGCTGTTATTGCTGCCTCGCTCTCTCTCTCTGTCTGTCTGTCTCTCTCTTCTCTCTGAATTTCCCTTTGTTGAGTATTCTTCTATCCCCCCTCCTTGCTCTTCTATATCACATAAACAGACATCGTTAACCTGCCTGGGCAAATAATAACAACAACAACACCAACAACAACAAACATCCCCTAAGGGCGCCTTTGTTTTATTTTCGGTAACAAAGTAAAAGTTGTTAAAATACAAAACGTGCAAAAAAAAGTGAAGAAGGAAAGAAAAAATAGATTGCTGGCGTCGAAAAGCGGTTTTTGTGCTTCTTCCTCTTGTTGAGTAGTGTTTCATCTGTTTAACGCTTTTGGCTTTCAGTTTGTGCTTCTTGTTCTTGTTTCTCTTTATGTCCTGGCCAACGCTTTTATGGTTTTATTTGCCAATTTTTGATTTACATATTCCCTTCTGTTCGCCCCCTCTTCTCTTTGCGCTGCATTGCACTTATCGCACGGCGTCGACAACTTCCTGGATTTTGCCAGGATACGGGGAAAAAATACACAACACAGCAATTTGTTAGCTAAAGTTCGCCCCCCCCCCCCCCCCTGAACCTATATCGCCCCTCTTTACTTATACATATTTTACTGCATTGAGGGTTGAGTTGTGCGCCGTCGTTATTATTTAACTTACGTGCTTAAAAATGCAAATTCAACACAAAAATCAACATGAGCGCAATGTGGTGGGAGTGAAGGGGAGAAATGTAAAAAATGTAGGCTGAAAAAGTGTTTAAAATCATCATCAAATGTTGACATTTATCACCATTAACAAAATAAAAGAGGAAAAAAAAACCAATACAAATCAGACAAAGCCAAGAAGCTTTTCCAGCTTTTCCTTTTCACAAAACAAAAACGAAAAAATACTAAACAAATGTTATTAGTTTTATTGAAAACATAGAATTTCAACAATATATTGCTTTGAGGCATTGATGCTTTATTTAAACAATTTTCAAACAAAGTTTTTTTATATCACACACAAAACTTGGTAACAAAATAGTTTTTTTGTAGACTTATTGAAAAGGCGCATTAGTTAAAATATCAAATTTGGGTCCAAGTGCTACCAAAAGTGATTGAAAAGCATCAAAAAGATTCTATCCGACCTATAAATGGGAAACGTTTCCTTTTATGAAATGTTTACTATACTCAAAACAGGATGTAAACAGCTGCTGGCATAAATGCAAATAGATAAAAAACAAAATTTCTTGCAACTACAGGCATAAATTTATGTATCAATTTCCTCTTAATACTCTGTAGATTTTAATGTGTTATGCCTATGATCCCTAACATTAAAGCAATGTTCAGATAGATATATGTTTACTATATAAACACGACAACTGTTATTGCACTTGCACTGAACACACATTCTTTAAACACAACAATAAGTAACATTTGTGATTTCCCAGAATAAATTCTCAGATCTAACAAACACACACACACAGTTTTGTACTTAATGGCAAATTCTTATCAGCATGCACACAAAATTTTAGCTCCCGTCACGTTCGTTCGACTTACAGCAACAACAACAACAGCAGAAACAGAAACAAGTTAGCAGGCAGACACTGAGAACTATACGATAAAGTTTTTTTTAACAAGAGCTCCATATAAAACAGTCGGCTGACTTTTTCTAGAGCATTTTCTTATCAGTATGAAGAACAAGATAAATTCTGTCAACTGTTTATTGTGTTTGCCTGTCTTTTGCTTCAAGAGTTGTTCAGTGAACATTCGTCATTCACATTCGAAATACTTCAAATTGAAATTAAATCTAACTTTTGAAGATTATACATGTAACCCGCATTCAGGCCACACGATCGAAGCGTCATAGCATGTTAATAGTATATAGTATTGATGATTCAACATTGTGGCGTTACAATGTGCAACAATGCATCGATTATATAGTGGAAAAATGAGCAAAAGCAGTTGAAAAAAGAATTGAGAACAGAAGGTGTTATGTGTTTTCGATATCAAAGTTGTCTTTGTTAAGTATTTGATGATGTCAGCCATTTGTGGAATTTTTTACCAGTTAATCTCTCATTTTGTGTTGTGACTGTAGTTGCGAATGAGGGGAATCCACCAAGCAAAGAACTAAAATATATATATACTAACTGTTTGTAAGTACGTTTTTTTTGGAGATTGTAAATAGTATTTTCTAAATCGTTTTGCTTCATAAAGTATTTTTTACAACTAGTTCCCATCATTGGTTTGTTATGAATGATTCAGACTGCTGCCCCATTACAAACATTAAACACTCTTACCACTGGACTTGGCTTTTGTGTCAGCATGGCATGTTGGTTTGCTTGCTTGCAGGTGGTTTTTATGGCATTTTCGTTTTTTAAGTGCACTTTGGCAAAACTTTGCTCTGTGCATCGCGCAATGCTCTGACGGCGATCTTAAAAGATTAACTGCCACAAGAACATTGCGAAACATTGTGTGTGTTAAAAAGACGAAAAAAAAAAAAACGAATTCTAAAGGTCAATTTGATAGTGTTAGTGTGAGTCTGTGTGAATGTTTAAGCATTCATTTAATTTGCTTGCCGTTTTATCAAATGAGTCATTTTCGATTACACTTAGAAAAAGATACACCTACACAAAATTGCAGTTGTTTTTTGCTGCTGTATTGTAATTAATGTAGGCGTTTTGTTTGCAACCCTTCCCCTCTGATTGTTTGTTTGTTGCCATCGCGGCGTATGAGTGATAAGAAAAAAAACCCGACTTTTTGCATATGTGCTTTCCCCTATATTTTGTTCTCAATGTTGCTGTTGTTACGACCACGGCTAATAGTCAAAGCCATGGTTGCAGTTTTTCGCTTCCAGCTGTTTAGTTGCACTGCATTTAAGCTAAGTGTGAGTTAATGACTTTGCATGTTGATTGTTGTTTGGAGTTTGTACATACGAATTTTTATTAACTTGAACTGATTGAGTTGGAGCAGATGGAATAATTGTCGAAGCTAATATTATGCGTTTAGAGCGTTAAATCCAATATATACTGCGTTTATCTACTTTACTGCTTCTTTGAACATTTGTATAGAATTCAGTAGAAGCTATGGAAGCAGCAAAATTTCTATGGAAATGCATTTGATTAACATGAAATCATGCATAACAGTATTTATCTCGTTGTCGAGTGCATTTAACTGTAAAAAAAAAGTGAACGATGTTGTTAAGCAGCACGTTGCAAGCAATGTAGAAAGCTTAATGTACGCATTCGTATTAGGGAGAAGGATTTCAAGATGTTTGTTTGTTGTGAGTCTTATATAAGAATAAGTTTTTAATGAATGTTCGATATCATTTGGGCTTTATTTAAACCTAAGCCAAACATGTTCGTAACGAATTTTTATACTGCTATAGATTTTCAGGAATTTTTGTCCTAAGAGAAAAGCATTGATGTTGAATTTACATTTGATTTCCTGGAACTTGACAGCTCGTTAAAAACCAAAATAACTTTTCTGAAAACTGTTTAACCAAACTAAACAATTGACAAATGTATTTTTCTGGCAATGCTTTAAAATACTTCTTTCAACCAACTGAAAGAGCTTTGAGTCCAGCTAGAAACTCTATTGACATTTTCTATGCATTATTAGCTTTAATTCGATCACATTATTACACAATTTGAAACGCTTTTTGTCGCTCGCTTTCATCTTTATATTTGCCTCAAACTGACAGTTTTGGTTTATCCCTTGCTGCCGCCGCTTGACCCCTTTTGCAACCCTTCGAATCGGTTTTGTACGCTTTTGTACTTTGGTTAGCAGTTCAATTAAAATGTAAAGCTTTTAAAACTTTGGAGCAACCACCTGAACAATTTTGCTGTTATTGTTGCTGTTGTTGTTGTATTACCAATGCCAATGTGTTGCACTTAGCAGAACAACAACAACCGTTAGTAAAAAAATAAAATAAAAAAACTTTAGACATTGACACACTCGTAACAACTCTTACATAGGTTTTAAAACAAATGGAAGTGCATGTGTGTGTTTGTATGATTGTAACTTTTCCAGGCAGCAGCTCCCCCCCTCCTGTATGATCTCACCCCGGGCGCTGCGGCTGGCCAAGAAAACCACTTAGAGCAGCCAGCAGCATTTTAGTTTTGGTTTTGTCTTGACTTGCTTTCAAAAAACTTTAGTTAGTTGTGTTGGAGGGCGGAGTTAGGTGGTGCGGGCGTATTTGGTGGTTTCTGTGGTGCTACTTCCTGTCACACACACACACACACACACACATACACTCATATGGTATGTGTCAAGAAAAGCGTTTACTTTCTTTTTTGTCAGCTTGCAAATTAAATTTAAAAACCCTCATTTTCATACCACGTTCGAAAAGAAGAGGGAAAAGTACATACATACATATATATTTTGTGTTTAAGAGGCTACTGTAACTTTGTGTTGTTGTTGTTGTTGTTGCTATTGTTGTGAACAAAAACGTGTTGTCTTTGTCACTTTGCCAAGCCAGCAGCCCCATTCTGTGTGTGTGTGTGTTGTGTGCCCTAAAGCTCAGGCACATACCATCTACCACATACCTCTTCCCCCCAACCCTCTCGGCCACTACATATGCTTCGGCTCATGTGCTCATGCTTTTGAGTTAAGTGTTACTTCCGCTCTCTGCACAAGCATTCACAACTCATTCATTCGCATCCATCCACTATTCATTATTCAAAACATAAAGAATGGCAACATTGAAGAGGCAGCGTAGAATAAAGAAGAACCATTGGCTTATATAGAAAGATACCCAAATCAATTTTTACTTTTTTAATGCTAAACTTTAATTTTTGTTTTTTGTTTTTACGCGCCTGACCTTAATTCAATTATTAAAATGTTTTTTTTGCGCCTAATTGTCAAAACAGGTTGTAACATTTTTTTTTTCTTGCCATTTGTTAGTTTTATCCAATACCTTGCCCCTGCCCCAACCCACCTCCTTGCCACCCATTCCAACAATTTTTAGCTTGCAGCTTGACGCGGCTTCCGATCACGTTCTGCAGCTTTATTTGATTTATTCGCAACTGCTTTTCAGTTCTTAAACTAAGCCCCCTCTCACTTTCTGACTCCTTCTAGCTCTTTTTTTCTTGTTCAGTTGGTCTCTCGAAGTTTTTTTGCACACGTTATCACATAAATCAATTTGCACAGTGCAGAAATATTATTATTTTTGTTGTTGTTGTTGTTGCAGTGATTAGTGGTCATTGCTAATAGGGCAGAGTTATTAAATATCACGTGTCAAATTATTATAAATAACATATAATAAAAGTATGCATCTATATTTATGTATGTACGTACATATGTGCCAAATGTGCCCTAGCCTCATCTCACAGTTCTTCCCTTTCCAACAGTATAAACAGCACCCTCTATACTCGAATGTGTTTCTCCTCTATGACATGCCATATATCATAATCAGTAATTTGTGGGTCAGAGCGTAGCGAACAATAATAAAATGTTATACCAAATCGTATACATCATATATGTAAATCGTGTTATATATATGTTTGTGAGTATTTCATCTTGACGATTAGCTGCTTTAGTTTCCTATTACCTAATCCTAGGGGTTGAATGAGATCAATGATGTGAATCATAAGTAATTTAACTATATTAACAACTTTAAGCTATACTTGAGAATCTTGAGATTACAAATATTTATACGAGAAAAATTAAGTTCTCAAAAAGTTGATCTAAAGAAATTTCATGTTTCCTGACTAATAAAGGTTTTTTTCAAATATATTGATCAAAATATAATGACTCTTAAAAATCAAAATTTAACTATGTTTATTATATAAATGTTTCCAGAAAATAAACAACAAAGCTTGGCTCAAATTTCTAATCATATTATTATTACTATAATTAAATAATCTTTAAGGAATTTCTAATATGTATATATTAAGTCTAATGTTCACATTTGATAGAATTAATTTCTGTAAATATTTACTTTCATTAGGCAAGTCATTAATAACGTTATTTTACTGATTTGTGCACTGTTTAGATAAGAGGTAGTTGATTGCTTAGATTAGATATGAAATCAAATTATCAGAACGTTTACCCATGCCCTAACCTATTGAAACAACATTACACTTGCTTTTTACCAGAATTAAATACACATATACATGTACATATGTATGCTTATATCAATTTGTCAATGTTTTTTTCTATACACGCAGACACACACATTCATATAGTACATACGCCGTCATTTAGCTAATTGGCTGCCAATCATGCGCATAACCTTTTATGGAGGGCAGGGAAAACGTCGGAACAACTTGTTAATTGGACAGGCTCGATTATGTCGGCCATCAGAGACAAGGATTGATGTCGTTAGCGTTAGCGTTACCTTTACCTAGTATCCTTTAATAGAAGATGAATCGTGTTTCTCTATCCTCCCAATAGCATTTGCATTTCCTCTTTAGCTAATTAATCCAACTCATCAACGGGGTATTAAAATGGAAAAAAAAACTGCAAAAATGCCAACCGCCGTCTGCTTGTCGAACTAAGCTGAAGACGTTTTGACCTTTGCAACCATTAGTTGTTAGCCATAAACTCTCACTCGAGGATTCCAGTTAACTGTTGAGGGTCAATTCGCCTGCACAGGAGTCTCGGTGCGGTGCTCTGTTTATGGCTTATTGTCGAAGCGTCAGTTTTTCATCAGCATTTTTCTATTAATATTCCATTTCCTGCTAAAAGCTTCAATTAAAATCTGATTTACGTGCATTTGCTCTGAACGGTTGGTTCTTCTTCTTTTTCTACTAACTACAACAAAAACAATCGCTACATACACACTCAATTAACAGATAGTAAACAACAACAAAAATCAAAATGCACAGTTTACTCTCTCTCTCTGATGAAGGGGGCAAGTTACTTAGTTAGGAGCTGTTTCATCTTTAATCTGCTTGACCTCATTCATTGTTTTCCATTCTCAAACTAATCACACTAAAATGTTTTCAGTGTTGCACTAACAGCAGCAATAACAAAAATAGCAACACAATATTGCAGAAAGCTTCCTGTCATACTTTATCATGCTAGTTGTTGCAAATACTGCAAACAAATCACAGATAAATTGGTTGTCTGATAAACTTTGATAACACATCACACAATTTAGAGATTTCTATCGATAACTCTCTTTATAAACGTGCAATCAATATGGAAATACTTATAGATATATTTATATATCTACTTTCACGGCTCTTAATTTCATTCAACTTCAAGTTTAGGTACATAAAATACTGCTCCCCGGAGACATCTACAAAGTCAATCAACCTTGTCACGGTCAGGCACGAAGCTGTCTTCTGCCTACCGGCGCCTCTGCCCCCGATTTCCTTCATTTCCCCATGACATCCCCTCCGTCAGGGTTCAATAGCTGGTTGAGTCGCCGCCAACATGCCCATTTCCTTTGTACTCTCTTGACTCATCGTCCATTTTATCAGAGTGTTTTTCTTGACTCCCTCTCTCTCTCTTACTCTTTCCCTCTCTTGAGTGTGTTCGCCAACTCAATTGAGTTATCGTCTTTAATTTAATAAAAATTATTGCGTTTTATTGTTGCGACTGACGCCAAGTGGCATTCCCCTCTACCTATTCCGCCTTTACCCCGTGTCCGTTTCTCTCTCTCTCTCGCTTTGCCTCATTGCCTTTGTGTAGTATTTAAACATCCCACATATTTGCGTATGCCACAACAAGTTCAAGTACTTAGCATGTAGCAGTCGCTGTGCTTCCGTTTGTATTTCGCATCTTGTATCTGTTAAATGTATCTTTGTATCTGCAGTTGGCATAAAATTTAAACTGCTGTCGCTTTACATATCTTCCTTAAAATGCCAGCCAAGGGTTACACACGTTCCCCTTCACTCCCTCCACTCGCTCTCTGTTCTTTAACCAGACGCAGACTTTGCTTTTCCATCTCTCTCAGCAGATTCCTTTGCTTTTTGCGTTTATTCAACTCGCCTTAAGGGGACAGGCGGAGTGTAAAGAAAGTCTGGCATGTGGTTTCTATGTATGTATGCGTATGCGTATGTGGGGCTAACAATGGGGTCTTTTATGATTGTGACATTCCTTAAGATTATTATGTTGATAACGACCATAGTATGTAGTAATCATGATGATAAAAGTTCTTTTTTTTCGTTCTCACAATTATGAATATTGTTTAACCAAACCCGAATCAATCGCTCTTTGTCCCTCTTTGTTAAGGAAAGAAAAGTTAGTTGCGTTTGCTTAAAGGCTTAAACTCAAACCAATCAGAATTCTAACCCAACTTAAAACAAACAAAACCCACAAATCAAACACAATCAGGTGCTAAAAACATTTTTGCCTTATTTACTCGACTGATTAAAGGTCTTTGGTCTGGATATGTTTTTCTGCCTGGTTATAACGCAAAAATTAATTATGATTTGACACAAACTCTTTTTGTGTGCATTTTCGGCTCATAAATTATGCAAATCGTATTAGGGCAAAAAAAAAAGGATCTTTTCGTGCCAACTAAATTGAAAAACCTGCCTCTGGCCATTGCTTTTGTTATTTAAACTTATATATTTGTATAAATATTGTTTAAGTGGGTTTATTTATGCGCATTTATTATTGCAAAAAACGCACAAAGTAAACAGCAAATAATAAAATTTTATTAATTTTAATCAAAAAGTCAAAGAAAAAAACTTTCAAAATTTGCACAACCTACAATAAACCTATTTTAATGTTAAATTATGCAGAAATAAAGTAAATCTCCGAATAAGATATTTATAACAACAATCAAATGGCAATGTTGTTCAACCGTTTGCCTCTGCCCCTAAGGTCTCAAAACAAATCACGCATTTAAACTTTTTTTTACAATTATAGTACAACAATATTTTATTTATATGAAATTGCAGTAGAAAAGAATTTATGCACAGACCTCAAAAGTAATTTTAATATATTTTACGCTCAATTTAAAATAGCTGCGTTTTTTTAAACAAGTTTCTCTCTGTACGTGCGTTAAAAATAGCAATATGAATATTTGGAATTTGGCACAATTTAAATGAAAACAAAACAAACAAAAAACTTTAAAAGATACAACACAAAAACGCGTCGAGTATTTTTAATTGTTCTGAGTGAAAGTAGAGCGTGGAATTTTGAGACATTATTCAACATTCCATTTAAATGATTAAATGATTAATTTAAAAATCTTTGCCAGTATGCTATATTAAAATAGTTTAAAATTAACGAGTAACTATAAAAAAACCGTATTTTTTAAGTAGAAACATACTCGTACTAAACTTCAGATAACTTACAATTAGTAGAGTATTTATAAGTATATGTTTGATTTTTCGTAAGCCTTACAGTAAAATAATCGCAACTTAAACGTCTTTCAAAGCATTCTTGCTTGTCTACATGCAATTCCCCTCAAAGAAAAACCATCCCTAAACTTAAACTGTTTTTGGGTTCTCAGAAAAATACTTACAACTCCATTGAACTCGGAGCGATAAGCTCACATTCCAAATGCGTATTACTCATTTGTGAAAATTGCCAAAAATATAATAAAACATGCAAGATAAGAAACTTGAGGCATTACGAACCTTGAATACGCTGTCTATATAATTATTCAATTAACGTTTTGTTATGCCTCATTTAAACTTTTGCTAAGCTTGTTCGCTTGATCAACTAACAAAGGTTGGATAGATTTTCCCTACGCGTTGCAGGCTTTTTGACTATATTTTAATGCTCTTATAGTATATGGTTACAAAGATAAACACTATAAAAGAGCATAAACAATTCAAGGTCAAGTTCAATGAACTCTTCTTTGTGTAAGATAAAATTAAAGCTGATAGTGGTTTTTTTTTTAATCCTCAACTGTAATTTCTTTTTGAACTCTAAAGTTTATTTACTTTAACCAGTAGTTAAACTTTTAAACAAAACAATTAGAAATATGAATATATTTCTTTTATAATATAAATTTTTTAGGGGCGCTGGCCTTAAAATTAATGAGAGCTTATGGTGTTATTTTTATCGATTGCTGACACGCAAGATTTGAGAGTCAAATCGCTTTGTATGCAGCGCGGATTATGTTCAACAACAACAATAGCAAGAAAAATTTGAAAAATTCCACATTGCCCTCTGCAATCCCTCTGCCCTGCCTGCTTCTTTTCAACATGCCACCTGCCGCGTCATGGGCTGATAATCCGAATTTCGCGTTCCACGGCAGGCATTTGAATTATTTTCTTAAATTTTTTTTGTTGTGTCAGGAAAGCTTCGTTTTAATTCCGTTCCCCTCTTTGCACATGACTTGCGTCAATTATGCGTTTTGCCATTGGCAAAATTGGCAAGACAAGGGAGGACTTTAGGAGATTTTGTGGGGAATTTATTCCTGTCGTATATCTTGGCCCGGCTGCAAAAGGTTTCCTTTCATCCGTTCATATATCTATCTATCTATTGGCTGCGTGCCAGATACCAGATACTTACTCTTACCCCTCCTCATCCTCTCCATCACATACGCACATTTAATTTATAGAAGTCACGTGAGCAGCATTTTTTATGCACAACCCAATGCCCACCCATACCCAACCACCGATTTTGTGAATCGCAATCAGTCGGAAAGAAGACGAAGCGTGCCGGATTTAGCTGACTGCTTCTTGATTTGATGACTTTGGCAGTCATCAAGAGATTTGCTTAGCCCTAAAGCTAACATTAATAAGAACAAGACCCATGCATAAAAAAACCTTATACGATTCTCAGGCTATATAAGCATACATATATATATTTAACTATAAAACAAATCCGACAAGAGCTAGAGCCAACGGGTTGACATTCAGCCAAGTGCTTGGCACAAATAATAACTGTCGCTAATCGTGATTGAGTAGATTTATGGCAATATATGTATATTTATATATGTATATGTTTTGGCATAAGTGCAATGCGACTTTGGTTCTTTGATTTATTAGCAAAGACTTCCAAAAAGCAGGGAACAACAAAGAGAGAGAGAGAGCGAGAGTTAAAAGTTGAAGAGTGAAGACATCAACGGGAGCACTGTTTAAATGAATTATATGGTGCCCATGTCGCCGACATCATAAATCAAACAACAAGACCCATTTGTATACGCTTCTTTGCTTTCCTTCTACTTGAGGCTTTTTTTGGCACGTGACTCGAAACTGCGTCCATTTAAAAATACTGCCAATGATACTGACCAAATAAATAATAATAAAAACACTAGAAGAGATGAAAAAGTGTTAAGAGCACTTGATAGAAGATATATTTGATTTGTACGAAATGCATTAACAGATTAAATATAAAGCTTAAGATGAGAATTGTTTACAGTGAGTTGAGTTATTCAGAGTTAAATTACTATAAAGTAAAAGCTACTTAAAAGCTTTCTACAATCTGTGTTGCTTTTCCATTTGCCATTGCTTATATTCAGTCTAAGAACGTCTTTAGTCTTCTTCTTTCCGACTTACGATATGTTATGTTAGTAAAAAAAATAAACTTATTGTAACACACACACATGTGTTACACACATGTTAAACATGTTTATACTAACTGCCTTTACCTATTTGGTTAATATTATGCTAGTTACCCTACAAGTTGAGTCAGCTTGTTTTGCCTGTTTGCACTTGCGTGATTGGCATCCGTTTGCCATATCATCAGCATTATCATTATGATCGTTAGCAACATGATTATGAACATTGTTTATGGTTGAAGGCAATCAAAATGTCACACTTATACCATTATATTGTATTTTTATCATCCTTACTGCGATTGTTCTTTCTTTGAAGAAATGTTTGCGCCAATGTAGCTGCGTAAGCAAATGAAAGTCACATAAACAATAGCAAAAGGTTAATGTTTAAGCTTAAACTATGACTATAAGAAATAAGTGACAAACTATGCCCATAAAGTAAAGTTAAAATATTCTCTAGTGAATAGCAAAATAAGCTACTGTAATAAACTCACAAGAAATTAGCTTAGAGTCGTTGGCACACGTGTTGTTTGCCACGCACAGGAAAAGATTCAAACATGGGAATGGTTAGAAAGAGGAAAAGAAACGCTAAAAAGCTCAAGATGTTCCACAAAGTAACTAACAAAAGCGAAAGAGTGTAGAATTTAAATGCGTTTCGCTGCTTTTGTTGTTGGGGCTTGAAATATTTTGCAAATGACGCAATTTTGCAAATAACAAAACTAAAAAGAATGAAGAAATTTGTATATATGTATGTATGTTATCTTTTTTGTTGTATGTATAAAACGGCAGCCAGCTCGACGCTCGCCCATTTTTGGAATGACACACATCGGCAAACACATACAGATACTTATTAAAAAAAAAAAAAAATTGTTGTATGTTTGTATGTTGGTCGTCTCTCGCACACAGTTTGCCCGTTTAAATGTCATTTGCTTCTGTTGCTGTGCGCATTAAATTATGCGAACGATATAATTTCATTATCAGACAGCGCACACAAATAAAAGGCAAGCTTTTCAGTTCATTGGCATACGGGGCGTATGAGTGTGCCCCCCAGACTCAGGCGAATGGAAATAGTCGTCGTCGCACTTGAGCCAGTATATATAAAGAAATTTTTCAGTTGAATTTATTATTTAATTACAAGACAGTCAGCGAAAAAAAAAACTAAGAAGAAGGCCCAAAATTTGTTTTCTCTACGTACATCTACATATGTATATAGAGCGACTAAATGTAATTTAGCTTGAGTTTCTCTGCGTAAAAGTACTTATGCTGCTGGCAAATGAAAGATAACAAGCTCGGGGAAAATACCAAGTAAGAAAGCAAGAAATGAACTCGCACTTGAACTCGTCTCGTCACAGCATCTCTTACTCTCTTTCTGTTTGCTTCGCCATCTTGTATCAAATATTTTATCATCATTCGCAATATTTGCTCTGTTACATTTGCTGCGCGTTTCAATGTTTTAACACTCGCAAACTGAAACTTTGTCAAAAAAAATAAATATAAGGAAGTAAAAATAAAAGAGAAAAGAATATTAAGCATATGTAGGCAACATCAGCAGTTGCCTTCTAAGCAAGACATGCCACACCTCTCCTGCCCTGCCTTTCACCGTCGTCGTCCTTTGATGCTTAGCATGCTGATAAAGCAACTTTCTGTGCGGCGTCTTGTACTTCATCTTTCTCTGTCTAGCACATGGCATTGAGCGACGTCGGCGTCAGTTTGAATGCCAGTTAAACACTTGACAAACAGGCAGCCCAAAAATCTCTGTAGCATCAGCGAAGCTTGAGTGCCAATCAAATCTGACTTAACCAAAAGCTAAGCAAAAGATACACAAATGCAACTTAATCTTTAACAAGTAAACAAATGTTCCAAAACAAAATTTTTAACAATAGTTTTTGCTTAACAAAATTCCAATTTTAATACATTTAATACGAAAAATATTTTCTATATTTATACCTAATTAGTTCTTAGCAACTGGAATTCCAAGAAATTCTATGGGCGTATCCAAGTTACGCCCCTTTAAAAATGTTTATTCTAATTGCTTTTCATGATGGAAACACTTAAAAAATAACATTTATATACACATAATTTGTTGATGAGCATTAAAAACCATTACCAACCCACCAACATAAAAAAATAATTACAATAATAATAAAAAAAGACTAACAGGCAGCTGTAACAGTAAACATGAAGTTAATTTAATTGAAAATTTTACTTCTATTTTTTGGAATTTTGCTTTGCGGTTTGGTCTAAAAATATGTACATATCTATGTATATGTTTCAAATAAAAATTGCTGTATTTGTTGTGCTTATCGCTGTGGTCAAAGTTGCAATTGCTGCTGTTACTGCCACACAATGTGGCAGCTTACATGACAGCAGACATGACAAGATAAACTCCATAGCAAAATTGCTATCGACTATCTATCGATTTTAAAAACAATTAGAACAATGGCTGGCCAAATGCTTTAAATTACTCAAATACGAAATATTTGTATGTATAAAAAGTTGCCCTTAAGCGAATCCCACTGCAATCACTCACGACTTTTGTTGATGTTGTTGTTATTGTTGCCTTGGCTTAGAGGCGATCAAAATTTTTAATACTCTTTGAAAGTGTTTTTTTTTTGCAGCTTAAATTTTTAGGTAAAATTTTTGGCTTCCTTTAGTAATAAATACTTGCATTTTCTGCTGTCGTGTTGTTGCTGTTTTTAGGACATTTTTATTTTATTTGGCAAATTTCCAAAATAAAAATGTATCAATTGCATGGGTGTGTGTGTGAAAGTGTGTTTAGGCTTTTGTTTGTTGCATACAAATTTTATAGATTTTCAACGCCTGCCTTGCGATGCTGCCAAAACATCCTGCAGCGTTATTACAAACACACACACATACAGACACCTGCAACTGCAATGTTGTGTGGCATTTTAAGTGAAAAACGCCATCATCACTGCTGTCGTCCACATGCCGTTCTCTTTCTCACTCTCCACTTCTCTCTCTCTCTCTCTCTCTCTTTCTCTCTGTCTTTGCATATCCTAGCAGCCCTTACAAAACTGTACTAAACTACACATACTACTATATATTTGGTATTGTATGTGTGGCATTCAGTCAGAGCCCTGAGCCATTCAATAACTTCGTATTTGGTTGACTGGAATTTCAATAAAAATACTTTATCACACTCTTCAAAAAGAGCGAGACACGAGGAAAAGCTGTGATATTCACTGGCATGGTGGGGGATAGCATTGAGTTTTTGCGTGTGGTGCATATTATGGATTGTTCTCTTGTCAATGCTTTGGCTTTGATTTTCATTTTTCCATTTTTGTTTTTTCAATCTTTCCAGTACGGCCAGCGTGTGCCAACTGCAGCTTCACCGAGTAACACAAACTCGAGCAGCTCATCGAACACGGGCTCCCAGAGCGGCACATTGAGCACCAGTCTGAGCAATACAACAAACACAAACACCACCATGGGTCCCAACGGTACGGTTCAGAATCAAAACCAACAGGGCGGCGAGCAGTTGTCAAAGACAAATCTCTATATACGTGGACTGCAGCAGGGCACTACTGACAAGGATCTTATCAATATGTGTGCACAGTGAGTATATAAATGAATTTATTCAATATCAAATAACTATTATGCTCATACGGATGCGAGTAATGTTCGGTTAACTACCAAGCCGCTGTCTAAACTTCACTAAAATTCCTTCTTCTCTGACTTAATATTAATATTAATATACTGCTGTGCTCTCCAGCAACCTTAAATATTACACAAATGCTTTGAGCATTATGCCAAAATCGCCGCTGCGCGTGCAGAAAAATAAAGGATTTATTTAAGTTAAAATTTATTTTTATTTGGTTGTCCAACCCTTAGTTTGTTAGAGGCAATGTATCCAAGTGTTCCAAATTGCTTTTCCCTCTCTTTCTGCTAATGAGCAACTTAGCTTCAGCTCATTCCGCTTCGTTGAGTTTTTACAAAAGGTCGTATACAATTCAATACACTTGTCCGCCTCAAACAACACTCACTTTTTTATCAGCCCGGGAGCACAAGCAACCCCAAAAATAAAGCACTATGACCCCTCCTCCCCATTTGAAACAAGTTTTTCCAAAGCTAAATAAAAATTCACAAATAAGAAAACACCCTTTATGAATGACCACGAAACCATTTGGAAATAATTATTATTATTAATATGTGGTAAATTGCGCATGTTGCGATGTTGCGTATCAAATTTTATCAGGGCTAAGCAACAAAATATTCGCATAAAATTGTATGTTTGTATATTAATCAATTAGACGCCGCGCCAAGCACATAAAAAATAAATATAAATGTAGTTCACAAACATCAAACTCAGCGTGGCAAGATGTGAAAGTCAATTGCTGTGCAATGGTGGCAAATTGAAAAGGGGGAGAGCTTATACTACAAGACCAGTCTTAATAGGAAAGGGGAACCGCACTCGCTAAATAAGTCAAGTAATTAAACTAAAGGTCAATTTGCTTTTTTTTCATTGCGTGGCTTGGGTTGTTTGGAGGGACTAGGATTGTAAGCTTAAGCCCACCCTTTTGTTATTATATTATTATGATTTTCTTTTTTGCCGCTGCTGCTCCCTTACTGCGAGGCAATCAAAATAAGCGGCTTATTTGCTGAGGGGCAGCTTTAATGTTATTATAACTACATATAAACGATTATAGTACTATTGTATGAATGTTGGTATGGTGCGGGTGTGTGAGTGTGTGTGTTATCAATGTCTGTAACTATGCTGATATCGATTTAATTTCTCCACTCTGCTCACACACACACACACAGTTAAAAAGAGCAATTTTACAGCGAAACAAAATTTGTTGCCTACTTTTCAGCGTGCGGCATTAATATTGCATTTTAATGACTATTTAATTGCCCTTTGTGTACATTATCCTTTCGGCGAACTATTAAATAAACACACCCGAATATAATACCAATGACCTCGACTTGACGTCTCGTTTATTTTTTCTTTTTCTGTTTGACATAAACAAAACCCCAACCAACAAAACTCAAAAAAAATAAACAGCTAAATCCAGCTTGCACGCACACAATTTTTAACACATAGACAGATATCAAATATGCTGTATTTGTAAAACTCTTATTCCAACACAAACTAACATGCAAAAGTCATGTTGTACATGTTTATTTCCCTCACTAATTCACTGGCTTTGCCATTCTTTTTTCTCCCTTACAGATACGGAACAATAATATCAACCAAGGCTATTTTAGATAAAACAACAAACAAATGTAAAGGTATTTTTTTCTTCACCATTCTCATCATTATTTTATTTATGTGTGTTTTTCGTATATGTATTATTAGTATGTGTTTATGTAATCAAAAAAGAAAAAATAGAAGAAAAAAAATATTTGTAAATTAATTATTTCTTTTAAGGCTTACGTTTCTCTTTTTTTTATTATTGTTCATTATACATTAGTTTAAAAATATGCCCAGTACTTAAAGAGTTAAAAAAATCATACAAAATTATTTGTGTAATAAAAAAAAGAATTTTTTCATTAAAAAATTAAAACTCTATTTGAATTACAACCATAAGTTATGGACATATTTGCAATTAATTTTATTTGAACTTGCGTATTTATTTGATTATTTATTTAATCTTACTGTTTGTATTTGTATCAGAGTAATTTGATGTATATTTATCGATTAACGATTGGCAGCTGAAAAATGTGTTTCCACTTCTATGGCTTTCATTTTTATTAATTATACTTTTTGTTTTATAATTTTGTATAATTCTCATTTCGCAATCGTATCATCCATGCATTCACTTCTCTAATACTGCACTCTAACTCAATTGTATAACCTATATATATATATATATCTCTATCAACTATAATACTAATTACTGCTAATGAAAATGCCCTACTCTTTATAAATATATATAAACTGTGTCAAAAATAACGAACTGTACAAAATGTGTGTGTGTGTGTGTGTGTATGTAAAAGGCTTAAACTCCCCTCAGTACTTTTATTAATTTGTTTTGTTTTTTATTTAAGTTACTTTACCTCTTTCTGTGTTATAAGTTTAAGATAAATTAATTGTTAACATATTATTAATTTAATTTGAAACATTTTCTCTTTCTTCCCAACTATCTCCATCTCTCTCTATTTTTCCTCAATTCGAAATACTTTTCGAATATGTATTTTGTTTTTGTTTTGATTGAATCTATTTTTATTAAAACCCAAATCTTATTTTGCACGTGCAAAAAAACTTATTTTATAATGTGTGCCAAACAAAAAAAATAATCAATTTTCTACCTGTACAATTATATATATTTATATATATTTCAACATGCAATTAAAAAAAAAATTACACCTCCCCCTGTAAAACTTTTTAACACACACGCAACGAACGAAAAAAAACAAAAAAACGAAACGAAACGCAAAACAAAAACAAAACAAAAACAAAATATGTTTCTTACAGGTTACGGCTTCGTCGATTTCGAGCAGCCAGGCTATGCTGAGGGCGCCGTCAAGGGACTGCAGGCGAAGGGCGTTCAAGCTCAGATGGCCAAAGTGGGTATCTGGGTGCTTCATAGGCCGGCCATTGTACGTTTGTTTGCATGCAAGTAATACTCACCCCTCACACCGCAAACTATCCTCCACCCTCCCATAACTAAATCCCACACCCACGTTACCCGTAATCCGTAAACCGTAATCCGTACCTAACCTCAAACTAAAACCACGTTTGACAAAACCCAACCTCAATCAATCATGTGTGCCTTGCTTTTGTTTTTAAGTTTGTTTTAAGTTTTTTTTATTAGTTATATGATTACGTATTTTTTTATGGTTATTATTATTGTATTATATAATGTCAATTTACTTCCTACTTTAACAACTTAACTGATCTATTCAAAGTACAAAGTTTGGTTACGCCTTCATATGTAAAACATCTAAACCTTGCTTTGCACATTCCATGCGTCCACGATAAAGTTGCAAATGCGCTCGACCCTTAAAGGTCAACGTCAGCCCACGCTTTTGTGTGCTGTGAAGCATTTGGCTAGAACTGCAAATGCTAGGAGAAGCTTTCTTTATGTACTTTATCTCTGACTTCTATGTGCATTTCCATTTCACAAACTTTGAACATTTGTGTATGTATTTTGTCAAGCTGCCAAGTTTAGTGGCAGCTGGATTTTTGGAATTGCTAACAAATTTATATTGATTCGCGATACTGTCTGAACTTTCAACGACTCCTACAATAAATTCGTTGCTATTCTTTTCTTTTCTTGTCAATTCAATTTTTGTTTTCATTGCAAGCCTGAACCTTTACCCAAAACAACACCAAAAACTCCAATATGAAACCTTAGCGCCAACTCCTCTAGTTTGTAGTGTTTGTTAATTCTTATATATGATTCGTGTAATCCTATATCGTAATAAATACTTAATTTCCCACACACAAACACGAATTATAGTCCAGTATACAAACAAACATTTATATATATAGTCAAATTTAGTAGTCATTAAAAAAATTATTATCGTAGCTATTTTTACTGAAAATTTAACATTGGAAATACGAAATTATTTGTTATGCAATAGTAGAATACATTCAAAACAAATATCATTGAGTCTAGCCGCAGAATTTCGATTTAAATGCGTATTTATGCATTCAATTTTAGTGTAAATTTTATAATAATTGAAAGCAAATGCATTTATTAATGTCATACATTAGTTTTTTATTTAATTGCTCTTTTCTATATAGTATTTATTGAAAAATTAATCTTTTTCTTTAATCTCCTTTAGCAGAAATACAAATACGTTCATTACTTATGACAAATAAACCAAAAAAAAAAGCCTTTAATATTAATTAAGCGGATTTGTTGGTAAATTTATTGCTTCAAACTATTTGAAACTTTTTTTTTTTAATAATTTCTCCAACCAAATTCGTTTGACCATTTTGTCAATAGGTATATATAATTAGTGTAACATAATAAGCTTTTTAAGTAGTTATTACGTATCCCTTATTTAGAAACCATTTTAAAAGAGTGTAAACAACGTGTAAAACTTAAACATAAATGAATTAACTTAGAACAAGTTGGAAAAAAATTGCCTCGGCATGCCGTTGTTAAAATATCGTTGCAGATTTTGTACAAGAAGCTATTATAAATATATAATAGGTCTTTTTGATAGTATAAAGTGTAGGGTAGTGCAGTGCAGAACAGAACACGAAAAATACAACCCTAAAAATTTTAAGTGTAAAAAAGTGTAGAACTACTGTCGCACAAAAAAAGGTGTAAGTTAGAGCAAATGAATCAACAGCTGACTGACATGACTAACATGACATAACACTATAAGTGAGTTAATTGATGACGACAGTGGTGATGAAATAGTTGCAAGCTCCACGTATCCAAGTGGCGATGAAGAGGATTTTTGAATGGTGCAATTAGTAGATTTCCCGATAGGAAAAATATATTGTGTGATGGACAATTTGAGACAAACTTTTCCAACCTACACGGATAAATAATTTCAAACGCATTTCCCAGCTACAAGAGGAATTTTGTGCTTGAATTAACCCAAATAGTCTTTTCTGCTGCATCCTACTCTGAATATACTTCAGGCTCTGAATATTGTATAATAAGCTATAAGATAAACTCATTTGACATTTTTAATTATTGTTAAAACTTGCAATGTTAAATTGATTTGAAGAGCTCAAAACCGTAACTGACGCAAAACAGCTGTTTTGTTGTTATACACTTTTCTGCTCTTGATTTTTGGTGGTGTAGAAAAGTGCAGAGAAGTGTAAGTCAGGGGACACTAAAAAACACAGGGCAGAACAGTTTAGTGTAAGAAAGTGCAGCTATCGAACACTTTTTTATGAACTAGGGCAACCTAGTGCAGCTATCGAACAGACCTAATGTACGTCCGTATGTCCGTACAAAAAAGTTCCGATTAAATTGAAATTGCTATTCATTTTCAAATACAGTACAAAAGCAAAACAGAAAACATCATCAAATAAAGTTAACTTCTATGTACATTAATTTTTGCAAGGATATACAATTTTTTACTGTGCTATATGAGCTGCAGCCAATACGTATACTTTCTAAGTTTTGTTTTTCATTTTTAGAAGTAATGAACACGAGGATAACCGAGAAAGATTATAAAAATTACAAGAGTTTTCTATCTCATCATTTAGTGATAAATTGTTTAACACAAAAACAGAACACATATACATATAGAAATTTCTCCCAATTCAGTAAGGAAAATGTCCCAATGGTAGACACTAGAGATGGGCGTCGGGATCAGGATTCTCGGGAATCCCGCGGTTCCCGAAAAAAATATCGGGATCGGGCGGGATGAGAACGATTTTAAAAATATCCGGGAAAGTCGGGATAAGTGGTCGATCCCGAAAGTCCCACGGGTCCCGGTAAACCTGTCGGGTCCCAAATTCAGTCGGGACCCAACAAAATACTCGATAAGTTCTGTATTACCGAATTACCACGATTGCATTTTTAGTGACACGATATCGCAGTGCAAAATGGAGCATTTAGATGTATTTCACTAGATTATAGAAAAATGCTATATTTAACATTTGGCAACATGCAATGATTGCCATTGTTGCAAGTGCTCTCAGGCAAGTGCTCAACGTTCAACGTCTTCTGCCACCAGCGAAAGGGTTTTTTCTACTTACAGTAGAATTTTGAAAGAAGGAAGAACTCGATTGATTGTAAAAAATTTTGAGAGAATATTGTTTTTAAACAAAAATTTAAATTTAAATTAAGACTATATTAAAAAAAAATTAAATATGCACAAACTTATTTAAAAAAAAAAAAAGAATGTCGGGAAAATGTCGAGACCCGTGGGATAGACACAAAATTTTTCCGGACAATCGGGATGGGAAAAGCGAACTTGATATCGGTACGGGATGGGATGGGAAGCAATTTCTTTCCCGATCCCATCTCTACGAGAAACTGTCCCTGGCAGGTCGCAATCGAACAAGCTCTCCATCGATATCAACAGTTAAGTTTTAAGTAAAAAACAAATGGGGTGTCCACTACTAGAACATTTCCCTTATACATCAAAAAAAGTTGTAAAAATCATTAAACATATTATGATTTAAGTAGCTTACCTAAAGTCAATTAGAGAGTACATAATTAGCCCAACTTGGTCCATTCACAATTCACATTAAAATAACGTCGAGATTCAGTAGCTAAATAGACGAAATTTCATTAGTTTAGTCATAAGTCGTAAAAGTTAATTAGATGGTAAAAAGTGAAAATATCTAAAAACTTGTTAAAATATCCAATAAAAACTATAGTTACCATCTTTATCTATAGAATCGTAATGGTATTTTAGGAGCTCATTTAAAAGTTGTGTGTGACATAACGTAACGTACCGATAACGTAATATCTTAGATAAAATACCTTTATATAAATTTAGAATTTATGCTCATTAAAACTCTTTATATATTTAAAAAAAAAAAAAAAACTTTATATAATCTTTATAACATGTATCTCTCTGGAAAAAAAAAAAACAAAACTGTATAAACTGTAATCGTATATATTTGAAGTTATAGCCAGCCATATAATCAACCTACCAAGTTTGTTGTTTGAGTACGCAAAATGCTACAAACCTGCGCCGGCCAAAAACTAAGATATAACAAAACAAAAATACCAAAATACTAAACTCTAAGTATAAAGAACTTACATAAATACTAAGACATACATAAGTAATCAGGTATTTAACCTAATTAAGTGCATTACTAGGCAGTTCGTCATACATATATAACACATATCCACATACATCTGAACACTAATTGTTACATTTCAACTTGTGTATATAACTTTTCTTAGGTCTATAAGTGATTTTTGAAAGATAATTTCACTGCTTTTGTGTTTTAAGTATTTTTTAATTAAGCTTTAGGTCTTGGTTTGAGGCATTTTCAACACACAACATACAACATTTTCTGTACAACATGCTACATAAACATTAAGTCAGGCACACTTAATAGCACACACACAAAAACACACTCACACTAACACTCACTCAACAGACACACACACAAACACACAGAGCCAGTATACAAATAAAACACTAAATTCTGTAATTATGCTAAAAAAAAAGAAATAATTTTACTAATGACAAAATTTCTACGTTTTAATTTTCTTTCCTCCTCTCTCTTTCTGACTCTCTTTTTGAACGTCGCTCATCTAAACACACTCACACACTTCTCATTCACACACTTACACACATATATATACATGTATGTACATAAAACATTGCGCTTCTGCCAATAAACTGCTTTTGTTTGTGTACGTTTAAACTTTTCTGTGTGTGTGTGTGTGTGCGTGTATTCAAACGAAACAAAACCAACTAAAACTGATTCGATTGATAATTCAAAACAACAACAACAACAATAAAAAAACACATACACGCTGCTCTCCTATGCATCCAACGACTACACAGCAACAGGAACAGGATCCCACAAATTTGTATATTGCAAATTTGCCACCACACTTCAAAGAGACCGATCTAGAGGCAATGCTAGCGAAATATGGACAAGTTGTATCCACCAGAATATTACGTGATCAGCAAATGAACTCAAAGGGTAAGCTTCAAAATACTATATGTATGCGCATACCATAAATAAATACTAAATATATTTTTGTAATCTTTGCTCGCTGCCAGGCGTTGGCTTTGCACGCATGGAGAGTCGCGAGAAGTGCGAACAAATTATACAAATGTTTAACGGTAATGTTATACCGGGTGCCAAAGATCCGCTATTGGTTAAATTCGCCGATGGCGGTCCCAAAAAGAAGAATCTCTTCAAGACGCCCGATCCGAATGCGCGTGCGTGGCGCGATGTCTCCGCTGAGGGTATACCCGTTACCTACGATCCGAGCATGCAACAGAATGGTGTCAGTGTCAACGTGGGCACACCCATTGGCGTGCCTTACTCACGCTTTGGTGCACCCCAGGTGGGTGGATATCCGGTTGCTGGTTCACAATGGATACCCGGCTATATGATGACACAGCCGCTAACTCAGGTAGATGATCAGGTGAGTCCAAAGAACATTCCGTCATTATCTGAGAATAAATGCCCAACATTTATCAGTATTCCTCCTCTGCCCTGCAGTACATGCAAATGGCAGCTGCTCCCCAATTGGGTGTCACCTCGTACAAACCGGAGGCCGTTAATCAGGTGCAACCACGCGGCATCTCAATGATGGTCAGTGGTGATACGGCTGTGCCATATGGAACAATGATGCCACAATTGGCCACCCTACAAATTGGCAACTCTGTAAGTGCATCTAATAGATCTATAAGTTACTATGAATCCTTCCTTGATATATAAGAGATGAAAAATCTATCTATCTACTATTGGGAAATTGTCTGATAGTTTTTCAACTCTAATATTGTTGTAGTGATTGCTCGAATCAAATGTGCGAAAACTGTGTGAACAGGAATTCGAATCTTATCCATAGATGTAGAATAATTTTGAAGTTGCTAGCGCACTTCAGCTTCTTCATCGTCTATTGGCAGTTAAATTGAGTGTGCGTGTGTGTGTATGTTGATGTGCGTGTGTGTGTGTGTTGTCTTGCAATTGAAACTTTTTGGAATGATGATGATGTTTGACATGTATATAATTTGTATTCTATATCTGTTCTTTTATTCCATTGTTTTTTCCGTTTCTCTTTTCGGTTCCTTTATAGAATTTTTCTCCATCGTTACAGTATATTAGTCCAACTTATCCATATTATGCACCACCACCAACTATTATACCAACAATGCCAATGACAGATTCCGAACAGGCTAGCACAGCTGCATCACCCGACGAGGCATACACACAGTATCCACATCAAGCCGCTCCCAAATAGGTCTTCGCGAGGTGAGTGATGTCTCTCTCTCTCTCTCTCTCAATCTCAATCTCAATCTCTGTCTCTCTCACTCTCACAATCTCTCTACTTTTCTGTCTTAAATTCTCACTGTCTTATCCGTCTGATTATTCTGAGCGTCAAGCTGCTCTTCCAGTCCCCTTTTGACACACACAAG
Source organism: Scaptomyza flava (assembly GCA_030179655.1). Lineage (NCBI taxonomy): Eukaryota > Metazoa > Arthropoda > Insecta > Diptera > Drosophilidae > Scaptomyza > Scaptomyza flava. The sequence goes on from JARNME010000404.1 coordinate 10,563,267, forward strand.
AGTTCTCATTCATTTGCTTTTTGTACCTGGCTGTTGATTTCCTAACGTTTGTCAACACTGCTTTGCATGTGCTGTGTGCGCTTCAAGCTTTTCCAATCCCCCATCCAACATACACTTTCCCAACACTCACTCGCCTCATTTCATAAGTATAGTTTGCTATATTTTTTAATGCGTTTCCTTTTGTTTTGTTTTTGTTTTGTCACGATCAACATCATCATGATTTGTACACACGCCGCGCACACACACACTTCTTTCAACACAGATCTCTTAATTCTTCGTTTTGTGTGCTGCTTGTTGTTGCTTGCCTGTTTGCTTACAATCTGTTCATGACTCTGAAACGAATGACTTTAATAACTAAATGCGATTTTTCTTACTTTCATCTTCTTTTTTGATACCTGCGACAACTACTACAACTACAATAATAACAACATACGCTCTTTCTTGTATACTTAGTATAGTTACTAAGCAGTCTTAACACTGGTAACACATACTAGGTAAATATCACTCAAACGTATATAACATTTAACAAACACAATTCCTACCCTCAATTTCCCAAGAATCCTCTACATGGGAAAAAAGCTTTTGTTCAAAAAAATTACATATGAAACATTTTTTACAGCAACCCTTATCCTTACCCTTGACCAACCCATAATTGTTTATATGCTAATCGATTTTTCTGCCATTATAGATATAATATTTAAGTACCCAATTTGAGTACTATGCAATGGACGTAACCGAAGGCTAGCGGTGGAAGCCTTCAGAGCTGGATTAACAACTACACAACAAAAACAACAACTGAAGCAGCACCACAGACTGTATGCAGACAACAACAACAGCAACATAAACACAACAACAAACCACATCAGGAGAGACCGGAAACAGATTACAGTCAAAATATGCTGTTAAAATAAAAATAAAATTGTTAAAAAAAAAAAATAAAAGAAATGAAAGAGGAAGAGTTTAAGGAGTTATGTAAAAAGGAACAGCAACGGCTTGAAAAAAAAACAAATAAGAGAAAAAAATACATACAGAAAAAAGAAAAGAAAATGTCAGAACGATTGCAAGAGAGAGAGAGCGTTAAAAAGTGAAGAAAAGCAAAGACTAAACTTAAATAATAGAAATTAGTTATACACTAAATAAAATGCTTAAACAACCAGCAAAGGGAACGAGAAAAGGTAGTGTTGTAGTAGGAAAGGGTTCTGAATTTTCATTGAACGATGTTAAAAATCTCACCAGAAAAGCAGGAGGAAACGTTCTCTCACAAAAGAGAGAAGTTGAAACAGACACAAAAAAAAAAAAAAACACTTGAAGAGCAACAACAATTTGCCTAATGAAAAAAGAAAACCGCAAATTTTTCTAGTTAAGTAAATATAAATATAAGAAAATAAAAACAGAAATCCGCAAGTGATTTCTTGCAGGTTGAGAACAGAAAATTAATTTGCGCATTTTAATGTTTAAGATCAAAACCAACAACAAATTTGCTAGTTGCGATTTAGTTTAGAAATAAAGCAAAACAAACAAAAGAAAAAATGATCCGAAGATCGCCAAAACAAAACAAAATGTGTGCAATGTATGTTAAAATAAACAAATTGATGTTTCATACCAACAAAAAAACAAAGATTATGAAATAATAAAACAAGAAAGGAAAGAAAATAAGTGAATTAATTTATTTTTCATTGTCGTCTATAAAAAAAAATACAAAAACAAACAAATATCGAAATGAAAACAATGTTCGGATTGTGTACGTTTGTTTTTGTGTGCTTTTAATTTGTCAAAAGGATGCGATTTTTAATGGATAGCGAGTCAAGTGTTTTAAACTACTAAATGCAAGCACAAAGCAAAGAGAGCGTAAATGCAAACAAAAGAAATGACACTGTTTTTGTTTTTTGTCACCAAATTGTATAAAGCAAAATAGGAAACCGCCTAAAAAAAATAAATAAAAAAGAATGTGACTATTGAAACTTTCTGATTTGTTATTTGCAAACGTTTCACACATTTCAAAATTTTTGCTATTATTTCGAAAAATTTGCAAATTAAAGAACGAAAGAAATAATAAAAAAATATATTATGTTTAAGTACTAGCAAAAAGGTGCAGTAAGCAGCAAATTTAGTAGATTTAGAGTCTAAATAAAAACAGATGAAAAAATAACAAGACGAAAGTAAACAATGATGACGATGATCATTAATAAAACAAAAACAAAACAACAGACAATGTTGAAGTAATAATAAAATCATATATATAAAAAATAGAAAAGAAAAGAAGAAATGAAATCTTGTACTAGTTTTTAGCATATTTTTGTGCTCATCAGTCGATTTAATGAATTTTTTGTAGCTGTCTACAGATTTTTACGTTTAACTGTGTATGTTTTTGCTAGCAACTAAATCTAACATATATATATATAAATGGTATAAGAAAATAAGAGAATTAGCATAGCGTATTTTTTGTCTGCGAAACGGAAAAAAAAACTGTAGCAGAGTTTAGCAAAGAGTCTAAAATTTGAACGATTAAGAAGAGATGGTATTGTAAGGAGAATAGAATTGGAAAGTGCAAGGCAAACAATGAGGCATATACGGAGAAACTTTATAAAAGGATGGCAAGCGAACGCAGAGAAGTTAGACATGAAAATTGTAGCAAGTAGTTTAGCGTTGTGGGAATGTGAATTTGTGAGTGGAATGTTTTTTAAATATAATCGGAGAATGGATTGAACAACATGAGTTAAGAATAAAAGGCGGTCAAGGCACAGCAGTAGCAGAAATAAATGCAGTTTAATGTTAAAAAAAAGTAATAAAATAATAACACTAAAATAAAAAAAAACAAACACCTATGTTTAGTAAAGTAGCAATAAGAAACAAACAATAGGTAAAAACAAAAATGCAGCAGCTATGATTTCTTTAGTCTCTAATTGTAAGTCTAAATCAGATTCGATGGGTTGATAGATCGAGATCACAGCACAATGTTTGATATTGAAACCTAGCGTATTTCATTTCTTTGACAAACAACAATACAACACACATACACACTCTCAAACAAAACACATATTGTATTTGTGATTTTACTTAATGATTGATAGATAAAAACATTAAAAGTGAATTGAGTGGCTATGAGAATCTCAGAGAAAGGCATACAGATTTGCAGAGAGATTCGATTGATTGCACTCACACACTTAGTACACACACAGCCATACACACAAGTAAACATTCCTGAGCAAAGTTTTTGATTTTCTTATGTATGTTATTTGAAATTTGATTTATATATGTATGTAGATTGCAGTGTGGAAAATGAAACAATCTCTACATATATACAAATACAAAATGAAACACACAACGCCAAAAGTCTTCCTAAGCCTTAAACCAAAACGAAACGAAAGAGTGCATTGCATGTTTTCTTATCAATATTTACAACAACCACTATCATATATGGTTTTTTATAATCTCGTTTTTTAATTTGTACAATATGTAATTTGCTTTAAACTAAATACCATAATGGAATTTCATACAATAACATTTAAAAAATGAACTCAAGATTGACAAACCTTAAACAAACATACAAAAAAACACACACACACACACACACACACACACTGAGAAAAGCAATCTTGACACTTAGCAAGCGTCAGATTTAAGGAGCGTCAGATTAACAAAAGAGAGAAAGAACACCAAAAAATAATTATAACAAACATTCCAAGCAAGTTTTGTACACAAATTGATATTTTTAATAGACGAAGACAAAGAAACACGAGACGACGCCTCTGCAATAAGAAACTAAAAATCAAACAACACCTGAATAGAAATCACAAATACAACAAACAAATTTGTAGAGTTTTTTGCTAAGAGTTTTCATTCTCACATTGTCTTTTCTTAGCCCTTTCCTCATGCTCCTTTAATACTCTATAGTATCTGTTACACAAAGTGCAATTTTAAATTTTCTCTTTTTAAAAATATATTTATGATTTTATTATATGTTGTTTTGGGTACTTGAAAATTCGTTTTGTTAGCAAACATTTGTAACTTAAGCAACATTTTTGCGCTGTTTTATAGGCAGAAAAACACTTAAACTTTAAGTTATTTATAGTGCAAGAAAGATGCAAAAGAATGAATGAAGTAGTAGACAATGAGCAAGAGAAGAAATATAAACGTAGCTGCAAGAGAGTTTAGCAACTTTAGTTTTAAGCCAAACAATGGGGCAGACTAAAAACCACCCGCAAAATTGATAAAAAAAAAACACATGTTGTAGATGAGTATAAAGATGATAATGATAATGATGAAGTAGGACTAGAAGTAGGAGAGACAACAACTTAGTAACTAAGATCAAAGCACTAGAGTGTAAGTTTAGCAGACCTAAGTATAGATTTGACACGAAGCGTTGCGTTGATTAAGAAACATGAAGAAAAAGATAATGGCGAACAACCAAGAAGGGGGCGAACAGTAGAATGAAGAGTAGTTGATGTAGAACATATGATTTTTAATTGGTAGAAACGTGCAAGCGTTTAACTAGTTGGTTAGAGCGAAAGAGAACGATTACGACAAAGTGAAGAAGAACGGTAGAAATTTGTAGTTTTTGTGTAGTTAGCGAGAGAGAGGAAGAGAAAGAGAAAAGCGTCGCAAAGCGCTTGCGTGCGTACGCGCAGTGTTGGTAAACGACAAGTCGTCAAGTTCGAAATAGTTTTAATTTTTAATATTATACACAAGTCGATGAGCGCGATCAAGCAAGCAGTGCTGCAATGATTATGATTGATTGATTAATTGTTCTGCAGCTGCAAAAAGATTTTTTTTTATTATTGATAAATTTCGAAAATCTAATTTGACAAAAACCAAACTTAAAAACTTGTTTGTTTTGCGTGTCTGTATTTTGTTTTAATTTAATGCGTTTTACTTTAGTTTTTTAACTAATTTTAAGTAGTTAATTTATTACTTGTCTTATTAAAATTAAAGAGCAAAGAGCAACAACAACAACATCAAATGTTTGCCCGTTGATAAAAAACGAAGCAAGAACGGAAGATACATTAATATTCAAAATTGATAATGTTTGATGTGTTGAAGTAATTTTTAAAGCAAATGTCTAGTGCGTAAAATTGAAAACTAAACCACAACAACTATAAAAAACTTTGAATAAAAAACAAAAAAAAAAAAATTTATAAAAAAAAACAAGTAACTGTTTGTTTTTTTGAGTCTTAGCATAATTTGCCTTATGGTTTGATTGCTTCAATATAAGTTTTCTGGATTCGCGTGTGATTTCTTAGTAGTTAAATATTTGCTATATATATTAAATTTGAGATAAAGCTTAATTAGCACTCACGTTTACACCAAATAGTTTCCAATGACAGATTTTAAATTAATTGAATTGTGTTTTAAACAAAACAACAGGAAATAAAGAGCAAAACTTCAACATCTAAGTCCGTTGTTAAGCGCGGCCGAAAGCAAAGTGAAAAGTGGAAAAAGCATAAATGAGAAAACATTTTTTAATTAAGCCAATTTAAGGAAATGATGAATATATATATATTTTTTTGAAACTTTTTTGACAAAACCAAAAAAAAAAAACAAAAAACAAGAATAAATAAAAACACGACAAAAAAAACATAACATGAGATTTAAATAAAAAAAATATTTAAAAAAAAAGAAAAGGTTAAATGGAGATCTAATAAATGCAGCACGTTAGACAAAGATGGAGCAACCACAAAAACAACGTACATGCATGTGTAGTTGCAGGTGTAGTGAACTTAGTGAAAGGTCAAGAAACAAGCTCATTAAATTTAGTGAAGAAAAAAGCAAAAACGACGACAAAAGCGTAAAAGTAGCTATAAGTAAACGTAAAAGAAAAGCTAGCACAGAGAGGCAGCTAATTAAATTTAGAAGCAAGAAATAAAAAACATAATAAAAAGCTAGAAAAACAAAACAGAATTAAGAAATAAACGTAAAAAATGATCAGCGGTCAGACGGGCGCAAAATTATATGTAAATTTCGCTTGTTGCTATTTTTAAGTTTTAAATCAAAGTCTTTTAAAGAACTTTATTAATTTCTCTTGTAAACGATAAACGTGAAACGCTTAGACGCGTTAACCTTGCAACTATATCTCTCTTTGTAACTCTCCACACAAAAAACAAAATACGAAAAAAATATATATAAAAACAAAACAAAAACCCTTTCGAATCTCTGTGTATTTTTTAAGGTATTATTTTTTGCATCAATGTGACGCTTTTAAGCATTTTTTATATGCATATGGGCAAGAATTGTATTTAAAACTAGTAAAAAGCTAACCGAAAAACAACAAAAACATAATAATAAAAACAAAAAAGAAGAAAGAATGCATCAACTTTGCTAAAAACTTTCAAATTTATATGCGTACTTTTTGTGCGCTCAACTTTAATGCAAAAAATCATACATTAAAAAAAATTGGAGCTAAGGAGATAAAGTTAAAGAAATAAAAAACCAAAAAACGATTACATGAAAAGCAAAAAAAAAAAAAATAGTTTAAGCAAAACATTTTGCAGCTTTTGTGCTTATTTCGCTTAAGAAAAGTAAGACTAGTTGAAAAAATAAAATCTAATTGTAAGTAAAAAAAAAAAAAAATGAAAGTACAGAATCGAAGAATCATTGAGAAGAAACGGCAATGAGGTGCAGAGCAGCAAAGCATTAAACAGAAAATAGCAAAAGATTAAAAAAAAAAAACAAGAAAGAAAGATTGAAATGAAACATAAAGAACATACAAAGTAAAATGTCTCTTTAACAACACTAAAGGGAAAATGCTGTCATCCAAAAAAAAAAAAAATAAGTATACAAAAAAAGAAACTGAACTTTTTCTGAATCAATAAAAGACAAATTGATTTTCTGTAAGAAAACAAAGCTAACATGAGTTTCCTTTCAATTTGGGTCATGAGTCTGGGTTTAAATAAGAGAGTGTTTTGGGGGTTGTTGCAAAATCCACATCCACTACAACATTAAAGGACTGCGGAGCTTGCGTGGATGGCCACACAGGACAAATCCCCATTGCCTCCAGCCTTTTAGGCTAGGCCAGACCTACAAAAGGCCGGAACTCCCCCTAAAATGCGCAACGGGAGCAAAATATGAAACCTACAGAACAGCCTTATTCATATACATATACATATATATATGTGTGCGTATGTGTGTATAGATGTGTATGTGTGTGTGCGTAAAACCACAAGGATGAAAGGAAAACCGTTGACAGCAGTTCAACGTGCAACATTTTCTGCGAACCTGTTCGTTTGACTTGTTTGATGGTTTTATGAGTGTCAAAACTTGACAGCTTAATAGACATTTTTATAGCACCAATCGCATTTTCATTGTTATTGTAATGAGTGGGTGTCTATTACATGCAATGAACTGAATGTGTGTGAATGAGTGTGTGTGTTCCACATCCCTCCAAGCATCATCATGCGCAAGGGATGTTGTGTGACCCACCGACAAAGCTCCCATTATGTTTGTATGTATAAAAGTATATGTTCACACAGACGCAAAACTGGCTTCTGCAGAGAGATGTCAATTTAGCTTTTATTTCAAATTAAAGCTCAATTGGGATTGAGGTTGCTATAAGCAAAAACCACTTAAATTTTAATTTAATTGCTTTGCCTAATCGTTACTAATTAAACTATCATAATTTTTTTTTTATCTTAGTTTTAGCATTTTTTAAAGCTAAGTTTGGCAGCACTTGTGCTGTACCCAGCATGCGTGTGCCTGTATCTGTGCGAGCCCCAGCTCCCCTTCGTAATGACAAAGCGATAAAAAAAACAACAGCTACACACACGCGCACACTTTTTGTGCTTGTTTGCTTGTTGGTTCACTTGCTTACCGTTATTTCGTTTGGTGTCCGCTTTTGCTGCGATTCTTCTGCCAGTTGCTGAGTACCTGGTCGTTTGTTGTATTTTGTTGTAGTTGTATGTGTGACGACGCGAGCGCAGCTCAGCGCAGCGGTGGTTGAAGCACTGGCAATTGCGGTAATTGTGCAGATTAAATTTTACAAGTCCGCAGTTGTAGTTGGCTACATATGCAATTATTTTGTTGCACTTAACTTAAAAACAAATCACTAACTACATACCGATTAGTTGCACATGTGCATTTACTTTTGTATTTAAATGCGCTTTAATATTTTTCACCACCTACACGTTTATAACAACACGCGCCGAGATTTAAAATTCACCACTAGCATAAACTTATAATAGTAGTCTGGCAGCACCACTAGAATCTACTTATAATAGTAGTCTGGTAGCATCATTTAAGCATGTTGAAATCACTTACAGATGGCGCCACTATACAATTAAGAGTTCAGTTTGAAAAACAATTCTTGCTTCGAATTTCTATTTACTTTTATTTATTTCATTTCCATACGGACTCTTATGCATGCTATTTTAATTGTTCGTTTACAGAAAACTGCTTTAAAACAATACAAAATTACTTGGCTATCATGCGCCAAACCGTACAAAAACTAAAGACCGCTAACTGTTATTGTTAACTGTTTTACATAGATTTCGTTTCACTGTTTACCACTATTGCCACGAATTGTGATAGATTTTGGTTAAGCAAGAGGAAATCGCCTTTGAAACGAGGGATAATTGTCGAGCTTGCAAACCGTTAACAAATTAATGCTAAAAACCGAACTATTTAAAACAAAATTATACAAAAATCTCAACACACACGAGAACGGCCTCACTTGCCACCAAATCCGCCCATCAAGTTCCCCAGTCCACCGAGACCACCCGCAGCGCCCTGTTGCAGTTGTCGCATCATGTTCTGTAGTCCACCAACTCCGCCCATTTGTTGCAGCATGCGGGGATCAATCATCTTGGCCATTTGCTGATTGAGCTTAGCCATTTGTGTGGGATTCACATTTTTCGTCATATCTCCCTGTTTGAACAGGCCTTTAACACCGCCCATTTTCTTAACGACCGCCGCGAATTTTGTGTAGTGTGCAATCAACTCCTTAACCTCGCGCTCAATGACTCCAGCACCATGTGCCACTCGGATGCAACGGGTGGGCTGCTTAGTGAACAATTTGGCGCCATCGCGGTTGTCCAGCTCACTGTCGGACATGCTGTCCATCATAGTCATCATGCGTTTGATGCGCGCCATGGACTCCTGTTCGCCACCTTTGGTCATAAAGTCCTGTGAGAAACCGGGTATCATGTTCATAATCTGTGAGAAGGGTCCCATTTTCATGATGTTTTGGAACTGTTCGTACATATCGCGAATGGTGAAATGTCCATGCTTAATCTTTTCCAGCAGCTCCTCATTGCCATCCAGTTTTAGCTCGTTGACCTGTTGAGAAGATTTCCAAGTTAGTATACAATACATACTTATATGTTGTATAAAAATATATATTAAGCAATCTCACCTTGTCTATCAGTCCTTCAATATCTCCCATGCCCAAAAGTTTGCTGACGAAGGGCTTTGTTTTGAATGGCTCGAGGTCATCAATATGTTCACCAGTACCAATGAAGATAATGGGCGACTGTGTAGCTGCCACAGCCGAAAGAGCGCCACCGCCCTTTGCGTGGCCGTCCAACTTTGTGATTATAACAGAACCAATATCAACTTTGTCCTTGAAAGCCTTGGCCTGAGCCTCGCAAGCTTGTCCAATGGTGGCATCCATTACAAAAATAATATTATCGGGGCTGACCGCATTTGAGACTGCCAACATTTCCTCAAAGAGCGACTCCTCCTGTTTGTGCCTGCCCGAAGTGTCCACAATTATCATTTCAAATCCTTCGCGCTTAAACATATCCACGCCCTCTTGTGCGATGACCACAGGATCAATCTCTGTGTAACTGCCGTAGAATGGAATGCGAGCCTTGGTAGCATTCTGCTTGACCTGATCGTAGGCGCCAGCACGGAAAGTATCCGCGCAAACGAGACATGACTTCCAGTTGCGCTTTTGGTAGTGATAGGCCAGTTTTGTACATGTTGTTGTCTTTCCGGAGCCCTGTAAGCCCACAAACATGATAACGTTTGCTTTGCCTTTGATGGGCTGATAGGGCTTTACTCCCGGATCGACCAATTTAATCAGCTCTTTGAAGACCGCGGACTGTATCATACGGCGCTTGTTAAGTCCACCGGCCATCTCATCAAAGTCGATCACAGCGCGCACATTCTCGCGGAGCTGCTTCACCTGTCGTATGTTTACATCAGCCTCTAAAAGAGCAGCACATATCTCTTTGAGCATTGCACTTAGGGCTTCCTCATTGATTACTGTGGCTTTGCTGAGCGAGTGCAGCGCCGTTGTAATTTTCCGTCCCAGATCTGCTAAAACCATTTTGGCGTAATGTGTGTGTACGTTAACTGTGTTGCAGCGGCGTGCGTTTTAATTTTGTTGCCTTGTTTGCAAAACACAACATGCGAATTAACAACGAGATAACTTTTGATTTTCTCTGACACGTCAAATGTCGAACACAAAGAAGAAGTCAAGACTGACAGTCAAACGAACAACGTGCAGCTGTCAAAACAAATGCCTACGCGGTGAGTGCCAATTTTGTTAGCAGTCAGCTGTGTGCGCTCACTGCGAATGGTAGACGTGCTGGTTGTTTATACTTTTAAATTTAACGCGCTTAAATAGTTTAAGTATTTGAAACAAATGGGTGTCAAAGAACTGTGGACAGTTTTAACACCACATGCTGAGCGCAAGCCAATATGTGAATTACGCGGCAAGAAGGTGGCCATAGATCTGGCTGGTTGGGTATGCGAGAGTCTTAATGTTGTGGATTATTTTGTGCACCCGCGCCATCATTTAAAGTATATAATGTAATTAGATTTGTTGATTATTTCTGACATAAGTACTCCACAGAAACTTGTTCTTTCGCACCTGTTATCTTATCTGGGAGCAAGTGACGCCAGTGTTTGTACTAGAAGGAGTTGCACCCAAACTTAAAAGTCAAGTAATAGCCAAACGCAATGAACTGCAATTTCGTGGTGTGCGGCCAAAAGACAAGGACAAAGAAGCACCAGCGCCAACACAAGTAGCTGCTAAAACCGACAAAGGACGTACTCGTTTCAATCATGTTCTCAAACAGTGTGAAAATCTGCTGTTGTCCATGGGCATACAATGCGTCCAAGGACCAGGAGAGGCCGAAGCCTATTGTGCCTTCCTCAACAAGCATGGCGTAAGTGCACATTTTACTATCTTTTGATTGCACTCGTTCCTTAACGTAATTTACTGTGAAGTTAGTAGATGGTGTCATAAGTCAGGATTCCGACTGTTTTGCATATGGTGCGCTACGCGTATATCGCAACTTTTCTGTTTCCACGCAGGGAACTCAGGCTGCTGCTGGCGGGGCCGTGGATATTTATGATATGCAAGAGATTTGTAAGCGCATGGATTTTGGACAGCATAAGATCATTGCTATGGCGTTGCTCTGTGGCTGTGATTATTGTCCAGATGGCATTGGAGGTATTGGTAGAGATGGTGTTCTCAAGCTTTTTAACAAGTACAAGGAATCGGAAATACTAGACAGGTTAAGTAGTTTTATTACCTACCATAGAATAAAAAATAAATAAATTTTTTATTAGATTGCGCAATTGGCGCTTTGGGACAGACAAGTACAGCGCATTGGAGCTGCGGGTTGACGACAAATCCATTTGCAGCAACTGTGGTCACATTGGACGCACCCAAAGCCACACCAAAAGTGGATGCGGTGTCTGCCGAACACATCGCGGTTGCGACGATAGTCTGTGGAAGTAAGCAAACAATTTGTACACCTTGAGATTCACCTCACATTATTTTTTCATAGAAACCAACGTCTGTCCATCAAGGCGGAGCTGACGCTGCGCAAGAAAGCACTCATGGACGTAAACTTTCCCAACGAAGAGGTCATATCGGAGTTCCTTACTGATCCACCTACTCTGCCTAATTTGAATCTTGACTGGCGACAGCCAAATCTCATAAAATTCATCAAACAAATTGGTCGTCTGTTACAGTGGTCAGATATCTATTGCTTTCAAAAATTCTTTCCAATACTGACGCGCTGGCAGGTGCAGCAGTCCAACCAGGACATGTGCCTTGTGCAGCCGAAAGAGATCATTAAAAAGCGCACTGTTAAGGGCGTCGCCAGTTTGGAGTTACTTTGGGAAGACTCCCGTAGTTGCTTCAAGGGACTTTTACCTGAAGATCAAATTGCTGAATTCGAGTTAGAACACCCAAAAGGTGTGGAGGAGCTCTTCTATACCATTGAGCCACTGGACATGTTGCAGGCTGCATATCCAGACATGGTAGCTAAATTCTTGAAGTCAAAAGAGAAGCCACCCAAAAAAACAGCGATGCGCAAAAAGAAAACCAACACCGAAGCACATCTTAGTGCGCTTGAGAATCTTTCGGACTTGGCTGCCGCAGCGGCAGAGATTGTCACCAAACCCAAGCGTGGTAAAAAGAAGGCACTTGATGAGGCGCCAAAGAAAGGGCAGAGAACAATGCAACAATTTCTAAAGCAAAAGGAAAACACACCAATCAAGCATCCAGCTCGACAGGTCGTTAATCAATGCTCAACGCCTCTTAACAAGTGTTTACCTTCCGATTTGGAGAGCGATGGTGAGTTCGACATGTCCGACATTATTAATGGCATTGTTTCCAATCCGCAAGCACAGCCTGCTGTGACCAAACACGATGGGCATATGCTTCATTACGAAACGTTGGCGGCGGACTTGAGCATGCGACTGGCACAGCTTAGTGTGCATAAAGAAAATCGAAGCCAACTTATGGACGATGCTGATTTGCTGCTGCAAAAGCGTCGCGATATTTCTATGCGGGCTGAATGCATTCCGCTGAGCAAACGCTACTCACTAGACGACAGCTTTGATCTATTGGTCAAGGGCGAATTAAAGAAGGTGCCACATTTGGTCAGAACTCCTGTGGAACGTTTCAAGCAGCTGCATCGACTGTCAATGTCAACAGAAGCAAAGAATACGCCACCAGCCAAATCAGCAGCCAATGTGAGCTTCTTTTTCAATCAAAGTGTTGACACTGCCGATGCCTTTGAGCAGTTGATGGAGTCCAGCTTGGTGCACTCGCAACATGATTTAGTGGTAATAAGCGACAGTGATTAACGTTCTGTTTGTACATTTAAAATATTAAAATATCCGCTCACAATGCCACAATTTAAGTTTTTGCTTTTGTCTCTGACCACTGCAAATTAGAACTTCAAATAGCGTTTGGCATAATCCTGCGCACTATACATTGCTTGCTCTAATTGCTCCTCGAACTGTGTGTTCACTTTGCGACCTTTCATGTTGCACACGACCGTTGAATCTTGACCCTTGGGCGCAGCCACCTGGCCACCAAATGTATTTGCAAAGGATTGCAGCCAAAGCATGGCATTAAACTGCTCGCTGATGCAGTCCTGCAGAGTTAAAAAAACAAAATTAACGTGATTCAAGTTTAAGTTTTTCTGTTTCTTACCTGCGGCACACAGCAGCGTGCCTTGACAATGTTATCACACATGCTGACCACCAAAATAGGACGATCAGTGCATAGTTTTGTGGCCCGCTGCAAAGGTATCTCTTCCACCAAAGCCGAACTTGTGATGTAGTGCAGTATATAGGGATGTGTGTCCAGCGGCTTTTCAAGTAATACACTTCGCATTTCCACCTCCACAAATTCTCTGCAACAAGTAAAAATTAGTTGCTAGAAAAGGTTTCGATAATAAGCCTTACTTTAATGTTGTGCGCGACGTTTCCTTGAGTCTTCGTAGCATATCGTTAATGCGGTTAAATGTATCCAACTTAAATGCATAAGGTAGCTTAATGTCGGAGTGAAGCATGTTGTGGCGTATAGTTTGTAACTCAGTTTCTGTGGCGTTGGTCAGTTTGTCAGTTTGAAACTGTTGTTCGAGCATATCCACACGATGACGCAACAAAGCTGCTGTTTTTAAAACCTATGAAAGAAATAAATTTTAAATATAATCCCAATATGAGATGGTTTGAAAGCTTACATTTTCTGCAGCCTGTCCAGCAACAGCAGTGAAAGCAAATCGCGCCCGATTCGTTTGCTTCAGATTAATAATGCAGAAACAGGATAGTTCCTTCGTGTTGGTCACATGCGTGCCGCAGCAGAGCTCCTTGGAACTGAGGTTCAACTCTGGACATTGAACATCAATTAGACGCAGACCTTGCTCCGGATATACCTCACCAGGCACCATCGTTATATCATTCTGCTGCAACACATCTGCGGCGCTCAACTGCTGAACTTGGACCGGCGTAGCTGAGCAAATGACGTAACTGTAACATGATATACCTTATTTATTGCAAACAAATAAAGACTAGAGTAAAACTTACTTGATCAGGTCCTCTATATGCTGTACATCGGTTTTGCTTATGCGTTTACCCAAGAGACCCAGTTCAAGCTTGCATTGCTCGCTACTAACTGAGCTGGAAATCTGATATGTCACCTTATTGAACTGAGATCGTATGGCGGCGTTCAGTAGGTGGGTGGCTGTGGAAAATATCGAAAAATTAAACTTATCAGCTTTAAGTTGCAATAAATATATAACACACACCTGTGTGATGGCAAGTGTTTAACTGTCGCTGATTTGCATCCACTTCAAGCTGGAGTTCATCTCCCACGTTTAGTTCAAAGTCATCGCTGGTAGTATTAAGGCGACAGACATGTACCACACAATCGTTGAGATGCTTTACACACACTACATCCAACTGATGTGGCTGCTCTGACTTGAGCTTGTTTCGCACCAGCAGCTTGCCAACATCCGATTGCTGACCACCGGATTCATAGTAGAAATTACTGGCAGCTGTTACAATGGATAGCGTATCCGAAGATTCTTCCAGGCGGCTGCCCATTGTGCGCGAAACCTCTGCATCATTTTGTAGCATGCCCAGGACGCGGCTTTTTAGCGTGGGTATTGAATAGGATTTATTTTCTTCGTCATAGCTATAAATATACTTGTGACTGTTGTCAGTGGGCGCCAGTCGCTTCGTCAGCTGTGCTTGGGCCTCTGCAATGCGCTGCTGTAGTGCAAGGTCGTAGTTGCCATTGCTACGTTGTGGTTCCTTATTCCTAACCTTAGCCAGGGCCAGTTCGGCGTGATAGCGCTCTAGATCACAGTTCATATTCTCCAGCTCGGCTAGCTTAAGAAAACTATCCTCAGTCAAGCCATATGTGTCCGTCAGTTTGTACAGGAAGTCGCCTGGTATAGTGTTGTTGGCGAAATTTGAGCGTTGCACCTGAAATTCGCGATACGCAGGCACAAAACCGGGACACTCCATCAGATCGATATCGTCCAACTTGGGAAACTCTGTTAGCACTTCGGCAAAAGCCTTTGAGGAGCTTTCACGCAGATTTTTGTACACTTCTTGTTCGTGTCCAATCAGCTCAATAACTGCCTGCTGCTTGGTCGACATCTCTGGATAGGCCTCGCTAAGCGTCTCCACCACAATGGGCACCAGCTGTGAAAGCAGCTTTTCATGTGCAAACACTTGCTCCGAGATGCTAAACGCTTTTCGAAGCACACGACGCAACTTTTGACTGTGTGGAGTAAGGATTAGCATATGAATCTCTTAAGTTATAGCTACAGCTCACTTCTGATCTGGCAGCATGCCATCGGCAAGGCAAGCAGTTATCATGCGCGCATGATCAGCAAGTATTCTGTAACTAGTATCCAGCACTGCAGAATTCCGGGCATCAGGAAAGCTGCCGGCATACATAGGTGCTTTCGAAAGCTACATAAGACACAAAAGATTCATATAAGTTAACCTATAAAATTTGTTGAATCATTTACTAACGCTATGTATGCCTTCAAAAAGAGGCGTAAAGAGATCCGTATCGTAATTGGAGGATTTGTTTTGAAGCAGTGCAGTTAAACGTTCAAATCCCATACCAGTGTCCACATGTTTGGCGGGCAGCGGTGTTATGCTACCATCTGCATTGCTTTAAATATAAAAAGCAAAAATGCAATCAAGATATTGTATTACAAGCTGCAGCAGTTAACAGAAACCAACCGATTGTACTGTATAAACACTAAATTCCAGAGTTCAGTAAGATCTGAACGACCTGCATTAACCAGCTTTGCTCGCTGCTCAATGCTCCCCGGCTCAGAGCCAGGTCTGTGATCTATGTGTATTTCAGTACATGGTCCACATGGTCCCGTTGCGCCCATTTCCCAAAAGTTATCTTTACAGCCAAAGGGCAAGATACGTGCAGCGGGAAAGCTGAAATTAAAAAATGTATTAATAAATGATCCAAATGCATTATGTAATCAATTATTGTTTACCCCAAACTGCGCCATATCTCAAAGCACTCCATATCAGCTGGAATGCCAAGCAGCTTGTCACCGGCAAAATATGTGACATACAAACGCGATTGATCAATGTTGTAAGGACCTCGGAGCAGCTCCAGTGCCATTACACAAGCTTCACGCTACAAGCAATTAATGAGAGTCAAACTATAGCTTGTATAGCCAGCCTCTATACCTACTTTAAAATAATCGCCAAACGACCAGTTGCCCAGCATCTCGAAAAACGTGTGATGGTAGCCATCCTGACCGACCACAGACAAATCGTTGTGCTTGCCACCAACTCGCACACATTTTTGTGAATTGACGACGCGTTTGTGCGGTGCTTTAGCTGTGCCCAGAAATACGGATTTGAACTAAGGCAAAAAGTCTGATCAGTGGACCATGGATTAATCAAGTTTGTGTAACAGGTATTCACCTGATTCATGCCCGCATTGACGAAGGCGACGGTGGGATCGCAGAACGGCACAACCGGACTGGAGCGCACGAATTTATGCTCATGATTGACTGTGTAGTAATCGATGAATGTTTTGCGTATCTCTCGTGCTGTGAGCACACGCTGCAGCTGTTTGACCGAATTGTACATGCCACTTTAATTGGGTTCTTAATTACATACGAGAGCGATGAACGTCCAGCTGAGCCGGTAGTTAAACAGCAGAATCGGATCAGAACATCATAAAAACAGCTGATGAGAATAGCTGTTCGCTTGCGAACGCCGTCATTCACGTGTAAACATATTTAATCTGCTGTTCTATTTTATGGCTGAAGCAACAGCTGCATGTTGTGATTAAAATAAGCCAAGAAAAATAAAACAAAAAAACAACGAAAATTTGACAAGTACTCAGTGATCAAATCTCTTAAAATCAATTAAAATAATCTAAATAAAGCATCTGTTGGATGCATCTAAATTCTGTGTTGTACCAAATAATGGAATTTGAACTTTGACACAATTTGTTTTTCTTCCGCTTTCACTTTTGAACGAACCTTATAACATAACCAAAAACGGCAACATTAAAACGACGTAGTTTTAAACACATTAACAAAGTGACAGCAGTCAAAATTACAACGTAGTAAAAAGCGACAAAGCTGTAAAGCCATGGCGACAAAACGACGTCCATTGCGTCCAAATCTTGGTCAAAGCCCGCCAAGTAGTGGCTCCAATATGAACTTTCGACCAGGTGGACCCGATGTAACAAGATCTGAAGCTCGCGGCACTCGTCCAACGGCTGCGCCTACCAGCATACGCGAGATTCTCGTCATGGGGGTCATACATCTGTGTAAAAAGATGATATTTTTCAATACGGATTTGAAAGTGGCGCTCTATTTGGGCAGCTTGTTCATTATTTCGCTTATAGGCGACTTCTTGCCATTTCCCAAGACATACTTTGCCCGCTCCGACAACCTTTTCAATCTGTACTTCGTGAAGGTCGGCTGGGGTTGGACACTGTTGTTTGCAGTACCATTTTTGGTTCTGTCCGCCTACACGATCAGCTGCGGAGATATGAAACGCATGCTAAGACATCACTTCCCACGCATTGTGATAGCCACGTTCTTTTGGTTCTTTTGGACGAAACTCTTCAATATTGTTGAAACCTCGTATGGTCGGTGCACTACAAAGGGTGAGAAAGAGCTTTAATGTTTCAATGGTTTCATACTAAACATTTCATACCTTGCAGGCTTCCAGAGCAAGTCCAGCTGCTTGAAGGCGGGCCATTTGTGGCATGGATTTGACATATCTGGCCATGCGTTTATACTGATTCACTCGAGTCTGGTGCTGATTGAAGAGGCACGTCCCATTATCAAGTGGGAGACGATTAAGGAGCATCTACGCAATGAGTTGCACAATCGCAGCGTTTTAGAAAAGACGAGCAGTAATCCTCTTCGCTACCTTAACGATGAACAAATGCGTAGTCTACAATTTCTCTATACGCGTCTGACGCCCATCATTCGCACCTTGTTCATTGGCATGGCCGCGTTGCAGCTGCTCTGGGACATCATGTTGGTTGGCACCATGTTGTACTATCATCGCATGATTGAGAAGGTCGTCAGCGGTATCATTGCCATTCTTACGTGGTACTTTACTTATCGCTTCTGGTACCCAACAAATGGCCTGCTACCCGATGCGCCCGGCAAGGGCACCTTCTACTATCAACGCGAGAGCTTTGCTTTTAAGAGACCCATGCATTTACACACATGTACACCATCAGCTGGCAGCCAGGCGTCGAATCCCAACGGAAGTGGCAAAATGGGTGCCCAGACGCCTCTGCAGCAGCAGCAGGTGCCCACTTTCATGGGCATGCCGTTGTTCACCAATCCAAAGGCAGCCAGCTCCGCGGCCAGTTTACTACAGGCGGAGCAGTTGCGACGTGAGCAGCAGCAAGCAGGCTTTGAAAGCTAAGTCCAAGGCTTTGTTAATCAACCCAAAAAGCAACAGATAAACAGGAATTGAATAATATGGATAGGCGGATCATTTTTAAAACGGTAGTGGCTATACAAAACAACTTTTGTACCAAATATGACTTAAAACCAAACGATTTATATGATATTTTTTAAATGATATCAGCGACTCGAGGCTCGGGGAAATCGAGATAACGCTCCGCGCTCGCTCTCTTGTTCTCTCTCATTCTCCATCTATCCACAATATGCATTGTTACCATGTAGACTTAAGCGTTCTTTTGTTTGTGTTTATATGTGCCCAACTTTAATAATAACAATAAAATTATTATTAACAGAATCTTTAAAAACTATTTATGCGCAAAAGCTGCAAACATGGCCATACCCAAGACACCAGCAGTAGCTCCCAGTTTGTAATTGGCCGGCGTCATGCTCCACATCTCCTTCAGTATCTCCAAATTGCTGCTGGGCATAAGTTTGTTGTACGAATCACGTTGTTTGAAGCGTAGAAAATAGCCCTCCACTTGCGGCAACTTTCCATAGCCCCAGTAATAGTTCTCGAAACCAAGCTGATAAAGGCGCTGTAACAACAGACCCAGACTGACGTCAGCCAGCGTGATATCATCGCCGGTCAGCCATTCGTTACGTGGAGTTTTCTTTGACAGTTCCTGCTCCACATAGAGTAGCACATTGCGTACAGCATCCAGAACACGTTGGAAATCTGAGCGTGAGGCAACTAAATCTTTGCGACGCTGCTGGATCTCTAGCTTATGCTGCAATGAGCTATTCTTGGAGTCTAGCTCATCCACTGAGCGCCGCAGTAAGTCCATCACTTTATCATTGTTCTCTGTTGAAGAGAAATAATTATTATTCATTGAAGAAATTTTTAGCATAGTTTTTTTTTCTAACTCAGGCAGGATTGCCGCACGGGTCCAATAAATGGTGCCTTGGGCACCAGCTTTAGGTCATCATGAATAAACGAGCCCAAACTTAGTGCTCCTATCGGAAGGCGAGCTAGAGCCTGTTCAAACATCATCATTTGATCATATTCCAATGAGTCTGGTCTATATGGCTTAAGCAGCCTATGCTGATCTATAAAAGGAAAGTTGTTCAAAAACATTTGAAAAAAAAAATATTTAAACATTTACCTCCGCGAAACTTGTTCTCCACATAGTTGATAATGTGAGTAGAGTTTGGTATGATAAATGGGCCATCCTGCAGCACAGGCACATCGCCTTTAGGATTTAGATTGAGGAACCAATTGGAATACTGTTCACCATTGCACAGATCGATAACGTAGGGCGTAAAGTCAATGTTTTTCTCATAAAGAACCAGCAGAACCTGAAAATACATAAAGTAGAAAAGAATGTATTAAAACTGTGAATAATCTACAATCATTGGTAGCGATGCAATTTAACTTCCTTATTGTTCTTTTTATTATTAATCATTTTCTCAGTATTTATTTACTTATCATCCAACCCATTTCAGAGTGTTTAATACGCTTCATTAGCACCCTGCATGAAGGCAAACAGTTGAATAATATTATTTGTTTGATGCTGTCAAAAAAAAGTTAAAATCAACTCAAACTAATTACTAGCTACTTGTTGTTGGAAACACAACAGATATTATTCATACGCCTGCGTCAAGCACGATTGCGCTTGTAATAGATGGTAAAACTTCAACTATGTAAATAGCATTGAACAATAATAACAATTAGGGCGACTAGTATTTTTGTAATTTAGCGTTGCACCAAATTTTGTGAGCACTTTTCAAATATCACATGATTTACTTTTTGCGAGTAGAAGTTGTACGGATGAAAGTAGAGCACTAGTTTGTTGTCCTGAAATACAGGTGCCTTAAAGTCCTTTGGTTGGGGCTCAACTGGCGCAATTTCATTAGCCTGGCTGCTCATCTCCCAATTCTAAGGTTTCCTAAGGCAGAGTTAAAGTTTTTTCTTAAATCACATGCTTTGCGACAAATTGAAAATTGTTAACCGCGTGCCTCCGATTTAGTTCAAGAGCTCGACAGAAAATAGCGGCTTGCACGCTAGGAACGGCACGGAGCGACTAACTGACGAAAGTGGAGTCGTTAGAGTAATGATGATACAAACAACTAAAGCCGCTCAGCTCCGTCGACCTATTAATTTGCACTTTCGGTTGAGAGTAAACATTTGCGGTTGCCGTTGTCGTTATTTCTGGATATGATTTGTGCTGCTGCTGTTTGGAATTCTTAATAACTTCCAGCATAGCGGTTGCATCTTGTGATTTTACTTATTATTTATTTTATTTTTATATTTCTTTATCGTGTTACGAAATCGCGATCTTATTGAATGCGTACTGTTTGCTTAAGCATTTAAGTGAGATTTCCACTTCAACAGAGCTTATCAAACCAATTGAGGTATACGCTCCAAATGGTGGTAAGTTTGTTTTTTATGATTAATATGCTGGAGTGAATGTTATTAGTGTTGAGAATTAAAAAGTGCGTATTTAATTTAAAAATTATGAGAGAAATAAGAGTGATCTTTGAATTTACCCAAGCCGCAGTTTTCTTGATTTAAAGCAGAAATTGAAACTTTCAGCTGGAACTTTAAAAAATTGCGCTTTAAAAAGCTTTTAGCTTTCCAGTGAATGGCAATAAGAATATGAGATAAACAATTCTTCCAGTTGGACTAACACAAAAAGTTGAATAAAAAATCTGCTTTAACAGAATCACCAGGGAAAATCAATTACAAACTTTTGTCAATCCAAGATTTTTGACAAAATCTGGTCTAAAATGCTGCATCTGGGTAAACAGTTAGTTAACCATGTGCCAAAGCTAAACTCAATAGCTGCAGCCGGTTTGACTGGTGGCAAAGTCCAAAGCATTACAACAAATACAACACCGATTCCGATTAGAAATCTTAATCAACATTACCCAACCAACACTAGTAGTAGCAATGTTAACCATAATCTTTGCCACAAACGTTTGTCCAGCGGCACTGCCAGTCAAAGTTCGAACGTTAACAGCATGAAGCGTTTAGCAGGCAAAGTTGCGGTAGTTACCGCCTCCACAGATGGGTATGTTTTTATTTAAATGGTCTTTTTTAATATGATTATTATATGTATATCAGTGTTTAATTGCAGCATTGGTTTTGCGATTGCCAAACGTTTGGCTGAGGATGGCGCCTCCGTTGTTATCAGCAGTCGCAAACAAAAGAATGTGGATAATGCGCTGGCTGAGCTGCGCAAGCTGAATCTAAATGTGCATGGTCTCAAGTGCCATGTGAGCGAGGCTCAGGACCGTAAGCAGCTCTTTGAGGAGACCATTAGCAAGTATGGCAAACTTAATATATTGGTAAGCAACGCCGCTACCAATCCGGCTGTGGGCGGTGTGCTCGAGTGCGATGAGAAGGTGTGGGACAAAATCTTCGATGTGAATGTTAAGAGCTCGTATTTGTTGGCCAAAGAGGCGCTGCCATACCTGCGCCAAGAGAAGGGCTCCAGCATCGTATTTGTCTCTTCCATTGCGGGCTACGATGCGTTCGAGGTAGGTTGCTAATTATATATTAACTAAGCCAACTCTGAAATCAATCTTCTTACTTATCCAAAGCTGCTGGGCGCATACTCTGTGAGCAAGACAGCACTGATTGGTTTGACCAAGGCAGCGGCCAAGGATTTGGCGCCCGAAGGCATCCGCGTCAATTGCCTGGCACCTGGTGTCATCCGCACCAAGTTTTCCAAATCGCTGTACGAGAATGAGGCTGCCAATGAAGCGGCATTGAGCAAGATTCCAATGCGTCGGCTGGGCACCAGTGAGGAAATGGCTGGAGTTGTGTCTTTCCTGGTCTCCGAAGATGCTGCCTACATAACAGGCGAGTCTATAATCGCCTCTGGCGGCATGAGCGCTCGTCTATAAGTAGTGTTCACTTAGTTGCAAAATAAATCTTGCAAAATTTCGCTATTCAACCTAAGTATCCTCAAATATTGATCGATTATTTATTTTATTTATAAGGTTAAAGGTACGCCCTTTAATGTGATGTTAGCTATTTCTTATATTTGTATGTCTTATGGACTATAAATAACAAAATTCAAAACATAATTGTAGGAGGGATTAAGCAGAGATAGAATGTTATTAATTAGGATGATCGCAGTTTGGCCAACTGATCGGCAATGTCCTTTTCGGTACGTTTGCCGCTCGATTCGAACTCGCCGGAGCCTGTGGCCGGAATGCTAGACATTTTGCCTGAGATTTCAATGCCAATTTCATCCAGAACTTTGTTGACCACATCATTGGATTCCTCCTCATCGCCGGACTCGGTAAGCATGTCGTCGAGGGTATCGTTGATCATTTCATCCGTCATTTCCATGCGCATATTTGCCTGTTGGAAGTCACGCACAGTGCCTGCTATCGCCTCTGGGCGCATCACCTTATTCATAGTGGCCATCGTCTTAGCCGTGGTGCCCATTGCCTCGCCGAGTGCTATGTTGGCGCCCATATTCTTGTTCTGATACCCAATGGATTGTATTTTGCCTGCAGCAGCAAAGCTGCGTGATTTCTGCTTGCGTATCTCCACTAGTTGCTTGGCCAGAATACGGCAGGCATCGTTGTTGCCAGCGGCTGCATTGCGTCTGATCTCAGCCTCCAACTTTTTTTCGTCCTCTTCCATTTTTCGCCGTTCACGCTCAATATCACGAGTCGCTTTGCGCAAACTTCGATCGTTTTCGCGTTGCTGTTCCTTAACGGTGGGTTTTTTACCAAATATATTGTTGAACATTTTAAAATTTTATTGTTGACTTTCCGAATTGATAAGAAAAAATGAATCACTTTTAAAGCTGGCAATTTGTGCGTGAAAATATCACAACAAAAACAGCTGTCTCTGTGGCAGCTGTTGGCGTTGAAATGAGAATGCATAGGAAACATGTGAATGGCAACTTAATTAGTTGGCAGAACTCGCTTAAGCATCTCCCGGCACTACCATTCGTTTTTGTTATTAACATGGAATTAGAAATCCTTAAACAAGGCGCTGAAGGACGCCTTTACCTTGGTGAATTTAAGGGCGAAACGTGTCTAATCAAAGAGCGATTTGTCAAGAAATATCGTCATCCAGAGTTGGACCAACAAATTACAAGGCAGAGAATGAAGGCCGAAGTAAAGGCAGCTGGCCGTTGTCTTGCTGCTGGGATTCTAGCGCCACAGATCCTCCATTCAGACCTAAACACACACAAATTGTATATGAAGTACTTTAGTAGCGCCCAGACTGCCAAGCAGTTTATACAGAAAACAGTCGCCGCATCGGATGAGGAGCAAACAAAAAAGAAGCTGGGGGAGCTGTGCACACGTGTTGGTGAAATCATTGGACAAATGCATGCGAACAACATAATCCACGGCGATCTGACTACATCGAATATACTAATTAATCCAACGTCAAATCCAAGCGATGACTACGATGTTATCATGATTGATTTCGGGCTGAGCCACTATAACCAAGCAACTGAAGATAAAGGCGTTGATTTGTATGTTTTAGAACGGGCGCTCCTAAGCACTCATAGTGAACAACCGTATCTATTTGAGCACATTCTTTCGGCATATCGCAAGACGTGCGGTAAGGACGAGGCGGCCGTCGTTGCCAAGTTTGAGGAGGTGCGTGCACGTGGACGCAAGCGCACAATGATTGGGTAACAATGTATATAACTACATATAACAAATACTTTAATAAACAATTGTTTAACTTACACTTAAGGACTACTCAATTCTTTTCACTGGCTCCGATAGCTGTGGATCGTCCTGCAGTTCATCTATTTTGATTTTCTTTATATATTTGCGTATTTTTGTTTTACGTTTCACTAGCTCGTGCTTCTCCGGCTCTAGCCCAGTTACTGCAGAGTCCTTGTACTGTGCATAAGGACGTTGCTTCAGCTTGGCAACGGCGTCTTCTAGCTTCAAACCGGCCAGACCGTGCTCCTCATAAAAAAGGCGATATTTATCACAGAACTTGGAGTGCCCCTTCTTGAAGGCTTCAGTTTTAGTTGAGGGATGCTAAAAACAGGCATCAGTAAGTAACTGCTTAGTACAAAAAGCTAAGCCTTATGCTTACCCTAGCATCGATGGCTCTGGCACAACCTCTGTGAAAGTTGTGTAAATGTCGTAGAAAAGATTCGTTTGGTTTGATGTTCTCCTCCAGACTGAGTTGCATAATTTCATTGATGTATGCAAATGATTTTTGCGCGCAGCCCTGACGCAACATAGCACCCAAGATGGGCATATTCATGCGTATGCCCGCCGCCTGCATCTGCTGCAGCAGCTCTCGCGCCTGTTCCTGAGTGCGGCAGCCCAGCGCTAAGACACCGTATGTTACAATGTCTGGCTGGAGTCCAGCTGTGCGTATCATCGAAAGCACCTCGCGTGCGCTCTCATAATCAAAGCGCATCGAGCGCTTTTTGATGAGTATATTGAAGAAATCAATGTCCGCTTTAAGACCAATTTTGCGCACAAAACTCAGCAGTTGCTTTTCCGCTGAATTGGTTGGTGGTATAACCTCCAGCATGGTAGTGAAGCACTCAATGTTCGGCGTCACTTTGTGCAACTTCATAAGGTCCAGGAAGCCAGTTATACCACCCAGCAATAGAAAACGCTCGTGGGCGCGTGTCACCTCTGTCAACGCAATTAAACTGCCCAGTTGTGGACTTGGCAGCAGCAGATTGGGTAGCTCTAGTTGCTCGGTAGACGAAGTAGTCAGCTCCAGCTTGTCATAACTATTCGCAGTGGTTAAGCTATCAGTGGGGGTTGTAGTTGCATCTAACTTTTGATGTTTGTCTGGCACACCATGGGGAGCTATCTGTTGCAGCACCTGTTGCATGTCCTTTAGCTCACCAAAGCCGCAATCTCGCACGCAGCGTAGCATAGCATTGAAACTGTAAAAGTCTGGACTTATTCCACGCTGCAGCATTTTGTGCCAGGTCAAAAGAGCATGTCGAAATCCTTGTTGCACATCGCTGGCACAGGCTTGAAGCAGGAAGTTGAAACTCTCTGCATTCATTGGCAGCTGCCGCTCAATCATCTCATCGGCCAACATGTAGGCTGTTTCGATGTCGCCACAGCGGCCATACGCCTTGATCATTGCATTATAGTTTTTCACATTCGGCTCGTAGCCTTTTTCCAGCATATTCTCACGTAGCTGCCGCGCTTTGCCCAGTCCGTCCTGTTGTGTGGGTGCATTAGCGCAAGCATTAAAGAGGGAAGTGAAGGTGCCACCGGTTACCTTGAGGCCACGTTGGCGCATCTTGGTGTACAGCGTAAATGCTTTGCGGGTATAGCCTGCTTTTGCGCAGCCGCTTATTAATAAATTGTAAATGTAGTTTTCCGGTTTGACACGATCCTCGCGTAACATGCGCACCTCCAGCACGGCAATGGCCTCATTGATGCGACGAGCATTTAAGTGTTCCTTGATAAGACTTGCATACTCTTTGGTGCGTAGTTTTTTCGCGTGTCGCGTTGGTCTGCTGATAAACTCCTCCTCTTCTATGTCGCCTGGGTCTTGCATTTGTGTGTCTATCGACTTTGCATTGCCAAATGTATCCGGATCACCAAAGTCAGTTGTTTTTTCTTTTTTTGGTGGAACTTTATCTACTTTTGCAAGGTGTTCGGATCTTTGGGAGTTGTTACGTTCACGCGGCCAGGGTGCTTCTCTTGTCTTCTCATCCAGAAATCTATCTGCAAAAGGGTTTGCATTTCTGTTTGACTCGCGTTTTGTCTGCAAACCGGCTTCCTGATCTGTTATACGCACGTGCAGCAGGCGACTTTGTTTCCATCGCACATTTGAAAAGTCATTTTGCTGACCAAGTATTCCATTTACATGAATTGAGTGCCTCGGTGTATATTGTCGCAGGCGTCGCATGTGCGGCGTCAATGCTGTCATAAAAAAACGCAGCGCCATTATTGTTCTTTGCAATTTTCCTTTATTTTTATGTAATTTAACAAATTTTTAAATGTGCATGCCGCTGAACATTAAAAATAGCATAGACGAAGAAGCATTGCCATTCACATTACGTTATATATTTGTGACTGACTTGCAGCTGATTTGCAATAAAGTGGCAACGTCAACATTCCCTTTGCACTGAACAAGAAATTAAGATTTTTTTTACTTTAAGAGCTAAATTAAAAGTTGTAAAATGAGTTTCGCCGTAGATCCCCGCCGCAAGGAGAAAATAATTCGCTACAAGGCACCCAAAAACCAAGGACAAGGCGGCGGAGCTAATGAGGACATGATGCCGGACTATATGAATATATTAGGCATGATTTTCTCCATGTGCGGTCTGATGATGAAGGTAAATACCACGTCTCATTTAATAACATGGCCCATTTTTATAAATGTTTTTCTCTTTTTTAATAGCTTAAGTGGTGCGCCTGGTTTGCGCTATATTGCTCGTGCATTAGTTTTTCCAGCTCGCGCGCCAGTGACGATGCCAAACAGGTAAGTTGAAGACAATAAGCATTGGTTGCCCAAGATAACATAAATGTAATATTTTAGGTGCTGTCTTCCTTTATGTTGAGCGTGAGTGCAGTCGTTATGTCCTATCTACAAAATCCAGCTGCCATGACACCGCCATGGGCCTCATAGCCCTGATAAGTGAATTTATTGATTTGTTCTGCTAGTTCAATGAATGGAACTTTATTGTACTCCAAAAATTAAAAATAAAATCAGTAGCTTGGGGTGTATAAAAAAGATTTAAATAAATTAACCACAAAAGATGTTAAAATTTTGCTAAATAATTTGAAGTAAATATGTAAGTAGTTGGCTCTAGGTGTGTTGTTTTCTCGCTCTCTTAAGTGGTGAGTATGTAATAGGCAAAAATAATAAAAGCCAAAATATAAATGGTACCAAAGATCAGCACGTATTAAATCTCTCCGAAATTCGCATGACCCGTGGCCTTGGCATGCTGCTGGGCCTGAACCTGACCCACAAGCAGCAGATCACACTGTAGACAGCGAAGATTGAACTTTTCGACATTTGTGAATTGACGTGAGGACTTTGCCTCGTTGGCTAGCTGCTCGGCCTGTTCATAGACGCCCAGTTCTTCAACAGGAAAAATGGTAGCTGGTGGGCCAGTCTGAGAGGTCTCCATGTATAGCGGATCATAGTGAATGCCATCGAACAACAGGAAGACACGCAATCCGTAATTCTTGTCCTCACCGAAGCGATTTATAATGGCATTTTGTATATCAACCACATCGATCTCGATGCCATAGTAATTGGACAATATGGACACCTCGATGGCACCGCCCCACGAGTCGGCCTTTTGTATCCAGGCGCAGTACTCCGCATTCGATTTGCCCAATACAGCGTCATTATATGCTTGCGGATCGGCAGCCACCTCCGTGGCAATAATGTGACGCATCATTTCACTGCCTTCGTTGTCCACTTTACCGTTGAGCACAAACCGTATACTTGTGAAAAGGCAGGAATTATCCGCTGGCACCACCTTTTTCAATAGTATCCCATTGAAATCGCCATTTGGTCCGGTTTCTACTGAAGCAGACAATGGAGCACTTTCCATGCTGTTGCTGCTGCTGCTGCCACCGCTCAGTTCAGGATTGCTGGCGGCTGTAACTACGTGACGCAATTGCTCCGCATCTTCCTCAGCCTGCAGACGACGCGCCAGCGCCTCGTCATCTTCAATGGTTGAGGAAGCAGCAGAGCTTGCAGCTACAGCCGCCGCAGCCTTCTCCTCTACAATCAGTGTCTCACCGCTGTTAATACCAACGGAGCGCAGATTTCGCTGCTGCTGCTCATTGAGATCGAGCGGTCGTGGCGGATAACCGACAAGCACATGCAGCTTTGGTTCCCCTATATCCGTTGCCTGAGCTATCCGCGTTTTCAATTCAGCTAACGTTGTGTTCTCGTTCAGGTCATTAACAATGAATTGGCCTTTTTTCGATTTTAGCTTCACACTGAACGAACCAGTCATACTTCCAAATTTAACTTTCTTTTAGTTTGCCGAAAAATTGTACTGAATATTTTAATTTTGAGCAGTTAAAATTGTGACTTAATTTGGGCAAGTTTTTTTTTTCTCCAATAAGTTTATTTAATCTTTTATTTTTGCTTATTGTTTAATACGCGGTAGAGATGGCAGTGGTTAGGTATTTTATCGTACTCGCATCACTCAGTGTTACCACTATGTTAAGCGCGCATGCGCAATAGAAATGTCCTAAAATATACCATGGCGCAGCTAAGTCCGCGGTTTGGTTTTAAATTTAAAATTTCTATCCCAACTCGTTTGACTATTTGTAAAATGATTTAGCAAAATTCTAATGTCAACGTTAGTGAATAAGCACTTCGACAACTTGTGAAATTTATTTAAGAACGTCAAGTTTACGACCTTGAAGGAATTTACACAAAGATTAATTTTTGTTGGCAAACACTTCTTAAGGTGTCAAAGCCAAAATAACCGTATCCGTTTATGTTTTCGCTAATCAGTTAAGATGATAAAGCAATAATTTCGAAAGAAAATAACGACCTAGCACATTTAGTTATGTGATAAAAAACCGCTAATAAGCATTGAGCAAGAGCGGGGAGCAACTGCAGTAAACGCCTAATAGTCAAATCAAATAGAACTCAGAACCAAGGAAACATATTTTAGCAAAATCCCAAAGCGAGTTGTCAGTCAATATAGCAATTTGTCATCCAACTAGCCTAACACTGTGGCCAACAACAATAGCAATACCAGCAACAAAAAATCGAAAAGCGGCCTCTAAAAAATAGCAACCAAAGAAAAATAAAATAGTTTGGTTTGATTTCGATGTTGTTGTTGGTATTTTCCCACACATATGCCAACGAACGAATAAACACCTTGCGTGGTACACTAAAATCACATTAAATAGTCCAAACAAAGTTTATTGAAATTTTAGAGCTTCCATTGTGACGCTGCGTTGATTCAATCTCTATGAAAGACGAGCGCGCTCTTCAGACAGCTCAAAGACATATAAATAGTTGGACGACTGGGGCATTATACTCAGTACAAGTCTGATAACGCGAAACGCTAGATCATACATCAAACTCTACGTGCTCCGTCAAGAAAGGACTCTATCGAAAACTCAATCAAAATGAAATTCTTGCTATTGGTGCGTTCATCTTTACTTTAGCTGACATTTGGATAGCACTCAACTGTGTGGATTATATGTTTTGAATATTTACAGACCGTGTTCTTGTGCCTGGCCGTGTGCTTCATAGTAACCAGTGCTGTGCCCGTGGAGGAGGCAATTCCTGAAGGCTTGGAGGGTCCTGGCAACGAACACATCAGCCCCAGCGACGATCAATCTTTTCTGCTCAAGCTGAAGTTGCTCAAGAAGCTGCTCCTCCTGGGTTAAGCGCTGATTAATATTTATCTATGGACTTTTAGAATATGTTTTGTGTCTAGTAATAAGAAAACTTTATTAAATAAAAAAAAACCTACAACTTTAAAAGAATAACCTATTTGTTTTTGCTTCACTCTAAAAAATTGCGCTCAAGTTTGTGTTCAAAGTCATTTGTTTATAGTGATTTTCGGCAAAGAACCAATGGAACCTACGTATATTTAATGGAGTAATGATGCCTTGGAGCAATTTAGGTCATTTATTGGTTTTTAATTTTAAATATGCAGATTTTGGTCATTAAATAAATAAAAGTTGATAAAAAAAACCTTTAAAAAATGTTTAAAGACATCGTTAAAGAATACGAGTTATTTAAATCCTAAAAAAATACTTTTCCTATAAGAAGTTTACTTCAAATGTTTCAAAATGTGCCACAGTTTGCTAAATGAGTTTGTCACTTTCAAACTAATTCACATAATAACCATACATTTAATCCTCACATTTCTTAACGTAGATGCAAAAACAAAACTTATTAGCACCTTTTTAACAGAATTCATAAACATGAATTTGCGACAGTGTGTGTTTAGTTTAATGAGTATTACATTTACTTAGTTACGATTAAGCTGTAAATGCGTTTGGGATTCCGTACATTAATATTAGCTCAGAACTAGAGGTTGGGTTCCTGTTTTGATGTGTTTTGTGTGTGTGTGTTGTAGTTTAAACATAGACTAGAGTCAACGGATTTTTGTTTTGTGGCATTTAACCGAGCAGCAGTTTCTTCAGTTTCTTCAGCTTGAATATGGCCTGACGATCGTGAGGATTGTGAACATCATCATCAGATGGACTATAAATGTTGTCACCCTGAAGCGTCTCATCAATGGGAACAGCTGTTACCAAAGCCACAGCCAGCAAGCAAACGAAAAGGGCCTGCAAGATGATAACTGTTCGAGCAAAAATCCTTGAAGATTATAGTGTGGAGAGACTCACCAAAATAAAGTACTTCATTCTGAATGGGTAGTTGTTGAGCTGGTTAATCCAAAAATTGACTGCACTTGTTGTCCACAACTCTGGTAGCTTTTATACCCAAGCGGGAGCCATCCAGCGATCATAATGTCATATGTTAAATGCAGAAATTACATTGCCGGTTATGGACAAGTGACCAGGAATGGCTGCACATTAACAAAGGTGCGTAAATAAACGAGTCTTCTGTCCAGTAAAAACCAACCAACAACAAGAAACCTAAAGGCGAACGCAAAGGTAAAAACGAAAGAAAAACACTGACAAAAATTGCAAATTGCTTGAACGTGCAGAGAGTCTCTGCAAATGATAAATACATATATATTAATAAGGCACAACTGCACCAACAACAACAACAACTCACAAAACACGCCTTTTACTGTTTACATTGCTTCGGTCAGCAGTAACAAGAGCCAAAAGCCAAACGTTGGTCGTTTGGGCTACTGAAAAAAATTAATATTTTTCATCTTTCAGCTACTGTACAAATAATCTTCTAGCGAAATAGAGATTTACTTAGCAAATGACTGAAGGTTATGTCAATCACCAAACAAAATCTCATTCAGAAATCGGCCAATGATGCGAACTGCATAGCGTAAAATGTTTGCTTAAGGGCAATATTTATTATTGTTTGCGGAAATAAAACATGCACACATTTGTTATGATAATAATGTAATCTTATAACCCTTCAAATCGAGGAAGATTATTTTATTTGTTTGTTTGTATAAAAGGAAAGTGAATAACTGCATTAAGATAATAAATGCTTTTCAACATTGATGCAATAATGGCATTGTCGAAGTCAGCAGTGACATACATAAAATAAAAGAACATATCGTATTAAAAAACGATAATTGAGCAAGGTTATATAAAACACTTTCGGCTGGATATAAAACATAAAATAAACTCATAAATATTTAGCACTTTCAAGAGCCATAATCAAGTTTTAGTCAACACCATGATTAAAACTGAAACAAAACAAGAATACATGACTGGGCGTTGGCCGAGAAAGAGACACGACAACTAACAAATATAGATGTCAACATTTGATTAAATTTTATTTTTATTTTGGTTTTTCTTAGCCGGTGACAGTTGCAGCAGTCAAAGTCAAAGTTGTTTCACATTTACATATGTAAATTCTGCACAAATCAGCCTTGTCAAATATATATAGTGCTATTTGAGCAGCGGAAACGAATGCAGATCTTTAAGAGCACTCGATTAGCATACATCAGTAACATGACTAAGCGCTTTTAAGTCAAATTTTGATTGTTGATAGATACAAGTATTTATGCAAAAGATCCCAAAATTGTGTTTAAAGTTACAGAGCAAAGTGAAGCGTTGAAGCTTTGCAGCAAATTGTTTAAATGCGATCAAATCAAATCAAACGTCATAAGACGCGTCGGCTTGTCTGTGAGTAACGCTTTTTGTTGCCCAGCCGTTTTGTGCCCATGGGCATTTCAATTAGCTTAGATTTTATGACGCTTTGGATGCGTGTAAGCAACGAGATGGCAATCTATTCATTTGACAAGTTCAAAGAAGGCAAGTGTGCCTGGGAAGTGCGAAACATTAATTTGACTTTTGACAGCAAACTATGCCGCACATATTATGGCCGTATAAGATATAGCTTACAAACTTTGACGAGCTGAAACGTTAATCTATCATCAGTTTAAAGCTGCCGCTAGCACGCGTTCAGAGCAAAATGTTGTATCTTTTTACTTCCCTGTTTTTTCTTATAAAATTATGGGTCAAGATTTTATGAAAAGCGACCTTTACCCCATTAGCAAACAGAACACTCTGACAAATACAAATTGTTGATCAAGTCTTTAGCTGTTAAATGGAAACAAATCACGCATATGTTGAACATCCCTTGCCCGTCCAAATACAAATGAGTGAATGATAAGAATCTTGGGTAATTGGGGTGGCCAACAAAATTCAATAAACGTGTATATTTACGGTTGTTCGGAAACTAACGTGCTTGGCAAACAAATCCATTAGGTCAGGCGACGTGGCGTGACTAAACTGAAGTTTAAACCAGTCGCTATTGTGCACAACTCTGAAATGAAAGCCATAAACCGCAGTTTACTCAACTTACACGATGACTGTTAGTATGTTTCTATATCGAGGGCTCCTACTGTCTTTGGTCGGGACTGCAGTTCATGTTTTGGGGGTGAGTTGTGCGTAAGTTTATAAGATATTTTTTACTACTGATTTTTATTACGCCTTTTAGCTGAAAATGCAAATCGAAGAGTTCTATTCAAAGTCGTTTGTGCCCAGTAAAATATTTATAAGCTATAAAATGGAAAGCAATGAGTCTCTTAACTTCAACTTGACCGTAACGGAACACATTCCGGGCAAACTTCTGATGCACATTTTTATTCGAAAGCTAGATGATGTGCCAGGTGGACCAAATACCGTGGACATAATAAAAACGAAGAGCTCGGATTTCTGCAAGAATCTCGAATCGTTGCGTAACATGACAATAGATGTTTATAAAGGTGAAAATATTTTACCTTTGACGTTCATAATGTCGTGCCCATTGGTACCTGGCTTCTACTATTTGGAGCATGCATATGTTGATACAAAATATTTGCCTATGCGCATCAAGGACGGTCGCTACTTTGCACAGATTGAGCTGGTTCAGGTTTACGAGGAGGTAACCAAAATATTGAACTGTAAAATAAAAGTCACCAAGAAAACAGTTGACCCAGAGCAGCAGTTGGCTGAATAAAAGTCTAGATAAATACAGCTTTGCTTCGTTTTTGTCGAGCTTGATTATAAACATTCTAAGATAAGCTTAAGAGGAAGCTAAAGCCGTTGGTCAATTTACTTAACAAAACCTTGAATAAACACGCATGTAAATTGCACAAATAAAGATTTTTGAGTTCAGCTGATGAACTTGAACTAAAAACACAGTTGCGTATAAATAATGCGAGACCCCAATCACAAACGAAACGAGGACAAACAAACGCGAACCCAAAAAGTGTGTCTCAGATAAATCATCGTCCCAAAGAGAGTCCGCGTGCAAGTCAAGCAAGCAGCGCGGCTATAAATAAAAGTGCGGAGCAGTTTTTTTTTATTGCAATTCGCTTGTTTGTACCAACAAATAACAAGTACAAACAACGCTCAACGACAGCAGCAGCAGCAACAACAATAAATGTATAACAGTGTTGAGGGGATGCGAGGTGGGTGGAGGGGGGATGTTGGATCTTAAGCCGCAAAGTACAGTGAAAGTGACGTAATGCGGCAATGGGAATTGCAAAAAAAAAGTAAAAGAAGTTGAAAATAAAAGCATTAAATGGCGACAACAATGTAAAGAAAGACCGAGAGTGAAAAAAACAAAATCGTCAGTATGTTTAACAGCAGCGGAAGCGGAGCAAGCAGCAGCAGCTACCAAACATTGACCATTGATATGGACATTGGCAGACGTTGCGTATACGTAATCTGTGTGTTGTCAGTGTTTGAGGTTGCTGTCGTTGTTAATGTTGTTGTTGTCATTTTTTGTGCACACACAAATTGCACATGCATCGTACGTCCGAAACTGCCGCTTACATTTATTTACTTCACTTTTTTTGTTGTGTTTTTTTTTATTACTTTTTTTTTTGTTTGGTTTTTATCGCCTGTATTTACAATTCAATGTCATTGAATGCTGTTTTTATGCTGCATACAAACATATTCCAAGATTGCCAAACCAAAGAAGAGGCGACGACGACAATACATCGTTCTGTAACCGGTTTGCTTTTCTCGACTGACAACAGTTGCAATGCTAATTTGCAGGCTGCGGCCAACTGACCTTGAAACCTGTTGCCAACATGCAATTGTTTGTGGTCAAAAGCTTATGCATTATGTAGTCGTGTGGGTCATCAAGTTTTATGATGCTGCCCGCCCCAAAAATAATGGTTATTAACTACATTTAAGTTTAAATATAAATATGGTCAGCCCAGTATAAATCATTGATCAAGTGTTCGTCAGACAACCTAAACGACGTTGGCGGTATCAGCGTTCCGCTTCATTACAGCTTACATTAACATAATAGACTGCGTTAACAGAGCTCTGCTAAATCGTCGGTTAACAGACAAGAAGATTAAGCGATAGTTTTTATTAAGCGTTGACAATGTTTTGGTCTAAAAACAACAATGTTAACAGCATCGAATACTGAATACTTTTTCAAGAACGAATATTAACGAAAAATCTTGTTTTTAAATTGGTTTGATTTTCAGTTCAGGTTTTACAAAGCTGTTTATGGAATCTTTTCACAAGAACTGATTTTATTACAAAATCATAATATTCAATTAGTCAAGGGTATTTTGAATGAAGGTTAACGTCTCTACCTTGTAATGCTCATGTCTTTTAATATTAAGAATTTTATTTACTATCAAATGTTATTTGTGCGTCGATTTGTTTGCATTGACGCCAGTTAATAAGCATTCCTATACTTGATTGATTTCAAAGATCAAAGTCAAGTGCTGTTAAGTGTTGTGATGACAAAGCAAACAACACTAATATTAACACAACTAGTTAAATACAGTGTTTATAGCTGATTAATTGCTATTGATTGATCACTCGTCAATGGCAAATATGCCGATGAATTATTAGCAAAACTAATCTTGGCAGCTTTTAAAGAATATTGTTGTTATTATTGTTTATTTCTAACTTTAGGAATATGCTTGATGTGGTGGCTTAGTGTGTGTGTGTGTGTATGTGTATGTATACATTTAGATAAAATGCAAATTCCCGTTAATTGAACGCCAAACAAAAGCGCAGCAGCAATGCAACACAACAACAACAACAACAACAACATTGGGTTTAAAAAATCAATTAGCAGCATAAAATACTTTAGTTTAAAGCCGAGACCTGGTTAGTTTAGTTCCCGTTGCTGTTGCTGTTGGTGCTGCTGGTGTCAGTGTGTGTGGCATGTAAACATTCACCCTCTTTTAGTAGTAGCATCCTTCGCGCCCCCTCCAGCAAATATATCGAGCGAGAATATAGTAGTGGAGAGCAGTGGAAAACCGCAGCTGCTGCTTTAAATTTATGCCAGCGCGGCATTAGAAGCATAGTTTGTGGTTACAGCAAATGCAGCAAGGCGGTTCTCTAGGGGCAAGGGGGGGCGTGCCATATTGGCTAGGTATTTGGCATGAGCATAGTATATGTACGCTATAGAACAGCAACAAAGCGAAATGCAAGAAATCAAGGCTTTACTTGTGGGCAGGGCATGCGTCCACAAAAGGGAAGAGTAAAAAATATGAAAAAAAAAAAATGTTGAAAAAAAGGTTGAGAAAAAAATGGAGCGTTTTTATGAATATTTATAACACAATGGAGCATGAAAAAGTTGTTCGGGGCTTTATGCAATGAATGTATCTTTCGCTCTATACATGTGTATGTGTCTTTGTGTGTGTGTGTTTGCGCATGCATGCATTTAAGGCGTTTAATATGGCAGTGTGTGTGTGTGTGTGCATTGGACTAGTATATGTTATCGATATCAATGCATTGACAGTGACAGCCAACAAAAGGGGGGGACTCAATGGGAAGTGAGAAGGAAGGAAAGGATGAATCAAGTTTACTGTTGGGATTAATAATGACAGTTTAAAGAGTAATTGAGATGTTAAGAAAATCAAAGACTTTAAAGTTTCTATAACGATCAGTTACATCCCACTTAAAACTATTAACTAAAGGACTTCCATAAATACTTCTTTCTGAAAATAAACCCCTTTTTAGGGCACGCCTCTGCATTGGGTACCATTTCTATCTCTTCGGTACTGTATATGTTGGCTTTTTGCAGTAAGGAATATCTGTTTACATGCAAATCAGACTGACAAAGAGAAAGTGCATTAATTTTGCCGAATTTTGGGTATTTTGCTATTTTGGCATTGAGAAAATGGAAAGTAGAAATGTTTAATTTGCAAATGCTTTTGCCATGCCATGTCAATATCAAAAGCAAATAGCCAAAGCAACGTCAAGAACTGGAATTGGTATGCTTTAGTAAGAAATATAGGTTGAAGGTTATTACGCATACGACATGCAGCACCAAAATATATTACAGCAATAGATGCACGCAAATTTTAAATCAAATGCTGTGCAAATGATGAAATTTATGTTTGCGTAAATTTCTCGAACTTCAAACTGCTGCTGCTGCAAGGAAAATTCAAATATTGATTGTTCGACGAGCGATAGACACGTACAGCTGATGGTGGCGCCATCTAGCGGTCGCTGCATGCAAATTGCAATATCAGTGCGTGACTTGTGAAAAATTTTTTTTTCCTAATGTCAAACGAGTGAAATAAAAATGCTGCATTAGCTATGGCAACGAACTCAACTAACGGTACTCGCATTTTTTCTTTTTTTCAATTTCAATTGAATGCCCTTGAATGCAACGCACACGTTTAAAGCCCCATACCGAAAAGGGAGGGGAAAAAAATAAATAACCGTTTCGCTAATCACATCATCAGTTTTGTTAAAAGGGCGAATAGCGAACTAATTTGAAATACATGACCAGCCCTGACTTTTTCATGCACATTTAATAAATGTAGGTTTTTTTTTTTATTATTTTTTGTTGTGCAATGTTTCAATCGTTTTTGTGTTGCCAATTTGACAACAATAATAGCTAACTATTACGACAAACATAAAGAAATAACAAAAAATAAATATAATGTTGACCAACGACCGGCAAAAACTGTCAAAGTCAAAGACTAACAAGAGTCAACAGCACAACGCCCCACTTCACATCACTTCACTTCATTGCCCTCCCCTCTGCCCCACTATCTTTCCCAGCAGACATTCAACAAAAGCCTTAACGATTGCCCAGTTTCGTTTAGTATTCTCGAGAGATATTTTTTTGCTATACATTTTTATCTATTTTGAAGTCATGTATTTTTATGCATTTCTTAAGTTGATTTTTGTGTTTCGTTTGCAGCAAAAAGAGAAATTTGTAGAGCAAACTTTTTAGTTGGCGGGTGGAGGGTAAGCGGGCAGGAAGTTGGTCACTTAAGGTGTTAAAAGTTGCGTCAGTTGGCTTATTGATTTTGGCCACAAGCTTATTTTGCTATAAAAATATATATTTGTATGATATTAATGGTTTTAAATATTAAAAATATTTTAAAAGGTTTTCTCAACTTAGTTTTATTAGAAAAGTTGTGTGAAATGGTTGTGAAATTCTCAGCAATTATCAGGTAGAGTGTTAAGATGCTTTTACCTGTATATAAAAAGGAAATCGAATGAAAATAAAATTGAAAGCTTTTTAATGTATAAATTTCAACTAATTTGTGTACATTTCAAAGCCATTTAGGAAACGTTTCTACTAATGATATCCACTTCAATTACTCATCCGAATAGATGTAAGGATCTTAGGCATTGCCTTTGGCTTACCGCATTCTGCATTAGAGCATTTAAAATTAATGTCAAATTAGCGAGCGCTTCAATGACAAATGCGAGTGCCATACAAAATGGCGCTAGTGCAGAGCCAGCCAGGACCAAGACCAAGGCACAGAAACAGTCAAATGCAGCAGTTGAAGCCTCTGTGCATCCATAGCTAGCGGAAATTAGTTCAACGGCACTCAAACTGCGGCTGTTAAACGTCGCCAATGCAGACAACCAACCAGCCAGCCGCCCACCCAAAAGAGCCAAACAACCAACGATCTAGACATTTGCTGCTTTGTGGATGCAAAAACAACAACAACAACAACAACAACAACTGCACACAACTTGTCCGCCGGCACTTGTTTTTTATGGCCCAAAGGGGGGGTTTGAGAACGCTGTTCTCTGGACATTTGAAGATGATGTAGTGCGGACATAAACATAAATAATGGCAATGCGCAGTTATTACTTTCTGCTGCATCTTCTTTGCACTGCTTCTTCTTCGTGCTCTTCTACTACTACTCCTACTTCTTATTCTTCGTGTACACATAAAAATAAAAAATTAAATGTGAGTGGATGTGGCAATGTCTTCTTCGTCTTCGTCGTCTTCTTCTTCCCTGAGGCGCAATGTCTTCCATTTGCTGGTTGCATCGTTTCTTTTTTAATTGCATTCGAGGCAGAGTGAGATGCAAGTTGCTTGTCCTAATGGGTTAATTGGGTTTAAGGCGACTCATTGCCTCATCCAAGTGATTTATGTGGCCGTCCAAATTGACAAACGATTGCGCCAGAGCATCTTCTTAATGGAAATATTGTGCATACGCCATGGATACCAGCATGAGCGCACATACTATCCATACACGGTTCACAGCTCGGCTCACATTATTAATATTAATTTTGTAATTTTCATATATCAGGCAAGAACAATAAAAGACCATGATTTGCAGCTTTCATGCAATTTTCGAGAGCAAAAAAAAATTCAAGGTTTGAGCGAAGGCAGAGCGAATGTGAGTGAGGATCAGGATGAACTTTACTATGACTCTGACTCGTCGCAAATGCAGATTGCATGTTCCAAGCCAAGGCGATGCATTAACAACAGCACAAACACACACACACACACATACATATACACACAAGCACACAACAATGCAACGCTAAAGCCAAACATAAACAATAAAGAGTGCACCTTTAGCTCTTGCTGGCAAAGGGCTGGTTATGAGAGTGGGGGAGGGGGCAACGCACTTGCCGCTAATGCACCAAAAACTGACTGCACACAACTTCCCCCGCCCCTCATCACCCTTCCTTTGGGTCCCTGTGCACTCCTTTTGTGCCGTTTACTTAACAATATTTCTCATTGTTGTTGAGACGTTGCAGGTGTTTGCTGAAGCATATCAAAAATATATACGACTACAACTATGGCTATGGCTATGGCTATAGCTACGACGACTACGAGCTCTACTTGGAGCCAAAGATGAGCCAAGGATGCGAGGCCAACAACAACAGATTCCATGAACTTTATACTAAAAATAACTATCGGAAATTTGAGGCAATAATAAAGAACAACTTTTTGTTTGCTGCAAAATGAAGTTTGAATAGGAAAATGTTAAAATTAAGGTATATAATAATGTTTTGCGGAACTAGTTCCCAAAACTTGAACTTTGCCAAATAAAACAAAATATTCGCTTCCTAATAATATCAAAACTCCAGATTCTTGCATTAAAAACTTATTTGTTTTCAGTTTCATTTAGCTGCATTTTAGGGCAATTTCACACTTCCGAACTAGTTCATCAAGTTGGAACTGCTTTCAAATCGGTGTAGTCATCTCTAATGCGAACTACTTAAGCTGCATAGCCAAAAAGTAGGCAACAATGCGCTGGCATTTGCCATATGAACACAATAAGAGGATGTAGGTCTACCTTTCTACCTTCTGGCAACGTGTAGTAGCTCCCACTTTCCCCACTTTCCTAACTCTCTCCGCCGTCTTCTTATCATGGCTTTGGATTGGCCCCTTCTTGGCAGACTGTGCTCCTGCTTGGCTTGGCTAGGGTTTGCCTTAATTATGAGTAACTTTTGTGCATTTTCTTAGTTGCCTACCCATTTGCTCGTTGCTCGTTGCTCGTTGTTTACGTTTTTGTGTAACTTAAATCAGCTGTTGGTAGGGCGGAGGGAGAAAATACAAAGAGTATGCAGGCAATCGGTTGCCATTGCTGTTGCTGTTGCTGTTGCCATTGCTGCTGCTGTTGTGTTTGCCTTTTGGACACAGTGAGTTGCAGAACGGTGCGCGTTCCACTCGCTACGTGGGCACAACAAAGCAGACAAGTCGCCTGCTGGCGTTTGCCGCATGGTGCGAGTGGGACTGCGGTTAAGTGGGAGAGAATAATGTGTTTAGAGGGGGTCGACAATGGCATACTGTGGCAGCTGCTTATGCTGTGTAATTCCGCGTAAAATGCACAAAGGGAAATCTCTCACATCGTGGGCAATGGCTGCAAAGGTGGGGAGCTCTTTCGGGCTGCATGACACCTGCCATTGTTCACTAAAAAAGACAATAGGCAACCGCAGTAAGTGTGTGTGTGTGTGTGCAAGATAGAGCAAGCACAAGAAAGAGAGAAAGAGAAAGAAACATAATAAACATATAAAACATTTAAACGGTTTCCCTCTCGTTTCTACTCATTTTCATTGTTGGCTGGCTGCTATTGAAATTGATTTCTGGAGCATTCAAAAATCGGTCGCAAGCTAAAAACGATGAAATTTCATCACAATGTCAACCGTTGAACAAAGTGCAAGCAGCAACCCTAACAACCCTACCCGCCAACCATACCATGCGACAGCCGTCTGACCCAATTGCCAAGCGACACAAAACACAACTCAAAAGGTTTCCTTAAAAGCAATTGAAAATGGTACTCAAGCAATGCGTCATTGAAAAAGCTTAAGTAAATTGCATCAATTGTTAATGAAAGTCACAAAAAAGCAGCAGCAGAAATACCAAAATATATATGTCAAAGTCGCTCTATTTATGGAAGTCGCTTTATTGAAGTAGAACGCAAGTATTTGAAATATTTTTTTTTTTGCAAAGGAATTTTTACTTTGGTTTTAATTTTATTGCGGAAATCCTATAAATGTATGAAAAGTTGAGCACGAAGACCTAATGCCAAATTGATGAAGCGAAAACTTAAATGGTAATAATTAAGTTAAATCAAACCTAACAAATGAGCTTGGATGCTAAAGAGTTTTCACAGCTACGAACACAAATATTATTTTACTTTTATAAAGTCCAAGTACAGGGTATTCCTTAGTCAAGATATCTTAGCTATCACATGCTTGCCTGCCCTCTCAAACATTTCATTCTACTTTCAAGTGTTCAGCTTTATTAAATTCCTTCAATAAACACTTTCAATGTTAGCAAACAACAGCAACGAAACTGCAACGAGTTAGGAAAGAAAGAACTTAAAATGTTGCCCTAGATTTCGATTCGTGAATTCAATAAATTTAGTTTAAATCAATTTTGAGGAAGCAACTGTTCAAAATCTATTTTGCAGGTTAATTTCTAATTTCCGTTAAAAGTCCACCAAATTTCAATTGAATTTTATTATGCTGCAACAGAGTAGCTCACACACATTCGCATTTTATTTTTTTGGTGGTGGGCGGAAATGCAACAGGAAATCAGTGTGCAACGTTAGTGTAGCCACGCCCTCTTGTCTCACACACACATGCACACACACACTGACACAGACAAGCACGCCGCATATTCTCTCATTGCACATTTTGCATCGAATAAACTTTGCCATTTACAGCAGAAAACTACTATAAAGTGGGTGTGTGTGTGTGGGTTACTTGAAGCCTGACTCGGTCTAAAATGGTGGGGGAGAAACATACAAAGTCAAAATAAGTCAAGCTGGAAATATGTTACATGGGCACACTTCCAGCCAACGACTCCAACTCCAACTCCTGTGTGTGTGGTATCAGGAACAACTCCGGGGGCCATTTTGTTATTACAGTTGCTGCAATTTCTGTTGCTGCTGCTTCTACTGCTGCTGCTGCTGCCTGAGCAACAATTACAACAGCCGTTCGCAATGTAACAGCAGACCAAAAGAAAGGGAGGAACACGAAATAAAAATACAGTTTGACGGGGGTAAAAGAAAAATAATAGAAGTAAGCACCCTGTACATATCGCTAACATGGGCTCAATGTGGGTTTGTTTCCGTGTCCGTGTCCGGGTCCGGGTCCGGGTCCTGTGTGTGTCCTATGTGTGTCCTGTGCCTTCGTTTGCTTGCGAAAAGCAGGCTGGCAGGCGGGTCAGCGACTTGGCGCTACTCAAGTGAAGCAACAGTCCGCAATCACAACATGCCAGCAAACACATATACTATACACACATATACATTTGTCTTCCGGCCATGACAGCGTCAGTAAATTGAAAATGGCGCGCAACGAGGCAACAACCAAAAATGTGCAGCATAGTGCATCGTTTCAACTAACCAGCTGCGCGGGCACTAGTTACTAGTCCGGGTGCTAGTATACCATACTAGTTGCAACAGTTTTCCAATTCCCGTTATATACACACAATCTCAATGCTTGTTGCAGTTGCTGCTGTTGACATTGTCACTGTTCCGATGAGTTACTGGGTTGATTGCACTTTGAATGCTTGACGGTTAATGAAGGATATAGTTTATCTTAGGGAAATATTTAGCTATGAAATTGACAAACAAGTAATTGCATTTAATATTTTTTGGTATCTTAATATTTGTTATTATTATCTTTCATTTTGGGGAGAGTATCACAGTTCTAACCATCTCTTAAAGACCATTCTCTATTCTGTTCACCCGACATTATTGTTGCTAGCTCGTTAATTGTATGGGACTGAAATGGCTTGGGGAGCTATGTAGTTGGAAGTTGGCAGTTGCCAGAAAACTAGCGGACATTGCTGATGAGAATGTTGACTGTGTCTATTGCTACGTACGCCGATTGACATTGATCAGCGTTGGCCTTAGCCGGGAGAAAGCACTCAAAACACTCACCAAAGTAAGACGCATCGAACAACAACAAAAACGACAACAGTGTGTGAGTTAATGCGCTTAAAGCGATGGACAATAGCCAAATGAGGAAGTCTCATTAATATGGAAATGGGATGCCAGCTCAAACTGGAGCCTCAAGGCATGCAAATGGAATACGTTGCCAATGTGAAAAATGTTGTTGGTATAAGAAGTGAGCGATGTACACTGGGTTGAGTGCTTGGATGGTTGGGTGGTTTTTGGTATGTTCCTGGTTGACATGCATGATAATGAGGACGGCATGCTTGTTGACCAAATGTTGCTCCGTTTACGCCTGCAGTAATTGCGGAAAATGAATTAAAGGCAATTTGTGAAAAGACAGACAGACAGACAGCACAAGCAACAGCAACAGCAACACAATGCAAAACAAAAGCAAACACAATATAAGCGGCTACCAATGTGTGTTTTTGTGTAGGGAGAAGCATGCGTGTGTGTGTAACAGGAAACAACATTGCAGGAACTGCTCGTGAAGCAACAGCAAGAGAAACAGCAGCAGCAGCAGCACCACCACCGCACATGCAAATGTAAATGCAAAGGTGACTGCTTAAGCCCTACTCTACCCTTGCCAACAAGCCCTTAACAGCTAAAAAGAAAACGGATGCAACAATTTGCCGTAGTGCATCAGATGCACAACCCAGAGGAAGTGGAAGAGAGTGGCTTGGCTGGCACCACACACAAAAGTAGACGACATCTTGACATCTTGGCCGCTACAGGCGCAACAGAGCTGGCGGAAGGAAGCGTAATGTGCAACAGGGAGACAGCTTATGCCAATGTGGCACAGAGAGAGTATTCGTTGTGACTTTCCACAGGCAATTTAAGCGATTTGAAAGTCACACCAAGAGATAGACAGTCAGCAAGAGCAAGTTAGTGCATTGGTAGCAAACCTGGCTTGAAACTGAACGCAGTAACATTAAGTTAAGGAAACAAAAGCAGCAACTTTAATTGTAAGAATCTAGATTGTATCGATAAGGTTAATTTCGCTTGTGTTCTTAGGTTTAGTTTAAACCAAGTTGTACTAGTCAAAAGTTAATAGGGTTATTTTTTGAGGTGGTATAAATTTCTAGTAAAAATCTAGATATTAAGTTGAAATTTCATGTAAATGTAGTTGATTGCACCGCTTGATTTTTATATTGAGCTGATTGCATGCGCAGTGGAAGTGAAAATGTAGTTCGATATTTCTATTTTCGGCAAACTTAATAACTTTAACTATGGGGATGTGTCGATGTCCCACTCCCTCAGCGGGCATAATTTAATTTAATTTATTCGGTTATGGTTTCGGGTGGATTTAAAATAGAAACAGTATCAATTGTAT
Source organism: Scaptomyza flava (assembly GCA_030179655.1). Taxonomy (NCBI): domain Eukaryota; kingdom Metazoa; phylum Arthropoda; class Insecta; order Diptera; family Drosophilidae; genus Scaptomyza; species Scaptomyza flava. Next base: position 10,607,936 of record JARNME010000404.1, read on the forward strand.
GACATTTGCATGATGATGCTGGTGTTGTAATCAGATGGCATGTAACAATTTGTCTCAATGTACAAAATTAAATGAAGGCTATTGATATTGCATTAACTATCATCTATTGTGTGAGTGCATACTTCAAACAATCAATCTATGCTGTAATTTATCTTTATCAATGACAAAACAACGACTGACAAAATGGTCATTGAATTTGGTTTATTTTAACGCTAATTTGATTTTCATTTGTTTATGTTGTTAGTATATGCGAATTGTTATTTACATTTTGTTGCTCATGTTTAATTAAAAACACATTTGATACCAACACACACACACACAAACACAACTCTTCATTATTGCAATCATGCAGCGCTTTATAAAAAATAACTCAATTACGAAAAAAAAAAACGTCAATCTTTGCCCCTCCAACCTCAGCATTGCTTATGGAAAACAGTTGCTTTCCGTTTCCGGTTTTTGCAGTCAATTTTTTAGTCCGTCCATAAAGAACTGCATGAAAAAAAGACAACTAAATACACCGAAGTTTTTATTTCCGCTCCAATTGAGCATTTAATGCATATAAATTTTGCTAGAATAAAGCAAGCAAACAATTTGGCAACTGCAACAAAAGCGATTAATGCCCTAACAAACATTCGCGTATAACAACATTATATAGATAAACTGTACTCGATACACATGAACAATGCCAACTGGCATGCAAATATGCAGTAAATTTGCATAATCAATTTGTTTATTGATTCGTATATTCAGCTATTTTAATTACGTTTACGCTTGAACCTTATTTCACATATAAACACACAAACACCAGAGTCATTTGTATGAACGAAAAGTTTTTAAGGCATTGTGCCTTTTGGCAATTTTTGGCTATGGTAATTTGCATTGACAAAATTTCATGCATATTCCTTTTTTTTTTTTTGCGCTGTGAATGAATCAAAATAGCACTATACTACAACAACAATTAGCACTGTGGCAGGTACTTCCCAATGCAAACAAAAACGCATTGCATACTTTTAGGCAGTACTTTAAATTCCCCTTTAATAGCAGTTGATTCGTATTTTATGTACGAGTGTGCCTGCATTTCAAAGGGGCGCATAAATAAATATGTTGACAATTATGGAAAGTTTTAATTTGCAGCGTTATATGTGTGCATGGTCGCTATTTGTGCAGGGCTGAAAATGAGTGCGATATTTTTTGCATGGAAGGCATTGCTAAAAATACACATGAGACATGCAAAGCGGAATATGGAAATCTATGACAATATTATTTCTTCAGCAAGGTGGCAACGCCGTGTTTGAAATCTAAATAAGTTGCCGATGGGTGTAGTGAACTAAAAGACTGTTTTTATTTTCGAATGAATGTGTTCGATGGAAAGAAAAACAATGTAAATATTTTTGTTCACAACCTTTAAAATGTTTTGGGAATTTTTATTCGATGGGCGATTGGAAATATTTGGTGTTGGCGCAGCAATTTGTTTTCTAATAAACAACTGCTAAAGCCTTTCAAAATATTTTTTGCCGCTGCTGTTGTTAGCCTTCAACGTTAAAAGCCACCTTCGGCATAACTCAATGACAAGCACTTGTGGCCCTTATGACATCTACTACTAGCTAGTAGTTCCAAGTTTTTGCAGAGATGGCGAGTGGGCTAAGTACTCATATCCATTCGGCTGGCGCTTTGACAGCGGCCTAAGCACTTGGCTAGTGTCACAAACACGCAGTCAGTCAATCAAAGCCAAGTGGTAAAAGTGAGCGAGAGTGTCAGAGCATAAGGGGAAGGGGCGGCGGGATGGGGACCTCGTCAAAAAATATGGCAGAGACGAGACAACTTGAAAACGAGAAGCTGCCAAAATTGTTAAGTGCCACAAGTAGCCACAGGACACAAACGACTCTGGCCACCAGCATCAAGAAGGGGCAGAAGAGGAGAAGGAGATAGTTGTGCTGGAACATAGTGTCAACCGCAGCCAAAGTGAAAGAGTGGAAAGTGAAAAGTGAAAAGTTTAAAAAATGTTGCGCAAAAATGAATATTTGGAGTTTGTGAGTAGTTTTTGCGGCTTTTGTGTTGCTGTTGCATTTAATTAAATCAATTGAAAGTTTTTCTCGAACGAGCAAAGCAATCGTAACATAAGCCAGGATAATTGACAGCAAACCGCCTCCATTCTCAAATCTATTTTAACTCGCATAAATTTTATGCGTAGATCTAAAAAAAAAAAAAAAAACGGGGGGCTACAATAAAAAATAAAGAGAGCAAAAACACACAAAAGATAATTAAATCACAGTGAGCGATGGCATATAAATCTCTCTCTGGAGCAGAGAAACAAAGACACACTTAGATAAACGTAAAACTTGAAAAGACTGAGAGAGATAGAAAGAGGGAGGAAGTGTGAAAGATAGATAGAAAGAGAGCATGACACTGTGCCACTTGAAAACTTTGATTAAAATCCTTTTGAAGTGCTAACAAATAACGCGAGACAAAGACTTGCAAAGTGGGTGGGGCGGACCAAAGCCGGGCACAGTCAATGTGTGTCCGCACTTTTTGAAGGCTAAACTCAAGTAGTTAAGGCTACAAGGGCGAAGTGCGGGGAGGGACCAAGCGAAGGGTAGAATAGTTGGTCGTTTGGCGTTTGCATTTCTTGCTTTGCACTTTTTGCTCTCTGTGTGTGCTAAGCGCCACTAAATCTGTCTGTCGCGACAACAGCAGCAAGTAGCAAGTAGCAAGGATCAGTATACCAGGCAGCAAGAAACAGCAACTGAATAAGGCCGCCAGCCACAACAGCAACAAAAAGGACGACGACGACGACGACGATGATGTCGCCGGGACAATGCAATAACTCATGTGTGCAAATTGTAGTTGTTGTTGTTGTTGATGTTGTTGCTGGTCATGATGACATTTTTTCTTGTTGTTGCTGTTGCTTTGACATAAAGTTTTGTTTGATACTCTTAGTAGTATTGTGTGTATGTGTGTGGAACTTTAGGCGCTTAAATGCACTTGAAGTTGCTGCAATTCCGCAACACAACTTTAATAAAATGCCTCACACTTAAGTTGTTTTTATTGTTGTTTTGAGCAACGCTCAGTTTTAGTTAAGTGCACTTGAGAGCGCTCGAAAAGTTGGGTAGATAAGCGCCAAGCGTGGCGTACACCGTGACGTATGCGCAACGAGCCAACGAATTTTATCATACGCACCGTATGACAGCTGGCTGTGTTTGTTAGTCTGTGGCATATGCGTGTGTGTTTGTGTTTCTGTGCTCTCCTTATGATAGCAGTCATGGCTGCAAAAGCTTGCTATTCATAAGGAAAATATATGCAAGAGTTTTTCAAGAGTTTTCAAGTGAAGGTCGCTTAAGTAAGTTTCAACAAAAAGCCAAAGTCGAGATAGTCGAGATGTATATATAAACTATATGCTAACCACCTTTGCGCTTACAATGCAAATATGTTTGAGGCTTTAAGCTTAAATGTCAAAAATTATAGGTGCATTTGTATAAATAGGAAAATAAAGAAAGAGTAAATAATAAATAGATTGCGTTTATTCGCTTGGAATGCAGCATAGGTCCTTTGGCTTATAAGCAAATAGTGCTGAAATGTTTTTTTATAAGCTTTATTTCAATCAAGCTATGAATGTCACCCTTGAATTCTTACTATGTTTAGCACTCTGCGGGTGTCAAATCCAACTTTTTTATCCTTATTCAAAAAGAAAAAAATATCAATTCAAAATCCAATAGTCTTTGCCTTTTTGCTAACTGTCATAGATCATTTGACAAAGTGACAATAAGTTTTCGGAGTGAGATAGCAAGAGTTAGGTCAAGAAGGGAGTTCAAACAGTGCTCTCGACACAGACTGTGCCCATTTAGTTCTCATGATGTTGCAGCAGGCGGACAAGAGGTTGGATGGTTAGCCTGGGTCGAGTGTCTAAATGTCACGTTGATATTTATGTAGCAACAACAGTAACAATAACATAACGGTACTATATACACACACACGCACACACACCCATACAAAAAAACAAACGAAAAAAAAAATGCAGCATAAACAAAAACAGTTATGACAACAATAGAAACAACAAACTGTAAAGAGTTGCGACAACTGCAGCAGCAGCAGCAACAACAAATATGGCAAAAATAATGGAAAGCAAAAACAACTAACCAACTTGTCGTCATATATATGTGAGAGTTTGTGCGTATGTGTGTTTGTGTGTGTGTGTGTGTGTGGGTGTGTAACGGGTTGCATTGCTGGTTTCTGGCAACTGTCAACAAAACATTTTAACAAAATGGGTAGAAAATATGGAAACCAAAAAACCGAAAATTGTGATTGGAATACATTAGAAATTGTCTATTGCTGAATGATGAAATGGAAATGTATGCCACGCTATGCTGATATAATGGATCCGTCAGGAAAAACGTAAGAAAAGTAGAGTTTGTTAAGGTATAAGGTGAACCTTTACATACTCTTTCGTTTGATTATCTTTTGTAGTAAAGGTTAGGTAGACACTTAAAACTTGTTAAAGCTACCTTTTGTCTTATAATTCTTTAAAGTTATTTCCAAATTTCTACAATTACCCATTTACTTAAGGACCCAAAAACATATTTTGCATCATAAAATGAATAACTCGCTTCCTCCAACGCTTAACTGAACACAGTGGATTTGATTAGCGACTTTAGGAGTTTCAGGAAAAACGTGTATAAAAATGAACTTTTAACAATTGTGGGCAAAAGCAGAATAGCCAAATAGACAGACAGATTGTCAGACAGAGGGACAGAGAGACAGACGGATAGGCAGGCATAAAACAAAAACAACAAAACCAAAAAGATGAAGTAACAACAAAATGAAAATAGCTGAAACAGCGAGTATCTTTTAGTGCGGTGTCTGTTGGCATCAAATTGTTGCTGGATGCTACTGTTCTTGTTGTTGTCATTGCGTTTTACATGTGGCATGCAACAAGGTTGTTGTTGTTGCAACACAACACAGAACAACACAACAATACAACGGGGTCTAGCCATTATTATTTTTGCTTTCAACTTTGCTGCTGTTGCAGCGCTGTTTGTGTTTCAACTGCCATTGTTGTTGGCATATTATTTTGCACGCTCGTTGAGGCACGCTGCCACAACGAACAGCTAGCAGCAGCAGCAGCATCAGCAACAAAAATAACAAATAAATGCAACCACAACGAGCAACAACAAAAAAAAAAAAAAATGTTTTCATATTTATTTGCCGCGTTTCGCTCTCTGTTGTGCCTCAGCTTCAGCTTCAGCTGACACGGCTAACCGTATCCTCTCTTCTAGTTCTTGAACGCCCTCGCATAACTCTGCTCAAGTATGCAACTTTATCATTTTGATTTAAATGTTTTGTTGTTGCTATTGCTGCTGCTGTTGCTGTTTGCTGCATTGTGACATGCTTGCCACAAGAGGCAGGGAGGCACTCGGGTGCAACGCATTGTTGCTTAGACAACAACATTGCAGTCAACGCGGCGTATGCGTGCTATGTTTTTAAAGGCGCTTTTCTCTGTTGCTGTGCAAATTGCTAACAAAAACTTGTGCCCTGAATTGGCGCCCCAAAAAGTAGGCAACACAATTAATTGAAGCAATTCTATTGAAAAATTCAAATTTGCTAAATTTTATGGGAAAGCGTCATATCTCCGACGACATATCTCCGCCCAATACATTTTGATGGCGTGAGACGTCATATCTCCGCCAAGAAAAAGACAACACATCGTTAGTGAAACGGCGGGGATATGTCGTCGGAGATATGTTGCGGTTCCAATTTTTTGCGTTATTGCATTAAGTATATACTTATACATTTGAACTGTTCGAATTTAAGAAAAGTTAGGCTTTTTGATTAGTTCTATGTTAATCGATGCTCGGACTTTATATTCACAAGTCTTCTTTACTTTTTGCATTCAATAATTTATGCCTCTACCATTAATTGGCCGCTCTATTTAATTAGTCAACGAAATCGCTCAGGCATTGACATGTCATAAATTAAGCACATTTGTCAGCATTGTTTTTTTTTTATATCACAGCATTTGACTCGCTTGCTCTCTTTGTGTTTCTCTTTCGCTTTCTCGCTCGGACTGCACGTTGTGCGACGTCAAAAATTTAATTTAATTAAGTAATTTCACACATGTCGTGCCACATATGATTTATGCGCTATTTCTTTTTGAGTTAATTTTATCATTTTATTTCGCTTTTTTCTCCCATTTAATTCTTCATATTTTTTTGTCAGTTGTTGCTTCATTATATTATTTGTTTCATTTTCTTGTTTTTTTGCTGTCACGCGTTTATTTGTGCGTATTTTCAAAATTGTTTTGACGCTTCACTGATTTGCGCACAGACCCGCATGGAAAATGCTCGCAAACCAACTGGTTTCATCTTTTTTCTACCCATTTTATTTTAATTTTTTTAAGTTAGTTGCTTTTTAATATTTTTATGTGTTTGTTGATTATTTTGTTGCAATGTGTTTACGAAATTAATTTGCAAAAATAACCGGAAAAATTGGCTTGCGAATGCAAGGACATGGAAAATACTATTTGACTGAATGAGCGCACAAAATAATTTAAAAATATTTTTGTTTGAAATTATGCGAACAGTGCCTGCAAACTAAAATCGACTGATTTACTAATTCAATGAAAAAAAAACCGAAATATTTGTTCATAAATATGTTGATTATTTACAGCAACTTGCTGTCTTGTTAGGTTCAGGCTCAAAGGGTTATCACGTAACTAAGAATATCATATAAGTAGGATGAATATTGTTTAGAATCTGCTTAGCACTATATATAAGTTAGATTACTTAATTTAAGTTGTTATTAAATTTAACATTAACACACACTGATGACGTTTTTTAATCAAGATTCTACTACAACTTTGTTAACTTTATTAAACGCACTTCCCAAGTTGCTTAACGAGTCTTTAGCACATACCAAAAATAACAATTATATACCTTGTAGCCAATTAGTGCTTTGAACTTCAGTTCGAATTGATATCTCTCAATACAACAGTGTTTACTGCAAGTGATTACCCCCTCCGTTCTCCTTCTCAAACAACACCATCTGCGCAGATTTTACACCATTGGCGCCAATTTAATGGAATGTCCTTGCCAGCCAATCGCCGGGACATTTCCGGTGTGTAGCCAACTTAAGCCAGCGACAATAATGACATACGAACAATGCGCACTTTCCAGCTATTCTGACTGACAATAACAAGTTGCTTGCGAATTGTTCACTGTTAGCTCTTTGCTGTTGGCTATTTGCTGTTTGCTGTTTGTTGCTGACAGCTAGTTGCACACATACATACATAGGTGCAACATATTTGTCCCAAGGAGTGTTGCTCACTCCGTGCGGCTAAAGTACATAAATTTCAACTCATTTAAACTGCTGCAATGGGGCGCGTTGCCAAAGTGCGAGCGCAACAAACAAACAAATAAAACAAGTTAGCAAAACTTACCATTGCCGCATGCCGAAGATTAAGAACTCTAACTTGGTATTATGAAAGGATATATAAGCGTGATTAAAAATAAAATAAATGGTGAAAGTTTAAACTAAAAACTAGACTTACAGTTTTCATAGTTTGTTCTTTTGACATTTCATTCTTCGTGTTTAGTATAGAGCTAATTACATTGTGCTGATACCCTTCAAGAAGAGCATAATGATTGGTCATTTACTTAAACTTGAAAAACAGCAAAGTTAGCAAACGGCAAGTAACTTCTAAGAACTACCTTCCCTCCACCCTCATCGCTCTACCTCCCTTACATTCGCCTCATTGGCATTGTTTATGGGCAGACTTTTGTTTTTTAGTAGACGCATTCGTGCTGTACTTTGTCAGCCAAGCAGTCTGCATTATCTGGCTGCTGCCGCTGCTTTATGCAATTAACTAATTCGATGTGGACCTTTCTTGTTGCGGCACTCACACAACAGAAGACACAAGCAAAAAAGTTCCACACACACACACAATGGAATTTATGTTGTCAAGGGTCAGAGTTCGTGCAACTGCAAGTTGAAGCAAAGAGCAACAAATTGAATGCAAGTTGAACTAAAGAGAGCAACAGTTGAAGGCAGGCTCTTGTATTCTCTCTTAAACAAGAGGAATGCAGCGGAATTGAAACAGAGAGGCAACTGCAGCGAACGCTCTTACTGGAAGGAAAAGTATTTAAAAGAGAGTAAGTAGAAAATAATGTAACTGCAGTTGTTGTTGTTGTTTAACCAGCACTGCTTGACGTAAGTGAGCAACAAATGTGGCAGCATAAAGAAATAGACTGTTCGCCTACTTTCAAGCATATGTCGAAAATGGTGCGTACTTCTAGACGACGTCATTCATTTCAAAAAAAAACCAGCAACAAGTCCAACAGCTAAATGCTGCTTGCTTATCTGAGTGTTTGTGTGTGTGAGTGCTTTGAGTGCTTCAATAACGAAAGTCTGCTATCTGTTGCCTGCGACAAAATGCCTGCCAAACTCATTAAATTCAACTTTGAATGGGCGCTGCAACACTTTATCCCAACTCTGCTGCTTGCGCTACTTTCTGACTCGAGTTTCACTTTACATTGCTCGCCTGAAAGTATGCAAATAATTGCATTTGCTTTGCTAGCAACCAAGCAAGCACCAACACTTTTCAGCCTTATTGTAATTCCCAGCACTTTAGCGCACATTCACACACAAGCATAGTTGACTTGGCTTAGTTTGTCAAACTTGAATACAAGAGAGGCTGTACTTCCCAACAGCATGAGCAGCTGTCAATTGTTAGTATTGATGATGACAGTTTATTATTATTAAAGCAAACCCAAATTATGTGCTTGCTGGTGGGCGTGGCCGGTCTGCTCGCCCTTGTCAGCGTGTGAAATGTGCCTGCAACGGAAATGAGGTTTCAATTATGATTTATGCTATGCTCTCCAACAAAACGACCGCACAGACATTAGACATTAACATTTGCCAACTGCCTATGCAGTTATTAGCCACACACATGCACACAACACAAGGGGTAGAGGCACGCACAGCAACTGCATTTAGAACTTGACACGCATATTTAGTGGCAACAACAAACCTAATTACGCATGTCCGAAAGCGACCACTGCAGTCCAGTCGAACCAAAGACCAGAGCCTCAAGTTGAGTTGAGTTGAGTAAAGTTGAGTTGGGAATCATGTACGCACAGTTGCCCCATCCTTTCAACTGCATTTATGAGTAGCACTTGTCAAACAGTGTTGTCAAATACGGTAAGAGATCAAAAGCTACTAGAGCATAAGAGCATAACAATTTCACATCGGGCTTGTTGCCTTTTCTACGCAGCTAAATAAAATGCTAAATTGACAACACTGTTTGCAGCATTTTTGCCAAGGTATCTATATCTTTGAATTTTCTGGCAGTGCATTTCGATAAGATTTAGTGACCAATGCATTTTGGCCAATGTTGCTGCGGCAGCTGCTGCAAGTTACAAGTTGCTGTTGAACTTAAGCTGAGCTCAGTCTGTTGACCGTACAAAACTGACCAAAGCTGCTGCCAACTGCAATTGCCAAAGCATTTGCAACATTTGTCATCAGCAAAGATTTGCCTGGTCCAAGTACTGTATATGCAAACTTAGTTTACTGCTGCTGCAGCAGCGCACTAGATTTTATGATTGCGTCTATTTGTTTCGCTGCTACACTTGCCACATGTGCTACCGCCACCGCCACTCCCACCCCACCCGTATATGCTATTCCCTGTGTTCGAGTGTGTGTGTGTGTGTGTGTGTGTGCGGCAGCTGAATTAGCTCTGATTAGGCCTAATAGAGCTGGCTGGGAATTTAGTTTGGGCCGCTTTGGTTTCTTGCTTGCCAACATCAAAATTTTGGGTCATGCAGCAACTAAAATTGTTAAATGCCTGTTGCTGATTTACTGATGCGTTCACTCTCGCTTTGCAATTGCTTTTAGGAAATCTTATTTGGCCTTCCCCAAAACTGAGAATGCAAATGGCTCTTTGATGAGTGGCCGAGTGCACAAAGCTAGTTAGGAAACTTAAATTCTGTATTGGCATAAACGTGAGTGTGGAGATCAAAGGTTCAATAATGAAATGAGCCTTTACTTTTCACAGCAAAACGCTTTTGATTAGGTCTATCCGATAAACTGCCTGTATAACATCAAAACGTTGTTGAGAATTTTGAGAATTTGTATGAATTCAAAACCAAATGATTTGATCTATATTTTTGCAGGGTTTTTTTTATTAATAACCTATTTATTTATATACTTATGTGTGTTGGACCACTACAACAAACTGGCTAGCCACACAGACGCTTCTTAGCAAGTAGTTTAAGATGCGCCATGAAAAGGCTGCACTGCATGTCAGTAGGAAATTATGTTTGCAGGCCTATGCCACACACTTGAGCACACACACACACATAGTCTTAAGTTTTCGGATCCTTCAAATATTGTGGCTGTAGCCACTTGAGCCACTATTAGAGTTACTTTGCGTTTGCCTTTGCAACAACTAACTTACTGTCAAGTTTTGCCGTTTGGTCTTGTCACATGCTGCCACACCCACTAAAACACACTTGTCAATGTACTGAAGGCGAAGAGGGGGCGTACCGCATTGCTGTAGTATAACAAGCAAATGCATAAAATGACCATAATATGGATAACATACAGAGGAAGAGAGCAAGAGAGACTCTGTCATGTCACCAATTTGAAGGCGACGCCTGTGCGTATGCTACAAATTTTGTAAGCCACAGGCAAACTACTGAATTTCAATTGAAATTTACATGATGCAGCTGTAGCTGTTTCTATTGCTGGATAACTAATTATTTAATTTAATTTATTGGCTTATTTAACTCGATTGCGAACCAAGTGCTTGACAATCATTTGATTTACCGCAATAAAATGCAAAAATTATGACCAGCAATGCCAACACACACGCAAAGAGAAAGCTGTGCACGCAATTTCCGTTTTCTATAAAATTGTGTGTTGTCAAAACACTAACAGACTGGCAGCAGCAACAATCACTGGCAAAATCCTATTAACTAAGAGCTTGCATATTGACCATGCCAATGGTGGCAGAGAGGGCAAAGAGGCGTTGTCCAGTTGGCTGTCCACTCAACGACTGACAAAATATTGGTTTAGTTTGTCTGGCTGCCTACAAAATAATGAAATGTTTGTTTGATTGAGTGCCCAACCAAAAAAACAAACAACAGCAACAAGCAGTGAAAGAAAAGTTTCCAATTGGCTAATATTTAGTTTAGATTTTTGCAACTGCAACTGCAACCCTAATAAGTTGTGTTGTATTTTGTTTGTTTTTATATTTTTTGTGAAGGGCCGGTAACAGGAAATTGTTGCATGGCGTTGCCATATTATGCAAATCACAGCTATTGAGCTGAGTTAAGCACAGTCAACAGCCACAACAACAACAACAACAGCAGCAACAACAACAATGGCCAGATATGCAGCAACAAGCAAAAACCCGAAAACCAAAACCCGAAAACCACTTTGCCAACTTATTTGTGGCAAGCAAAATTTGCATGCATTGACGCATCATCATCGACACTGTGAATGCCACACTCGATTTGTTTGTGGATGCGTGTGTATGTGTGTGTGTGCGTATGTTTGTATGTCCTTGTCAAAAGTAGCATTACATGTGCTGCTTTGTTGTTGCTGCTGTCCACTTTTGCGTTGTTGGGTTTTTTTTTAAACAACTCGAACTGTTGTGTGAGTGTGTGTTTGTGTATGTAGCGCTTAACACAGACACATACACAGATGGACACAAGGGATAACACAAGGACTCGACCAGCCAGCCAGCAAATTCAGACACACACACACACACACACACACAACCACACAAATCAATTGAAATTTGCCCCCAAACGGGAGGCGTGGCGAGACAAACCCGAAATGTGTCAGCTCATATGTCAATTTGGACATTGCCACACACATTGCCCAGTTGCCACAGTCCGTTGCACGATTGAAAACTAATAAAATCCATCAAATTGCTACGATTCACAAAACGTTTAAGCGGCTCAACCACACTAACAACCATAAGTAGAGCATACATACAAAACGCAAATAAACACACACACAACAACAAGTACATGTAAGCATAATAGAGTATATCAGTGTGTGTGTTAGAGAGAGAGAGAGAGTGAGAGTAATTTTATAAAATTTGCTGCTCTAGAGAATTCTCTTGTTTAGATATTGAATGAGTTATGTAATGCTAAATGGAAATATTTTCTGAGCTTGACATGTGGGTTGACTTCTTTAATGGGTAAAACTGTACTTGGCCATAAAATGCAATTACAATAATTTAAGAAGGAAACTTGAAAAGAAAACTCTATTTCATTTTAATATTGAAATAAATCCTAGCCTAGTTTTTGATACAAAATTACAAAGCTTCATTTGACAATTTTGTTTGAAGCAGGCTATTTTATTTTGACATTTGCATGTTTATATTTTGTTTGGCAGTTTATTCGATTTGTAAGCTGCCTTGCAAAATATTAATTTGCGCAAATTTGAACATTTTGCAACAGCAGCAAAGCAACGCTTCATCAAAATGGTTAACAGTGTTCTAATGCAGACGCACACACACTTATACAGGCAACTAATCACCGCAGCCATTTTGAGCGATTATATTTCACAGTTAGCCGACACAAAAAACAACCAAAACCCACACACATTCAGACAAAGCAGCTACTTTACAGGCACGCACTTGAGTTGTTTTGTGACGATCATTTTACAATTTGTGTGCCAAACACTGTGGCATGTGAATGGGTATTTATCGCCTGTCAGCAGCAGCATTAGGATTGCCTGCCTCTCTCGCTCTCTCTCTTTCTAAGTAGTAGGTGGCTAGTGTTCAAAGTATTGCCTCATTAAGCTGAACAACAACGAGCAAACAGACACACACAGCTGTTTTGTAGGTAGTATTTGGGGTCTAATTACAAAACACAAATGCACTATAATTTCAAAATCAAAGCTTCTCACTCACTTTCTCTGTCTAGTTGCCTGTCATTGACATGCATGATTTCGTAATTTAAACGGCAATCAAGTTAAGCTAACCCTAACATCAGGCCCCACACACAACCCTATTTCCCCCCGCTCCATTCACATGTCAACAGTCAGAAAACTTTCTGTCAGCAAAATCATGCAAAATGTGACATTGGCCAAAATCGAAGCGTATGTTCGGATTGGGATGGCATGGGATGGGTTATGCAACAATGCTGATATCCAACAAACTGACTATCTGTCTATCTGACTTTCTGTCTATTTGGCTGACAGTCACCGTTATTCAGTGCATCATTCAAAGTTTATTGATTGCAATTGAAAATGACACTTGTGCATTATTTTGCAAGATTTTGCGCTTTTTATTTCCTCTTTCGCTCAATTGCTAATTTGGTTAATAATCCCTCCCCAAAACGCTGACTATCTATATTCAAAAATATAAGCTGGCATTATGCTTGCCTCGTTTATGGCATAATTGACAGCCGCAACCTCAAATGCCACAAATCAGTGGCAAATAAAAACCAAACCAACGCTTACACGAAAAGTTGCCAATTATAGAAGCTTTCATGTCGCTTGAAATCAATATTTGTGATATCTTGAGGACAAGCTCAATGAGTGCTGGTTAGTAATGTTGCTTGGGTTCCTAAGCGCCAATATATGCTTAAATAAAACACCCTTAACAAAAAATTTAAATGTCCAAAACAACAAAACTCATTATTTGACCCTTTTTTTCTGCCTCTAGAACTAGCTTTTTTTCGTAGCATTACTGGCAAGTAGTGCAAATTCCACTAACCAGCGAAAAGCCAACAAAACGCCGCGTGGTGTCAAATGCAATTACACGGACCATTTAACAGGCAACTAGTGCACGGAAGGCGCAAAGGAGACTCGCTAAGTTGACCAAGTCCGAGTTGGTCTAATAGCCTGTTGCTGTTGCACAAATAGCAAACGTTTCAGTCAAATTTATTATTTATTTGCTTTGTTTGTTTATCCAATCGACAGCTGTGAATTTTTCATTTGATTTGAGACATCATAAGCAGCAAAAAGACCAGCTGTTGTCACGTCAAAAAAATATACAAAACTTTATGAGGAGGTGTCAACAGAAAAAAATGCAAGAAACAAATATTTTGTAGGAGCGAGAGAAAATGCATGTAAAAAACACACAAATACACATACATAGCACACTGTCAATAGAATTTATTGCATTTGAAACGAAAGCAGCGTGCATGACCATTGAACTCTACTTGGTCAGGTTTCGTTTTAGGTTTTGAGGGTGGGACAATATGAGTGTGCAGGTCAAATGACAATTGCTCTTTGGCTTTGACTTTTGCTAAATGCGCGTTTTGTTTATACATATAAATTATTTTGTATTCGACTATACAAAAGCATGACAAGAATGTTGAGTAATGTGTTAAGGTAACAAAAAAGAAGGGGTTGAGCAGTATGAGATGCAAATTATGGATATCATTATGACGTATCTTTAAACAAGATGCAAGTTGGGAAAATCAATATATGTTGCATACACTTTAAGTTTAATCTTCAAAACAAAAATAATTTATTCATATAAAATCTCTTAATACTTTCCCCAGCCATAACTTTTTTAAAACATTTTCTTATTCATCTGTCCTTAAATTTTCGATTGACATACACTTTTTCGGGCATAAGAGTTGTTTGATATGTGAACTAAAACTTAAACGAAGGCTTTCAGCGCATTTGCACTTAGCAGAGTTTCAAACCAAAGTTTGAAAGCCACAATTTTATAGCACACGAAACTTGGAATTTTATAGCTGAAAATTAAAGCAAAATATAAAAATGTGTAAGGGACCTTGTATGTATTTACAACTGTTATATTCAAGGACCAAATATAATTGGAGAGATTAAAATTTGTCACTTCTTATTTATGGGAAGCAAGCAGCAAATATTTCAACCTTGTAACACATTAAAATTTCAGCTAGATGGCTAAAAAAAAGTGCAATATAATTTTGATTTAATATTGAAAAGATATAAAACAATAACAAAATCGAATGCCATTGCGAAGAGTGTTAGTAGCATTCACTGAAGTACACAATAGGGGAATTAATGATAAGTAGACAACTGGCAGATCAATAAAAAAACAAAATAATGCAGAGCAAGGCAACGTAAAAAATGGCAAATGTGCTAAAAAGTCGCTTTCGAACAAAACAAACGCAGGCCAATGAATCTTGCAACATTGCTGGCTGAGTCATGCAAAGCAACAATAATAAAGCAACAACATAATACAAATGAATAACTGAAGGTGTCATCTTCGATCAGCATTCGTGATTGGGAGGCGTCCAAGTCCAAGTTGTAGTCTTTATTGGCAAAGGTCGTGCCCCATTGCACCTCGGGAAGCTGGCACCATCTGTCTGTTTGTCTGTCTGTCTTTATGTCTGGCGATTCCAAACTACGATTCACACGAAATAAATTTTCAGCAACGCTGCTTGTTGAAGCGTTTGACTTATGACTGGGGCTGCCTTTGTAAGGTCAATTTTATATACGAGAGTAACATTACATATTTATAAGACCCAATTACAATACTGCGATTCTGAGGCATCATCGAAATGAAAACAGTTGCCTGGTCAGCCGCTGACCTTGCCACAGTTGTGTTGCGTTCAAAACTTCGATTTCGATTTAAATGTGAGCAACAACGAGATAAACTGGAAAGAAAAGCTTTTTTCACAGGTCGACTATGAGATGCACTTTATTTTTTATTCTTATGATTAGAAAACTAACAATAAGTCTACAAATCTTATAACCATATCTTAAATAACCGTTCATTTTCACTGGGTTGCCGTTAAGCCGTTACGATGAAGACGGAATCGGCTGCGCAGCATTGGAAGACCTCTCGCGACATGATTACGGCGCGATGTGCGAGAGAAGCCAAGTATACACTTTACATAAAGAAAAACAATAAGTAAGTATTTAATTTAGTTTTGTTCGCGAACTTATAAACTCTATGGCTTTTATGTATATTTTTTGTTAAACACGCTTCACAACAAAATTCTAATACCGTTTGTCTAACTAAGTATGTGCACCACATGGCGTTGAAGCTACAGCTGCTGTCGATGCAGCATTATTGTCACCAAAAAAAATTTATTAAGTGGCGCACTCAAGAGCTGGCCAACAGTTTATTTTCGGTCAACTCGTAGCTGCTTTGGCTTTGGATGCTGCTGCTGTTGTTGTTTTGACCCTGTTCGCACCTCGTTATAGTTTCAATTACTACCCCGCAAACCTCTTCTCGCTCTTGCCGTTTAACTGGTTATCCGATTCTTCAGCTGGCATTTTCAATATTCCGCCAGTCTCAATTTGTGCTATAATCATTTTTGTTTTTTCAGTTTCTTGTGCGGTTTTTTTTGGCTGGCATTTTGTGTTAAATTTCGCCGAAAGCGTTTGTCTATCATCGTCTGCGCTAACGCGTCATGATTATCATTTGTACTTGTCCAACTATCTTACAATGCCTTCGTTTTTTGTGAGCCTTTTGTTGCATTTGAGAGTTTTTCAATGGAATTGGTAGTCAAAGCTCCCTTCCATTGTACATTTTTATTTTTGGCCTTCTAACGATCTTCGATGAGTTCGCCGCCGAGTCTTTTCAATCATCTACAGATCCATTGTTGCTTTGTTGTTGTTTCTGTTTTGTTGTTGTCACAGCTGTCCATCATCAAAGCATTCATCAACTATTGTTCAATAAATTCTTATGACATTTTTGTTTTGATTTTTCCATTTTGAGCAACAGTTCATTATTTATGTTTGGCTTTTACAATTTGAAAATATTGACAAATTTTTTAATAACAACAATTATGTTTTATTGCCTTCATATTTTATGATAGCTTGTGGCGGAGTTTTTCAAAAGGTATTCTAAGAGATTTTAAAATCTTTAATCTGATTTTAAAATATAATAAAATAAGAAATACTTCTTAACTTCATTCCCGCCAAACAAGCTTTCATTTATATTTCATAATATTGCTTAACGATATGCATTTTGCTAATAAATAGCTTTTAAACCTTGACAACCCTATACTTTTATTCCCCAGCAAAACCCTAAACACTCAACCCAATTTAAGAGCTTGACATAATTTAAAAGTCACTTGGACTAATGACTACAATTGAGGCAACTGAAAGTCAATCAAACCCAGACATGTAAAACGGCCTAAAGTGCAGTCCTCTCCGCCTTTGTCAACACTTTCGCATAATCCCCAATAAATGGCGCAAATAAATGTGACAAAATATTTTGGCAAATAAAAAAACGCTTTGATTTCAATTCGACAGCGGGGAAAAGCTGTGGCCCAAGGCAATAAAAAAGAGTGTGCTCAATTCAAAAAAGAAGCAACTAGGCGAAAAAGTCAGCGTGTGTGAAATTGCTGGCTCGCAAAGCAACAACAACGAAAGAGAATACGAAAAAACAATAAACGAGTGGTTCGAGTTTGATTACAAAACTTCGACAATTTGCTGCAATTCGAATGAAAGCTAAAGAGAGAGGGAGAGCGAGAGAGAGCGAGAGCGAGAGCGAGAGAGAATCTGCGCTGCGCGTCCGATATAATTAGGAAACCTTTGCGATGATGTATGATATTTGCTTTGATTTCGGTTTTTGGGGCTTGCGGCGTTGCGCAAATCAAGCTGCTACCGAAGATGAAGATGATCATGATGATAATGGTGTTGTTGTTAATGATGGTGATAGCTTGTTGATGTTGGAGCGGATGTGGCATGTGCCTCTTGTTGCGCGTCTATAGGATGTTCTCTATTTAGCATATTCATTGTATGTTGATTGCAGTGCCAAGATAATTATAAATTCCTCGTTTTATTCTAGTTGCCAAGTTTTTTTTTGTATTGAGCTGCCTTTAATTACCTTCCTCTTTATGTTGCCTGTTGTTGCTTAGCATAATTGCATTGTTGCATTGCCGAAATCATCATTAGAACTTTTATTTGCACAATAATCAACTAACTGCAGCTGCATTGTGTTTGTGCAATGTCAAAAAAACACAAAACCCATTGAAAGGAGCAACCAAAAATGGACAAAAAAAGTACTTCAAACAAGAACAATGAAAACTTAATACTGTTGCCAAAATGCGTTCATCAAGTTGCGCTCTGTTTGGACAACTGTGTTTTGTTTTTTAAGGAAATTTCTGCACTTTAAATGAATTAATGAATATTGCTTAGGTTTTTGGCAAATAGAACTGACTGAGATTGCATCAGCGGAAGAAACTTTGGAATGATAAGATTACATCATGAATGAGTAATAACTTGGAGTTAAGTGGAATCTACTAAAGACATCAAGAGTTAAAAGTTATTGCTAAGACCAATCTAAGCTAGACAAAAAACTTCCTGCAAAAAAGCTTCACAAGCAAATGTGATAAATGACATTGTCACTAAGAACGTAAAGAACATAGAGCTCTTTAAACTCCCAGGCCTTTATTAAAAATACATTTCGCAACTCAGATTTAATAAATTCTAGACTTAAAAATAACAATTCAACTCTTGTGGTCATTAGCACCTAACCTGGAACTACAAATCTAACAAAGCAAAGCAAAAAATCACATTTAAAAAGCGCTAATGCTCCATAAAGCTAAAAGAAGAATCATTTGCGGCAAACAACAACAACAAGTGTTAACAACGACAATGCAACAACAAGACAACAAAACAAAAATAAACAATATGTGTTTATATATATAAAATCATAATTACATTATCATTGTTTTCGTCACGTCTTTTAAACCAATTTTAAAGAAGCCGCTGCTGTTGTTGTTGTTATTTGATGTTGCATGGCTAAAAGTCAAGGTTAACGACGGACGAGCCAGGCCAAAACAAAAACATATTATCCGGACGTTCAAGTTGATGATGGCACATGTTGTGTAAGTGTGTGCCCCCTTCAGTCAAGGCCAAATGCCAAGTCAATTATCAACGGTCGGTCCCCCTACAACAAGAAATTATAATCGGCGGCAGCATGTGAATCTAGTGTTAAAGCGCAAATCAAATATGGCCACAAGCCATTGGAGTTTAGAGCTATATTAAATGCACATCTCAGTTCAGTTCAGTTCAGTCTAGTTTAGTTCCATTATGAAATGCCAAAAACACCAACGCCTAATGATAATAATAGCAAATGAAGTATGAAATCAAAGCTGGAAAACTAACCTGCTGCCATTTTTAGACAGCGCCAGTCTAAAAACATATTTAGACTTAACTTGTTGCTGTGGCTTGCAACGAATGCAGTGGCAGTTGCAATGACTGCGCTGATTAAGGGAATTTCTCACAGACATAAATAAAATAACTGCAAAACTAAACCAAACAGCCGTCGCAGCAGTCGCAGCCGCCGCATTGCCAAACGTCTGTAGTTGTTGTTGTTGTAGTTGTTGTTACTACTTGTTGCTGCTTGTAATGCTTTTCTCGAAGGTGAACCAGAATGAGTCTCAGAGTCTTCAGTTAAAGTCTCAGCGATTTGGTCTCAGTCCCAAGATTCGTCTCTGCATGCGCTTCATTTAAAGCGCATTGAAAGCCATCTGAAAAGTCGACAGTGGCCGTCGATATATATATGTACATACTATACTATTCCTTGGCTCAATCGAGCTCCAACCGGATTGCCGCCACTGCACATCTTTTTAAAAGTGAACGGTTGCTGCCGTAGCAAGCTGCCGCAGCAGCAGCATCAATTCTAGAGCGAATGTCTGAAGCAAAATTTATGACCGCATTTGATTTTAATTAGTTTAATTTATGGTAATTTATAATGGAAATTAATGTGCGGCGGGGGTTTATATTTCTTTTACTTAAGTTATAGGGATTTGCGTAACTAAAGAGCTAAGCGGCATTAAGCGGAAGCCAGGCCAGACCATTTAATTTCGCATTGAGAAAATCATTTAAAACGTAAACTTAAGTTTTAAGCACTCTAATTATAATATTTTAAAGTATTATAAAGGGTGCTAAAAGTTTGAGCAAAAAACAAAACCAACATTTTGATGTACAAATCAAGTTAACAAAGTTCGTTGCCTAAGTCTTTTGTTTAACATGCATATGTATACATACACAATGTTTATAGCTTCTAACAAACACTTTTGCCTACTATATCATATCCTATTCTGATAGAAAACTTGCTTATATAATCACAGTTGCCAAGGCTAGTTTTTGGCGTATGTCTGTGGTTTTTCTTTAAAATCAAACAAACGGCTCAACTTAAAATATTCTCTTATATTTCTATAAAATAATCTTAGATATAAGTTATCTAACTACTTAACTAATCTAACTTGTTTTACCATTTATTTTTCATTCAGAAAGTTTGTTGCCCAAGTCTTTGGTATAGTTAAATAAATACCAATAGTCATGATAAGAGTACAAGTATTTTTTTTCTTTAACGTCTTATCAATTTAGCCTCTTCAATTCAATTTTCCAATATTTTTTTTATTTATATATCACAACTTTCAATTAATATGCAATAAAAGCGGTTAAGTTCGTTGCCTAAGTCTGTTGCTCTTATCACAGTTAAGCGTTGTTAATTGCAATCATTTTGTTACGGAGTTGCAATTTAAACACTGTGACAACCTTGCATGTTGCTTGCTCAATATTTTTTTGTCTGTTTGGCTTTCATCAATAGCTAAAAAATTTGCACTAATTTTTGGTATTTTTTGATTATTGTTATGCGACACCAAAAAAAATGTGTGCAAAAAACATAAACAAACAAAAGCCGTAAACAAAACAAAGCCTCACCAACAGCAACAACAATGATGCTGCGGCATCTTCCACAGCGGCTATCAACCATTTAGCGATGAATGCGAGCTTAAGAGCAGTCCTCTAACTACATACATAGTACTAGAGAGCGCCAGAGAATTGAGCGCCAATTGCACGATGATTTAGTTTCAGTTTCGGCTGCCGCTTGCCGACAATGCCGACGATGACGATGCCGACGATGACGACGATGAGTTTGCTCTTTGGCAATTGCGGCGTTGGTGGCTGCCTGACTCCAGCAACAGTAACAACAACGACGACGAAATGACGATGACGCTGTGCATTTAAGTGTGCATGGAGCGCTCGCTCATCTATTGGCCCCCCTTAAAGCTGTCTCGGTCGACCTGCTCTTGAGTATAAAACTAAAATTGATGCGAAATTGTTTCTAACTTTTGAATCAACTCCAAACGCGGCAACACGTGCACAGCTCTCGCAGATCTCGCATCAGCAGTTCGCGACCCAAAAACGTACGTCTAACAAAATATACTCATAATCGACCAAAAACTAGCATTTCATGCGTTTTCAAGTGTGTGCGGCTAAGTGTTGTGTGGCTCCTTTTAGTTTGAGATAATAATAACGTTAACTTTGTGAAAAAACATTTTTATCTAACGTCAAAATGGAATAATTAATCAACAAATTATATAAGAGAAGCAATAAATATTTAAAGAATTTTAAATTTTAACGCAATAAGAATTTCAACAATTTGAAAGGAATATTTAAGGAAAAAATAATCAAATAAATTATATAAAATTTTGGCTTAAGCAAAATAAGAAGAAGACTTCAGAATAAAAGTTTAAGAAACTTAAAATCTAACCCAAAGCCATATTCTTTTAGGCAAAAATTTATTTTAAAGCCATATGGCTTAGTATATATTTTTTTCAATTTCCAAAAATCGTAAGTCTTAATTTTTCTACAAATCAAAAATTCGCAGCACACACACAATCTCTTCATTAGGCTAATTCGAATATTGCCAAATGAGGCATTCATATAATAATCATCCCACAAGCCAAGACAACCATTTAACGTAATCAAAAAGCAATAAAAATATGTATAAAAAAAACTACAAATGGCAAGAAGTGAATGTTGTGTGTGAACAACAGCAACAACAACAACAGCAGCTTTAGCATGGGCTCCTGGCCAGGCAAAAAACCACCGAAACCACCAAATGCCCATTACCATTTTTAGGCAAACCATAAAATTGCATTCCACTCAGAAAATAATAAAAATATTAAAATCAAATCTAATTATATGGCAAGCAAAGCCAAGAAAAAACTCTACAGAAGATATTACAGCTTCTGCTTGGATCGAATGCAATTTTCCAATTGCAGCTTCCTTTCTAAAACAAAATACACACACACACACACAAACACACAGAGAGAGATATACACGTAAAGTGCATGTTGTTTATAACATCTTATGGCACTTAGCTAAGCTCGAACCGTCTTCTTCTTATTTTTTTCACTCTTTTTCGATTTTGTATTTTAGATAGCAACAACAACTTTAAAACAACAAACACACAAAATCCCATCTAAATTACGTATACGCCGCGTAGAAAACCCAAAAAATAACAGACATCATGGCCGCAACAACAGCGAACAAATCACCAAAACAACAGCAACAGCAGCAACAACAACATAGCAGACAGCAGCATCTTCATCTGGCAGCCAGCAGCAGCAGCAACAACAACAACAACAACAGCTCATACTTTTCCAGCAACTTTTTGGCCTCCTGCATGTCCATTGCTTTTGTTATTGTCGTGTTTGCGATGCTGCTGGCAGGGAACTGTGTCAATGGGGTAAGTAAGGGGGCGGGGGAGGGGAAGCGCAACATGAAACCCTTTTCATCCGACTGTCTGGCGAGCTGCCTCGATTTGTCTATTTATTGCTCTTTGTCAATTATCTTCCAGTTTATCGTCGAATGTATTTTTGCCCTGCTGCTCATAAAACTTTATAAGCCTGGGAATAAAATTTGACAAAAGTTTACAACGTTACATAAAGTGATAACTTCATTAGCAGTAGAACAGACATGCTACGTTACTAAGTGCACAGTAGGCACAGTGGTAGCAAAGCAACAAAAACAACAACAAAAAAGTGTCATCTTAGATAATTTCTATACTCATTCAAAAAGTAAAAGATTGCGCACACCATTTGTCTCCTGTCTGATAGCGATCGAAACACAACAACTTTAACAACAAACTCCCACGCAAAGTTGCAGCCGCAACAGCAACAGCAACAACAACAACAACAATGCAATTGTTGCCACAAAAATAAAGTGGACCAATATAAAGACGACTTTTTTTCTTGGTTGCTCTGTAGACATGGCTGCATGCGATTTTGCAAGTGCAACGGCAACGACGTCGACCTGTCTGGCAAAGTGTAAGACATCTTCTCACGTCCGCGACGCCACACCAACTAACCACACACACACACACACACGCGAAGCACAAAAAAACTCTAAATCCCCAATGCCCATTTTCCATTTAAGTCTTAAGGTGTCGTCATCGTTTGCACTTTTTTCTTCTTCTTTTTCTGCTTGTTACCTCGTCTATTATTGTTGTTGTCTTTTATCAATTAGCCTTGGTGCCCTGCTCCAAACAACAACAACAAGAGCAACAAACAAAAGCAACATAAAAGAAAGGAAAATTGCTCGCTTTTGTTGCTATTTAAGTCATTTTCGTCTTCTTCGTCGTTGCATGGTACATAAAAAGTCCCAAGTACTTTTTAGAGATGAGTGTTGTGGGGGCGGTGGAGACGGTATTGGAGGGCGGTACTATGCAACTGTGGGTTAGTGGCACACTGGGCTCTTTGAAAATGTTAAAACCTCATGAAAATTATTAGCGTGCTACAGGAAATGGCAGTGGTAATAAAAAAAGGCAATAGCTCTTCAATTGTTTGGTAAGCGCAGAGTGTAGTTATGGAAGAGTATTCGAATGAGCAGCGAAAAGTTATCAGCTAACAAAACAGACATGACATTTATAAAAATCCCAACAAGCTACAGCACGCATTCAATCATTACAACTGCTTTCAGTACGGAAACTTAAAGGATAGACATTTTTCGACATACTCATAAATTTTCCCCAGTTTCTATCTTTATTAAACGTTTAGTCAGATGATTATAAGATCCAATTTATCCTATCTTTAGTTTTTTTTGCCAATATTTTACAACATTAACACTTCTCTTGTAAGTGTAAAAACAACAACAATGAAATGCATTTAGATTAGGAATTTAGGCAAGATCAAGATATGTGAAAGATATGCCAATGACGTGCAACATATGTTGCACAGTCAAACAGATGGGGCATAAAATACCTGTAAAGGAATTTATGAATGTTGAGCGGATTGAAACAAAAGAACAAAGTGTACAATGTTGCCTGTCGAATGTCTATCATGGGAATGTCAGTTTATGTATGTGTTAAGTTTGACTTTTTGGCCACGCTTTGTTGCTGGTGTCGGTTTTTCATGGTTTCATACGCATGAGATTGACAGTTCTCTATTGTTGTTGTTGTTGTTTTGAAGAGTGGTTTTAATTGTCACACACACACACACACACATACAAAGCCACCCACAATTGCATATTTTCAACACTCACTGATTCTTTTGTTGATCTCTAGTCAAAGCCTTTTTTTTTGTGCTGAACTTTTCGACAGATTTTTCGGTTGATGCATTTGCATTTCAAATTTTTTGTTGGTTTTTGTGTGTTTCTCGTGTAGTAAATTTGTGTTGCAATTGTTTTTCAAGCTCGTAATTTGTTATTGTTTAGACATCATTTTGCTGTTGTTTTGCCGTGATTTAAATGTGCCCTGCTTGAGCAATCATTGGGCCAAAAAACAACAGCGAAAAACAACCAACGAAGGTCACTGCAGTTGCACTCGATGAGATAATTCACATTCCCATAGAATATTTTGTGCTTAAGAAAAAGTCGCATCTCATTTTCGGACAAACTCTATTGCAGCAAATTGATGGCTACATAGCTGGGCAGGATTATCCGGTGTACGATGCGGTGCCCAAGGGCTTAGCCTTCAATTGTCAAGGACGTCAGCCAGGATACTATGCGGATACAGAGACAAGATGTCAGGTAAGAACAAATGAAAAGGATGATGATAAGCGCTGGGATGAATTCTGTATATATTAAATATAATATCTTAGGATCCTTGTCACAACTGTTTGTAAAAGTTGTAAAAACAGTTCTTCCAAAAACAAGTTTAAATGAGTTACAAACAAAATCTAAGAAAATTTCCAACTAATCATTATAAACATATATTTTTTAAAAGGTCTGGCACTGGTGCTTGCACTCAGGCCATCAATACTCATTCCTCTGTCCCAATGGCACTGTCTTTAATCAAGCTGTACGCGTCTGTGACTGGTGGTCAAATGTGAACTGTGAAAGCTCGGAGCAACTGTATCAGAACAATGACGAACTGTATCGCATACCGGAGCGCAACCAGCAACAGCAGCAGCAGAATGAGGTATGATATAAGGCTGATGATGAGTATAGGGTTGGGAAAGTGAATCAACGACAACGTGGCGGCAGACAACGACAGTATCAGCAACAGAGCAACATCAGCAGCAGCAGTAGCAGCAGCAGCAACAATAATATAGTTAACAACAAGCACAACCGCATCGTAGATAGCACCGCAACAACAAACTACAATAAAATGACCAAAAATAGTTTTAGAGGCAGCATGAGATACACAACCAATCCATCTCAATCGTCATACTCATCATCACAGCAACAGCAGCAACAGCAACACTATGATTCTAGTAAAAATAGCGAATATCAAAGTAGACAAAACAGTAGCAGTAGCAATAAGCAGAGCAGTAGAAATAATAGTTATAAAAGTAAGGGTAATCGTTTTAGAACAGGCAATACGCCGACTACTAGACATCGAGATCGCACCTCAAGCACACAGCAGCAGCAACATCAACACAGCAGCAGCAGTAACAGCACAGCAGCAGCAACAACAAGCATAAGAGCAACAACAGCTACAAGAGTAAACAACGTGGCAGTCAGCGTTACAATATGAATAAATTTGATAACGCTGATGAGCTGAAGGATTATAAAAGTAAAATTAAAAACAAATACAACATCGATTATGATCATTCTTTGGATGAAGAATATGAAATAATTGAGGCCATCGAATAATCAAAATTATTGTTCTGTATTCAATAAATAAACATCTCACAAAAGCTTTAGCTGCTTATTCAACATAACAAATAACTGTATATTGCAAAAGTTGCTTACCTTACAAACAAAAACTTCCTCACATCAGTTGGCACGTTTCCCAATTTTAAAAGTTGTAAATATGTTAAGTCCTTTTTTCATGTACCTGCAAAGAAATTCATAAAATAAAATTTGTAAAATATACATTTTTTTCTGATAAATTTATTTATTTTAAGCAGCATACTTTTAGGCTGTAAATATTAATATGAGATTTAATTGCACCTTAAAAGCTTAGACCCTGTTAGCTGGTTTTGATCTGCCTGCTATATAACTAAAGCTTTGTATAAGTACAGCTTTCAGTAACTATAAAGTCGTCTCTTTCTATGAACTTTTAAAGCTCTGCTTGCAGATCAGCTGCTGATCATATGGCTTTCTCAAAGCTTTCATTGGAATTGTTGCGTTTCCAGCTTCCAATTTTCAAAGTTTCTGCTAGTATTTTGTGAGTCTTTTTTTGTTTACTTCTCAGCAAAAATGTGCACGAATAGATAACAATGAGGTAAATACGAAATAAGAGATAAGCAAGCGTTAAAAAGCAGCAATTATAAGATTAATACAGCTTAAAAAGGCTTTATGGTTGCGACACACTGGAAGCGTTGTTTTGGGAAACATTATTTCAATGGTAAGCGGTGCTTTATTGGACACGCAGTCAGCTAACTTAAGCTTGGGTACAAAGCTGAAAAGCAAAGAAGAAGCAATTGTTGAAAATGTTAATGTTGTAGATTTGTTACGAATGTGCTTGCAGTTTGTTAAAAACTATGATTCGTAGATGTACATGAAGAGTTTTCTTTAGATTCAAGAGAACAACTTAAGCTCAACATATTCTAAAGACAAACTTTCAGCCAATCAGTAGCAAAAAGAAACAACCAAACAACGTACGGAAATATAGTAACAAACACCAATCAATACCGGTTATATGATAAAAACAGGTACTCGAACCCTAGGCCTACAACTAATTATAAGTCAAGTGACATATTGTTGTTCATTAGGCAGCCAAGTGACACAATTTGTTCAATTAGCTAGTAGAAATGCGTGTCAGTCAGTTCCAAAGCTTACCGTACCCTAATCACAAAGAGCCCCAAACAAGCCCAGACAGACTGAAAGATATGTATCTATGGTCGCATCTACTTAAATGTTGGCATTGTGTGTCGTGCGTGTCGGATTCATTGTATTAGTTTTGGACTCGTTGTCGACTTGTTTTCTTTGCCCGGCAATATTCACTTGCTGGTCACCCACATTTTAATGGGTTACTGTCAAGTAGAGGCCATGCCAACAACATAAAAACAACAAATTAAATTATATAAGTGCGAATTGCTTAAAAAATAAAAAGAGTGTTCAATGCTGTTACGGTTTGTCCAATTAATATGCAACTTAATAATTGACACTGTGACGCAAATGCCATGTGGCGAGCGAAAAGGAAATAATTATAAAACTTTAAATGCAAAGCAAGCAAGCTTTTTAAACGCAAACTAGTTAAAATATGATGAGGTTTAATGTGATTAACTATCAGATATGCTGTAATCTAAGCTTAAGAGGAAAAAAACTTATTAAGAAAAGTAGTTCAATTAAGTTTTTTATAAGCTTTTGATTTAATGAGGTGGAGGGAAGAAATTTTAAAATATTTCTATATTTATTTTAGCCTGTTTACAATCCTCTACGAAATAGTTTTTAGTTAGATTTAACCTTTTTAACTCTTTCAACACCTTTTTATATTTAAAGTAAACAAAAATTGAATCTTTTTCGCATAAGGTAAGAATATCATAGGGTCTACATTTGCAGCTGTCACAGAAACCGGTACGCAAAGAAATATAAAAAAAAAAAAAATGCGTCTCAAGCTTTTTTCAGTTGTGCATCTTGAGTCTCTTATTCGAGTCTAGAGTCTAGCTTGCTTCGCCTTTTGCCAGTTGACAACTTGACAGTTGAAGAGTGGGGCGAATTGTGCGGCGCGGGGGGCTTTTGGCCGTCTTAGTCTATGGCGTAGTTTATGCGACAGTTCAACTTCAACATTTACATTTTGTGCAACGTCAGGAAGAATTCGTTTTGGCAGCAGTCGCACCACCAACAGACGAACCCCAAGAGCCGCGTCCAATTGAAGGCAATCCACTTTTGTCCATTTAGAGACTGGTTCCTGCGGCTGCATCTTCTTGTTTTTGTAAATTGCAACAACTGCGGGTTTTTTTTCTGTGCGTACATCTTTAAATTAATGTTTTATACTTTGTTTGGCTTTTACGAAACGACAAACGGAGAGGACGGCGGCCATAGAGACTCAACTCATCCAAGCTAAAGTCGATTTGTGTGCTTTAAATAATTGCTGCATTTATCAACTGCTGGAGGGGGGAAGGCGAGGAGTGGAGTCTGAGACAGGTTGAACACACAAATAGGAAGGTTAAACAGATTTTTGCTAAGCGATTGTCAAGTGTATTGAAAGATGCAATCGAGTTTTTTTTTGCAAGACTCTCTTGACTTAACTTGATATGTGCAACTTGGCTTAGAGCCAGTGGCGTGGTTATAGAGGGTATTTGATTTATGTATAACAGATTGCCTAGCAGAAGGTCTTTGTCAAGGTCATGGATAGCCGTTGAACCTCTCTTGAATTGTAAAGAGTGCTAAAAATAGAGATTGACAACAAAAAATGCTATGTTAAAAAATAACTTAGTTTGTTTTAACGACAAATAAGGCTTGTAGCTTTTGCAATGGCCCTAAAGCTTTTATATTTGGCCTAGTTAGGCAATTAAACCAATTAGCAATTTCCTTACCATTTATACACATTTAAAAAAAACGGTTTACGACATGTTATTTGATAAAATATTTACTTTGTAAGACTGCCTTAAAAACAAACACAAGAAAATCAAGAAATCTGACACCCTCCGCTCCAGTTTCGTTAATAAACAATTTACAGCATTTGAATTTTTTTGCAATTTGTTTATTGCTGCCAGGCGCTGTTTATTACTGAATCATTTATCTTTATCCATAATGGAGCGAACACAAATTAATTTTCAATCAAATTAAAATGCGCTATGTTTTTTGATTTTACTTTTTCTTTTCAACTTTTGTAGCGCGCTGAAATAAAAGCAATCTCGAAAATGCAATAGCAACAAATACACAATATTAGCATAATTAAGGTGCGCGAGCATATTGATCAAATGACAACGTGAGAGATACCGAAGTTCAAATCTAAAAGCTCGGCTACCAAACTGAACCAAACACTTATTACGAGTTGTAAGAGGCCGAAACACGAAAATCGGAGGCACACGGGGATCATCAACACTAGTATAAAATTCAAATGAGGCGACAACAAAAACAACAACTCAACAGACAGAGGCATTCGTCAGGCATGAAAGAAAAATGTGCATCTTTAACGCTACACTAAAGCGCCCCATCGAAACACAAAGCAACAACCACAGCAAAAGCAACAGCAATTGCATAAGCAACAAAGGCGACGCCAAAGCGACTTGAAAAAACATCGCCCCCAGCGACCTCATTTCAACAAATCGCAATCTTTGCTTAGGGCCCTAAAGCAAGAGTACCAAACATTGAAGCTAAGAGCTTTTTTTTGCTACCATATTTAGCATTACGCATACGCAACGTTTGCCCGCTAATATGGATGCTATGGAGCTGCTGCATCAGCTGTTCGTCAATATTGTTTGCATATTCAAGCTCTATGTGAAATTTGCACTTATCACACTGGTCATTTACTTCATAGCTGAGTGGTATATTCTGCGTTATGGCGCTGAACTGGAAGCTGAACTGGATGCCCGAGTGGCGGCTGAAGAGCGACCGGCCTCCAATGGTACAGTGAATAAAATCTTTCGTTTTGTGTTGAACTTCTTTATCATATGAGAAGTATTCAAAAAAAAAAAAAAACAACCAGACTTCTTTATAACGCAAGGTCAACACGCAAAACACAAACTCGAATTCGAAGTTGAATTCGAATTTATTGCGGAATTGCAATTCGCTTTGTTTCAAAAAACCGCCAAGGCCTGCAAGAGAATGTAAAACCCAACCAGTTGTCATAAGTAAACAAAACACAAAGCACAAAACAAAAGCAAACAACAAACAACAACAACAAATACATTCTTTTTCATGTAATTACGTACACGACACAACAACCATTAAACGGGTTGAACGACTTTTTCGTTTGTAATAACAATAACAATAACATTAGCAATAAAAAAACACAATTTCTGCATGCATTTTGTTCTTTGATATCTTAACAAATGAGTCAAAACATTGACTTCTATATATTTTTTTATGGGTGGAGTTTTTGCAAGTTAAAATACTTTGCAAATTGGAATTGAGAACAAATGTAACGGTAAGTATTTTTATTATAATTCGCTGAAATACTTTGGATAACCAATATAAAGGTTTTAATGAACCTTAGTGTTTATTTTTCAACTTAAACTGATAATAAAGTTAAGCAAAAATGTGATATTGTTCATAAGACTTACTGATAGTATAAGATATTATTAATGTTATAGGATTCTCAATAAATGAAATATGAATATGAAGGTGCCAAAGCCTTAAGAGTTATTTTGCGAAAGTAAAATCAAAATATTACTCCCTAAATCTACACATATATAGTAGCTCGTCGTGATTAACTGACTGATGGGCAATCAACGCACAGCTCAAGCCGTTAAAGTACGATATAAACTTAATTAAGTTAATTTGAATACTATAATGGGAATTTGCAAAAAACGTTACACATTTTTTTTTATCAAAACACATAAAAAGCAGCTGGCAAATAGGCAGCTGGCTAAACAAGCGACCAATTTGAGAGCTGTTAAACAGTTACAACATGTATTAAAAGTAAGAAAAGAGAAAAATCACTGCAACTTTGGTTCAAATGTGGCATATACCGGTTCAACTAGGCGACCCACACAAACATAGACGAACACAAAGCCGCTACGACACATTGCTCCCGTTCTCAACAACAGCACACAAAGAAAGATACACATGGATAGATAAGAGAGAGAGCATAAAGAGGAAAACAATTGAGTATGAGTAGGTGATACAGTCGAACTTCCATATAACGAACTTCCGTATAACGAATTTTCTATACAACGAAGTCAGAAACCAGAACCCTGCAATTTGATTCAGTCAAAAATCCATTATATAATTTTCTCTATAACGAAGTTTTTTTCTTGCTCCCTTGCGCTTCGTTATTTGGAAACACTAGACGATTTATGTGTTTGTATGTTTTTGTGTGTTTGTGTTAACTGTGCCTGTTGCTGCTGCTCCAATTTGAATACAGAAAACAAACAACAACATACAAAAATCCAAATCCAAATTCAACTTTCACATGCGCAGATAAATGCAGTGCAACACACTCCAAGTACTTTAGCGCGCTCTGTGACGTAATACACACACACACACACACAGACACAGCTTCAAGTCGTTTGGTGAAAAAAAAATAAAATGCCATAATCCGCAGTTAGCGCAACAACAACCACAACTCCAATGGGGAACAGTTGTTTAGTGACCGCTGATTGATTTCATTATAAGCAGCTTGAAATGCTTCACATTATTTTGCATTCAGTCAATTTTAGATTTAGTCATTTGATGCCTAGTTATGTGTGTGTGTGTGTGTATAAGTGAGTGTAGTTGTAGTTTTGCTTAACTAAAATTTAATTGTGCTCCGCACCATGCGGCGTATACGCAATAATTCATGAGCCGTTTAAGCAATTTATGTGTCGCCGGACAGCGTCCATTGCTATTGTGTTACGGTTGTTTCCCCGATGCGTGTGCGTGTGTGTGTGTGTGTGACTAATAGCAGATGGTTTTGGCCTACGTTGTTGGTTCATTAATTGAAATGCTTAACGCTGTTGTGTTTGTTGTTGTTGTTTGTAATTATTGATATTGTTATTATGTCATTGCAGCCAGACAGCAAATCAAAACGGTAAGCATTCAAAGCTAATTAACGTGCACATGAATATCAATTGGTAATCGTTAATAGATCAGCCAAAATATATACATTTATCGATGTAATCAATGCGGAATTGAACGTATATGTAACTGTAAATTATATTAAACTTAAAGAGTGCCCCAAAAACGGTTAAAAACCAGCTTTTTGTAATACTTTAACAACAATAAACATGAACTAAAACATCAATTAACTAAAGCCAAAGGCTCCAGATATAATAATAAGTTAGGTTAAAAATTATTTTTGTAGCCAAACTCTTAATAAATAAAGTAAATACTTTGAATATTCATAAGAAATCTAAAGGCAACAACTTGTATTTCAATTAATTTCTTAATAAATTTTGCAACCTATTCAATAAATTAATTAAAAGAAAGAAAGAAAAAACTAAACTAAAATCTTAATCAGCAAACCTGTTGAGCTGCTTATAAGATAGAAACAAGCCAACTAGACAGAGCAATGAAAAATTCAAAGACAAAAACAAAAGCAAAACTCAATAAAAAAAAAATTAAAACTATTGCAGAATGTTGACAGAGGAAAAACTGAAACAAACTGCTACACAAAGAAAAGCTCAAGCTCAGCTGCTGTACTCTCTCTCTCTCTCTCTCTGGATCTCTCACACGCCAGCTCTGCTGCTAAGCCGAGCGCATGCGCAAAACCGCTGCGCCGAAGCGGCAAGAAACCAGTTTCCAAGACAACATGCGACTGGAAAACCAAATTAGCGAAGCTAAAACACTAAAAAAGCTTCGATTCGTGTCGTTTCGTTTCGTTTTACCAAAAGACGATTTTTATGCCAACACAAAGTTGGCCAACAATCTGCAATTTCAGTCTGCAAACGGTCAGCCAGGTGAACGGCAGCCAAGACAGTTTGGCAAAAGTAAGTGGGCGTGGCTTAAATTTCGATCAACAACAACAACAAATAGCAATCAGCGCATGCGCTGCGTTCGCACAAGTGTATATATATATATGTAGTATATGTATGAGTGTATATTTTTGTGTGTTGTAAAAAATTATATAAAATTTATATGTGGCCAACAGAAATGTTTTTTGCATGCAAATTGTTTACGTTAATGTTCATTTGTGGTCAATAAAAATAGTCAAGCGCCTTAGAAAAAAGTGTTAAATGCGCAACTGCAGCTGTATTGGTGTGAAAAACTAATGCCCAAGTGTCGTAATACCTGCTACTTAACGGTTTTTAAACACTTTTATGCAAAGACAACAAGAAAATTGTGAACAAAAATACAATAAAACTATAATTAATTAAATTGACAAACCAAGTTGAAAAAACACATTTAAAAAATAAAAAATTTTCACAGGTGCACGCACACAATGCAATAAAGTGCAACACACACACACACACATACATTACAAGTCTCTCTATATTTATCTTTCTCTCTCGCTCTCTCTATTGCGTGTGTGTGCAGTTTATAGCATAAGTTTTACTTTTTTGCTGCTGCATTTTTAGCTAATATATATTAACTTTTTAAAAAATTTTTGTTTACCATTTGTGGATTATTTCAAAAGACCAAAAATTTGCTGTTGCTTTTCAGGTAAGCGGTGTTTTTTTTTTTTCTAAAAACAACTTTGCCAGACAGCCTCTTCGAAAATGAAATCTCAGGGCCAAATCTCTTGGCAACACTCTGTGCAAAATTATCTCAAGCGTTGCTAATTATTCGCCATGTACAACTTGAATAAAACACACATACAAATTGTTGTTGTTGCTGCTTGGCATTACTTGCTAAAAGCACAAACAATTGCCATAATTTGTTTATACATAATTGTGTGTGGCTTTGTATCTACTATGTATCTATGTATCTTTTTTGGTTTGCGCATCTTTTGCCCAAAGCAAAAAACCAAACTGCGCCGATTTTACTTTCATCATCAGTCAACAACAACAACGAGACTTGCTACAAAATTTTGAAATTTTACTTTCATCAGCGACAATTGTACATACTACATGTGTGCATCTTTTTGTTGTAGTTGCTTCAAACACTTTTGGCTGCTTTTTTTTGGGTTTTCTTTAAGGCACACACTTAAATCGAACATTTAAATTTTGTTAATTACTGTTTGGACTACTGTTTAATGCATGTGAAACTGAGATTTCTCACACATATGCTCCATTTACTCTCTTTTTGCATATTCAACATCAAATGAATTGCAACCGGAATCGGCGATTAACACAAAATCGTATAAAACAACAAATAATAAAAAGCAAACACACTGAAATTGAAACTGAAAACGAAAAGGAAACTTCGTTTTCACTTGCCACTCAAGCGACGCCGCCTCAAAAATAGACACTCAAAGCTGTGAAGATGCGAGTTAAGCGTAAAAAGCTTTTAAATTACAATTAAGACAATTTATTTGCAATTAAAAAAGTATAATAGAAAAAGGGATTGATAAAGAAAGACTCTAATTTATGTAACAAAACAGTTATATATTAAAAATCTGAAAGAAAAAAATATTTCAGTTTGTGATAAAAAAATCATTTACTTAATAAAAATCAGAACAGAAAAACTCATATTAAGAAATAGTATTTTAGTGAATATTTTAGCGTTTATAACAAATTGTTGTAATTATTTTTAAGTCAAAATTGTTTTAAAGTTCCCAAAAAGTACAGAAAGAAAGCTATTAAAAACAAACAAAGTCTGAATTAGAGTCTACAACAAAGTTTTTTTCACGCTAAGGTTAAAAATAAATATTTTAGTCTAATTAAATAAAATTTGATTTAAGTTTCAACTGATAATGAAAGCTAATAAGACAAACCAATTAATAATTCAGCACAATCTGTTCTTAAGTAAAAAGTAATAAAGTATGTTGATTATGTACAATAACAGACATAAGTCACGCTACGAGCTTTTGAGGTCAGTTCTAGAGATTTTTTCAAGGTCCAAAACTATACATTATTCCAAAGCGAATTGCTCAATAGGCAAAAGATTAAGATTTACTCTGCCTGAAAAATATATTCAAGAGCTTATTGAACTTGTAATTCGATCTACTCCCACGCTAAAGCCAAAAACGCTTAACGTAAGCCAATTGACAGCTTAAGCACTTTAATAATTGGCTGCTTAATCTCTTAAATCTGTTCAAAATCAACTCAGCGACTGACAAATAGCACTACATAGGGCAATTAGCTAAAGCCAACATAATATTGTATAATAACTGCTAATCGAAACGAAAAACGATAGAAAACAAAAACAACAACACAAAATTCAACAGAAATTCAATACAACAAAAGCAAAAGGCGACCTTGAAAGATCAACAAAAAAAGAAAGAAAAGTCAAAATTGAACGGCTGTGCCCCAGAGATGCTAATTTTTAGTGACAGCGCAGCAGTCAAAGACTTGAAGCCGGCATCTAGCTAAAGATTCGACAGGGAGAAGCAGCAACCGGTTGAGATGCGACTTTAAAGATAAATTCAAATATTATCAAGTCACAAAAAAAACAAGCCAAAGGAAAAACTATCTGGCTTAACCAGTTGCTGACGTCGATGCGACGACACATTTCACACAAAATGCGACTTTGTTAGAAATGTAAATGAAATCGAGAGTTAGGATCATCATGAACTGGTTGAAAAGTGATAACTCTAGAGCCCACCTTTTTTTTTTTTGGTGATTAATAATGCATGTAAAACTCAAATTAAACGTTTGCCAATTATTATTCTAAATGTGCATTAGGTTTGAGAAGATCTATGAGTGTGTACCTCTGTTCTGTGTGACCTTAAGCTGGGTCTATCTCCATCTGTGCTTATTGTCTGTGGCTTGCAAAATAATTTAATAAGCTAACGTCATTCGCCACACACGCACGAAACAGCGATTTTATTGCTAAATTATGTGAAAATGCAAACAAATTTGAGTTTTGTCTACAAATTTGCACATTTTCAAGGCACTTGGGATCATAAAGCCAAAGAAAAACTATTAAAACTTGCAAATTCTCAAAAATTAAAATGATTCTCATTAAAAACAAACTTCCTGCGATATATATATGTTTGACTAAAAGGTATTTCCGTTTACCAAATATAACAATTTAACGCTGCAGGGGAAACAGTAACTGTGACTGTTGTCTTCAAGTGTGACTATAATTGTGACTGTGACTGTGACTTGTTTGCCGATCATCAATAATTGTTTAAAAGAAACACAGACATGAACAATATCAACAACAACAACAACAGCAAAAACAATTTACCGGTATTCGTGTGTTTGTAAGTCGTGCTGCTTAGCCTTGAATTTGAACTTGGCTAAGGCGGCACTTTGACAACAACAACAACAACATCGAAACTCTGTTATAAAGACATGTAGAGACATTTAAACATTTAATCAGCGAGCTCATCACCGCCTCTGTTTAATGGTGGGCCGTATAAAATGAGAAGCTTATATTATTATATTGTTAGCCAAACAACAAATATATTAATCTTTATGCTTATTGTGTGGTCGCTTTGTTTATAAAAATGCAAAATGCACCAATATAAGGGATACAATTTATTAACAAGCTAATCCATAAATTAGGCTTGTTAAGTATTGACCATATATCATAAATGCCAAAAGCCAACGCCTAATCTTAACCTTAGACATTTAAATTAATGTCTTTGATACCAAAAAAGTACTTTTTACATACATATATGGAACAATGAATATAGAAGATTTATAGCAGTTAATCTGTTTGATTTAAATGAGTTGTTGTTATACTTAAAATTTCTAAATAGAATTTTAAAAATTAAATCAACAGCACATAAAACTGCTTGCCTTATTTATTGACAGAGTAATTGTGAGTTTTGTATGTCATGTTTTATTTAGCTCTTGAATTGTCTATAAAAATCGATGCGTAAGTAGTGAGTACCTTTTGACATTTGATATTTTTGAATAGAACCAGTTGCAGCAGCTGCAGGTTTATAAGCAAACTATTATCATATTTTGTCATGTATTTATTTAAGCCAAGCTCGAAATGTCAGAAACTGCACAAACACACAAACACACACAACGCCTGAGACAAGATTCACCAAGATTAAGGCACAAGCTACTTAAAAGAAAAAAAAAATATCAAGAAAAATATCTACTTAAAATGCGCGACACACATTCATGATTTTTGGATCGGGGTGCGAACGGCGAATCTTTGAACTCTGTCACAGTGAGTAAAGCACCCAACAGACGAAACGCCTTCGTCATACAAAATGCAGACAAACGGTGTTTATTTTACAAAGAAAAATAATAAAATTGGTGCCATGAATAAATGAAAGGTTGGTGCTTGGAGCCCAAAATAAAATTCAGCTAAAGCTTCCTCTTTGGCAAAAAAAAAATAAACAAAAACATATCGAAGTGACTGACGTTCAATTGACGGCGTGCCATCTGACATTTCAAAATACGAATTGCGCATACGCCCCGTTTTAATATGAATGGATTATCGAACTCAAGGAAAACAAACTAACAATGCATAATAAAACACTTATCTGATATAGTATCTGCATTATATCAATAAACAATGGCAAGCTGCCGAATTACAATGCTCCAATGAACCTTTTTATAAAGTTTGTCTTTCATTGTGGTACAACAAATACAACTTAAACGCTTCACTTAGCTGAGAGAAAACGAACTAAGCTTCTCTCTTTCTCTAAATTTGTTTTGCAATAAACCCAATGCAAGTGTTTGGCTGTTTGGAATGTGCGAAGCCTCGCCAACACATATATTATGCTTAAATGATACCAATATAAACAATTAAAGCATTTACTTTTTATGGCAGCTGTTGCTTTTTTTTTAATATTTGATTTGATTTTGCTTTTGAATTTTGCGTTTGATATTATTTGCACAGCCAATTAAAACGCATTGGAAAATGAAAGTGTTGCCGCATTGTAATTGCAATCTATTGTTCACTTTTCAATTGGATATAGTTATGCATTGCAGACAGACTGTTTACTTTTTTGTTGCTTTTGTTGCCCTTTCGCTGCGCTTTACGTAAGTGACATTGAAGGCAGCGGCTAATTATGCAATTATAATACTTTACTTGAATCCAGTCTTTAAATTAACGGAAACTCAATGGAAATTTTACAAAAGACTGTAGCTGTAGTTTACAAAAGCACAACGAAACGTTTACAGCTTTCGACATTATCAATGGTGGATTGTAAAATAATAATATTTATGGTCATTTTTATTTAATTGACAAATTTTATTTTGTTTGTTTGGGCTTTGATAAAGACTTGCAACTATCATTATGAAGAAAGTTAAGCATTCAGATAAGCATCTTATAGTTTATACTCGTATATATGCACGAGTTTTATGTTGATATGATGAGTTGTAAGATTACGACTATAATAACAAATAATCACAGATCAGCTTGATTTGGGAGATATAGGCACCCGTTAAACTCATCTTAAAATGACTTCATAACATTCGTGGCAATAATTTAAATGCACTTAGACAGAACTTCGCATTTATATTTGAATATTTTATGGCATTTTTTCATATTTTAAATTCTATTCAAATTTAAAATTTTTCCTTTAACAAAACCATTTTCACTTTTACCTTAAAAACAGCTTAGCCATATCTACAGCTTTAAAAGTCACAAAAGTCTATGTCTAGAACACTTTCTACAACCAAAACTAGTTGCAGCATTGAATGCGTTTCTTTTTTGTCGCCAATTGATTCAATAAGTGATGGCCAAATGCAAAAGTAACGTTAATCAATCAATGCTTTTATGTGGTGGGCGTGAGGTGCAGTTAGGTGTACCTCCAAAAAAACTCTTCGAATTGCGGTATGCGTGCCGAAAATGTTAAGCAAGTGAAGAACTCAACGTACCGCACCAGCGAGACACATTTCTCTTCGGCGTTCAGTGACTTTTTCAATTGTGGCACAAAAAACATTATTCATCATTTTTAAGAATGTTGCGTCTTTTGGGTGTGTTTATTAGCAAATTCTTGCGTTTGTTAAATTTTGTTGTGAAATTTACATAATTATGTTATCATTTGTTTGCTTCTTTTATTTAAAGGGGGAAAAGATACACACAAAACAGAAACTGAAGTGTCCATAATGAAAAGAGCCAAACACTGGCTGATTATTACAGCGACAGGTGAGTTGAATGCTTAAGGGAAAGGGTTATTCCGGCACTGCAATAACTTAATCCGTTGCTTTGCACTTGTCTCGAACTGGATTATGCGGCGATACAAAAATACAAAACAACATAAAATCTCAACAAAAAAAAAATACAACAACAAAAAACAGTTGCTACTAGTTAGTGCTGCTGGTGTTGTGTGATATAACGTCCGATACGAGTGCAAGTCGAGCGCTAAAAACTGCTTCGATTATGCAATTAAACATACACCAAAACCTGATGCAGTTTTTGCATTACATTTAAGTTTTAATAATATTCACTCCTCTTTAATTTTACTTACAGTCCTGTTACTGGGCCTGATTGGCTACACGGATGCCGCGCTGCCTTTCAAAAAGGTTTCAATTGCCAAAACACCCGCCTATACAACCACAACAACTAGCACAACAGCTGCACCTAATCAAGAATCTGATACAGAAAAACATGATGAAGAGCTGCCACAATCCACGGGCGAAGCTGAGGGGAGCAAGGTGAGGAAATGCGATTATTGATCAAAATTTCATAGCAAAAGTTTCGGTAGTTTTTTAGTCATGTTATCATAATGATTTCTGTTCGGATTGCATGAACATTTTCTCATCTGACTTTGTTATTCTGTTTTCTTTTGACATTTTTAGCCGTCGGACAATACAACGCTGACGAAAAACTCCAAATTGACAGGCATTCCCCAAATTGATTATATCTGGGATCCAAACTTGCCACGAGAGCTGAGAGGGTAAGTTAAAGAAAATCTGTATAAACTTATAGCTAAGTACAAGCTTTTCACTTCTTTCATAACACAGTTTCAATCTCTCGACGTACCCTTTCCTGTCCACTGTTCCACCCATGGATGAGATTCATTTCAAATGCGAGGGTCTCCACGATGGTTTCTATGCATCCATTGAGTACAAATGTCAAGTAAGTTTTACAAAAACCTTAACTAAACAAACGAAACTATCATAAACAGAGGATTATTTGAACTAGGGCAAATTATATATGCTGTTGCCTGTTTGTTGACCTTGTGTTCAACAGCGCAACGGGGCATGGATAATGTGACTTGGTAGAGGGGATGAGGGGTCAGCCAAGTTGAACAGTTACCACGTAATTCACATCCAGTAATTTCTCTTTTGTTTTTTTTTTTTTCTTGCCACCGTCTTGTGGCTTACGTGCCCAAAAGCGAAGCCAAAACGAAAAAAAATTTAACATAAAAAAAACAAAAAACAAACTTGTCTGCATGTCGATCTTGACCTCAAATTGCAATTTTGTTTGTGCCAGCCAAAGAGACGTTAAACAAACGCTCTTCATATCTTTTTAAGGGGTATTTTCAATTAGGTTTAACGTTTGTACTAAGAGATATCTTAACACTTACAGATCTATCATCATTGTGTTTATGGCATAAGACACGATTTTCTGTGTGCCAATTTTACAGCCTTTGATCAAAAGACTTTCATTTGTCATTTTGCCTCCGATGTGGACTGTGAGGGTTCCCAAAAGTATTGGAACAGGTGAGCAGCTTTTGACTTTATTCAGAGTCTTAACTCAACTCACAACAAACTTATTCTTGTACAGAAATGATGCTCTGTATATGGCAACGACGACATCCTCGACAAGCACCACTACAACACAAGCACCACCCACACAACCAGCACCGCCCCGGCGTCGTCAACAGCGGCCCTATCATCGACGC
Source organism: Scaptomyza flava (assembly GCA_030179655.1). Taxonomy (NCBI): domain Eukaryota; kingdom Metazoa; phylum Arthropoda; class Insecta; order Diptera; family Drosophilidae; genus Scaptomyza; species Scaptomyza flava. The sequence goes on from JARNME010000404.1 coordinate 10,648,476, forward strand.
CGTCCCGTAGATGATTATTATTATGAGGATGAGCTCGAAGATGACTACTATGAGGAGCGTTTGCCGCGCCGCAAGCCCCGTCCACGTCCTCGCAAGCCACAACTGGACTACGATGATGAGTACGATGATAAGGAGAAGCAAGCGCCACGCCGCAATCCCAATCGTTATAGAGACGAGGATGAGCTACTCGACGAGGATTACGATGACCGACACAATCGTCCTGGAGCACGACGTGGCAAACCCACATCGGCAGCAGGGGGTGGACGTGGTAAGGGAGTGAAACGAAAGCCAGGACGCGTGGAGGAAAGACGCAGCTTTAATGAGGAACGTGAAGAGCCAAGACGCGCAGTGGGAAGACGTCGCAGCAATGAGAAGCGCACCACACCTTCCACCGCTGCCGTCCTCGATGAATTGGATGAGTATGAGAAACCCTACGGTCTGGATCAAGAGGAGGCAGCCGAGGAGCAAACACCTCAAAAGGTGAAGACGACTCCGAAGCCCCTAGCCGAGTTTGTTACCCCTAAGGCAGCGGCTGCATCCGTCTATGCTCGACCACGAGCACCACCCCGCATCGCACGTCCCGTACCCATTAATGAGAAAAAGAAGTTCTCCTACCCCGTACAAAAGAACCCTGCCGCTGAGCAGGAGGAAGAGGATTACTATCAAGATCGCGACCAACACGAAGACGACTATGAGCAGCCGGCACAGCCCGCACGGAATGCAGCACGTCGACGCACTGCAGCTCCCAAGGAGCAAAAGCCAACCCGCTCCACACTGCGCAAGCCAGTGACAGATAAGAAGACCCTGCTCGAGGATCAGGATTACTCCGAGGACACACCACGCCGAAAGCGTCCGTTGGCCAGCAGAGCTCGCACGCCGGCACCTGCAGCAGATGAAGACTTCGTCGACGATGTGGATTACGACGAGGAGCCCAAGGTGCCAGTGAAAACGCAACGTTTGCGCAACAAATCAGCACCAGCGGCAGCACCGGCAACAGCAGGACGTAAGCCGGCTCCACGTCCTAGAAAACCCATAGTACAAGAAGTCGATGAAGAAGAGGAGGTGGAGGTTGCCGAGCAACCTATCAGTGAAGAGCCAGTGGAACAGCCACGTGTGCAGCCAGCACGCACAAAAACCAACTCCTTATTGGGTGTAAGTCCTGCGCGGCGTAATCAAAAACTAGCGATTGCCAATCGTCAACGAGCTGCTTTGGCCGCTTCGAAAACAACAACCACTCAAGCACCCGCCCTGCCAGAAGAGCCAGCAGCGCCGGAGGAGGAGCAAGTAGATTTAGAGGAACCACTGGCCCCATCCGCACCGGTTAAGCCACATCGACCCGCATCGGTACGTGTGGTGAAACGTCCATTTTTGCCATCGCGTGGCGGCAGTCCCTATTTGCCACGCGGCCTACAGCCAGTGGGCGTGGCAGTGAGGCCACAGCTAAGCAGCGAGGCAACACGCACCACAGACAGCACGCCTATCGACATGGGTTCGACCATATCGGGCGTGCGACTGCTGGAGCATGGAGCGCCGCTGCTGCGAGGCAGCAATAGTGATGAAAGTAACGCCGAAGATGAGGATGATGGCGACGATGGCATTGAGCTGCCGGCACCATCACCAAATCCAGTGCGCACCACATTGCCGCCACGCAGCCCGCTGCCAGTAACGCCAAGACGGCCAACCGAGCCACCGCAGCCAGTTAAGCTCAATCTGGACGAACTCTATGAGAACGACTACGATGTGACGCTGAACGATGCGCTTGATCCCACGCTTAAACCGCTTACGCCACTGCATCATTCACATCAGCAGCATTTGCAGCAGCAGCAACAGCAGCAGCAACAATTGCATCATCAACACCATTCAAATTATCAGAGTCGTCCCTATGCCAGTGCATATGTGGCTCCACCAGCCAATCCATTCGCTGGACATAATAGCAACAGCTATCAGCATTATCAGAATCATTCGCCTTCATCATCAGCCATTGCATCCGCTTCGCAGTCACAGTCTCAGTCCCAGTCACAGCAATCGCCAGTGAACTATCATAGTGATTCCTATTTCTCATCGACAGATCTACGCCGGCGAGCGGTTGTCCCGGCGCAGAACGCGCGTTCACATCGACACGAATACACTGCCGGAGGCAGAGGCGTAGGTGGAGTGATCAGCAGCAGCAGTAATCAACAAATGGGTTCACGACTTGCCCAGCATTTCTATGATGACCTTGCATATTAGTCGCGCTAACAAGTCTGTATAAAACAAAGGTAAACCCTCAAAAATATCCTATGTCAACGATCATTTCTTATCAATTAAATTTCTTTCTTGCAGTTTCTTCAGCTGTATATATATAATACTTTTCAAAAACAAAAACAACTACTAGATGACCTTACAGATGCCCAGTCAAATTTTTTTCAAAACTATTCTTTTTATATAAACATATTTTAGTTCTCTAGCCGCAAACTATTTTTAATGGTTTTTCTCCTTTAGTTCAAGTTTAAGCGGACAAAATTTAGAAAAAATTTAATTTGCGCTTAACTTCAACATAAAACAGGAAAATAACAAAACAAAAAATTAATTATATACATTTATATATGTATGTATTATATACATTGTATAATACTCAATTGTCGTGATAGTAGCCGAGAAAAAAGTAACCTTTCAAGTTATGTCTGCTAATTTTTATGTAGTACACAAACAACAATCAACAAGAACAAAACAATTAATCAACCGCCGCTGCACTTAGCTAAATACTACAACAATGCGGATCAAACTATAAAAATTTGAAAAATTAAAATGAATATCAAAAACAATAAAAAATTTAATTTAATATAGTATGCAAACATTTTGTGTACGCGTAATATTTAAGCTATATTCTAGGCTCAAGTCGAGTGCTTAAACAAAATTAAAAATATAATACAAAAACAACTAAAAGAACTGAATAACTTTTTGTACTTGAACTTACATTCAGTCCGATTGCGTTGCAGTTGATCCCAGACAGCTTTTTAGCGCCTCTGTTTCTTCCTCCAAATGATCCAGTTTTTTCATTAAAATAATCTAAAAAGGCAAGCGTTGAAATTTTTGTGGAATTTGCAAAATATTTATAGTCAAACCTTTGCTGCCGATATCATTTCAGTGGCCACTTTGAGTGGCATAAATTCAACAGCTTTGACCAATGCCATGGGACGCGTTTTTGCCACATCCTCAATGGTTCTAAATCCAGCAGCAAAAAGCTGCTTTGCGCGATTCTAAAATGATAAGAAAAATTAATGTTTAACGCTTAAGTAAAATAAGTTCAATAACTTACAATCTTAACGGCGGGCAGCTCCAGCAGTGGTTCTAACTCTATGGTGCCACATCGATCCATTTTATGATTGACGCGTTCAAACAGAGGCTTATAGCACCAGAACGCATCCAATTGCTCGCACAGACGCACAATAGCGCTGGCAGCCGCCGAACACTGACTAATGAGCTGTTGCAGCGTGCCCCTCTCAATATTATACTTATTGGCGACGCTCGGCAGTGGCAGCAGCGCCAATACATCAGCTAATATGAGCACTTTGTACAAACGATTGAGCTGCAATGCAAGCGGACCTTGCACGGACTGCGTCTTGGCCAGACGGGCAGCGTGCGCTTCCGTAAAGCCCAACTGCTTGAACAGTGCCTGTGTATGCACGGGCAGTAATGTGTATTCCCGAAAGAGTATGCTGGCATCAGCTGGAAAGAGCTCATCGCCTCGCTCATTGGAATTGAAGCAGACAAGCAAATAGAGCAGATGCACATAGCTGGTAAGGATGAGCTGCTGCTGTGCCTGCTGAAGCTCTTTGTGTATGGCAAAGGCTCGTTTGTAATCAATGCCTGCTTTAAAGGCGGCACGTCCAATGCTGGTCAGTTGAAAGCGCGTCGATTGGCTTATTAACAGTCGGCGATCGGGTGCAGTCCGACTGCTCGAGTTGATGTCTTGTGTGGTCATAATATCCGAGCTATTTGGCTTGCATTTTAGCTCACTTTCGCTTAGCTGAAGCACCTTGTTCTTGAACATGTCACGCAGAATGCGCAGCACGAGCTCATCAACAGCGACTTCCAAGGCACCTGCTTGCACTGCCAACAATGTGCTGTTGACCAGACGATTCAGGTCACGTCGGCAATCGGCTAATTTTAAGCCAATAACACTAAGGATTAAAGACTTAAAACAATTTTAGCTTGGAAAATGTTTGATAAGATTATTGAAGCTGCTAAATTTACCTGCAAACCAACAGCTTCCAGCTGATCCAGTGAACTCAGCGCCTTATCCATGGGCGAGAACAGCATCTGACCCACTTGCAGGTTATCTTTGCTTTGCGTAATAAGTATACTCTCGCCCGCCTCACCTAAGCCAGCGCGACCAGCGCGCCCAACCATTTGTTTATACTTGCACAACGTCATAAACTCCTGACCCACATAGGGTGCACGTATAATCACACGCTTGGCGGGCAGATTAACACCAGCGGCCAGTGTGGAAGTGCAACATATGACTGTGATGACGCCAAAGCGATAAGCGGTCTCAATATACTTGCGTTCGTCCGTGGTCAGGCCGGAATGATGATAGGCAATGCCATACGGCAACGTTTTAGCAAGCACAGGACTCAGTATGCCACACATCTGGTCCAGCGCTTTCATCAGATCGGCTTTTTCGCTCTGGCGATGCTCAAAGAACTTTTGCTTGGGCACAATACGACTGAGTAGCAGTGCCACGTTCTCACAGTTCTTGCGCGTGGGACAGAAAACTAGACAGCAATGCTCTGGCGCGCATTCGCTTATCAAACCTGCCAAATGATCAGGATCGGCACGTTCCACAGCGGCGCTGTACTGTTAACAAACAAAAAGGGTTATTCCTTGCTGTGGCTTGTAGCAAAATATACTCACACTATAGCTGACGGTGCGCTGTGGCACAAAAATCTCCTCGAGCGTTTGCCCACCTGCATTGATTTCCAGCAAATCTTTGCCACATTTTATGTACTCTTTGAGCTCTACTGGGCGAAAGCCGCGCGTATAGACATCAGCGTTGAGAAAGGCCGAGATTTCGTTAAGATTGCCAATGGTAGCGCTCATGCCGACAATTTGAATGTTGGCTGTAAGGCAGGTAAATTATTTATACTACTTATAAAAGTGTGTCGACTATGCAATATAAATACCGTTAAGAAACATAACCTTTGTCAGGAATGCCTCAAGCGTGGCTCCACGTCCTCGTTCGCCAATCAAATGCAGTTCATCTACAACCACTAGGCCAATCTCATGTGGTCTTTCTGCATCAATTAGACTGTCCATAAGCACTGCGCCCTTCTCAATGGACGCGATAAACAGGCTGCGTCGCTTCCGTTGCGGCTGTGGCGGACATTTTCCCTTGCCCGCTGTATACTCATCAACAATAAAGTCCATCGCAATGGCAAAGGGCGACATGGCACTGACCTTCTCCTGCACAATAGACACATAAGGCAATATAAAGAGCACATTGCGCTCGCGGCAGAGCAACTCTCGCAGCATTAAGATTTCGGCAACTAATGTTTTGCCCCCGCTGGTGGGCAGTGCATAAATAAGATTCTTGCGCTGTTGTATAGCGGGCAGATTAAGACACTCGTCCTGCCACTCTAAAAATATATTTTTGATTAGAATTAGCTGAAGATTGCGTCTCAAACTCACCATATAAACTTGTAATGCCCTTGTGCTCGAATATTAAATTCTTTACTCTTTCAGGTAGGCCATAGAAATTGCCTTTACTGGGAAAATTATTGATTTGTGGCTTCTTGACGACTTCGAATTCGGCAAACGCTTGCGTCTGCCAGTCGAGTTGATCGAGCGCCGCCAGTTCGTGCTGTGTGTGGAGCACGGACCGATTTTTAAGCGTCTCATAAGTCTCATATTGTGTGCCTTGCACAATTCCATCTAATATGGACTTGGATATGAATGACATAGAAGTGGACATTGACATGGATTCTTCCTTCGTTTGTGTAGCGAGCATTTGTGAACTTTCTAGCGACTTGGGTATCTTAAAGACCATTGCATCCATAAAGAGTTGAGTGTTTTGTGCAACTGGATCGCTGTAATCATCGGCACCATGGAAAATATCATCCATTTCGGCCATACTCAAATCCTGCAGATCAATATCCTTAAAGCTTTGCACATTTTGGCCGGTCTGGGCAATTCGAACTTTTGGGGGCGCTTCGTCTGTGCTGGGAAGCGATATCTCACCAAAAAGACTATCATCAGACCCGCTCTGTTGAAATTTGTTGCTGATTTGACTACTGAAAGGTGCGGAGACAACAGCATCCTGTCCACTAAATAATTCTTCCAGTTTGGCATGGGAAAAGAAACTGGCGTCGTTGTCCGGCCAAAATATGCTTTCGCTCATTTGCATGGTGCTGGCACCGCTAGTACACTCACTACAGATACGTTTTGCATTTTTATCATGATCCGGTGTTAAATCCTTACATCTTTTTTGCTTGTCCGACATTATGCTTACAATACATTTATCAAATGCAACGCGCCAAAAAATGCAACACAGCTGTTTTTGACAGTGCTGCCACCTATCAAGTGCATTGTTTTTATTTGCGTTGCCAGAAAATGAAACTATAAATATTTTGCACAAATTTTACAACCACTTGTGTGTTTCTTTTTTACACCACCACTTGTTGATTCATATTCTCTACTCAACAACTTGTTGATTCATTAATATAACCTCACTGATGAAAATATTTTAGGTTTTTACACACTAATTACATATGTTAACACAATTGTCTTGTCTATTTGCTTTTATCGCAAATAATTGCACAGTTATTAAATCCATGTACATTAAGATAAATTAAAATACTTTGCAACATCGCTTTAGTTTTTATTTTGTTAGCTTATTTTTATGAACGCAATACATTTTCTTGAATACTCTAATGGCGGAATGTACAGTTATATACCATTTATGAAGTGGTGAATATTGCTGCAGGTACCTCAAAAAGCAATATAGGACTAAAAATTCCAGTTATTAAAGAGCCTGGTCACACTAACATTTACAGTTTTAACCATGTTGAGCGCATCAACTTTATTTCGCATTTGACGTCTAGACTTGTGCATTTACTTCGAAATTAATGCAGTTTAATTCGCTTATGCAATGGACGCACGTGATGGTTACTGGTACCTGGAGCATATAAGCTCCAGGAGAAGACTAATTTTGAGATCCGGCGAAAATTTGGTGGGTAGACACTCCGAATGCAAGTTGGTATTATGTGGTTACGAGTTTCTGTCTCGCCACCACGCCAAGTTCTTTGTCAACCAAGAAAATCAAGTTATCCTAAAAGACTTGGTAAGTTGTCCTATATATTAATATTTATTCAGTTATGTTATGAACGGGATTATTGTGGCCATCAACAGGAAGCACCAAATGGCGTGTTTGTAAATAAAAGGAGGCTCAGAGACCAACAAAATGTTATACTTAATCCTGACGATATAATCAGCCTTGGAGTTGTAATCGCACCTAAAACTGTGCCTCGAAGCTATGCCATTTTTAAACTTAAATTTATGGGCTCTGATGAAGAGGACATTGTCCTCATATCGGATGACGAGGATGGGGACAGAAACCCGCCCATGGCACTCAATATGGCCAATGAAGGTAACATCAATGATGTTAAACAGGAAGAAGAAGACAACAAAAACATCAATGATGTTAAACAGAATGGAGCGGAGAACAACAACTTCGATGATGTTAAAAAGGAAGAAGCAGAGGACAACAACAATGTTACAGTAGCAGATAATGACGGCCCAACTAATTCAAATGGAAATGCAACTGAAAATGCTAATGAAAATGCAACTGAAAATGCAACGGAAAATGCTACTGAAAATGCAACTGCCAAACGCGGAATACACTTGCCACAGATTCCAAATGTTAAACAAGAACATCTATCGCATGTATCCAGAGAAATTGAAAACATCTTTGGCGAGCCGGATGAAGAGTTTCTTGAAACGGTGTTACATGTTAATCCCTATGTGTACAAGCAGCTAAATAATAATAATAATATTTCCACATCTGGCGAACAAATACGTGATGGCGATATAATTGAACTACCTGAGGAGCCTAGCAAAACGGTCAACACCCCGCAGGATACCCCGCAGGAACCTAACCCTCCATCGCCACAGTTAACTGGCTCTCCAGAAACAGATACAGCTATTTTGAATAACGACAATGACTACGATGAGAACTTTGCCTTATCGCAAGCCGTTCTGCGCGAGATGAAAGAAGAGATGGCTGAAGTTAGCGATCAAAGCGGGGAGGAGCTTGAGAACCAGGACGATGAAGATTTTCTCCAACAACCATCATGGGTTAAAACAGAAATAGCCACTCAAATCGATGAAGATGAAATAATACTTATTGAGGACGACGACGATGAACTTTACAGCAAAGTAGCCGGTTGGTCATCAAAGCTGCTGTCGCAAGTTTATCCACTAGACGTGGAGGATCAGGATGATGGCAATGAAGAGGCTCAGCAATTGTTCAATGAAGTCGATTTAGATGATGACAACGCAAGTCAGTGTTCAGAGTTGCCTATTTTTGTTCAAAATAGATCTAAAGCAATGCGCATTGAAAGTAGCTCCAGCGAAGATGAATCTGAAGCTCTTACCACAGGTAAGTAGTTTTATCGTTTTGTTTATTCAAAATGTAATAAATTTTAATTTCTTACAGCTAAAAAGGTGACACCGCAGAAGTCCATACTACGCAGATGCCAAGTGCGTCTTAAATCGATTGATGTGTCGCAATTTCAACAAAACGATTGTCCTGATTTCATACCAAATGATACTGAAATGAAATCCAAAATGCGCCAGCGATGCAAATCTATGGCTGACCGCTCCGATTTAGATACCAACAATCACATAGAGCTTAATGTCGTTTTGGAACCATCAACTTTACAAAGTGCTGAAACTAATGCAAAAACACCCAAGAAAAAGTCTTCACCGCGTAAGCGTAACAAGACTTGTTCAGAACGCTCGGAGAAAAGAACGCCAACTGAACAATCAGATCAATTTGAGCATGAAACGCCATCGAAAAAGCGCAGTTCACGCCTTCGAAATAGATCGAAATCTTGTTATATGCAGAGTCCCTTCGATTCTGCATCAACACCATCAAAAATATCAACTGACGATGAACAAATTGAAAAGGAATTGTTAGCAGAATTAACTCCAAAAAAACGTAGTCCTTTTACGCAAACAAGGCCAACAAAAAGATCCATAGAAGACCCTCAGACACCAAACAAGCTTTCAGGAGAAAAGACATCGACGCCCAAACTTACTTCACTACAAGAAGTCATTCGCGCTTGCAAAAAGATCCAAATCTGTTATGTGGAGACCCTCGACTTCGTCAACATTCCACATCAAAGTCCAACAGAAATTTTAGAAAAACAGAAGAAGCTGTCGGCAAAAGACACATCGACGCCCAAACTTACTTCACCTACTAAAAAAGTCAGCTCGCGCTTGCAAAAAAGATCAAAATCTTGTTATATGGAAAGTCCCTCAACGTCACCAACAAGGCCACAAGAAAGTACATCTCAAAATTCAGCCAAACCAAACAAGCTGCATGCTGAAAAGAATTCTGTGCCAAAACGCACTACACCTACTAAGAATGAAAGTCCGCGCTTGCCAAACAGACGCAAATCTTGTTATATGGAAAGTCCCTCGACATCGAACACTACCACAACCATCGACAAAAATGAACAACCCTCAGAGGAATCAGCTAAATTAGTGCCGGTATCAGAGCCCGAACCAAACATTAAGAAACCACTCAACAGATCGATGTCACTTTATAAAGATCGGCCAATGCTATCATTAGAAAAGTCCGAACCTTCAACTTCAAATTGCAATGAGAACATTCTTGGACCAAAGATCATTGCTGCCCCACATTTACCGAGCGGGCGTGGAAAACTTCGCGCCGTTTCAGCTGTAAGCAGCGAAAATAGACGCAAAAGTGATATTCTAGAGCGACAACGCTCAACCGATTATCAGGAACAGATGAAAAAAAAGTGGTACCAAAAGCCAAAGGACAAGAAACTCGAGTGCGAGCAAATCAAGGAAAAGCGTCGAGAGGAATTAAAAAAGATTGCCGAGAAACCCAAGGTGGTCGCCGATCCCAATCCTACCACTGAGCCCAAACGTAAGCAGACTGGTGTGCCCACATTGGGCAATTGCAATAGGGGAGAGTTTCTTACAACGGAAGTTTTGCCACCAATACCAAAGAAGCCCAAGCTTGATAAGACCCCTACCAAGCCGCCCATGCGTCGTGTCACCATAGACTCTTTCTCACAGCAGCTAAATGCCGCCGATTTAATGAAGAGTCCTCCGACACATTACAGTCGACTGCCAGAGCGCAAGGATGCACAAATGGCTCGCAATCAGAGAACCTGCAATCGCGTTACTTTTGCACAGATGGAACGCAATTTCGATGTTGGCCAGCAGATCGATAAGCGTGTCAAAAAAAGTAGACATGTTCACTTTAACGATAATCTTGAAATCAAGTATATTGAGCGGATTGGTAGAATGAAAGTAGGCTCAAAGAAGGACACCCAAAAGCTATCGCTGAGCACGTATAAAGAGCGTCGCGAATGGGCACAGCGACGCGGTAAATTGGATAACTTTAGCGATTTGATAATGGGCAACATTCTTAGTTGGGCCAATCAGTGGCTTCAACTGCGCTCTGCCGACGCCGTGGCCGCATCTGAAGTCCTCTTACCCATTCCGGAAGAGTTTGATACCATTCAACAATATAGAGAGTAAGATTCTTTATAATATTTTGTGTAATATAAGTTGTTTACATTGATACAAATCTATCTAGAACCATCATTCCTCTAATGAAGATGGAACTGCTCGCCTCTATTGAACGCGACTATGAACTATCCATAAACACCTTTGAGGTCAATTTAAAGACAGCTTCAGAAGACAACCAAAGACATCGACCACGCTTTGTGCTGACCACAACATGTAAGCAATTTTATTCACATTATTAATTCATCACATTATATCATTCATTCTCTTATTACTTGTACCAATATTAAGACAATCGGAAGCTTGAGACGAAAATGGCCCTATTTACCATATATAGTGGCAAAACTTTAAAGAAATCATTTGCATGTATGCCACGCCATCCGACACGCATATCCGGTAAGAATAAGTTATTTTGATATATTACAGACATCTAAATAACTTGTACCTTCTTGCAGTTGACAGTTATGAGCTTTGCTTTGAAATTTTAAAACAAAAGGACATTACTCTGGAGATATTGAACGGTATTAAAACTTTGACTGTGCGCCCTGTGGTGGACAGCATACGAGTAGAAATGGGTGCATTCAATGCCGTTTATTTAATGTCCCGATCGCCACTCGCTCATCGTATTCTAAAACCCAGCGGAAATGTATTATCGTTTGACAACAAATTATTGCCACAAGCGAAATACAAAGGCTATCAAAAATTAAATGAAAACCAGCTTGCTGCTTGCCAGCGCACTTGGCTTCGTATGGTTGAAGACTCCACGCCCAGTATCACGCTAATACAAGGTCCACCAGGCACTGGTAAATCCGTAGTTATTTCCAATCTAACTTTGCAGTGCTTGTACGGCGACAGCCACCCAATTCTAGACCGCAAGATTCTCATATGCGCGCCAAGCAATGCGGCTGTGGATATTATAACGTTGTCTTTAAAACGTGCACGCCAAAACATGACTCATGATAAGTTTGAGTTGCTGCGCTTTGGCTTATTCGACAAAATGGATGTGAGAGTGCGAGAATTGACGCTTAACCAATATCTAAGCAAGAAGCGCGAAGAAAAGCGCAAACGCCTAACTACCGAAAATATTATAAATCTCACAAAAATGCAAAATCAGCTTAAATCGGAAATAGCTGATCTTAAAAAACTTTCTGGCCAAATGAATTATATGCAGCATAAACTAAATACCAAGGAGCGGGAGTTGCGTCTAATTAGCGAGCAACTTAATCCACCGCTGACACCACGCGAAGAGCACGAATTCTCTGTTATGTACGTGGAGAGCGCTAACATTGTGTGCACCACACTCTCCAGTTGCGTCAAGTTGGCCTCTTTAATAGACTACTTTGACACATGTATTATTGATGAGGCAACACAGTGCACAGAGCCATGGACGCTGTTGCCATTACGCTTTGGTGTACGCAGTCTTGTTCTGGTGGGCGATACCCATCAGCTGCCAGCTACAGTGCTGTGCCAAAGAGCAATTGACTTTGGTCTTGGAAAGTCAATGTTCGATCGCATACAGCGTAGTTTGGAACAGCATGAAAATGGGCCGAGTGACAATCCTTTTGGGCACACTCAGATCTTTAAATTAACCATGCAGTATCGCATGCATCCAGATATTTGTAGATGGCCAAATAGCTATTTCTATGAAAATCAGCTGGTCAATGCCGACCTGACGGCGCATTTAGTAGCACCATTCATACCATACTGTGTTATCAATTTAAGTTATACGCAGGACACCAACGATGCTAACAATCGCAGCATAAGCAACGATGAAGAGGCACTTTTTGTGGCCAAGTTGCTCGTTGAGATGGACAAGCACATGTCCGCCAACCACTTTAGATATGGACTGATAACGCCTTATAGCAATCACTGCTCTGCACTGAGTCAGGTTATACCCAGCCATATGAAAATTGTACCGCAAACAGTCGATGCGTATCAAGGCCAGGAGCGGGATGTTATTATCTTATCAAATGCAAGAACGCGCGGTGCCGGCTTCCTAAGCAACTATCAGCGCCTTAATGTGGCCATAACAAGACCAAAACGCTGCCTTGTCATCTGTGGCAATTTTGACGACCTACAGGTAAGATTCTTTTATTTATAATACATTGTGCTTTCATTAAAAATTTTTGACTTTTCAACAGTCCGTACAAATTTGGGGACATTTACTGGACGATGCGCGCAATCGCAACATCTATTTTGATCTGCAGCGCAGCGATGTTCTCGATTTAAATAAAACTCTGATCAGTAAGATGCTGGTAAAACCAATTAAGGTTTCAGATTAATCTTACTCGCATTTCATATATACATTTAAACATTCATTAATTCACCTAATGTGCCATTGATATACATACAAAATTGTATGTATGCAAACCCTTACTTTTATAATGCACTTGTTAAATCAGCTGCTGAACCAGAAAAAAATTTGGTTATTCTTTGGATTATAACATTTCATAATACATTTCATATTTTTCATTTTAATTATAATTTTTTTATAACATCCATAAAGACTTGGCTTATATCTAAAAACAATTTACCTCGACTCTAAATTGAATTGAATGAGTCAACGGAATTTTTCATTTTAAATAATATTTCACATTTGAAACGATATACTGAAATATCAATATGTTAAGTGTGTCAATCAAAAATAAAGATTCAGTTTGAAGAACTGCAAATAAAAAACAATGTTTTTACTACTGTTCATATTGCACTAGAAATAATAATAAAAAATTTAAAAGTCTTTAGATACTTGATCGTATGAACATTGTTTAGTTAAAAAACTAAAATGCTTTAAATAAATTTATTTACTAGAGAGCAATTCACAATCTAAACACTGACTAAACTCGGCTCAGAAGCGTGGAGCTCTTTGAAATAAATAGTAAGTTAATTAGTACACATATAGGTATGTATATATTTACTAGATATTTATATATGTTTGCATATGTTTTTGTAAATTTACACACAGAGACATCAAAACATTAAGTTCATAGGATAACTTGCTTATGTTACTTTGCTTTTCACTTGCTGTGTAACCAGCAATTTTAAGGAGATTAATTCGATTACGTTAAAAGTTATTCTCATAATGCAATCATATGTTTAGTAAAATTAATGGAATCGCTTAAGAACAAATCACCGGTTAACGGATTGCAATTGCACAATATAATGCCATCATCGTAAAATTAATTATAATAAGAATAGTCGTAACTGAAATAACTTAAAATTGTAATAACAACAAAGTTCTAAACTATAAACTAAAAACATAACAAAAATTATGCTCAAAAATTATAACTATTCTTACATTGTTCGATTCCTGTGAATCGTTTTTTGGGGACTTAACAGCATCCGAGTAGTACTTGCTATATTTTCTTTTACAGATATAAATAGATATATATATATATACATATATATATATCTATACATATATATATATGCATATGTATATCTCAATTTCTTTTTATGACTATAGCAAACAGTTGTTGTCCATTATTTTAGTTAAGCGTATCGCCAAGTGAATCCTTTAACGACTGATAGATTTGGTATTGTTGATCTGGTTTTAAATTATAAATCTGCAAAGAAAAATAAATACAGATTAATAAAATATATAAAACAGATTAAAGGGGTTGACTGACCTGCGTCAAGAGTTTTGAGGGAGACGGAGTTCTAATAAAGCTCGAGATATAAACGTTGACAAAGGTGGCCATCAAGAACTGACAGTCGAAGCGATCCATAATTCCTCCATGTCCAGGAATCATGTCACCAAAGTCCTTAGCAGACAGGAAAAATATTTAAAATGAAGCTAAAGTCGGAGATCATACAAATCACTTACCTTTATTTTAAATGCGCGCTTAAAGCCCGAAGCAAAGAATCCACCGAAGGGTCCAATTATGGAGCTGAACATGCTGAGCGAAATCGAGTGCCAGATAAATGGATACATGCTCAAAGATTTGCCAATTCCAAACTAAAATAACAAATCGATAGTCATTAGGGAAGCCCTATTAGGGTGTTTGTGTATGTGTGTTTTTGCTTACCAATTTAAGGCTGTATTCCTGAGGCGTAAACAGATAGCTGGGCACACAGGACATTGTCATACGACCTTGTTCCTCCGAATATTGTATGGGGCAGATAAAGTATTGGTAATTGCACAGAAAATAAGAGAATAGTATGCCAAAGATAACAGTGGCAAAACCACCACCGACAAAGCCCTCCCAGGTTTTCTTGGGGCTCAACTTGATGAGGGGTGTGCGTCCAAAGAAGAAACCAAATACATATGCCATGACATCATTGCACACAATCATCGAAACGGGCACTATAAACCAAATTAGACCCTCGAATATATTCTGTATAATTAGATAGCTTTGGGTGACGACAATTAGCAGTGAGACGTGCGTCCAGGCAAATAGGCTGAACTGCTTGATATAATATTTCTTCACCAGCGAGAGCACGAACCAAACAAAACCAACGATATACAATGCAAACGATAGAAATCGATGATAGGTGACTAAAAACTTCAGGTATTCCTGCACAGCAACGAAAAATAGAACACGATTAGTTGCACTTAATGACATAAGGACTGTGTAAACACTTACCACCCGATTAATGACCACGCCAAAGTAGTCAACTAGATTTTCGCCATAGAAGAAATAATTGGACGTAAGCAAGAAATACCAGGAGAGACTGCGAAACCAGGGCAGGCCGTGTATGCGATACACTTGATAGCCAATTGAGATAATCTCCTGGAAGCACTTTACCTGAACAAGCAGCGTCTATAAAAATTTAAGATAAGTAGTTAATAGTATGTTATAGCGTGTATCCATTCTCCCCCTTTTTACGCTCACACACCGTAATCATCAAGGCCAATGGACCCCCGTAGATTATTAATGCAAATCCACAAATCATAATCCATGTGAAAATGCCGCGAATGACCCAGTTCTTCCATCTGAAAAATAACTATTGGATACAATGCGTATACACAAATAAACCAAATGCATACAAATTAATACGATTATAAATTACACTATGCAACAAATCACTGGGTATAGTACTTTATGATGGTCATTCAACAGTGACATTTGAAATTGTGAAATTGGATATTTAAAATCAAAATAAAAACTTGGGGAAACAATAATTGCTTTCACCAGAACATTGTATTAGATTACTGTTCTTTTGAATACCATTTAATGTAGTATTTGTAGCCTAATTATGTAGGATTCATATTTTGTTGTATAGTGTAATTTGATAATCTTTGAACAGCACATACATAGCTGTCTTTGAATATTTTTGGAATTTCACTGCTCTTTAAAAGTATGTACATTCAGACATGTATGTTTGTCTACACACACGTACCGATCGGGTAAATCCTTGAGAGCCGAATCTAATATTTCTGGCGTTTTGTCAGTGCCTTGCGGTAAATTCTTCGCCAGCTCCTCAACAAATCTCTCCTCTGGTATTTTCTCCTCCTCTGAATCGACCTGTAAATAGCAAATTGCCACTCAATTATTATTGCGATACATAGAAATATTTCTATTGCGCGAAATCAAAGTCCAATGCCGTCTGCTGCTATTCGGCAAGCAGTATAATCGGAGAGAGTTGAAACTTATTTATCCAAGTTTAACGTACAAGTCTGCAAAACTGTTTGTTTGTTTGTAGTTGGATGTTTAAGGTGGCGTGTTTTTAGGTTTGTCGGGTCTCTGATAACAAGGGATTTACTTGGACCGCAGGGGCTGTGGGGGTTGGTGAAAGAGGAAGCATTTAAAAAACAGACTTTGCTGAGGTGTTTAGTGGGGTCATGATGATGAAATAAGTGTAAGGCACCTTGGGATTGTGGTTGTTGTGGATGCCTTCCGTAATGGGTCACTTAATTGGATTTGTTTGCAAAACACCGGGGGTCATACGCGTTGTATATGTTTATGCGAGTGTGGGTGTTTTATGTCCATGTCGATATGGGATTTGTGTATGCGGAAACGTTTGTTATTGGTTTATCTTCGCTTGCGCCTTTTCCCTCTCTGTGTCTCACGCACATATTCGCTCTCTCTCTCTGAGTAGAAGGCGCTCTTTTACCACCTGCTTGTGCGTCAGAGAATAACAAAAACACTGCACACAGCGCAAAAGATATATACTTTTGTAGTGGATATCTTGTTGTGTTGGTATACATACATTTCACTTCTTTTTTTTGCGCTTCGATGAATAATGCAAATTTCGGAGACGAAGCGAGTAAATGCACCAAGGTATCCAGCAACCATAGAATTTAGTATTTACACTAATTGGCCAGTGAAACTTACATGATCTGAAGAATCAGCTGCACTGCTCGCGGCTGCTGCAGCTGCTTCCTCCGCCTCGTTTTCAGCTGGCTTTCTGCGACGTACATCTGCCATGCTAATACTTCCACTAATTATTAGTTGAATCAAGTGTTTGAGTGTTTACAAAATTGCAGTTGACGCGCAGTTGTCGTGCTGCACAACAGACAAGCACTTAAAAAATAAAACGTCCGTTTTTCTTCTAGCGCACAACACACACACGAGCTAAAGCTACAATCAATTAACTTAGTGTGACCGAATGTAGAAAAGTTTGAAATGTGATAATATATCAGCAGCTATATCGATAAGAAAAATTTAGATAACCACTTGTGTTCGATATAATTCTATGTTGTACAGCACCTTTTTTAGCAAAGGCAAGTGTTGTTGTGTGTATGTGACTGCCGGCGTCATTCGCGAATTGTATATTTATTTTATTCAGTGAAAAATAATCAAGCGAAGTGTAAATCATGGCTGCAGCAATTGACGGCGTCTTGCCAGCAACATTGCAAGAATTGGTTAAAAAGTCAAAAGTGTTGGTTGTGGGTGCTGGTGGCATTGGTTGCGAGGTGCTCAAAAATCTTGTACTCAGCGGCTTTACGGAAATCGAAATTGTAAGTTTAATGAAAAGTTTTAGTGTATGTTATAATAATTTCAATCTTACAGATTGACTTGGATACCATTGACCTTAGCAATCTCAATAGGCAGTTCCTCTTTCATCGCGAACACGTGGGAAAGTCAAAAGCGCGCGTCGCTCGTGAAAGTGCCCTCAGCTTTAATCCTGATGCAAAAATAACTGCATATCACGATAGCGTTACATCGTAAGTAAGCGGTGTATAGAATTTATACCAAGCTTATTTTTGTGTTACATTTACAGCACTGACTATGGAGTTAACTTCTTCAAGAAATTCGATGTAGTGCTTAGCGCATTGGACAATCGTGCGGCGCGCAACCATGTCAATCGTATGTGTCTAAACGCCGATGTCCCACTGATTGAGAGTGGCACTGCCGGTTACAATGGACAGGTTGAGCTGATTAAGCGCGGCTTAACTCAGTGCTATGAATGCACACCAAAGGAAAAGCAGCGCACTTTTCCCGGCTGCACCATACGCAACACGCCCTCTGAGCCCATACACTGCATTGTCTGGGCCAAACATCTGTTCAAGTAAGTAATTGTGGGGTATTTTCATTTATTGACTAAGAAATATTCACAACTTTTAACTTTGTAGTCAACTATTTGGTGAATCCGTTGAGGATGAGGATATATCTCCCGATGCTGCTGATCCGGAAGCCCAGGAAGCCGCATTAGAAAACAAAGATGAGGGTGCTGCTGGTGATGCTCCTGACGAAGATGAAGATAAGAAAAAAGAGTCCTCCAACTCGAATGGCAACGTGCTGCGCATAAATACGCGGCAATGGGCCAAGGATTGCAATTACGATGCTGCTAAACTGTTCAACAAGTTCTTTAACGAGGACATCAACTACTTGTTGCGCATGTCAAATCTCTGGAAATCGCGCAAGGCACCTGTGCCGGTGCAATGGGACACGCTGGTGGCTAATGGTGCCGGCTCCGATGCCCAAGAGTTGGCACGGCAGCATCACAAAGTTTGGACTGTGGAGGAGTGTGCTCATGTCTTCGCTAATTCGCTAAAGGAGCTGAGCGCTGCTTTTCTGAAACTAGAAAATGATACTTTGGTATGGGACAAAGATGATCAGCCAGCTATGGATTTTGTGGCCGCCTGTGCCAATGTGCGTTCCCACATCTTTGAAATCGAGCGCAAGTCCCGTTTCGAAATCAAATCGATGGCTGGCAATATTATTCCGGCAATCGCCACCACCAACGCGATTACAGCTGGTGTTTCGGTGATGCGCGCTTTCAATGTGCTCCAGGCAAAGTGGGAGCAATGCAAGGCTGTCTACGCAAGATTGCGTCTCAATGGACGCAATCAAATGCTGGTGTCAGATGCTTTCTTCCCGGCTCCCAATCCGAATTGTTATGTGTGCGCCAGCGATCCGGCTATAACGTTGCGCATCGATACCAATCGCGTCCAAATAAAGGCATTCCGCGATGAGGTGCTCATCAAAACTTTAAACATGATTAATCCAGATGTTACTGTTGAGTCTACAGGCTCCATTCTCATTTCGTCGGAGGAGGGCGAAACGGAATGTAACGAAGAAAAGTTGCTGAATGAAATGAACATCGTGGATGGCGTCATACTCAAATGTGACGACTTCTTTCAAAACTATGAGCTGAGCATCATCATATCGCACTTTGATTCCGAACGTGAAGATGTTCTGTTTGAGGTTATTGCCGACAAAAGCCAGCTGCAGCCCAAGGAGGAGGCAAAGATACCAGAGGTGGTCGTTTCTGAGCCCAGCTCCCGCAAACGTGCCGCTAATGGAGGAAGTTCTTCAAATGATGATGGACCATCAACCTCAAAACGCAGCCGACCCACCGAAATTCAAGACGACGACGACGATGATGATGACTGCTGTGTTGTTGAAGAGGAGGATGAAGATGTCGTGGAAGTAGTTAGTGCGGCAGCAGATAAACTCACCGTGGAGTGTCAACAAAAATCCGCCACAAAACGAAAACCCAGTACAGTAGCGGATGATGAGATAACCGAAATAATAGACTCTTCGGATGAAGAAGTTGCGGGTCCTACTAAATGCAAACGAACTAGACTAGAGAAGCCACAACCAGAGACGAGTGGCGTCGAAGTCATAAACATTGATTGATTCCGCATTACTTAGAAATACGCGCTCAGTGAAATTCTCACAAACGAAATAAAATCGAAATTATAAAAACATCTGGTTTTGTATTTGTTAAGGGTATAACAATAAAAATTGAATTTTAAAAAAATTCTCAAGTTGTCAGCCAAACTAACAGTAGTTGGCAACGCGGACAGAAAATAAATTATAGCAGAGTGGCAACCCTTATGTAGTAAAAAGGTGCGTGTTTGTGTAATTGTTAAAAAATATTAGTTATGGGGTCTTTGCAGATGTCCGTTACTGGTAAATTTCTACAAAACGGTGTACGGCTATGGAATAGCATCAGCGCGACACGTGGATTCCATATGTTCATGCGTCCCACAGCTGTTACAACAACCACACCGGCTCACAGCGCAATTGGTCAGCAATTGTTACCCACAACTAATGTAGCCTCACTCCTGGCGCCATTTAATGCACTCGTGCAGCAAGTGGCCGGATTTAAGGTGAAGGGCCGCCTAAAGCGCCGCTGCAAGGATTGCTACATTGTGGTGCGCCAGGAGCGCGGTTATGTCATCTGTCCAACACATCCGCGCCACAAGCAAATGTCAATGAAGAAACGCGACTACAAGTCCTGGATACTGACGCATGCCACTCAGTCTAAGGAAAGGGGCTTTTAAACCATTATTTGTTGCTTATAAATTACAATTACATAGTATGTTAATAGTCAACTGCATTTTTTGACTTGAATAAAAAACTAAATAAAAAGTAAGGTATTTTTAGTTGATAACATTTCATAAATACATACATATATGCATGCATATGTAATTATTATGTTAGTACATATTGTTGTAATTCAAATGGCAAAAACCTAGAAGTTAGTTCGAATGTCTTAAAAGCAATTTAAAAGTTTTTTTTGCTTGTTTGTTCTGCCACACTAACCTTTTGTGTTTTACAACACCGTCGAACAGCTGTCGTTTTGTTTATCTGAAAATTTTGTTGTCCGCAATTGATTTGCAGCTCAATTATCAAAGCCTCCTGTTCATTAGCCATTAAGTACGCCTGACGTCAACACAAGTGTTCTTGGCTGTGCCCGGTGCATTAACGATAACACTTAACTAGTTGATCGCCTGCTTTTGGCAATGACTTCGCATTTTATGAGCGTACTGCGCCAGGCCTTCAAAACCTTCGATCGAGCCAATCTTGCCAGCTTTAATGCCAATCTGCAACATTTGAAGAAGCTCACTGATGAGCTAACCTATCGTGATCTACACATCAAGGAGGAGCTGTTTCGTGATGATGTCAACAGCGTCGCAGAAGCCCCCTGCAGCTACATGCACATCTTCGAAGATGAACGCTTTTCTATGAGCCTATTTATTGTGCGTGGCAACAGTTCCATTCCTCTACACGATCATCCCATGATGTATGGCCTGCTACGCTGCATCTGGGGAAAGTTGCATGTACAGAGCTACTCCCAGAAACTGCTCGCCGATGAGCCGCTCAAATATGATCAGAATCCCACATTGATCAAGGTTACCGCTGAGGAGCCCTGCCTGGTGACACCGGAAACATCGAGTGCATTACTTACGCCACGCAAACGTAATTTTCATCAGATAACGCAGGTCGGAGACGGCATTGCAGCTTTTTTCGATATACTTAGTCCACCCTACGATGCCAATATGCCGATATATGGCCCACGCCGTTGCCGCTTCTATCGCCCCAAGACCGATGGTGATCAGCTGCAACTGCACTGCATTCCCTCGCCATCTAGTTATTATTGTGATTTGGCCACAACGCCGGATTCTGTGCTACAGTGCGGTTTCGTATGCGCCGCCGAAGCTTATGACGCCAATGCCGCCGAACTAGAGTAAATTATCTATAAAATGTAAAAGTTATTCTAATTTATTTCACCTCAACTAAACATCATTCACTGCGATTTAGGAGTGGCAGCATCAAGCATTTTCTGTGTTATTTAAATAAAATTGCCTCTTTTTATTATTTAATTTGTTCGAGTACAATGAAGTATTCACTGGTAATAGCGAAAAAAAAGTACAGTGAATGATTGCAAAACAAATGTGTTTTAGTTCTAATCATCGTTCTCTTCAGCTTGATATATGCTTTGATTTCGTCTCTTTAGCTTTTTGATATTTGGACTAGTGTCCGTTAAAGTATTTTCAGTATTTGTTTCCGGTTTTGTATCATTTTGAACATCAGCAGATATATCAAGCTCCTCGACCAGTTCATCTGGCAGGTCAATTACACTTGTGTCCAGCTCTGCTGTTTGTGGTGCTGTCGGCGCTGGCAACAATAAACTTAATTTACGTTTAGTAGGTGTCGTCAGGGGCTCGGTAAACGAAGAAATTTCTTCGATAGATTGCTCGTTGTTGCTCTCCTGTGGAGAATTATCATTTACAGATCTATCCTGTATTTTTGCAGTTTGAGGCAAATCCTTGCCATTAGCCAACATTGCTAAGCAAAGTGGATCGTCTATGCCTAAAACAGAACAAAACTCATTGCACTGTGGATTCAGCTGGGCGTTTGGTGACTCAATGTGCATTTGCTTGTAGTTGTGCTCTTCCTCTGGATCAAATGCCGGCACAGTGCGAGCAAAGTTTTCGGGTATTTTAAGGTTTTCAAATTTATTGCATATGTAGGAGAGTTCCTCGGCAGTGGGTGTAAAATCAGAACGTTCCTCAATGCTGCCAGCCTTCTTACCGGGCAAGTAGTAGTTATTGTCCTTAACAGAAATCAGATGATTTGTTGTGCGCAAAATCGAAAGCCATTCGGCATCATATTCTAGGGTAATTTTTCCATCTGCGCTCTCACTGCTGGGCATGTCCAGCACCTGTAGAAATCGGCGCTTAGGCAGGCACTTGTCTAGTGCCAGAAACTTGGTGACTGGTATTGGCGCTGCTCGTGCTGGACTCTGTGTCGCCGTTTGCTCATTTTCACTATCGCTATCGCTGCTACTGCTACTTGAACAATCAACATCAAGTGATTTTAGATTCCGATCATGAGGATGCGGCACTAGTGCAGCAAATTTGCAATGTAAATGCGCTGCAAACCAATATGTGGGCTGTAAGGCTTTTAAGAGCTCCTCCAGCGGGCGACTGCCCAACTGCCCACTCTCGACGTCCTCTTTGAAGTGAGGCTTGAAACGTAGCAGTTGAGCTTTGTTGCCATATTCATGAATGCCTTTAGGCCAGTCGTGCGACATAAATATGTCAACTTTGCCAGAGAGCTGCTTTAAACGAAACACTTCCAACTGACGTACGTGGTATACACTGCGACACGTTTTGTCCGAATATGGTGGAAATTCATGGTGTCCGCGCAAAAAGTCATGACCTTTATAAATGCCACTAATGCCCGCAATTCGAATGCCATTTACTGTTACTACGCCAGCATATCCAAGATAGTAGATATTCGGTGCAACCCAGCCACCATAGGGCAGCTCCTGTAAATAGTTTGATGCTTCGTGATTACCCCCAATAAAAATTGTGAGAATGGGTGCTACGCGTTCACCACTGTAGTATCTGTAAAATAATAAATTAACTGTGTATTGTGCCAGCAAGAGTTTTAGCTACCTACTTGTAAAAGGAGCACATGTCCATGTACTTTCGTGGAACGGCCATTGTTTGTAAATCCGTAACATTGCGCGTCGATTGAAAGTCACCGCAGCACAGCAGCAGGTCAATCTTTATGTTACGCTCTTTTTCAATGCCGTTTATGGTATCGTATATACGCTCCAGTTCACCGTGGGCACAGCCTTCAATAGCAATTTTCATATTCCAGCCTTTTTTAATTTATTTTATAAATATAAACAAATGCAACATTTACACTCTTTTTTCGCGAATGGCAAAAACCGATGAGTATGTTATCGGTGCGCCTCCACAGTATTAGTGATCATTAAAATTAACATGTGTTTTGTCCCACACCATTGCACAGCACTGAAATCAAAAAGCGCGCCATAAGAAAGACTGGTTTCAAAATGTGCAAGCAGAGCAGTGAAACAAAAACAAAGTCAAAAAAACGAACACTTCCATTCAAACGTTAAAAATGTTTTAATTTTTCAAAAATATCGCTCCATCTAGTATTTAATATACTTGTTTTTGTAAAGACAATGTAAGTGAAATGCTCTACGTTGAATTCTCATTATCTGACCATTTTAGTGTGTCTGATCTTTGCTTAGCTGGGCGGGATCTCATTGCATGAGATGACGGCTAAGTAGTTTTGTTTTTCTCTTCGTTTTTTAGTAACATACAATGATATACAATTGGTTTTTCAAACTTAAGTTATTATAATTTAGTTGGCATGGAGTTGCCAAAATAGAAATTTTTAAATATAAATCTACAATAAATATAAAGCGATCACCATAATTCACCGATCGCTGAACCGATGCATGCAACACGTGTATGTGTAATTGTGTACACAATGTGTACGAGAATCTAAAGATTGCCTTAACAGCTATCGTGTCAAGTGCCAGCCACTAGTTTATTCTTTTTTCGTTTTTTTTTTATGGAAAGAATATGAGAAACACTGAAGTCAGAAAAATCATACTAAGTCTGAGTCGCACAGTCAATTAAGAGCCAAACTTAAACGACGTGGGCACTGTTGTTTGGGGGAATGCGAATCCACCCTGTTTCTCAATAAGTTTCGATTCTTTAGCCGCCTTGCGTTGGTCCGCAGTTACAACCACATCTTGTAGCGCTTTTGCTTGTTCGGGCGTCAGGTTCGAAGTGAGCAGCGAGTACCAGGCCTGATCTTGTGCGGAAAGTGCTAAATAAAGTAATTTAAATGAGTAAGATTGCTATTGTCGTAAGTCTTATGGACATGTTACCAGTTATAACTTCCTTGAATGTCCAATATTCATCGATTGCGGTTTCGTTTTCCTCCTCGTCAATGGGCGTTGTGAATGTTTCGAGACCAGTTTCATTTAGATCACCAACTGACTCCTCAGCTTCGTCGTCCGAATCTTCTTCATCATCTTTAATTTCGGCTTTCACTTCAAACCCAGCTGCAGCGCCTTTCGTTTTGCTAAAGTCAGCCAACTTATCCAAATAGTTAGGTGCCATCTCGTCCATCTCATCTTCATCGCTTGACAGAGCCTCTGCGTGGGGCACCCATATTATTTTAGTACACATTAAATTTACCTCGGAGTTTGCATTTAAGCCTTACCTTCACAATCATCGCCATCCTCCTCTTCTTCTTCCTCTTCCTCCTCCTGAGCACGTGATTCGTAGGCACGCTTGAGACCATCAAAAAGCAATATTAAAGATGGCACAATCTTGCCCGCCACTTCGCTCAGCACCTGTGGCTTAGCGTCGCCAAGTGAGATAAGAGTACACAGTCCCAGCACACAAAGCTTGCGATCGTGAATGCTGTCAAGTGTTATTGATTAGATTACTATTAATTCTTGAGTTAGAGTCAATTTACCCTAGGAAACAGTCTGTATCATGCAGCCATTGTTTAATAAAATGCGAGCTAATTGGTTCGTTGTTTGGTTGCGACATCTTGTCCAAAATGGAGAGCAGCAGTTGTGGATTGTAATAGAGCGCCGCAATGACTACTTGAAGGCACATGGTGCGCAACTCTGAAGATTGCACCTCACGTGTCAGACGCGACAGTGCCAGCTCCACAAACATATGGATGACCGAATCAATTTGTCCCTTGCACTGCAGTATAATGACCTCCATTAATTTGGCGGCATGACATTCGGGATCCTCGCCAGGACTGCCAGTCAGCATCTGAATAACAAAACAAATAAGATTGCGATAGGCATGAACTCAATTGGTTCGAGCTTACAGTTTTGCACATGTCCAGTATGGCCAAGAGACGGTTCGGATTGGAAAGGAAGGCTGGCGTATCGACAGTTACATAATTATGTAGTGCTGGCATAATATCAATGAAATAATCAACACCATCCTTTTTAAAGACCTGATAGATTAATTCCAGCATTTGCCACATTTCAGCTGAAATTGACTTGGATGTCAAATCGTAGACAAGCGAGAAGGTTTCCTCATAGAAATCTATAATTTAGCCAATAATAAATCACAAACTTTATTGATTATTTGATTGTTTAAAACTTACCGGTTATGTTGTGCTGGAATATGTGTCCCACTACGTTAATCACTATTGGGTGCAAATTGAGCAGCACATCTGGATGCTCTTCCATTACACTGAGCAGGGTTTCTATTGTATTTAGCAATCCCATGGCTGTGATAGCCTTCTCATCGGAGCCCTCTTCAGATTCCAGCACTTGACTGAAGGTGGTTGCCAAATGCTGACAAATTTCCGTTGCAACCGGCAGCAGTTGCTCCGTAAATGTGCACACAATCTTCTGCATGACATTTGTCAAGTCTTCGTTTTCGGTTTCGCGAATGATGGTCAACAGTTCCTTGGTAATCTCTTTAATTTGTGTCTCTACGTATTGCGGTGCCTCATCCTGAGATGTTAGGAACATTTGCAGACCAATGGCTGCCTCAACCTTTACTGGCAGTTCTTTATCCGTCAGCAAGGCGTTGGTGGTCAGTCGCATCGTTTCGGCCAATACCTGAGGATTTTTGATTTGGACATCGCAGAAATAGTGCAAAACCCAGCACGCACGCGCACGCATATGTCCGGCCGGGTTCAAAAATTCCGGGAACACATAGGTTGTCAGCATAGATTCCACCTGGTCACGATATAGGGCCTTCTTTAGCAGGACATCTGCCAAAGTACCAATCATGTGGAGGGCGCCATCTTTTTGCTTATTATCCGCATTTGGTGAGGTAATTATTTGCATAATGGTGTTCATCGCTTTAGGCAAAATGCCCTTGCGTTTTTTGCAGACGGAATGCAGCAGCGATTGCGCAGCCGGCACGGGCGTGGCGTAATCCTCGAAGATATCTATTAAGATAGGTTATCAGACTTGTTTAAGCCGATAAAAAAAATATGTACGACTTTCTGTGCTTACCGAACTTTAGGCGAATGTACTCATAGGGATCACTTTCCCATAGCTCCTGATCCGAGTCGGTAAACGACATGATAGGAAATATGACATCCTGAATAACAGCAACCATGTGTGGCTTGATGAGCTTCCAGGTGTATGCGTGGCTAACACTGAATGAGAAACATGTGTGAAAAACAAATCCATTTCGCTCTTACTAATATTTGTCACGGTGCTAGTGCAATATTTACTCTACCTACCAAATGTTAGGCATATAAGACTTACGCAATCTTCAGATAGTTTAGAACATCCGTAAGGACACGCGGCGATACATAGACACGATTACGATATTGATCCAGAATTTTGAGCATGACTTCCAAGACGCCTGAACTAAAGGTGGGAAGATACCATTCAGCAAATTTTTGATACTTTTCGCTGACCACACTGCTGGGACTGCCATAGCTGCAATTTAAATATAAATTTAGAAGTTGTTCATGAAAAACTTAAGAGGTTCTTAACTTACCGTTCAAACATGCGCACCATTATGTGCAGCGCCCATTTCTTAGTTTTCCAGTAGGGGAATTCGGTGCGTTCGTCGTCATCCAGATGTGAGCAATCGGGCACAGCTCGATCCGCAATCAAGCGGCAGATTTCCATCCACTGCGAGAAGATCTCTTTGGTGATGAGATCGAGCGGCAGACTGTACTGCGTTAATGCATAATAAATTTTGAGTATTTGTTTTTGCAATAGCACCGATTGTTCCGACTGATCGTTAAGTAACGACATTATCAGCTGATAAATCATTGGCAACAGCAAATTCATTGCCTCATTCAGAGGCGTTCGCTCTTCAAACCGCTTGTATTCATAGGTCTTAACCAGTTGATACATGGTGACCAATGCACCGTTCCAGCCATTTACATCCGGATTTTGCAAGTAGATGCTAATGTTATCCACAACCTGAGGCCATCGACCGGGAAAATCGCTCTTAATGATATGATTTACGCTGACAGAGAGCTGAACTCTGTGGAGAAAGGCATTACAATAACAATGATTGACAAGTTATGTTCTATAGCTTACCTGATTAGTTCTGGGGCATGGACAATGGCATCCACAATAGCGCTCCGGATC
Organism: Scaptomyza flava; assembly: GCA_030179655.1. Lineage (NCBI taxonomy): Eukaryota > Metazoa > Arthropoda > Insecta > Diptera > Drosophilidae > Scaptomyza > Scaptomyza flava. The sequence goes on from JARNME010000404.1 coordinate 10,676,289, forward strand.
ATGGCGCGATCCTGTTCGTGTATAGAGAATGGTATTGGGTCACCCGGCTTAGTCTCATGATCCGACCAGCTGCTATTGATCAGATTCTTCAGATAAACAGCGCCCGCTTGCCTAACCGGCTGCTCCAGCGTCGTTTGCATAACGATTTGCAGTATTGTAGGCACAAAGCCAATGATTTTGTGTATCTAAGCAATAGAACGTGAGAGAACATTTGTAAATAGATTTTCCGGCTGTCGATTTGTTTACTCAGCTGCCACATAACGCAATGTATGAGTAATTCGATTCAGTATTTGCCAATGTATAAAAATTGGGAAAAAAAAATTATATTGATAAAACAATAGCAACACATGTAGCACCAGCTACGAGCTTCTACCAATCCGAAATACTTAAAATTCAAAGCACAATTTTTATATACATAAATACGAAAGTATATTTAAATGGCATGCGTTTGACCAGTAAAGAAGCTACTTATAGTGTGTGCTATGGCTGTGGCAGTAGTTCGTAATATATGCTGATAAAGTTAATTACCCGATTGAACAAGGAGGGGCATGGAAATCGTTAGAAGCTGACTCAGACACAAAATAAGAACCTCTTGAACAGTGGTTGCTTAATTGAATCAAGTTAAACGTTGAAGGTTCCAAGAAATGTTAATTACTGTCAATTAAATACAACCTCCATGATATGTGTATGTTCTTTTGTACTATTGAGATTTTTTTCTAAAACGCTTTGAAATTTAGAAATTGATTACATCTTAAAATTAATTATATTAAAGGAAACATCTGTTTTAACAATTCTATACAAAATTTTAATAATTTGAGATCCACTTTGCGGTACACACACAAACAAGAATGTGGATTTGTAAGCGCGCAATCCTATCTGTAGTACTTGTTGCCGCATGGGCCTTTGGGCCATGTTGTGGGCCACAGTAAAATGTATTGCGAACGGAAAATAGTCGATGCCGTGTGTTTTTTTCGGCTTACTTATATTAATTTACTATTGACACTAGCACGCCCGCATATCATGCAGACACACACACAGAGATACTAAACACTCACATAAAATGCTGATAGGCAGGGAGGGAGGTTAAAAGCGAACAATTAAAAAAGCACATGGTTTTCATCTTGCTTTGCCGAATAGCATAATTAGAGGGTAAGCAAGCAGGTCGTGTCATGGCACTTTGTCGGTTGTTATAAGTTGGGCACTTACTTGTGCTAATTGATCCTCGGCGGCTTTCCTTTGTTCCGGATTTGGATCAATGGTTGCGCGCAACAGTTCCGTCAATTTTTGTGCCTCCATTTTCGTGTAGGTGTTTTAGTACTATTCGCCGGTTTTGCTGTGATTGCTGCACAAACAAAGAAGCACCCACTGAGCACCCGCAATTCGCTCGAGTTTAGCTACGGTATCGATACAAATGGCGCCCTGGCAAGGCCAATTGCAAAAACTTTAAGCTAATAGGAAAAACGTGGAAAAAGGCTGTCACAGCCAAACACACACACTGCCGAAATTCGCGAGTCCGAACGAAGCGTGATATTGGTTATCGATAAGCTCGATTAATTTTGGCCAGTACTGCAAAACGTAAGGTGGCAATGCAACGCTGTTTATCTACATTATATGGCTTATGGAGATGTTGTGAATGTGTGTGTGAGTGACAAAGAGCGAAGTTTTTCTAAATGACACATCGTCGCTGGAGGAGGTGTGGTTGAAAATTTATAAAATTTGGTGTTTATCAGCAAGGCAGAGGAATTTTAAGTGGTGTTAAACTCCAGCTTAAAGTGTAATTTAGCCAGTTAAATAGCAATTTTAATAAAATCTTCAGTCAACATGGCAGGCAGGCTACCGGCGTGCGTAATCGATGTGGGCACCGGGTAAGTTTTGTGCGTGTAGCTTTTAGTTGCTGCCCTCTGTCTGTAGAGGGGAAGTCCACTGGCAGTGAAAGAAGGAGATTGGCTTTGTCATTTATGCTCCAATGTTTACCATTGCAGCTACACCAAACTGGGTTATGCGGGCAACAAGGAGCCACAATTTATAATACCCTCGGCTATTGCTATTAAGGAGTCGGCACGCGTTGGCGACACCAACACGCGACGCGTCACAAAAGGCATCGAGGATCTGGACTTTTTCATTGGTGACGAGGCGTTTGATGCCACGGGCTATTCCATCAAAGTAAGTTTTCACCAGATAATAAAGATTTTGATTTTCTCCAATTGTAAATACAAACATTTATTCTGGTTTGTTATAATAGTACCCTGTACGGCATGGCCTAGTCGAGGATTGGGATCTGATGGAGCGATTTTTGGAGCAATGCGTTTTCAAGTACTTACGTGCCGAGCCGGAGGATCATTACTTTCTGCTTACTGAGCCGCCACTTAATACGCCCGAGAATCGTGAATACACCGCTGAAATAATGTTTGAGACGTTTAATGTTCCTGGTCTATACATTGCGGTGCAGGCCGTGCTGGCTCTAGCCGCCAGTTGGGCATCAAGATCCGCGGAGGAGCGCACACTAACAGGAATTGTGGTAGACAGCGGTGACGGTGTCACGCATGTTATTCCTGTGGTAAGAAGTACTATGTATTATTTTGCTTTACTTGCATATCTAATCAATTTTCCACTCGACAGGCCGAGGGTTACGTGATTGGTTCATGTATTAAGCATATACCGATTGCCGGTCGCAACATTACGTCGTTCATTCAAAGTTTATTGCGTGAACGAGAGGTGGGCATACCGCCGGAACAGAGCCTCGAGACTGCCAAAGCTATTAAAGAGAAACATTGTTACATATGTCCAGACATTGCCAAAGAGTTTGCCAAGTATGATTCAGAGCCAAGCAAATGGATACGCAATTATACGGGCATGAATACCGTCACAAAACAGGCCTTTAATGTGGATGTGGGATATGAGCGTTTCTTGGGTCCGGAAATATTCTTCCATCCTGAGTTCTCAAACCCAGATTTTACTATACCGCTCTCGGAGATTGTTGACAATGTCATACAGAACTGCCCTATCGATGTGCGACGTCCCCTATACAACAATATTGTACTGAGCGGTGGTTCAACCATGTTTAAGGACTTTGGGAGACGCTTACAACGTGACATTAAACGATCTGTAGACACGCGTTTGCGTATCAGCGAGAACTTGTCTGAGGGTCGCATTAAGGTATATAATATAATATACCAATTATTTATGTCTATAGTTTGTCATAAACTAAGAGCTGTCTCTTTTTTTTTCAACAGCCAAAACCAATTGATGTTCAAGTGATTACGCATCATATGCAGCGGTATGCTGTCTGGTTTGGAGGCAGCATGCTGGCCTCGACGGTAAGCATTGATTGTGATAATCGCCAATCAGAGAGTTAGTTATTTTTTTTTTTTTCATTTTGCAGCCGGAGTTCTATCAGGTGTGCCACACAAAGGCTGCCTATGAGGAGTACGGACCCAGCATTTGCCGTCACAATCCCGTCTTTGGTACCATGACATAATCATAATCGTTCTAATGTGCGTAGCTGCTGCCTGCTGATTGCTGCGCTGTTATTATGCATTACTTATTATTTTCGTTTTTTATATGCTATATGCGATCACGTATTCCACGCTATAGTATTGCTTAGACGTTAATTTCTATGTGTTAAGCTCTAAAGTTGTTTTCTATATAAGCAATGCGCGTAAATCATATTCGACCAAAAGTTTATTTCTTGTGTGATCCTAGTTTTGATTTAAGCTAAAATGATCTTTTAATAACAATGTCTGCCAGTTTAACTTTTTATAAGGTGCATTACTTCTACAAGATTATATAATTGTATATGTGTAATTTTTTAGAACCTACCAAACACAAATGCCAATTAATCACACAACCACAACACATGCATATTATACACAAACCGAACAACGCTCCATTAAATCCAGCTCTTAACACAATTATAAATGAAATTGTACTTGTCATAGTAATATTTATTATTGCAATAACTGCAAAAAGTTTATATGTAAAAGAGAATTTGAAGAATACTAATATTGATGAGATATCTGTTTGTTATATTGATAAGCGTAACTGAAAAATGCATTCATTAAATCAATAAAACATTCTTAAAGCTCAAGGTGACATATATGAGAGTCTACAATCATTTCCCAATCAGCAGTACAGTAAAAATGCTCTGTTTGTTCTAAAGCTTTCATATTATGCAGTATTTTTGAAAACATTTTTATTTTATAAATGGGCTTATATTCAATTTTTGTGACAGCTCCGATTGTGCCTAACAAAAAGCATAAGCATCGTTTTTTTTAAAGCATAACTAAGCATTATAAGCGATGCATTTCGTATAGCTTTTGGATATATAAGACTCGTGCATGGTTGTCTTTAAGTGGCTGTTAGGGGTACAATATAATAATCATATTAATTGACATTCACTAATTTAATCCACATAGTCGCTTGATCCTTCCTCTTCGTCGTTGTTGCTGCTGCTCGACTGGGCAGCAGCATTATCCGGTGAGCGCAAATGCTCGGCAAGGCGAAAGTTTGTCAAAAATTCGCGCATAGCATCCATCATCAGGGTCAATGATTGCTGGAGACCAGCTTCTAAAAGAATTAATCGACAAAAATAGTTTAGACCCGAAAATGTTCTAATTGGCAGAAAAAACATAAAGAAAATCAAGATCAAATTTAACCTTCAGCTTCGCCATGTGCGTTGGCATCGCGTTGTGGCAATCTAAGGGCTACTGGAGCCGCCTCTGCTTCACCAGCCTCGCCTGCGGCCGCTCCTTGTTGCTGCTGTGCAGTCGCAACGTTCAGATTGAATGACGGCAATAACGATTGGAAAAACATGGATACAGAGTTGTTGGTGTTTGTTGTTGGGCTGCTGCTCGAAGATGATTTGCTATAAAAGTAAAAAATTAGCTAACGAAATTCTCTTACACACAGTTGTAGTAATTTTCATCAACTTACCGCTGATAGCAGTTTACACTTTCCACAGGTGGCAGCGGATCGTATGTCATGATTGCCTGCTTCTCTTTCGCAACAAACACGGCCAGCGGCACCTTCTCCTTGTAGTCGGAGAGGATAACATGCCGCAAAATGGGACGCGGTGGTGTGCCTCCATAGCGAAGTGAACGTTTCTCTTTGTAATCATTGACAATAGGGTCCTTGCTTTCAATGCGATCCAGCACAGTATTAACATTACTTTCAAGCCAAGTGAGAACATCGTTTTGACGCCACACAACCTTAGCACGGCAAACATACAAGCACACAAGTTGATTAAGCGCCGGCGATTGACTGTAGTATAAGCAGTGAGAGAGAAAGACATAGATTTAACAAGCAGGTTGGTAATGTAAGCGTTGATGAATGACTCACTTGCCCGATACATCCGTAAAGAAATATGATGAAACTAACACACGCTTATCCGTTTGCACTGACATCTCGTCCAGCAACGGACGAAGCACACCCGGAAACATGAGCAACGCATATTGTAGAGCCTCGTTGGCACGCTCACAATTGCCGTGCAGGGTGTACAGTGCTAGAGCATAAGAGTATGCCATATTGGGTAGCTGGGCAAGATTGCGTGTGGCATTGTAGAGCTCATAAAACTCAACTAGCCAGCCAAATTGCTTGCTACGAAGAGCATAGTAATCAACGACAAGAATCATTGCCAACGGATCAACATCCGGCTGCAGACTCAACAGCAATTTAGAGATTTCAAATGCTGTGCGGCAGCAGGCACGCTCCTCCAAATATTGAGCGTGCTTAAAGAGGACAATAAAAAACGCACGATTCTCCTGACGTCGATAGTCTAATCGTGAGTTGCCGGACGTCAGGCTGAAGTTGATGTGCAGCGAAGATTCCAGCAGCAGCAGCGCACGCTCAATAAGTTCCGACGCAAGCGCGAAGTCCTCGGTCATCTTGCAAACCTCGCTAAGCTGCACCAGCGAGTCGACATGGTACGGACATCGTTTGATCAACGTTATCAAAAACTCCGAATCGATGCGCTCCAGGGCAGACAGAAACATATGTTGTACACCTTGATAGTATTGACTGTGTTGGAAGGTAAACCATTGAACATTATCTTCGTCGTTTATTTGAATCTTGGGGCTGGTGGATGTGCCTGGCGTTTCGGGTGTGGGCAGCAGCTTCATCGTTATAATATTCTTCGTCAATGGCGGCCATGAATCCTTGGCACTAACCATGTAGGTGGATTTAAGTGTGGGCTTCTGGCGACCACGCTTATTTCTTAATTCAAAAGAAGTGTTTTTTCATAAGTGAGGTAAACTTTGCTGTTATTAGATTAGAAGCTAGATACTTACTCAACTTTGACAACTCGCTTGCCAAAAGTGCGTCGCATCTCATTTTGTTGGTTTAGGTGTTTTAGCTCTACTGTCAACAGTTTTTTGCTAGCCATTTGGCTACACGCGGCTGCTGCTGATTTGTTTTTCTCCAACTGTTTGGGCACAGCGTCGTAGACTTTTCCTAAGAGTGGATCAACTTTTGCAAAATACTTGTCCTGGCGTTCGTTATCCTCGCTACTTATATGGTTGCCATGGGATTTGACCTTCTTCTTGCGTTTCTTCTTCTTCTTTTTGGCAGCGGTATTTGACTGAATAGCTGCCGATGGATGCTCCGTCTCGTTGTCGTCCTCTTTAAATTCGCTCTCTGAGAGACTCTGCTGATTGAGCTGCAACGTCCACAACGTCGTTGACGTCAACAACCATAAACTAATTGCAAACGTATGTACTTACCAAATCAAATGGATTTAAATGCGATTTTCCCCTAACCGTGTCTAGTTCGTCATTGTCAGTTAAATGGTCATTGTCCGCATCATCATCTGGCGGCGGTGCTATCACCTCTGAGCCACCCTGCATTTTCTTAAGCATTCTCGCGGACATTTTCGGTTTTTAATTGCAACAAATTAATTTTACACATGTACATAAGCTATTTACATTCACTTGTTTTCTGATTTCTGATTCTAAATTTTTTTTGTTTTTGTCACGGCAGACATCCCTGTCAATGTACTTCAAATGTTATTGACTAACAGCGGCGTCAACATTTAAAGCAGCAAATAGTCTGGCAGCTTCAGTTTATGTCGTTTGTAATATCGGTCGTGTCGGTCACACTGACATTTCGGTAATTCGTTCTTTATTTTTGGATTTGTAAATCTTGTTTTGCTTATTATTTGTGTTGCTTTTGTATTGTGTACTAAACAGTTGTTGTTCAATTTGTTACATGTCGCTGCCAGTTTTCAAAATCTTCAAGAATCTAAAAGTCAGCTCACATTAGACTGGGATAAAAGATTTTTGCGTTCGCGCCATTTTTGTTTGTATTATTGTAATTATTGTGCATTACAATGAAGGTGGCGTTATTATGGATAAAATACAATAACAAAACAGCGGTTCACCTGGAACCCGACATAATATACCGTGTCGGACGCAGATTGGGACTGGAGTTTCAGTGTGACGATAAAGTAATGATTATTATGACATTTATTTTTTTGTCCTTATGATTGATTAAAATCCTGTTTTTGTCTATTGGCATCTAAAGTCCATCGAGCTCGCACATGCCACAATTACTTTAACTGCTGGCGGGGTTGTGCGCTTATCAGCTGTGGCTGGCAAAGTATTTGTGAACGGCCTGGAAACTGGAAACGAAATAAAAAGCATAAGCGTAATAGATGCCCTTAATGGCCTGGTAGATTTGCGTTTCGGCAATGTGGATGCCAAGTTGCACTTCGACGATGTCAACCATTTGGATAACGAGGCGGTAATAGTGTAAGTCAACAAACATTTCCATTAATGTCATATTTTTTTTTTGTTGCAGGCATACGATACAAGTGGTTTTGAGGAGGACCAAAGAGACAAGTCGAGAAACACAACAGCAGATAGCTTCGTTATTCCTGAAACAGAGCCACGCTCAACAAACACAACGGGAAATGGGGAAAGTTTTGTTATTCCTGAGACCCAGGCTCCTAGTTTGAATCAGTCGTTGATTGTTACTGAGTTGCAGGCTGTTAATTTGAATCGTTCTTCAATGTTTCATGATGCGTCGTCAATGGGTGAAGATTTTCTTATACCCGAAACTCAAGATGCACTATTAGGCACAAACAATTCAATCCAACTGCAACATAATGAAAACACAAACCCTACCACCGAGGACGATACATCGGAGATGGGCACTCAAATACGTATTTGCACACAAGACTTTAATGAGTTCGATGAAGATGCTATTGATGACTTTGACTCATCCATTTTACTTGGTGGTCTTGGGGTATTACCACAGTTAAACGAGCCAAATGGTAAAAGAAAATTCTTTTGTATTTATTTATAAAAAGTATGTCTAAAATTGTTTCCGTTGTTTAGATAAGTGTGATGATGCGGACATGGAAATGAGTGCGTTGAACTGGTCTGCATCTAATTCAAAATGCACAGCCGTAAACAGCACCAATACGGGTAATGTGCCCACGTGTGGCGATACCTGCCTAACGCCAGATCAATCAGTTGCTGGTCAACGATCCGAAAATGTCCCCTGCACTCCAGACATATTTGAATTGTTTGATGTTGTACCAAATGAATGCGCGCCAGAACCAAATGAGCCTATAAATCTAAACTCTAAATCGAATCAAGATGACACCCAGCAGCTTTCCGTGGCTAAGCAGCCGGTAGTTGCCAGCATTGAGACGCCAGAAGCCACTCCAAGAGAGCAGAACGATGTCCTGCACGAAATGAACGAGACGCTGGCGTTTCCGTCGCGAAAAACAACTTCAGCGCATTCCAAATTTGATGACAGCGATGATAGCATGCAGGAATTTCTCGAGATGCAGGCATTTGTCAAAGCAAAGCATTTAAAGCTATCTAAAAATAATAATGAGGATCTTATTATGCCACGAGAAAATGAAAGCAGTGCCACAAGGTTAAGTGTCACAGCCCAAATTCATAATAATTACGAGGACTTCATTGAAACGCAAATATTCCCAGGAAGATCACAAATTAATTCCACTTCTTCAAACACTAAGCAAAACAAACCTCAAGACATTTTGCTCAATAACATCGAGGACTTTATTGAAACGCAAATATTCCCGACTAAAACATTATTCAATGCTCCTTCACCAAAAACTCGAAGCAATTTGGAGGACTTTATTGAGACGCAGCCTTTTATAAGACCAACTAAAAAGTCGTTGCCAATATCTAATGCAAATTTAAATGTCACAGCAAAAGTTCATAATATCGAGGACATGATAGAGACTCAATTGTTTATACCTCCCACCAATATAATGGATGACAGTACAGGTATTATGCCACAATATACTTATTTATGCATACTTAAAATAATTTCCTTGATTTCTAGATAGTCAAAATGTTGATGATTGTCTTCAAGTTTCCGTTAACTTAAGTATGAGAGATGAATTGGATGCAGAGCTTAAAGAACTCATTCAATTGTCTCCCATGGAAAACACACCATATGAGTATATGCAGCTGAAAACTAATTTCGGTTTTGACGAAGACACAAACCAGAAATGCAAGGTATTTAAATATTTTGATAACATTTTAATATAATATTAAAACTTATTCTTTTCACAGACAAGTCAAGCGAACGAACTCCCAACATCATCGGACCACAAACAAAAAGCTACACAAAAAGACGTTCGTAAACGAACGGCGCGACTCTCAGCGTCGCCACAATTATCACGTAAGGTTTTAATCATTAAATTTTTCAAATTTAACCAATATATACTTTTCATAGCACGCAATAATAAACGCAGTAAACTACTGTTAAAGTCACCCACTTTACCTGTACAAGTCACTGAAATTAAAACATCTACAAAAACTCGAGAGAAGTCGAACACTTTATCAGAAGAAGTAGACGCTGAAATTAAAACATCTACAATAATACAGAAAAAGGTGCAGACTTTACCAAAAGCAGAAGTCGCTGAAATTAAAACATCTACAATAATACACGAAAAGGTGCCCACTTTACCAGAAGTAGAAGGCGTTGAAATTAAAACATCTACAAGAACACAGGAAAAGGTGCCCACTTTACCAGAAAAAGAAGTTGCTGAAACGAAAAAATCTACAAGAACAGGGAAAAAGTCGGCCACTTTAGCAAAAGAGGAAGTAACAGAAACTAAAACATCTACCAGAAAGCGGAAAAGCCAGCCTTCAATGTCAAACGTTGAGACAACAGGGCGTGAGTTATAAAAGTTACATTTTTCTTTAAAATGCATTACAGTTTTTTGAATTTCTTGCAGCTCCGAAAAAGAAGAAGGAGGAAACATTCCTGCCGACAGTTGATACTGGCAGTGTTGACACAAACCTTAAAAGAGAGCAACCTTCCAGTGACCAATACAATAATCCGCGTCCCAAACGTGATACCTTACGCAAAACAAGTTCGGTAACACCACAGCTATCAGAGTCATTCCAAGGGGCAAGAACTGGAGTAAATCATCAGAGCGAAGACTCTATTAGAGAAGTTAAAGTTTTAATTCGTCGTCAGAATCTTAACAGGAGCGACAATGAATCTGCAAGCAGCATCAACGATAGCAAGGAGCGTAAACCAAAAGCCAAAGATGACCAGCCACATGCGGTCGAGCTATCTAAACCAGCAAGCAAAGATATAAAAGATAGAATATCAAAAGCGAAAGATGACCAACCATCAGTTGACGAGATAACAAAACCAGTAGGGCGCAGGACAAGAAACAAAACTCAAATTTATGACGCTGTAACTGAAGGAAACAGCACAGAAACATCAAAAAAATTTAAGGACACTGCCACAGAAAACAATTTACTGGCCGCAAACAACTTAACGAGTTTATCTGCTAAAATAAAGGATAAGGCCAGTGCCCCTAAGGAAAAACCCAAGGCTGACAGGAAAGTGATTAGGGGCAAAGATAAAAATAGCAGCGAAACATCGCAAGACGAGGAGCCGACGACTAGTGCTTTTGCTCTAGCCAAAGAAGACAAATTACTGCCCTCAAAAGAACTTACTGGTTCATCACGCAAAACGAAGGATGAGGTCCCTAAGGAAAAAGCCAAGGCTGGCAGCAAAAGGGTGGTAAAAAGCAAGGATAAAAATAGCAGCGAAACATCGCAAGACGATGAGCCGACGACTAGTGCTTTTGCTCTAGCCAAAGAAGACAAATTACTGCCCTCAAAAGAACTTACTGGTTCATCACGTAAAACGAAGGATGAGGTCCCTAAGGAAAAAGCCAAGGCTAGCAGCAAAAAAGGGGTAAAAAGCAAAGATAAAAATAGCAGCGAAACATCGCAAGACGATGAGCCGACGACTAGTGCTTTTGCTCTAGCCAAAGAAGACAAATTACTGCCCTCAAAAGAACTTACTGGTTCATCACGTACAACGAAGGATGAGGTCCCTAAGGAAAAAGCCAAGAATAGCAGCAAAAAAGGGGTGAAAAGCAAAGATCAAAATAGCAGCGAAACATCGCAGGACGAGGAGCCGACGACTAGTGCTGTTGCTCTACCCAAAGAAGGCAAATTACTGCCCTCAAAAGAACTTATTGGTTCATCACGTAAAACGAAGGATGAGGTCCTTAAGGAAAAAGCCAAGGCTGGCAGCAAAAGAGTGGTAAAAAGCAAGGATAAAAATAGCAGCGAAACATCGCAAGACGAGGAGCCGACGACTAGTGCTTTTGCTCTAGCCAAAGAAGACAAATTACTGCCCTCAAAAGAACTTACTGGTTCATCACGTAAAACGAAGGATGAGGTCCCTAAGGAAAAAGCCAAGGCTAGCAGCAAAAAAGGGGTAAAAGGCAAAGATAAAAATAGCAGCGAAACATCGCAAGACGAGGAGCCGACGACTAGTGCTTTTGCTCCAGCCAAAGAAGACAAATTACTGCCCTCAAAAGAACTTACTGGTTCATCACGTAAAACGAAGGATGAGGTCCCTAAGGAAAAAGCCAAGGCTAGCAGCAAAAAAGGGGTAAAAGGCAAAGATAAAAATAGCAGCGAAACATCGCAAGACGAGGAGCCGACGACTAGTGCTTTTGCTCCAGCCAAAGAAGACAAATTACTTCCCTCAAAAGAACTTACTGGTTCATCACGTAAAACGAAGGATGAGGTCCTTAAGGAAAAAGCCAAGGCTGGCAGCAAAAGAGTGGTAAAAAGCAAGGATAAAAATAGCAGCGAAACATCGCAAGACGAGGAGCCGACGACTAGTGCTTTTGCTCTAGCCAAAGAAGACAAATTACTGCCCCCAAATGAACCTACTGGTTCATCACGTAAAACGAAGGATGAGGTCCCTAAGGAAAAAGCCAAGGCTAGCAGCAAGAAAGGGGTAAAAAGCAAAGAACAAAATAGCAGCGAAACATCGCAAGACGAGGAGCCAACGACTAGTGAAAGTGCCCGCAAACTTAGTAAGTTAAATATGCCTTTCAAGTTGAGTAATATTTTAATTAACTTGGTTCTATTTTCTCTAAAGATTCTCGTAGACAAAATTCACACGGGCGAGATCAACTAAAAGGTGAGAGGAAAAACTTCAAGCCTCTGCAATTAATACTAATATGTTTCATTTTCAGATTTAAACGACTACTTTAGAAGCATAAAAACTGCAGGTCAAAAAATAAAGTTATCACTTACAATGTGCAATAATGCAGAGCTGCACACAGTACTAAGTTACTTAAGATGTAAGTATTTTTTTTTTTTAATAACGTTGAGTGTTGCTTTGACTGGTTTCCCTTAACAGATAATGTAGAAATCACTAATGATCCACTGAACTGTGATGCGCTTATTATGGACAAGGGAGAACGCACATATAAGTTCTTGGTTGCCGTTGCATTGAATAAGCCAATATTGTCATCTCGCTGGCTGTACTCCTTGAAGGAAACACGTTCAATTGTTGTTCAACCAGACCATATCTTTAGGGATGACAAGTTTGAGGACCTCTTTAAATTTAAACCGTTATCAATTTTCGCAAAGCCCAGTTTGTTCAAAGGCATCGATTTTATGCTCGGCAATGATATACAACCAAATGCCAAGGAAATGAAAGGTGATAAAACTTAACAGACAAATTTAAACCCTTTTACAAAATTTGTTGTTGTTCTGTTTCTTTTTATTCAACAGCCATTATTCAATGCGCCGGTGGCACAATTTACAATAGACCGCCTTCAATCGCAAGCAATGTGCGCCTCTATGTGGTAACCAGTAAAAAGGAGAAACCAATATGGGTCCACCTCAGAAACTATACGAATGTACAATATATAAGAACTGAAGGCGTTATGCAGGCTTTGCTACAACTCAATACAGAGTTGTTGGATGAGCACAAAGTTGCATTCTAATATTAATAACCTTTAATACTACTTGTATTCACATTGTTAGTGGACTTTATTTTGTAAAGATACCAGCAAAACTGTTAAGATTATTTTTGTACTATCGTTCCAAATACCACCTTCTCTATAAGACGTTGTATTATTAATATTGTAAAAGAAGTTAGTTTTAGACACTAATTTCTTAAGTATTTCTTAATACGGGCAATAGCTGCGATAGTTAATCAAAAAGTTATTCTCCGGTTAATACACTCATTACAATCGAATACAATCTAATTAACTTTATTTTCGTGTTAACATTGGCTTATTAATTATTCTAACTTCTTGCGTTTGGAGCCCGTTGGCTTGTCAAATTGCTGCCTCATGCCGCCGGCGCGTTCATTGTGAAACTTCATATTATTAGAAGTTTCGGCGTACCAGGGTGAATCGAATTTTGTGGTATCCTGGTCAACTAAATGCGTGTACTTGGTGCGACCGCAGCGTCCGAAGTTCTTTACTTGCATCACCTTGGGCAGAATAGTCTTGTCAAAGTGATCCTCAAGAGTGGCCTGTGCAAAGTCCCGTTTCAGCACATCGTTCTCCTCGTCCAGATAGAATGCACCACGATGATAGTATTTCTGCAGGAATTTGTATTTGCCTTTGGTTGCCTTGTTAGTGACCAGCTTGGGATTTGAGCGCAGCTCCTGCCTTCGTTCCTCCTCGGTGAGATTGCGCATTCGTTCAATTTCAAGTTTATCGCGTTCAGAACTACAAAGTACACATTGTAGAAATGTTTGTGAAACGAACTAAGATTACTTACGTGTCACGCTCCTCGCGGTCCCGCTTCATGCGTTTCAGTTCACGCAACTTCCAGGCCTCGTATTCCACATCATCGTTCTCATCAGCCGTGCATACATCGTCTATGGACGCTTCATTCGTCTCTGGCTTGATTTTCTCTAAGTCTTTTTTAACGCTATCCTCTACCATGCGCAATGTGGCACGCCTACGCTCCTTGGCTGCTCGTTTCGCCTCGGCTTCCAATTGCTTTTGTTTTTGAACTTCACGTTCTTTTTCTTGTATTGTGGCTCGATCTCTTTTACGCACAAATAGCGGCTTTAGACGTGGTTCGTTTTCTTCTTCGCTTTCCGTTTCCTCCTCATATTCTGAGCTCTCAGACGCCGATGATTCCGACTGCTTCTCGTCTTCTTTTTGCAGCACTTCTTCACGTTGCTGCTGTAACATGCGCGCCCGCAACTTTAGACGACGCGTTTCCAATTCTGTGTCACTTAGCTCTGAGTCTGTGTCGGATTCGGACGCCAGGGTTATTTTGTTAGTGGCTCGCTCAATGCGTCGCTGTGCCTCAGTGTCTTGAAGTTCCTCATCTTCACTGGCACTTTCAACCATTTCGGGCTCATGTATATGCCTGTGGCGCTCACGACGCTCCCGTTCCAAATCTTCCACAGCCACGGGACGCGCCCTCAGTCGCCTTAGACGAGGATCGTCTACCTCGGCCTCGTCTTTATCATCTTCATTTTCATCGCCGCTGGTGCGTCGCAACAGCTCGACTTTGTGACGCTCCGCCTTATGGCGTTCCATACGCTTGCGGCTGTCCACAAAATCATCATCATCACTGTCGTCGGAGCTCGAGTCGGCGCGTGCATAGTCGGGTCGCTTGCCAGATATATATCGCTGCACCTTAACCTTTTGCATTGATATCTCGCCTGGCGCATGGCAAAAAATTGATTTGTTAGTTAGTCGCTTGCACAAGGATATTGTAGTAACTTACCCTTCTCATTGCGAATGGGAATTGCACCTGCGGTGCATTGAATGCCCATTGGCGCTGTTGGTGCGTTCATTATGTTTATAAATAATCCAACTCAACTTAGCTTTTACAATATAAATATTTTATTATAATTTGAAGTAACTCAAGATATTTACATGTATGTCTTAAATAATACGCACATCAATCGAATATTCTAAATAGTATTTAAGTAGTATTTTTATCATTTTTCGATAGACGCTTAACAATTATATATCGATGCTGATTATGGCGATGCCTTTTCGAGCATATCGTTTATAGCAAACGTTATCGAATCCGCCGATTGATTTAAAAATGCAGTTTATGATGCAAAGAGGCGCGTTCTATTTTATGGCAGCTTAGCTTTGTCGTTTGAATTTTAATATTAATATTAAATTTATTAATGGTAACCTGCTGATGAACGTGTGAAGTGACTTACTTAACTTTTTGAGAAGTCTCCCTCTAATTGAGGCACATTCTACAATTAGTGCTATAATGTAAGCTACAAACAATTTTAGCAATATCAACGCCCACTTTCATAAACGAAAACAATTAAGAATTGACTTAAACGCTTTCTTTTTGCAATGTTTGGGGGCGAAAAGACCAGGAAGCCAAAGGTCACCTAAACATTTTTCCATACCCTAAAAGTATAATAAAAATATTTTGCTTTGAGAAAACAAAGTTCGTTTGGTTATGGAAGGTGGCCCTCCAACCAGTTTTGTAGTACGTTTGCTGCATTGGTTTTCTGAAACTGCTTTGAACTGCTTTTGGGTGGTTCGACATTATGCATAAGTTTGATTATATGCATTTCAATGGTTAGTTCCGTCTAATCAAATTATTAATGACAAATTGAATGCAGTCTAGTCGGGGAAAAACAGCTCGTTAAATATTAATTTTCATATCTTTGCGCACCTTTTGCTACATAAATCTTTTCTATTCGATTAATCTTTGTTTACTAATTTTGCGGCATCTCTTGTTTGTTGTTGACAATGTGCAAAAGTTCAACTTTTAATATAAATTTATTGGTGCTGATGTGTTTTCTTTGTGTTATTTTTATTTTGAACTTTACGTCTGTCTGTGTGACAAATGCTTTCAATTCTCATTTCTAATACATTTCAATTAAATTTAAACGCTCACACAACGTTTTGCAAGAATAGCGCAAGCAAACCATAAAAATAATTGTAAGCAAATAATTTTCTATTAACAAGAAACGCAAGTTTATTTGTCAAATGTAAATCGGTACCAGATCGAACTCGTTATCGTTATCCAAGCATGAGACAAACACCAAATATGCATAACCGGAGACGTAGGTCTCCATAACAATTGAACCGATCTCATACAAACATATATATACAGATAAAATCGTACAGCCGCTCAAATATTAATTGGCTGACTACTTTTTTTTTTTTGCCTATTTCTGTTTGCGTTACTTAAGCACTTGAAATTCATAAAGGGCGTCCTGGTACAGTAAAAAATTTAACGCTCATTGCTAAATAATTATACTGTAATATTTAGCTTAGAGCACACATTGTTTATATTTATCGTAAAGTGCGCAAATCGCATGTTTGTATTGTTTGGAGGCGCCTCCGATTAGGCTTTGGGGTGCGTGTTCAATTAATATTGTGTATCCGCTTGTAAGAAGTTGTCGCCAGTATTTTCTGAAAATCCATTCGATCCGTGGCAAATTGATTGAAAGGTGCTCCAAGTCGTGATAGAGTTATTGTAAAAATTTTATTTATTAATCAAATGCTTTCGCTTAAATGCTTTACACCAATAAAAATATAAATGGGTATTTGATTTTGTTTAGATACAATTTTACTAAGCACGAATCTTTTTATTTTAGCACCACGAGAAGAATGCAAAAAACTCGTGAAAGTTTAGTAACAGAAATTTATTTATTCACAGCTAATTTCAAATTTTGTTAAATAAATAAATAAAAATAATATTTGAAAAAATTACAAAATGCACTTTGACAATTTTTTTTAAGATATCAATAAGGGCTCCTCGGTTCAGGTTTCGTCTTTCTGCGCATCGCAAACTTGCTCTCATTTGCCAGCGATCTCAATCTCGATCGCGATCTGTTGTCGGTCGTTATTTGTTAACCATACTCACGCTCTTTTTTTTATTTTACTATATTTTTGCTTGCGCTCTTTCGTTGCCCAAGACACTGAGCGTCGCATCGGAGCTGAATTAACGGGGCTTCTGCTGGCCATATAAAAACGCCTAACGGTCCCCAGACACAGTCATTCATTTGAAAACTGTCAAAACGTTCGAACAACGAGAAAACCGATTAACAAACTAAAAAATTTCTGAGTGTTTTACTGATCAAAGGATTCAGTTGAAGTTAATAAAAACCAGAAGTCCTTGTGCTGAAAGTGAAGATTTTATTTTTTACATAAAAATATAAAGTATATTCTTGTGCGTTGTTAACTAACTGAAGTGAACTTAATGAAATATAAAAATAATCGTGGCACAATTTTGCAAATACAATTTAGAACATATTTGCGTTAGTTTTGTGCAAAGTTTCAACGAATGCGAAATATAAAGGATACCTCAAGCGAAAAGGATTAATAAACATTTTGTTTAAGGTAAGTGCAAGCTACTAAAAGAGATTATAAATTGTTTATACCGCGGTCAATTTCCAAAGTAATACATATGGCGTAACAAGCAAAAAAACCATAAATAAATGGTATCCGAGCTTAATTAACCTAATTAGTAGGTATGACGGAAAAATTCTATTTTATTTTTTGCATAGCCATGCAAAGCTAATTTATAACAAAAGAACTGATAAAAATCAAAATAAACAAGCAAAATATGACATTAGCTAAAATGTTTTATTTTAGCTAAGCAACAATAGAAATTAAACAATGGTTTGGAATTTTTAAAAACAAGATTTGATATGAAAACAAATTGAAAACAGTTAATTTCATAACATTAACATTATATGAGCTTAACGTTTATGTAAGTTCTTTCTTAATTTGTGATAACAAAGCCCAAGTAATAGAATTGCCTTAAATTTAAGTGAATAACTTAACTATCTCTTTGTTAGTTGCAAGCATAAAAAAGCTTTGAGCCAATTGGAAGAAATGGATATTTAATAATGTTTGAACGTTAAAAAAAAAAAATGAAATAACTGTGAACAAAGTTTGATTTAGTGCATATAAATAAAGGTTTGCAGGTTTGTAGTACTCGTAAATTTCACCAGCAATAAAGTTCTATATTCAAAGCAGTGAATTTCAAGCATGTCAAAACGGAATTGCGTACAACTTGTCAGTTTGTGGTTTTTTTTAAAAGTTTTTTTCTTTTATCAAATAAGGCTGTTATTATTATTAATGAACACATAGACAGGCAACTACAGACAGACAAAAAGACAAACAAGCGAAATGTTGCCCAGCGATATGCGCACATCAATTGATATTTATAAGAAGCACATGCTGAATCAGAGATCTTTTACATGCAAACGAGGCGCGTGCTACAGATTGAGAAAGAGTGAGAGACAGAGGAAGAGATTTAAATTGTTTAGCGAAAAGAGCATTCTTTTTTAAATTAACTTGGAATTTTACTTTGGTAACTATGCGCCCTTTGGGCCTGCCTCTTTTGCTTGCCTCGTGAGAGTGTAGTACTTTCAGTCCCTGGTATAATTCTGGCTTAAACCGGCGCAATCCAGCGCAATTCAGAATTTCCAATGAAAACCAGTTAAATTCGCTTAAATCGTATTGATGTGTGCTCATATTTGTTTCACTGGCGCAAATGTGAAACCAGAAGAAGAGCTCTAATTCTTTTATAGTTTTTCAATTCTTACAGTTATTGGAAACTTAAGGATATACGTATTATTTATACATATATGAACTTTTTATGAGTAAAATAGATGACTCAACCAGCAATTAATCAAATATCCATAGAAAGTATAGGAAATAATATTCTCTGTCCTTGAGTAAGTTGTTTTTTCGTCTTCATCCAACAGACGATCGTAATTATTTTGATACAATAAACAATTAATGGACACATCTTTTAATCAAATTGTTTATGTAAGGAAATTTTTATATAGTGTACATATGTTTGTGTGTTTGTACATGAACATGAAAGCTGTGACCAAACGAGTTGAATGTATCTTACAGATACAATTGCAGATACTTAATTGATTAACGACGCCTACAGTAAAAAAGCTTTGTAATTGCCGCCCATTTAAAAACCTTGAACTTTGTCAACAATAAATCTATACTAGAAATAAAAAAATAATAATAAATATATATATTTTTTTTAATTACAGTTTTTATCTCCTTGGGTGGCGCTTTTACCATCAACACCTTTATCTCTTAAAACTATCCAACAATAAATTCAACTACATTTCTGAATATGTTTGCCACCATTTTGAAATTGTTGACACTTTGCGCTTTGGCGCATTCTATAACGGCTCACACGTTGAAGCCGCAGCAACAGCAAGAGCAGCGTCTGCCTATAACACTTGAGCAAAAGTATCTGATTGTGCGTGGCGAGGCACCTGAGGCATCCGCAGCATCCGAGGAGCACATCCAGTTCAATGATGCTGCCACAATGCTGTTGTCCGCTTTTAAGGCGCAACAGTTGGAGGCTGGTATTGGATTTGAGGAGTGCAGCGAGCCTAGTCATAAGGCCACCTTTTCAGCCATTGACTATATCATATTGCTGGGCATGCTGGCTGTTTCCCTGGGCATTGGCATCTTCTATGGCTTCTTCCAGTCCGGCGGTACTTCCTCCGATGAGTTTCTGCTCGGTTCGGGCATGAGTCTGATCCCTGTGACCCTAAGTCTCACCACTAGCTTCATTACGGCCATTGAGCTGCTTGGAAATCCATCGGAGATGTACTTCCAAGGCACACAGTTTGTCTTAATTGTCATACCCATGGTTCTGGTCATACCTGTTGCTGTGAAGATCTTCTATCCCATCTACTTTAAAATGGAGCTGACCAGCTGCTACGAATATCTTGGCATACGTTTTGGCAAGGAAGTCCGCATCCTGGGCGCTCTGCTTTATGTTATACAGGTGAGTAGGGGGATTAAGTAACTGGAAATAGATTTGCCAATTCCCAAAGTTTTTTTTCAGATGTGCTTTTATACTGCTGTTGCTGTTTTGGCTCCAGCTATTGCTCTCTCCAAGGCTACAGGCTTGGATACAAAAATTGCCGTTGTTCTGATTTATGTTGTTTGTGTCTTTTACTCTTCGATGGGTGGCATCAAGGCTTGTGTTATTGCTGATTCATTCCAGGTAAGTTTTATATGGGTATTAAAATAGTTTTTGAAATAAGTGGTTAAAAAATAATAAATCATCTAACAAAAAGACATCCTTAAACATTTTTTTTTAGACGTACATATGTTAGAGTCTTCTATCCTTTTCATCTTTTGTAATACTAAACCTCTTTTTATTTTTTATTTATATTTTATTTTCTGTTAAACTTTTAAGGCTGCTGTTTTGGCCGTATCCTTAATACTCATTGTTGGTCTGGGATGCTTTTACAGCGGAAGTCCTTTGCAGGTTTTTCAGACCGCAGCTGAACGTGATCGCTTAGAGTTCTTTAAGTGAGTTTACCTTA
Source organism: Scaptomyza flava (assembly GCA_030179655.1). NCBI lineage: Eukaryota > Metazoa > Arthropoda > Insecta > Diptera > Drosophilidae > Scaptomyza > Scaptomyza flava. The sequence continues at coordinate 10,696,881 of JARNME010000404.1, forward strand.
ACTCCCTTCGAAAGTTTACTATAATCTTGCCATCTATATTTAACAGTTTTGATCCTAATCCAACAACTCGTCATACTGTCTGGTCTGTGGTTGTTGGTGGCTTCTTCTACTGGACTTCGCTGTTCTGCACCAATCAGGCATCGGTACAGAAGTGCATGTCACTCAAATCCTTAAAGTTGGCCAAGATAGCACTGGGCTTTGCCATTATTGGTTTGATTGTTGTGTTTCTGCTTAACTTTTACACGGGTTTGATGGTTTTCAATCACTATGCGGACTGTGATCCTTTGAGTGTGGGTCGCATTACAGCCTCGGATCAATTGTTGCCTTACTATGTGATAACAACCTATGAGAATGTTTATACTGTTGCGGGCATCTTTGTTGCAGGCATCTTTGCAGCTAGCTTGGGGTAGGTTTTAAATGAAAAAAGCTTTGTGTATATTAAAAGGATTCCTAACTTGTTAAACATTCTTGCAGCACTGTTGCCTCTGCTTTGAATTCACTTTCAGCCGTAACATGCGAGGATTTGCTTATAAATGGCATGAATATAAAGATTTCGCCAGAGAAGGGCGCCAGCTATGCCAAATGGATGTCCTTGGGCTTCGGTGTGGCCTCCTTTGGACTGGTTTTTATTGTTGAGCATCTGGGTGGTGTGCTTCAAGCAACTTTAACTCTCAATGGACTCATTGGTGGCGTTACCTTGGGTCTTTTTGCTTTGGGCATTGCCTGCAAACAGGCAAATACCAAAGGTGCTTTCTATGGAGGATTATTATCGCTGGCTTTGGTCATCTTCATAGGCGTTGTTGGACAAATAGTCAATGTGGAAACACCATTGCTGCCGACGTCAATGGAGCATTGTGATTGTCATGTGAATGTGACGGGCATCATCAAAGATTTGCTCAGTGAAAGTTTGATGCCCATGGAAGAGGAGGGATTTACGTTAGTAACAATATTCATGCCATCAATGTATTGAAGTTATTTATGTTTTTATTAATTTCTGCAGTTCTTGGAAAATTTTCCGCCTAAGTTACATGTGGTTCAGCATGATTGGTTGCTTGTTAACCGTTTTTCTGGGCTGGCTAATATCGATCATCACTGATACACTGCAACGACGCACTGTGCTCAAGATAACAGCCAAGGGCATTGACAATCTTGCCATCTCTGATGATGTACTGAAGTGTGACAGCCCTGTGCAATTTGTCACAATGAAACCAGTTGAGACGACCAGTGCCGAGGGACATGTGAATCTGGCCATACGCATAGATGATGAGGATGTTACGAAATAGATTTCACATGCGAATAAAATCATAAGTGAAAGCATATTCCTGGCGTAGCTGTAACGTCGATGTACAAAGTTGTCCTAGTTTTTAGCTGAACTCGAGTCGCAATCTTAACTGTCTAAGCTTAGTCGAATGAGTGATTTTTAGTTTTTAAGCACGAAAGTATACATAAGGTATACCACATCTAAATAACTGGCTAGCCATAGACAGTATTTTACTAATTTTAATATTTTTATATGAGTGTGAGTTTTAGTTATGACTATCTAAACGCTGTTTTTTGCGTTAGCAAATAAAACTGCTTAATGTGTATTCAATGACAGTGGCACAATGATTCTGGACAGCACTGTGTTGTCAGATCACAGCGCTCAGCAATGACACACACCAATTGCTAAAGCTTAAGGCTGTGTCTAGCAAACTTAACGAAACTAAAGCGCTACTTAATTACTTTATAGTTTGGCCCTTTTTTTTTTAGGTAATCGTTTAATGTGAATTGTTCAAAGTCCTTTATTTTGTGTTTGGAATTTAAATTCGAAAAAATATGCACGCATTAAGTACAATAATGAATGAATGAATTAATCAATAAGCTTTATAAGTAAGTATAATGATAAATTACGCAAAAATTTACAATTTAAAAATTCTAAACATATGTGTATATATTTATATATATTTACAAAATATGCTTGCCCATCACGTCCGGGCAATCACGTTACGCTTATCTCCTCATCGCTGTCCGAATTGGAATCATCATAATCATCATAGTACAGCTTCATGAACTCAGCGCCACCGGGGGACGATTGTTGTTGCTGCTGTTGCTGTTGGTGCTGTTGTTGCTGCTGGTGATGATGATGCAGTTGAGCAGCAGCTGCTGCAGCAGCGAGTTCCACCTCACGCATAGCACTAAAGTGTGGCGAATGATGAAGTTGCTGCAGTTGCTCAAAGCGACGCTGCTTCGCCTCCTGAATGCTGCTCTCCAGCTTAAACTTAAGATCCGCTGCCACTAGCTGCTTCTGCATCTCGGCATTGATCTTGGCCTGAAACTCAGCGGCACTGGTCACACTCGGTGGTGAAGAGGCAGCCGAGGAAACCGTTGTCGTTGGCGTTGGCGTCGCTGATTGATCGCTCATCTTCAGGCTGTTGAGCAGAGGGGGAGGCGAACTGATTTGCATGCCATAACCTATTGCGGCCGAGGGTGTTGTTGCACCTCCCTCCACCGGTGAACTGCTGCTTCTGGCAGATTGTGGTGATACGGGTGCAATAGTTGTCGTTGCTCCCGCTCCCGTTCCCATTCCAATTCCCACACCCGGTTCATCCTTGGTAGCTGCTGTTGCTGTTGTGGTTGTTGTTGGTGGTGGTGGTGTGGCACTGCCGCTGGGCGAGAGCAGCGATGGCGACAGTGGTGTTAGTGGTCGATCGCATTTGGCATCGGACAAATCCGGGTTTGGATTGTTTTTGTTGGGCAGCGTTTGGTCGCGTGAGCCACCATTGGCCAACAGTTCGCGCTCCTTGGAGTTGCGCCATTTCATGCGGCGATTTTGAAACCAAATTTTAACCTGCAAGTGCAAAATGAAATGGGTATAATTGAAATGTGTCCAACTGTTGGATGGATGCCTGTCCGTAGCAGTCATTCAGTTCTCTGACAAGGAACAGGCAACCGTTTGCCACCCCTTCGTTCTTTCATACAGAGCTCTCTGCAAAAAGTTTTCATGACCACAGGCGCAGATAAATTCATGGTCAAAACCGAACTTTTTGGACAAAATATTCTAGCTGGAAAAGTTTTTGTGGCAAAAGGCAACAAGGGAGGGCTTCGGAAGAGGCGGGTAGAGTGTGGGGTTGTCGTTTGTGTGTGGGCGTGTCTTTTGGGTGGCAAAAGTTTGAACTGCAATGCCAGCAACAGACGCTGGCATATCCATAATAAATGCAAATTAGAGACATTTGCTAAAACGGTTACAAATTGATTAGAGGCCGCACAGTGGTACCAAAGGCAAGCGATATTGCAGTCTAAGTTGAGAGGTAAGCCAGCATAGAAGTTTTGATGGAGATTCACGCCTAACTTTAAGGATACCAGTCTAATAAATACATTTAAATAGATAAGGAACTTCCTTAGTTTTTTCATATTATATTGATTTTATTTTAAGCTTAAAGCAATAGTTAATAACTTAATACAATGCTTAAGAAAAATTTGACACATTTTTCGTACACTTTGTTACACTGTGCTGCCTAAAAGTTGGTCCAGCAAAAGTGCTGTAAGCTCTTTACTTATGCGTGTGAGTTCGTGTGTGTGTGTTTGGTTGTTTGTGTATATTTGTGTGTTTATGTATTTACTGCATTTGACAGGGACAGTAAGAGACAAGTAGGACGCAAACACTCAAGAGCAAATTGCAGCCACCCTGACATTTTGGGCTGGCAGCTCTGGCCCAACCTTGCTTGCTTGCCTAACTTTTGCGACTGTTTTTGAGTTATTATTCAATGGGTGTTTACCTCCGTTGTGTTACAGTTGCCTCTGTCTCTGAACACAGCAGGACATTCGCACTTTTCTATGCGCGGGTGTGTGTGTGTGTGTGTGTGTGGCCCCAAACAACAATTTGCAACAATCTGTAGGGTTGCTGCAAGCCCAGAACCAAACTAAAAACCTATGGCTCAGCCAACGTAATTAGTTTACAAATATATATGAAATTTTTTTTTCAAAAGCAAATTGATGCGTAAAATTGACTTGTAGCCAACGAAATGGAATAAGCTGCCCACACCCGTTAACCAATATAATCTGCAGGCATATAAATAAATAAACAACAGTTACAACAACATCAACGTCAGCAACAACATTGAGCCAGTGCTGTAAAGTGCTGACATGTTAAACAAGCGATTAACCGCAGAGATTTGCCTCAGTCTCTTTTCTTCGGCCACGTGTCGCGTTTCTTCGTCTTCTTCTTCTTTTTTTTTGTTGGGAAGTTTGCTGTTTTACTTACTTCCGGTCATTGAATTTTCCAGCCAACCCCCCAGCGCATACGCACACACAGCCAAAAGCAATTGAAATAATAAGCTCAGGCGGCGATAAGATTAATGATTATGGTCCCGAACCCGAATCCTGAACAGTGCCTTCGTTCTGGTCGACGTCGTCGTCGTCTGTTTTTGATGGAAATTAATTATAAATCGTGCAATTTAGTGTGCCCCGTGCGACGGGTGGGCGCCACAGCAGTCGAGTGCTAAAAGCGGACTTAAAACTGGACCCAAACACCATACTTCGCCCCCCATTCGCGCCTCGTGCAAGTTTAATGAGCTTGAAATTATGATGTTTGCTTTGGCTTTTAATACGTTTAAATTTGGCTTTGGAATTTAACAGGCCAAGGCGCGAATTTACTAATTCTAACTAACCATATATATATATATATGTAGGTATTTATAAAACCTGTTATTAAATCCTATATATGTAAATTATAAGTGACAATTAATAGAGCTCTCTTATGATCGCACAATTGTTCAATTAGTGGCAATTCATGCATTTACTAACGAGGGTTTTTAGCATGTTTACAAATATTGCGCTTGTCAGCTGCTAGCATATTATTATTGTATTACATTAATTTGTTTTTATTGTCATTTTGGTAAATGATGTTTTAATTTATGCACATCTAAAATGCACTAGTAGGCGAATTAAGGACGGCTATGAATTAGAACTTATGCTTAATGGGTTTTATAATTCACGGATTTTCCAGCTTCAAATGCGAAGTGTTACATCAAGCTTTATGGAACTAATGATTACGAAATAAAGACAAGTTTCCATATTTAAAAATAGAAGTACTTTGGAGGTCATAACATTTATAAATAGTACTGATTTTTGACTAACAATTTCGATTTAAAATCGGTCATACATCTTAAATGTATTATTTTTGAGGTCAAAGAGTACTGAAAATCAAAGAAGTTAAATAGAAAAGTATAAACATTTAACTGATACTCACTGAAGTTTCACTTCACAACTTCTGTAATCAAATCAAGCGTCTAAATGATTACCATTATATCGCCCCGTTCATTCACAAAGGACTCGACACATTATCCTGAACTCAGTTTCAGCCCCCATTCGGATAAGTAAGTAACAGATTTTTCTGACGCGCCGCCTGCATATCGTGCATAGAGCATTTGTTTGAAGTTTTTATAAACCCGAGCTGGCGACGAGACCTAAATGGAGTTGAAGTGGGTTGGGTGGTGGGAATGGTGGGAAATGGTTTGTTCAGTCAGTTGTTGGGCTACAAATTGCTTTGGCTTACGCTTTTGGCTTTGGCCAAGTGACGGCTCCCTTTTGCTGAAAATTGACTTTGGCAATGAGCACAAGCTGTTGTTTTCTGGGTGTGTGTGTGTGTGTGTATGTGTGGGCGAAATGGAGATTGACTCTGAGTAGAAAGAGAAAGTGAGATTTTGTGTCTGGCAACATATGTTAACTAATGAGGCAGTTCCTCCTTTAGCACTGCTTGTGGGGTGATTTTGTCAAGCTATTGCTGTCATTCGATATGCTGCGTAATAGCGTATTAAATAGTCTGCTACTATTATTTGCCAAAGTCATTTCAAGTCATTTGGACAACGTTTTGGGTTACACACAATTTGTTACTTCGCAAAGCATTGTCCTAACTGTGGTTATTGTTTTAGGACACGGCACCGACATCTACCCTCACTTTTCCTCTCCCTCCTCCTTGCACTCTCTCTCTTTTTGCCTGCTTGTGGCATTTATTTAGCAATTTGTCATAAATTTATTTTGTAACCAAAGCTGCAAATGATGGTTTTTAATGTTTCTCAATCGTTTTTGCAAGTCGAGAAATGAAATTCGAGTTATGAACACATTTTGTTGATGTTCAAGTGCTTTTTGATTGCTTGCAGTGTCTGAATTTAGAATACTTAAGATATCAATTAAGTTAAAGGCCAACTCTCATCCAAATTCTTGAGCTTTAACTAGAAATATGTTCTTTTCCATCTTAAATCATTTGCAGAGTTTCTTTCCACGCCCCAAAACCATTAAGCCGCTAACAAGCCTCATAAAAAACAAGTTAAACAGACAGAAAAGAACAACGCCGATAGTCTGTTGTATTTATATATATATATACTATAGAGAGTGTGTAAGCATTAACCCTCATGTATTTTACAGATTATTAATCCAACAATTTGATTTAAAGCGTTTTGGGTCGTTGAAGTAAATAAAAAACAGCACAATCGAAACGACAAACAAATAAAAAAAGAAAAAGCCGCAAATGTCTGCAGTAAAAACCACCCCACGAATAAAAACACACACTCACACCCCCTTCAACCTTACACACAGATACACATAGAGCCAGAAAGCGAGACAGACAAATGAAATAAAGATAAAAATATTTATAACGTGCAAAATGCCAAAAGTGCCCAAAACGCTAAAGCACACCGAATTTTCACAGTTGATTGCAAGGATTTCTCCCGCTTTCCCACTCTGTCTGCAGTGTTTGTCTATATATAATCTTTTTTTCTCTTTTCGAATTGTCGCTTGCTTCCCCCATTTTTCGACAAATCAAAAACAGACGAATTTGTTTTGGACATGACACTTAAAAAGTTGCTGCCGGCTTCGCACAACACACTGACACGTGTGTGTTATGTCTCTCTGTGTGCGTGTACGTTTGTGGGGGTTGCTAAAGAGGCAAACAACTCGTTTATCGCGATTCCTTGAGCTTTAGCTTTGTGCATTGATTTAAAAATGCAAATCAGTTTATAGAATTTTTCAGCCTCAAGATGTTTTCATTTCCGCCTGTCTGCATTTGGCAGGCGCTGGTTTAGTTTAGTTGTTGTTATTGTTGGCTTTGGTTTGGCGTTTGAAGTGTCATTAATGGCAATTAAATTTATAGCCAGCGGATTATGAGGCTGGTAACTGTCACTTGCAGTTGACGTGAGCTGTGTGGGAACTGCGAATGTCTAAAAATCTATTATTTAGCTGATCTCTGTTCTCCTTTATGGCAATGCACGTGACTTGCATGCAAACAAAACAACAACAATTAACACACAATACAAAAAACACGCGCATAAATCGCACGCGACAATAAACGCACTCGCGTTTTGATGGGGCTTGGGCTGCGAGTTTTTCAAGTGCGTTTGTAAAAATCGCAATAAACGTTGCAATGAACAACACTCGAAATGATGAATCACCTGTGAGCAGTTTGGTTTCCCAACATCAATGTGCAACCGTTTGTCAACCGCAAGGCACGCGACTCCACATTGCACCACTGCACTGACTCCATTTATACATATATATTTATGGCAATAGTGAGTGGGTGTGTGTGTGTGTGTGTGCAGCAGCAGCAAATGAACAACAACAAAATGGACAACACAAAAAGTGCAGCGCAACACAAAGGACGAGTCGAAGCTCTTAAATCATATTGCATACAACTAGGCGCCAGGCGACGAGGCACTGCAATGCAATCCTTACAAACACATACATACAAACACACTCCACCTACACTTGTGCGTATGTACGTGTATCACTTGGGTGTGAATATCCTCACTCGCAACCACAAAAAAATTGCCCCTTCCTCCGTTGCCTTGCCGCATAGCCGTTAATGGAGCCGGTGTCGCCATCGCCGCCGGGCTGGACACAACACTTTGTCCTTTGTCCAGCTGGGGTTCCAAATGTCCTCTTGGACCCAAGGACCAACTGCTGTGATTTGACTATGAGTTTTTCTGACATTTTTGCACATTTTGTGTGTGTGTGTGTTTTTTTTTAAACATTTCTATGGCTTTGTTTTTGACGCCATCCCGTCGACATTTTCATTTTCCCATTTGACAAAGTGCAATTGATGAATGCTTTGATTTTCTATCGTTCCTTAAACACTTAGCTCTAAAAGTAATATCTGCTTCTGTGCTGTGGCTTTGTACATAGTTTTTTTTAAAGGTTTTTTATACAGTCAAAGATTTATGGCTTAGGAGTGGGAAATAATCATAAAATAATAGTATGACCCAAAGCTTGACATGACATATAGAATGTAAAGCTGCAAAGCTTTCAATATGGTTCGTTTCTTAAATTTCCATAAAACGTACTTTTTATTGTTTAGTCGAACTTCCATTAAACGCGGCTTACGATTTATTAATATTGTTCATGATGATTGCCTCAATTCAAGCAAAATATCAAATAACAACTTAGAAAATTGAAAATAAGTAACTTTAACATTTAATGCATGTTCCAGAAAAGCCATACTTATCTTAAAGCGCTCCAGTAACTAATTAATTAATAAATAAGCTGTGACTGCGACATTGATTGTTGATGTAATTGTCAATATTTAATCTGTTCGGTAATTAGATTTGTTTACCTCATCTATAATGTGTAACTTTAGTTTTTCTACGTAAGAATAGTTTTCACTATTTTGTAATAACACATCCGCTTGTTGTTGTTTGTAGCTCAAGTTGAATTGAAATTAACTGAGCTATTGACGCTCGATAAGTATATGTATACCACATTTAATCATACAGATCTAAATGTATACAATTATTCGAGGAAATTCAGAACAAGTCCAACAATACTAACGAACATACATACTTATATAGTACTTATATTTTAAATAAAACATTTGCCTTCTGTCGTCATCTGGTTGGTATTATATGATCATTAAGATGAATATGATCGATTGGAAGACTGTTTTAAAAAAAGGGGCGTGCCATCATGTTGATGATGCTGATGATGAATTCATGTTCATGCTCTCTGACAAATGCAACTGGACACGCTTATTGCGTAATTATGGAATTTTTATGAATTATATGCAGCAGAATACAAAAAAAGAGCTGCTCTAATTTGGCATGAGATTGTCAGCATCATCACCATCGTCATTGAATGCCGACGGCTGTTACACACCTTTCCTATTTCTCACTCGCGGCTCGACCGTCTACCGCTCACCACCCGACGGCTGTTGACAACTTTGCAGTTGGCCCATTGATTGAGTTGTGATCGATTACATTTTGACAAGGCCAAATTGGTCATGCCAAATTTGCTGCAACAGTAAAAGGCGGCAGCAGCAGTCATGCGAAAATTTCACTGTGTGAATGTTTCACAATGATTTCAATTAATTCATTTTTTTTAATTTTTAACCCCCTTGTGGAGTAAACTAAAATTGTAAAAAGAAGTGTAACGCTTTTGAGTTTTGGAAAGTAAATTCATTAAAGTTTTTTGTATGGTCTATGTTCTTAAAACTTAATGCCTAATGTTTAAGCTACAAAATACAATATTACGTTGAATCTTTGGCACTCCAAAAGATATTCAAAACATTTGCACACATTCTTCAGTCACTTTAAGCTTTATACGAAAATGCATAAAGATATAAATATAACGATTAAATTTAATTATGCCGGCGCGGCACAATCAATAAAACCCAACTCACCCCCTTATTCCCTTTCCGCACCTCCTCTTATCAGCCACCTTGTTTGCTTTTGGGAAGCCGAAATGAATTTCTTATGGCTCGTTATAATTTCATTATATGTATTTCGAAAGCAACAACAAGCGACGACCTCTCTATATACCATACATACCAAGACAAGCGACTGCGCATTTAAAGGAAGCACGCCCAGACCCCACTCTCCCCAACCATTATTCCTACCCCTCCTCTGCTTGTTCGACCTGTTATACTTATACGGGCTTCCATTTTAGCTCTGCGCAGCCATTGCTGAGAGCTTTTTCGGGTGTTTGTGTGCGTTTTAAGGGCGGAGTTTTATTTTACGCTCTGCTTTATGGCTTTTATTTTATAAGCCGTCGCTTTGGTCTTTGTTCTACTTATTATTATTATTATTGTTGTTGTTTGCTGTTGCTTATCAAAGCTGATTTGAAAAGTTTTTTAAAAATTGTTTATGCGCGGTTGAAAATAAATTTTTATAATAGCATAATTTTAAGTTTATTATGAGCTCGTTTCACTGAAGTATATTGATTTTTGTTTTTTCAACGTTTTGATTATGGCACTCAAATGGGTTACTCAAAAATTGGCACCGATTATGGGCGGAAAGTTTTCTTATTTTGGTGAAATTTATGTATTTGGCTTTTTGGCTTTAAATGAACTAATTTTTACATACTGTATTATTAAAGATGTTAAACTATAGTAAAAAACACTCAATTTGAGTTTTGAAAAGATTACAACTTATACTTCTGATATTTTAATTTGAACATAAATTGTAGGGTTAGGTTGGGCAGTTCAGAGCAGTCAAATTTATAAATCGATTCAGCTTCTATTAAGTTATGGCTGCATAAATTTTTAGCCCACTGTAACTCACCTGAGAATCCTTAAGGCCCAGTCTCTCAGCCAGTTTTTTACGATCTGGCTTGCTAATATATTTTTGTTGCTGGAAACGTTTCTCTAGCCCCTTGCGCTGTGAGTCTGCAATGAGATGAGCAACAGTTTTAAATGCAATTAAACCACAAAGGACAAGATCCCAAACCACACTTGGCCCACACTCTATACAGACCTGAGAAGACGGCACGCCGCATCATGCCCCTGCGTGGCTTGCCACGTGTCGAATGCGCCCAGGGGAAACCTTGGCCCGGTGGCAGGGGAAACACTTGGGCACCAACTGCAACAAAATAATATATTTTGGGGGGGAAAATTGCATTAGTCAAGGTTGTGCTGGAGTTTTTGGGGATTGGTCAGCAAACACTTGTTAATGAGCGCCATGGGGTGCCCAACTGCATAGGCAGCAATTACATTGAGGCATTAGATTGAATGAATATGTGGACTGGGAACACTCACCACTCATGTAGGGATTGCGACAGTGCGCCAGCAGTGAATGCAAATGCGGATGATTTAAGGTATGTGGCAGAAAGGGGGTTGGCCGACTGGGCATGGGTTTTGCAATGACCGGATGTATGGGTGGAGGTGGGGGTGGTGGTGTTGGATGTGCTGTTGCTCCTGTTGCTTGCCCACTCAACAGTTGTTGTTGCTGCTGCTGTTGTTGTTGTTGTTGGTGCAGCTTTTCTTGTGTTAATCTTCGATTGTTGTTATCCTCCTGGTTGGTATCGCTGCCGATTTCATGCGGTCGACCATCGAGAATTGTATTGTTGTTGTTGGAATTGCTGTTGCTGTTACTGTGATTGTTGTCGCTATCACTAATTGTGCTGCCAGGTGACGACGAGGATGCTGCCGTCGTTGCTGTGGTTTGCGGTTGACAACTATTGCTATGGTGCTGCTGCTGTTGTTGGTGCTGCTGATGTTGCTGTTGATGCGTTAGAAATGCGGGATGTGGAAAATGTGCATGGGCATGGGCATGATGATGCAGTGGGTGTGATAGTCCAAGTGGCGCCTGCCCCACCAATGCCGGATGATGTTGCTGGTGATGCTGATGGTGTGAATGATGCTGATGATGATGCGCTGGTGGTAAAGGCGGTTGTTGTTGTTGCTGCTGCTGCTGCTGGTGTTGCTGTTGCTGCTGCGCATGTTGATGGTGCTGATGATATTGATGTGTGTGATGTTGCATAAAGTTTTGTTGTAGATAAGGCCATATATGCTGCGGTTGCATAAACTCTGTAAATTAAAAAATAAGTTGGAATAAGTTGTTAAAAGGCTATTGATTGAGATAGTTCTTATTCAAAACTTGTAAAGTTATTAAATATTTGTAGATAATTTAGGGTTTTTTTTTGGAAAACGGAGAGTGAGAAAACTATGAAGCTGTCCAACTATTTCCATTGGGTAATAATATTTCCATATTCTTGCAGCACAAATCTTACAGCTCCCATTCAAGGATCAGATCGAATCGTAAGCAAAACTTTCAGCCATGTTAAAGTGTGTGTAGTAGCCTTAAGCCTATCAACGCTGAGTTCAAAACAAACCCCACAAACAAAAACAAACACACATACACACTCAGCACACGAACATCGTGTCAAGAAGCCAACCCTTGATGTGTGGTTTTGTGTGAATATCTTGAATCTCTTGGGCTCCAAAGCAGATGCTGCTTTGAAGTGTCAAACTGGCATAATTAAACAGCTCACAAAGCCCTTCGCCTTACCCCAACCATATGCTAACACATTGAAAACTTCGAGCACACAGACACACACACCTTAAGAGCAAAAATCGTTTACGCCTTTATTTTGCGATTTCAGTTTATGCGGAAGGCAAACAAAACTTTTGTGCCTTATATTTTAGAGAGGTAGAAGGAGCTTTGGGAAAGATTTTGGCGCTTTGTGGCTGCATTTCAAAATCTAATTAAACACCGAAAGCCAGCAGACGCCATTCGCACACATACGCACACACACACTCATACACTGACAGGCGCTGCAGGATATGATTTTAATTCGATTAGAGTGACTGAAACAATTAACGTATTAACGCCTCTTTAGTTCGTTTTGTGTATGTGTGTGTGAGTATTTGTGTTTGTTGTGTGTGCGTTTAATTTGCCGAAATCTTGTGGCAAAAGTTTTTGTGTGTTTGTATGTATGTGCCACATATGTGCCTAATGAGCGCACAAATTAAGTTATAATTGTTCGCATTGTTTGTTTTTGGGCTTTCAACGGGCTTTTTTCTAGCAGTTCTTACATCTGTGCCACACGCCGCACAGCCAAATGCCAAAAATTATAGTTTGGCAAAAAGTTTGGCCGAATCGAGTTTTTGTGACATAAAAATTAATATGTGGCAATGCTGAAAGTAATTTGATTGGCATACAATTTATACTCAACTACTAAGTTGTTGGGTAAGTTATTGAGGTTAAAAAATGGTATCAACGTTACGAAATACATGATAATTTTTAGATAATCTTAAGATAAAGATAATAAAGCCAAAAACTATTTGATATGTAAGTTGCAGAGAAATTTTAGAGAGGAGTAGATAAGAGATTGACGAGAAAGTTATCCAAGGCGATTCAAATAGGATATTTTGTTTTCTCATACTTATTTTATAGCATTTTATCATCTAATACTTAAAAAAAAAACTAATTAAGTAACTTTTTGTCTGATATTTAAATTTTAATTTGCATCAAGAACTTGTATAATAACTACAGTCAAGTTTTAAAACGTATATAGAACCTCCTATAGCTAAAAATAAATCATTCAAGCCATGTTCAAACGTCCTCCAATAATATTCTGTTAATCTTTACAGCATTCATTAACCATTTTAATCTATGTACTGCTACACCCATTTTCTATATGATCTTTCCTTCATTTTATCTAACCACAATTCGCATTAGTTTGCAATTTTTGGCACGCTTTTGTCATTTAATCCAGGCGAATATATCAAAAAAAATAGAAAATCACATAAAAAATAGTGATAAAATACAATAAAAAAATGATTCTGCCCACTCATTAATAACATAAAGGACACACAATCCCAAAAGACTGGAATTAGCCAATTCACATGGTAACAAAAATAAAAATTGGATGAAATGCGTCGCAGTTGCAATGACTGATAGACAATTAGTTACGCCTACTTTTTTGTGTGAGGTAGCCTCGTAAAAAAGAGCATAGTGAACCCTCGTTAAACGTTAAACAGCACGCGCAGCCGCAAAACAAGGACAAGAATACGGAACTCGGAACTGGTTTATACGCATTTGGTTTGGTTCTGGTGGCGGCTACCGACGGATTTACTGAGGCTCAGATACAATAATTTAAACATGATTAGGTGTGGTTGTGTTTTTACAGCCGTTGCAAAGGACGCCTCAAGGGCTTAAAGAGCACAATAAAACAGTTTGATAAAGGAGCGAAAGAACTGATCCCCGTGGCACAACGAAATCATGGCAAGATTCTTTTGTTGAGCAACTGTTTTTTAATATTTAGCGAAAGTTTTTTGTTATTCTTTTGGCTTTTCATATTGCAGTTGTATTTAGATTTTTGTATTTTGTTATTGTTTCGCATTAGCCACGGCAAATTAATTGGCAAGCCGCATTTATTACCAATATCGCTCACATCCCCTCCTTACCGTTTCTAACGCGTACTCCTTCACGTGTATCACCAAGGATGGCGGATACGCTAAACTTGAGTATGGGTTTGCTAATGTTATCCTTCAGTATGGTGGTGGTGCCGACGGTGGTGCTGTTGTTATTGTTGTTGTTAGTGTTATTGTTATTATTACTGTTCTCCTTGGGCTCGACTTTGGGCAATTTAATTGCTTCACGCTCCACCAGCTCATCGTCCAGATCTTCTTCATCCAAATGTGGCGTCGTCTCCACACTATTGATATCCGCTACAATTTCATCCTCATCCTCATCGTCCTCCTCATCGTCCAATTCCATTTCCTCAATGCTATCAACACTTTCGGCACGATTTTCGCGACACTTATCACATTTATAGGCACCACGTTTGCCACAGTTGCAATTACACAATTGCAGCTCCGACGAGGAGGAGCGCTCAGCTGGCAAAGGCTCGGCCTGGCCGCGACTCAGGAGCATCTCGCTGAGACTTGACTTTAGCTGACTCTCACTGAAGCTCTGGGCGCGCTGGGCATGCAGTAAGCTGTCCATAAGAAACGCCGTCGACATCACGTGACGTTTCGTTGAAGACTGTGTGTTTGTCACTTTGGTGTCTATATTTGTATGGGCAGTGCTGTGCGCCGCGCCGCGTTACCGTCGAGTGCTCGATTCGTACTGAATCATCAGCATCAACATTCTGTCTCTGGCTGCTGTTGCTGCTACAACGGTGCTTGCCACACAATTTTAGGGGTTGCTCTACGGTGGTTGGTCTGTTTCTCCTGCCCAGTCGCTGCTCGCAGTCTATGTGGTATGTGGCACGTGACGTCCTCCTTATGTACATCTACTTTGAGCTCTCTCTTTTGTTTGGTGTCCTGTGGCGCCTTTTGCCTGTGCTGGCAGACTCTTCTGTTCCTGTTATTGTTGTTCGCTTTTTATTTGATTTTATTTGTGTGAAAACAATAAAAATTTAATTTTCTTGTTTTGTTGCTTTGCCTGCCTTGAACTGCGCTCATGTTTGTTTTTCTTTTCTTTTTGCCTCCATTTTGTTGTTGCTGTCCTGCTTCTGCTCTCTTGTCTTGATCCTTTGTTGTGAGCACACTGTGCGCACAGTGGCTAAAGTATGAGACTCATTGATGATTAAGGTTAAGCTTATGTTTGGCACACAAAATTTCGATTTACAAAAATTATTATCAAATAATTTGATCTTACTTTTATTAAAGAGCTCTCGTATTCTTACAAAAAAATTGATTTTTAATATTCTTTCATATTTAACATTCAATATTAAATAAAATGCTAAAATTCTTGGCATTTAACTTTGATTTCTATGCTTAACTCTTGTATTTATTCGATCGTAACACTTATCTGAATTTCCACATGAAATAATTCTAAATGACTTAACCCAAAAATATTATTGGTCAGAAATTTAGTTTCTCTGTTTACACACACAATTTGTTGCAGCAGGGACAACGAACAAACGTTTGGCAAACAAGCCAATGCCAGGAGTCAGTAGATTAACTTTTATTATGACCGCAAATTAGTTGTCCTCGGCGCGTTGATGACGACAATCGACAATGATGACTTATTTACTGCAACGTGGAGAGTCGGCAACAACAACAACAACAACAGCAGCATTGGCTGAGTATATAGCGCAGTGTTGGCCAAGTGACAGGATGCTCGTGCTGCTCTGTGAGTTTTATATACATGTATAGAAGCTTAGAAACTTACCATGCTTGTCCTTTTGACTTTTATGTGTGCGCTCGCTCCATTCAATTTGCACAGCACACACACACAAGCATAGAACTCACACACACATATATATCTGTATGCCAACAGAGAGCAAGCAAGCATAGAGCAAAAGCAACCCTTGTTTGTGGCAAACGAAAAGTGCAAGTGGTCGTCCTTGTGCCTCCCCCACTCCACACAGCAACCCCCTCCCTGCTTTACGTGTTGTGGGCGTGGCCTCAACTCGAATCGGAATCTCATCATGAACAGCATGAGAAGCACTCTCAGCAAAGCCAAACAATAAGAATAAGGATAACAAAGCAAAGTCATATATGTAAGTACTTTAGCTGTATGTTTGTGTGAGCATTTTCCAGGCATTGTTTTGCCAGCCTTTTTGCGCTGCCATTTGTGGGTTTTTGCTTTCAAAAGGATTACTCCGCATCCTGCTGCTGCTGTTGCCAGCGAGTACATAAAACATGCTCATATAAGCGTATAAATATGTGATAATAATGATTAAAAGTTCTCATCATGCCAAGCCATCATCATTTATGCAAAGGATTTCCACCATGTGCCTTGTGCAAGAGTGTGTGTGTGTGTGTGTATGTGTGCTCTTACATTTTTATTTGGCACCCAAATGCTATGCGTCGGCCTTCTGCTTGTCTATGTGGGTGGCTTTGAGATTGCGTTTTAAGCACAGATGATTTCAATTTTCCACAATTTTGTGCTTTGCCAGTTGTCATGGCGTATACTTAACTTTATGTGTGCATGTATGTAAATCGGTCTTTGTTGCCTTGGCATAATATGAGGACAATTATTTGATAAGTGGATTGGAATGTGCAGCAGCCACAAATGCTCCTTGACAAATGAAAGGGGTCACAATACACAATTTTGTTTTGTTGCTTGCCACCCAAAAGTCCCCAAACGCCATACATTCAGGCAAAGTGTTAAAGACAAACTTTTAATTGTTTTTTTACGCCGCATATTTGAGTTGTTATTGTTGTTGTTGGCAAAGTGTTTGCTGAATTGGAAATATGTAAATTATTCGAGCATTGTATGGCTCTATTTAAAATATTGCTTTTGAGCTTTGTTGGGCTTTGTTACCGGCGACTTTGTTAAGATAGATAATAACCATTGCCATTTTTGGTTCAGATAGATAACTCACTTAAGTTAAGCTTTGATAACTATTGGAACATGTTTTATATATGAATTGCGAACAATTTGCTAAGTGGGCAAAGAATTTCAAAAAGCCCAAGCAATAAATGGGGCGCATACAAAGTATTCAAAACTGCAATGGACATTAATTAATTGATTTTAATTTTTAAATCTTGTAATTAACAAAATGTTCATTTCAGAGGAGACTTTGTATAATGTATTATATATATATAATTATGTATTAAATTATAATATATAATTCTTACTTTTAAAGGTATAAAGTACTCTGCATAAACATAAGTCGGCTGCTTAATATCCATTCCAGCCAGGTAAGCATCGCTTTATTCCCAACTGGTTCAAAGACTTTGTCAACTCAGTGGTTGACTGTGGGTGGTTAAGTTGCCAATCCATGCTGCAGGCAGGCAACACAGAGACTTGTACAACGTGAAATGCCAATAGAATGGAATTGACAGCCGCATCATTATATGGATATCATTATCGTGTACTCGAATCGTCGTATGTATCGGCATGAGTACAACTTACAATGGATGCCGATTGCACGCAGAGTCCCGAATAAAAAGAAAAAATGAAGGTAAAATGTCACAAGATTTGCTGTAAGCGGGCGTAGCAGACACAAGAAGGAAGAGTCGAAATCATGTACACATACATACATATATGTATGTTTGGTTGAGGGCATAGATGGGCAATATAATAAAGCGCAAACATTTATACACGACACTCGATGGGTACTACGATATAAGTATAGAAAAAAGCAGAACAGAACGGAACAGTTCATGAGTTTCACGACAACAGCCGCCAAGTCAACTGTCGATATCAGCTGCTACACGATGCAACCCCCCCTTCCACCCATCTCCCTAACCCACCCACAATATGAATGTGAATTCTGTTTGCTATCGATTTTCAGCACAACGTTTATTATTTTTATTATATGGCAAATACGTATGTAGTTGAGGGGTGGCTGGATGGCTGGCAAATTATGGGCTTTTCATAACGTTAACAGTCGCATAAATACGCTCTTTGTGTCAACCAAGTAGAAAAAATGCGATAAAAGATTATAAAGTGTGTGTTGGTTGGTTGGCTTTTGGATTCACTGGTTTCTACTATGCTGGATTCCAGGCTCTCACTCTGGCATTGGCACAGCCTGCCGGGCAGAACAAAAGACGGAGTGTGTCAGGGGGGGCGGTGACATCTGTTTCCGACATCTTTTAATAAAATTTTCATCTTTATTACGAAACGATTGTTTTATGTGCCCCAGCGCTTGCAGAGCTCACTACTTAAACTAGACGTGTCTTGGCACGTTGGCAGGAAGTCCTTCTTGCGGCTCGCGCTTTCAGCTGAAACTTCCTTTCTCACTCTCTCACTCGTTGTCTGTCCCTCAATATTTCAAAAGGAAGTAATTAGAATGAAGCGATTTTTAGTTGCCAGCCAGCTTCGCCAAAAAAAAAAAAAAAAAATATTATAAAGTTTTGCAAGATTTCCTTTCCTTTTTTCGT
This sequence comes from Scaptomyza flava, assembly GCA_030179655.1. Taxonomy (NCBI): domain Eukaryota; kingdom Metazoa; phylum Arthropoda; class Insecta; order Diptera; family Drosophilidae; genus Scaptomyza; species Scaptomyza flava. The sequence goes on from JARNME010000404.1 coordinate 10,715,407, forward strand.
TATTATTTTTATTTTCGTAAAAGTTTTCTTCAAACTGCGGCAAGTTCATGACTTCACTCCATGAAAATTTAATTTGATTCAATTTTTATTTTTATTGCAGACGTTTTTTTGCGTGTACAATTTTGACAAAAGTGTACAATAAACAGGTGCTTGTAATGAAATTTATATGTGCGCATTTTAATTGCTTAATTTATGAATATTGCACAATGCCAATTTAATATTTATTTATAGCTTGTGTGTGTGGTTTTTGTTGTGGTTTCCGAAGTGGTTTTGCATAATATTTAAAGTGTTGTCAATATGTTAATGTGTGGTCAACAGAGTGGCAAATAAACACACTTGGAAATCAGTAAATAATAATGACAAGTAAATAATTATGCTTACTTATAATATGGGAGCTATTGAACACTTATTTTAATTATATTTCAAATTTTCGAAATCAGATTAAGCAATGCAAAATATTTTTAAAGCTTCGCTAGATTAAATGGCAACAATTTTGTGCAAATTTGTGACTTTTACTGCGGATGACCTATGAACAAATAAAGAATAAAGGGTACATTTACCGAAAATTTAAACATGAATGTATATATTTTTTTTATTTTTCTTTCTTTTTTTTTAAATGCAGCCAACGCATTGATGTTCGCATGAAGGCGCCGAATAAACCAAGTGGAAAATTTGCATACGGCTATTCAACATTTTTTTTTGTTGTTGAATAGCCCCTTGCCTGACCAACAGCAACAAACAACAACTGGCCGGAGAGGCAGGGGAGACATCAACAAATAAATAAACAAAGCACACATGCAGCTTTAATGAAAACAAGCAATATGAGTAAAAGCAAATTGCAGAATTTTTAATAATAATAAGAATTATAATACATATAGTAATAATATTAATAATGTGCGGTAGTTGTTGGCAATTAATATTTTTATTGCATACAAATTGAATAATTAGTCAAAGCTAAATGACAAGGTCCAAACAAAAACAGTTTCCAAATTGAAAGGGATGCGCACGATTAGAAAGGGTTGCGCGGGGCTGGTCGTGTCGGGTCGGGGTGGGGTGGTAGGTTAAGGCGAGCACAGACAAATGTGTTGTTGTGATTAATAAAATTACATGAAATCACAGCAACATGCAACAGAATTTGACAGCTCGAAACAATAACAACAATCCAAGAATAACACTAACAACAACAGAGGACACCCTTGTTTAAGGGTTGTTACCTTTTGAATGCTTGGGCAAATTTCGGCGTTAAATAAAAAGGCGCATCACTTGACGCCGCGGCTGCTAAATGTGGCAGCAACAAGGGACACACACACACGCAAGAATCAGGGTCGTTTGCCAGTTGTTCTGTTGCAGCCTTTAAGGCGTACATACATTGCCACAAGATGTTGCAGGGCGTCGCGACGCGCAACGTGTGAACAATTTGGGCGAAAAAGAAGACATTGCCGCTACTTGACTTGCCAGAGACTCAGAGGGACAAGGGGCGAGGGGTGGCAAGCATCTTGAGGCGAGAATTTAATTAATTTTTATGTTTGCTGTCGTCCGTTTGTTGGCCCTTTTGTGCGTTGCCTGAGTTATGTGACTCTCTGTGGGCATTTGGACGGCATTGTTTAAATTCAGTTCCTTTCACTTCTTTATTTTACTTGCTGAGCCGTAAGTAAGTTGAAAATTTATGTACTTGTTTTATAATGTCACAGCAAAGCACACACACACACATATGAGCTACATAGCTGTTGAATTGATAGCTTTGCAAGGTAATTAGTCAAAAAATTATGTAATATCTTACCTGAGAGGAGAAAAGTGGTGTGAGTAGATGATAAAAGAAGCTGCTTATGACATGCTTTTTGAAAGTAAATGGAAGTCATTTAGAATTTATATAATTATCTTAGATTTGCCATTAATATGTTGGTTGACAAGTTTGAAAGTTCGTCTTAACTTAACTTAACTAGCACAATTCTTACAAATTTAATTTAAAATAAGAGTAAAACATATTTAAAATAAGTTGATATAGTCTTCATCTTATTGGAAATAGCCGCAGTTAAGCTCAACCCTTTTAATATGGAAGTTAATTAAAAAATATCTAGAACGTAGTTCAAGTTCTACCTACTCATTAGTACCTCATTCTAGTACTACATACTTATCGGGTTAAAAATAACTTGAAGTTACAGTGCCATATCTTTAAAAACGAATAATTAGTCTAATTTCATGTTGAATTGATATTATAATTAGTTATATAACCTTACCGATGCGATACACTATAGTCGGACGTATTTTCAATTATTAAATCACATTTGTATTGATCGATTGCTATTCGCCTTAACCAACCTTAAGGCAATCACATACTCTAATTAACTTTTCACTTTGACAATTTGACTTATTGGAAATCAGCTCAAAACAACTTGTCGCAGCTTAACAGATGCCACATGACGCACTCCTCCCTTTTAAGTGTGGCATCAATGTAACGCTTAGTTAGGAAACAGATTGCGTTAAAATTCATATAAATAGTATGCAAAGACTAAAGCCGGAACAAAAGACAGTAGTTGTAATAAAAAGAATAACTGATTTAGGGGATGCGCAACGAAATTAGCGAAAGGGTGGCTCAAAATGTCATAAATACGAGCAATATTTATGTGACATATATGGACCAATAGAGCTGCGTTCCAAATGCGATTAGTATAAATGCGAGCAGTATAAATGAAAATGAGCATTCAATTCGTTTTGGTCACGTGTTGGACCCAAAGCAGGATGTTATGAAGTCAAATAAATATTCATTGCAAACAAATTTACCAAATTTAAAGCAAATCATGTTCTAAGAAGAAAAAGGTTATTACAAATTTTAAAATCATTCAGCGATTTTAATTAACTGACTGCCAGAATTTTGGATTGAAAGCTTGCGGCTTGGGGCGATTTATTTTTAATTAATCTGTTAAGCGGATCGCTCCTATTTTCCATCTAGTTGCTGTCCAGTGGCTGCATTTGTGATGGACCCTTGGCGTCTGTTTCTGATATGGCAGCAACAGCATTACAGCTGCCTACCCCTTCCATTCCATTCTTTTTTCCGCCTGCCTGGCAAAATCCATCAGCTATCATATAGCATTTGTTTTTTGTTGTATTTTTATTTTTTTTGTTTGCAGACAACACAAATTTTTGTTTGCACAATTAAGTTTTTGCATATTTATGTTTGTTTATTTAAATATGATTGACATTAAGGGCGAGATTTAAATAAAAAGAGACAGAAAAGTGATATGTAAAAGGGTTGCATGAACATGGTAAATAATTTCAAAGTCAAAAAATCATTTTTATTTGCTTAGGATTTGTTTTTGATCCCATTGATTTGCATTGCATCAACTGACAACAAGATGAAAATGTATAGATAACTGTAATTAAGTTAAATTATATCCATAACATACCATAAGTACATTAGACATGATATTTTGCATCGCATCTGTAGCTGTAGCTGAAACACTTTCAATATAACTGACCATATCTAAGAAACACACACATAAATACATAGAGATATACATACTCATACGAACATCAACGGGTCACTCGCATAGTTCAATTAAGCATATTAAATATGATAGAGTTCAGGAGCGGACTTTGGGCGCTTCAATTAGCAATTTTCAATTGCTTCGTTCCATTATTTCTATGTCTAAAAAACTAAGGAGATGTTTTTGGGGTTGAACGATTCAGCTTTTTAGCTTTGCCACGACGACTTTGAATGTATAATTTATAGTTTTGATGTCTAATATACAATCGTCTTTATTTTCCGCGTTCCGCTCCTGTACAATTCACTTAACCTGACATTCTTGCGGCAAAGAAATCTGAATTTCAACGGATAGTCGCTTTGTGTACCACAGTTGAAAGTAAGATGTTGTGAGATCATATCAAATAAATATTGCAATAATAATAAAAGTAGCTCGTATCAAATATACAAAATAAGTGAAAAATAATAGCAATTTTACAGTAGTAATACATGATTAATTAAAACCGTATTTGATGTGCAAACAATTTGAACACTATATAGTATAATGCAATTATTAAATAACAATTAAAACATAATTAAGTGATGGACATATGGGAAGTGCTGAGAGAGTTAATTATACTCAATGGCAGTGGCTGAGTGAGTGTTCGTTTGTGTGTGTGAGTGTCGCAATTGAATGCATGATTGAGTGGCAACAAGTGCAAAAAGTGTAATAAATAAAACAAGTTTGTTAACGCGCACTTTGCTCCGATTTATGACCCACATTGGCGTTGGATAGGTCAGGCCGGGCTTAACCTTAAAATGGCAGCAAGGTGCCTTTACTTTTATGGCTTTAACGTGTGCATAATTTTTTTTACAGCTAGCCATTAAAGTACTTTGGTGGACACGCGCTAAGCAGTAACTGTTATTAATTAGTGTATTTTTTATTTTCACTCTTTCAGAGGTTTTGTTAATTTGATATGAAAGAGATTATAACTGTAGAGTACAGTATATATAATAAAAAGTATATATAATAAACTCATTTTCAGGGGCAGGGTATTTTCAAGGTAGGCATTTTGCAACTGCTAAAACAATAATTATTTTGCTGTATTCATTTCCTACGTCAGAGTTTTAATTCATCTCTCGATTTGTAAATGGATCCAAGCTGCCCATGCATTAATGATAATTATTTATTTAATTTTTTCGGACCAAACGCAAACAGAGGAAATTTTCTGTTATAAAGTTTGTAAACAAGGCTTAGGAAAAATTGTACAGTACAATTAGATATCGAATTGATTCTACTAAAGATAGTAAATCGCATGTTTTATAGACCGATCAATGAGAACTAACCGCAGGGCACGGAAACCTGTTTAAGATGTTTTGCTCAACTAAGCAGTTGTAAAATAACAAATTAAAATCTTATGTTAACCGCAACAATTAAGTTGATTTATGTTCGACAATATATTGGTAAATTATTATAATTTCTGTCTGGCATAATAACTTTAAATTTCAGCCCGAAACTATGCAGCATTTTTCACTTTTGCGTTTAACATAATGCCAAGCATAATGTTAACAGTCATGTACAATTTAAATCTCTTACACATTCCATTGACCAACTAACTTAGTTACTTACTAATCTATGACATATTCTATTACTTTAAGATAATTTAATAATTTAATAATTTAATAATTCATCGTCCAAGGCTATTTTACAATAGAAAACATCCCAGCACGACAATATTCTGCATTTGCAGCTTTAAGATTACTAAGTTATATGTTAGTTATTACTAATTGCATATCAGTTAAGCTTGTTGATGTTAGGTTCTTTTTCTCACTTTTTAACGTACAAAAAGATACGACATATAGTGAAACAAGAATGTCAAGAACATACATCAAAAACTACAAAACAAACTTTAACCATCCTTCACATTGAAGAGAGTTGAATCACCTGTGCAAAAAGGTGTACTAGGTCTGGGTACATAGCCCACTAAAGATCGAAAGATCAAATGGCATTTCATTGCCATTGCGAATCGGAAATCGGGCATAAGCGACACATGAGAAATGACCTAGCAAAATATGATATATGGGTAATATTGTATAAAAATAGTATTGCCAAAATTTGTGGCGTGAAGTGCAGTAATTTTTACATGTCTTTCAATTACTCAAAACGAAAATGGGCTCGTAAACGGGTTTACAAAGCAGAAAACCAACAACAATAACAACAAAAACAGCAGTTAACTTTGTTGTTGTTTTTGACCTGGGCTATAATTTACAGACGGCTGGCTTAGAAGAAATCCCAGCAATTTGAGGAGTTTGCTAAACGCTGTTTAAGTCGATTTCTTAACTTTGTTTTGCTTTCAATTACTGAACGAAGGACAACAATTTAATATTGCTTTTGTTTTCTTGATTTTTGAGCCCCTGTCTATATTGTTTGTGTACGATATGCAAAAATCTTTAAAAAGTTTTCGCTGTTAAACTTGGCGTGTAATAAAAGGCGTTGATATGGAAATAATTACCAGCAGACTTTTAATATTAATTCATATATGCCATGGAACTTTTTTCATCTTTCAAGCCAAAGAGGGAATTTTGCTGGATTTTTTTTAATTGAATTACATCTCGTTTAAGTAATACAATTATTAATCTGATTTTGCTTTCAAGAATACATTTTCTTTCCTTAAGCCATCAGCTGTAAAATGAAACAGGCTTATTTTCCTCTTCATTGTCAATTTCATTTTGTGCTACACAAACTTGTAGTTGTCTGTGCTTTTGGGCTGTTACAATCTGCAATAGTTGAGCTATTAAACTCGAACCCTGCCCAGTCCCTCTCTGCTTGTTGGACACTTGAGTTAAGTTTTATTGAAACTATATTTTTAGTTATGTTGTCCATAGCAACATTTTTGTTATTTTTATGTGCATTGTGACCTTTTCTGCTAAGGCAAAAAATAAAGCATAAAAAATAACACATTGGTAATTATAATTTAAAGCAAAATACATGCGTGTTGTGCACAACTTGTTCAACTATGTATGTAAATTTGTTTCACGACTGCAATTAAGTCGTTCTTGTCAACGAAAAAGATGAAATAAATGCAACCTTCATTGTCTTATTAGATTAAGGTCTTTGCCTAAATGCAGCAATATCCTTGTGCCTAAAATGTTAACTACATTGAGTCATACTTGTGCAATTTGTTGCCAGAACGGATTTCATATTTAGTTCCGAGTTCACTTTGAATGGGCTAAAACATGAACTCACTTAAACACGACAAATACTTCTAAACGCTTGATTAGGCATTTAAATGTTGATGTTTAAATGTTGAGAGTTCTTCAAGTGCTTGTTATGTTTTAATTGTCGGCAACGGGCCAAAAGCATTGTTTCCGCTTTTTTTTTAAATACATGCTAAGTGCATAGACAATCAAATCTTGAACTCTGTTGCGTTGCTATAGAGAAGTATAGAATAGAATCGAACATATCTTTCACTTAGTGGTTTCCCTTAACGGCAACAACATGCAAAACAGCCTTTGAGATCGTTAAGATTTAAACGTGTTATTGATTTTTGCAACACAAACACAAATGTATTATTAGCTACCGATAAACACAATTACCAGGTAGTCGTACTACTATATAATTATCCAGTAAGAGCTTCTTAAGAATTCAGCATAAAGTCGAGTAGGAAATCTGTCTAAACGTATGACAATGAATGTTATATGCAATCTACATTAAATGTATGTTAATATGTCTTTTGAGCCAGTTCTTTTTATAATTCCAGGTTCTACTGCTTCACTTTTATTATGTCATTTATCGGTTTTTGTTGATAAACAAACTGACACCGACTAATCTTAGACTAACGTGCGTAGAACTGTTTATAGATTTGTTCAAGCAGTTAGTACTACTTACTTACTTTGAGTGCGAGAGCCAGTTAATAATAACTATTGCGCTGTTTATGAGCTTGAAAAATTTTCCATTTACTGTTGTTGATCGTTTAATGAATTTCAGAATTTTCGCAACAATCTGTTGCTATTAAGTTTCGAAAGTGTTTAGTGTATCAAACTTTACTTCTTTTTATTTTAACACAGCCCCTCATCTGTGTATGGAGTTTACCAGCAATTAAAATGTGAAAGGAAAAATTGTACATCAATGCGTAATCTTCCACTGTCGTATTGAATATCCTTCAGAAAAACCCTTAACGATTATGGCCCAAAGTGAACAATGTAGGAAGCAACTTGAAGATCTGTTTACGGCCACTTAAAACTAGAACCGCAAGCCAGCCGGCAATGAGCGCCAATGTGACTCAGCAAAAATCAACAACAACAGAAAAAATCCCCTTGCAGCGCTGTTCAAAGAGCAAGTACAAGCAACAAAAGGAAAACTCAACACAGCGTGCAACTCACCACATCGCAGGCGCTGAGAACGTAGCGCAACTCTGCAGACGGCGACGGCGTCGTTGACGTCACGCAGGCGCAGAGCAAAAAGAGCGCTGCTTAAAGGTTGCCAAATTGTTTGGTATTAAAAGTGCAGCAGCAGCGAGGATTGCGCCAAGTGACACACACATGCATAACTGAGAACGCAGAGCAGCGCAGCGGCGTCTGTGCAAAAGTTGCCAAATTTTTATATCAACAAATGCTGCAGCGCGTCGTTGCGAGGATTGCGCCAAGTGATAGCCGCACACACAGAAGCGCAGCTTTGCCGACTCAAGCAGAGATTTGCCCACACAGCCGCACACGCACGAACACACACACACACAGATAGAGAGCCAGCTGAGCAGCCGAGTCGGCCGTTTTTGCTCGGCTCAGCTGTAACGATACTTAGTCGGCGTCGCTGCCGCTGAGCTTCGACTGCGACTTAAGTCTTGCGTTTTGAACAAAAACGTCTTGCGACGCTGTTCGTCCATTCATGCGAGCTTTTCATTTCGACGCGTCAACTTTAACTTTAAAACGACACATGCTCGGGAACAGTACGCGATCGCGTTTTGTGCTTCTCGTTTTTGGATTTGGTATCATTTTCAATTTTGGTTTCGTGTTCAATATTCGGTTTTAATCTTATGTTAAGTGGTGTTTTTCACAATTTTGAATAATTGCATGCTGTGCTAGCAGTACGCAAAACAAATACATTCAACACTATGTGGCATTGTGCATGTTAAGGATATGATAATTTTTTCAAAAATTTGTCAACAAACAAAAACCAAAATCCAATCACACTAACATGTGGCTGATTTGATAGATTTGAAAGGCTAACTCAAAAGCAAACCCGTAAGAAAATTACACTCCAAACTAATTAGGGAAATCCTTCAATAATTTTTGGATTAGCAGCAGTGAAAAAAGGAATTTTAACTGAAAAGTAAGTCAAAATCGTGTGTTTAACGGAGCGTACGAGCAATGTTGCAACTTATTTTGTAAAGTGGAAGCTCAAAAAAAAGTTAAAACAAGTGATTTAATATTATTTTATTTGGAAGTATATTCAAATATTTTACATTAGTGATAAATGAATAGAAACAAGTTTGTATCTAATTATGGCGACGCAATAGAACGATTTTTATTGGCAATTATACTAAGTTAAGAATATTGATTTCAAGTGTTTAACTTGAGTTTCTTGTCAATCAAGCCCTTCGAATGAATTCTTAATCAGGCTTGCATAATAGCAAACAAGTCTGTCAAAAATCAACAAGAAATTAATGAATTTTTTGCGCATTCTATTAACTTATCTCTTTAATCGACTTGGAAGTGCGACTAAGGTTCAAGTAAATAGCTACATCAGCAAAAAGTAAACAGTACTAATTATGACAACACAACATCAAATACTATATTGCTGAGATCAGAAAATAAAACCTTGTACCGATCTATAGAATCTAGACCTGCCAATTAGTTTGATTGAAGTGTCTTATCTTAAAGGGCAATGCTCTTTTTTCTAAGTTTAGTTTACTTACATTGTTTGAAAAGCTTTTCACCACAGTTTTATTTCAAATGCGAATTTTATCTTGGGCTTCAACATAGATGACGTCTTAGTCATATGTAGATTTTATTTTTGGGTTTTTAATCGGTTGCTGGGTTTTTTGCAAACGCAAAACATGTTGCATCGGATTTTGGACGATTTAATTTTTCGTGCCCTGCGGTTGACCTACATTTTTGCAAAGGTCGGGTCATATTAAGGTGAAAAATAAGCAATTTTAATAAAGCTTACTAGCCTTTAGGCACTCGCTCATTTTTAGCCCCACAACCGCGAACTTTGTGATCACAGAAACTTATGCCGTTCTTTTATAGCTTTGACCAGTTACGAAAAGAAATTACGGGGAAATATATAAGTCAATGTCAAGCCGGACATAAAATAATAGTATTTTCTGTTGTTTGTCTGTGTGTTGGCGTTCAGCAAATGAAATAAAAATCAAAAGCTAAGCAATAACAACTACAACAAAAAATATGTGTGAAAAACTGTACTGAAGCAAACGCAAAGAAATGCTAGTTCCACAGTTGGGGTGTGTCGAAAGTTCCAAAATCAACTGAAGGTTGGGCTCCAAATACTTCCAGCTTTGTTGTTTATCTCGTTGTAGTTTTGTAGTTCAATGCACGAAGTGACAATGACATTGAATGCCATAGCGATGATTTATGAGAATTTTGCACGCACATGATATGAAGATAACACTGCACCAACCATAGTTTTGAGTAAAACATGGTTAGAACTATATTTTTGTATCAAAGTTCTAAACAGCCAAATGACACCAACAAAATTTGGCATATTAAAACATTTTTAACAAAATCAGCTAGAAACTTATAAATTTAGAGCTGCTCCCTCTAAAGGTAACTGCAAAAATATTGCCAATTAACCCAACTTATCACTAAGCTTTGCTCATCAATCTTAACTGTTTTGAGGCAAAAAATAAAAGAAAAAATTCAAAAATTCCGTTTCACTTTCAAAGCGCCGCAGACAGCAATTTTCATTTTCTGTGTCAGCTAACTTTTGACCACTTAACTTTATAGCTAGAAAACCCAACTACCAAAGCCCAAAAAAATTGCCTACAAAATACACCAATTGGCCATGCTGCCTGCCTGGCCACAGAAGTCATCTTAATTAACCACAAACTGCAAAAGCAGTTAAGTGCAATAGACGTCACCAGTAATGAAGAAGTGGAAAAAATCCAAAAAGTGACAAAGTGCTCGCTTTGTTGTTGTTGATGGGTTTATTTTTTGTTAGCCGTTAAATTGAAATATTGACATAAGCCAGTGATTCACTGCGATATTGTATGTTTTTTTGCTCATGTTGCCACATGTTGTTGTTGTAGCTGTTGCTGTTGGTTTTTGCCTGCGGCACATATGTTAATAACCTGAATAGGCTTTTAATGTAAATTTATATAATATGCGGCACGCTTTTAAATAGCAAATTGATTTGCCTATTGATAAGCGGACAATTTGGGGCTAGCGACCCATCAATCCCCAGGGAGAGACAGACAGTCAGACAGACAGCTAAACAACGGCAATCAAAAACGCTTTGACTTAGGTCAGGATTGATTTAGGATTGACTTCTATTGTTTCTTATGCTGTTTTTGTGGACACGCTTCGTTGGCGGCCTTCGTTGCGTCAAAAAACCCAAATAAACAACCGCTAAACCAAAAAGGATTTGTTATAAAGCACTTACTGGCCATAAGCTTCGAGCCAAGTTTAAACATTCAATCCAAAATATAAAATTCTGCAGCGTAATTAGAGCATTTACTGAAAAATTGTGTTACAAGCGAGCACAAGCTTCAAATGGTTCGTAAACTAAACCGCATGGCCAAAGGCAAACAGAGACAAGGAGTGAAAAATAGAGATAGAGAGATAGGCAGTTTGTAAACGTATGAATTACAACACACAACTAAACTAACTAGACGCTCAGGCAGCAAAAATCAGCAACAGTTGTTGTTGTTTACGTTAATGTTGCTGTTGCTGCTGCTGTTGGCTGTTGGCTATTGGAAAAAATAAAAATTGTTTGTCAATAATCTGCTGAAGCGGCCACGCTTCAACGATTCGCTACGGCAACAAAAAGTAACGAGAGATGATTAGAGAGAGGAAAAGAGATGAGAGCATGCCAAGTTAGCAAAAGAATTAGCTAAACCAAAAACAACATAGGGTTAAACCAATTGAAAACAAGAAACGAATGAGGCTTGGGAGTTGCAAGCATTTAAAAGTTGTTCGCAGATTAGCATCTTAAATAGCAGAAAGAATTAGCTAAACGAATTTGCCCAAAAGGCGTTAAGAGCCCTTGGCCAAATACTTAAAGAGGTACAATTTGTGTGTTTATTTATTAAAATCATTAACTGCAGTATTGAAAAGTAAACAAGGCAGATAAATGCTGTTTGCTTAAACAGAAGTTGAAGAAGGTTTGGCTAAATGTCAAATAGTTTCCGTAAAATTAAGTTGAGTATTTAAATATTTTCAAAAGGTGAAATAGAACCATTTTGTCAATGAGTTTGTAATAATTTAATATAGCTATAGATCCATAACACTGGGCGTGTTCAGCCATAACAAACTGCTCACTAATCATTTTTAACGATTGCTTGAATGCATTCAGTTAATGCTTTAATGTCAAGTAGCTCGAGTCTAGACCTGTACTCGTTTTGTAATATTCGATTAGTGAGCGGTGATTTCTATGTATCAATATTACCGCATAAAACCGCTGGTAGCATCTTCACTTGCAACCTTTCACCTTTACATGAGCTGGATGTCAAGTTCGTTGCCTCAGTCATTTGTTACATATATTTTTTGTTTTGCAAATTGTGTAACGATTTGAAGTTGAATGTTAAATTACTTAATACATTTGAGTCAATGCTGTGCATTTGTTTTTTAAGAATGATTTGATGCGCTCGAAGTGTTGCCAATTTAAGGTAATTGAGCACAGCGAAAAGATTTACATGGTTAAGAGAGGCCAAGGTGGAGGAGCAGCAAAAAGTTAACCAAGCAAATGAAAGGCGACTTTGGGGCATGCGTGCTGTTTGCAAAGAAACTAGCCTAATGAATACACAAACAATGTGTAAGCTTCAATTATGGCTAAATACTTATATTGGGCTACCTGACCGTCTCTCTGTTTGGCTACTTCCGCAATATTGGGGCGTCTCAATGTCAACAGTGCAAAAGATGAACGAACTTTTTGTAATCATTACGAACATTTCGGAAAACTTTTTCGCCGCTCTAGCTGACTGCCATTCTCCGTCCGTTTTCAATAATTGCATACAATTTGCCAATCAACGCGTTCCAACAATGCCAATTATGAAATGCTATACACCCTGCTCCTCCTTTCATCTTCATTTGCAGACCCTTTTGTGGGCGCTTCCTTGGCATTGGCTTATGAAGCCATTCAAGTGCCGCTGGAATTGCTCCTCTCTCTCTCTCTACTATAATCAGCTAAAAGCGCAGTGGCAATAAAAACATATTGAAATTTTATATGCTGCATTAAATAATATAAGTTGGCAGCAAACGAAAAAAAATAAATTACTTAAAAATTTATTAAAAATGCATAAAAAGGAGGCGACGTGTGTCAAAATTAAATAAATAAATATATATTCGTAAAAGCCAGTGGTAATGTTGAAGTAAAACTGGATATGGAACAGCTGTCACAAGAGATAGATAAATGGTGCGCGACCTTCGCACTGTTGCCTGCAGCCGCTCTCATTGGATGCTGTGTGAAATTTATCACAAAAAGAAAAAGAAAAAAACTTGTAAAATGCAAACAGACCCAAAAAATAAACAAGTGCACAAGACGGCAACAACAATGGCAGTCAAATAAGCCGCTACTGTAAGCCAAGTGGCAACCACAACAATACCAACAATTTAACTTTACTTAAAAGTAACGAATTTGTCATACGCTTAGGAAATTACAAAACATTGAATGCATGTTAAAAATGTTTCTTTCTTTACTGTTAATAATTTTATTAAGATTGTGGGATGTGTGGAATGAAAAGGGTTTCTTGTTTAGAAAGATCGAACGAAAAATAGTCTTAAAACTTTTTAAATGTCGCATACATGATAAACGAACCACGATATTCTTATTTGAATAACTTTAAGTGAAAGTAAAATTGTGTGCTTTATAAATGTTCTGTCAACAGAGCATGGTTATAGCCCAGCACTTTCCGTAATATAGATCAAAATGAAGACTTATTCACTTTTTAAACGCAAGCACTTCCAAGTCCTTTGCCATTTACAAACTGCTTGGCTTTGTCTCGAATCCCCCGCTAAATGCTGAAGGCTAAGAGCGCAGGCGCAGCTCTTGACTCATTCACACAAAGCGATTGCATTAGCAAAGACAACGACAACGACACCGACGACAACAACAACAACAATAACAAACAGGTGCGGGCAGGCAAGAAGATATTGTTTTTGTTTTTGGCAAATGCCAGAGTGGCTCTGGCGACGGCTCAGCGGCTCAGCGTCTCAGCGGTTTAGTGGCTTACTGGCTTAGTGGCCTGTTGGCCAAGCAACCTACTTATTTTCTGGCTGGAATGGCCCGTTTGGTTTGTCTGGTTAACTGTTGTGGCAGTTGTTGCAGTTATTGCACCGACTGCTGCAATTGAAAGTGTTACTGTTACCAATGAGCTGTTGACCAAAAGCGAGACTCAATATCGTCATCAGCTGTTGGCAATGTTAGAAAGCTTCAAAGCTGGGAGCTGGGAGTTTTGTGGCTGGAACTGTGGCAATGTGGCAACATCAATTGGTCGCTGGTGCTGCCGTTTGTTGCCATTTGTGCCCGACCAGTTATAAAATTGTATAAAAGTGTATTTGGGTCAATAGATTTTGTATTTATGCAATTTTGCAATATTTCTTTTCATGCCCGTTATTGTTGTTGTAATTTCTTTATTTACGCAAATGTTTGAACTATTTTTTAATGATTTCTAGACTGTCAGTGCGGACAACTATTTTCAACTTGTGTTTTTTTTTTTTTCTTCATTGAGCTCTCGCTCTCTCACTTGGCGTCTTGTCTCTTTAGAAATAAGAAAAACAGAAAAGAAAAAAATATGGCAAGCTCGCGCCACTTGCATTTTATTACATAATATGCCAAAGAAGCATAAAGCGAACAAAACTAAACACGAGCCGGGGCCAAAAAGAAGTTGAGTTGGTGACCAGGTGACCAAGTCGTTGTCGTTGTCGTCGTAGTTGAAGCCGGCCAAAATGCCGAAGTCAATGTGTGAAAATAAGCAGAAAATTGTTAAAACGTGTTTCAGTTGCACTGCATAAATCCCGCCAGAGGGAGGCGTGGCTGGTGTTGATAATGTCGTGGAGACTTCTTAATGGATTTGCTTTAGCGTCGCTTATTAGTCTTAAATTGTATGGGAAAGCAATGCAGCTATTTTTTCGTTCGCCTAATTGGGGGTGCAGTAGAAGAAGTGGTACTCAGTTGACACTAAATGCACATAAGAGAGTCAACTCAAGTACTCTTGATGCTAAAGTTGACAGCTTAAGTTCGGAGGTTTCGTTTACGAACCGTATGAATGTGGTTAATAGACTGCCTTTTGGCTTGCACTTCATAAGTCAGGCTTCTACAGTTGCTGAAAATTTGTTTGAAGGTTTATATTGTATTTGAAATAGTGTTTGTCATTTGATTTTGTTGATTTATTGGGGATGAATAGTCAAAACATTGATATAGACTAACTACTAATGAGAAACTGTACAACTTTTAAAAGCTCTAAGATTCCCACGTTCTTAAAGACAACCTCTTGACTATTTGTGTGGTTAAAGAATCATCTCAAACTTGAGATTCGGATGATCACCTTAAAGCGAAAGTAAGTTGGGCAATTTACAAAGAATTTAAAGAATTCTGCACTCGCAAATCCTCCATTTCCATGTAGAAGATTCTTTAATGAAAAGTACAATTTCTTGAAGTTGTACGAAAATTCTTAACCAATTCGAAATACATAAATATCATGAAACACAAAAAAAAGCTTTACAGATTAAATGTTTTCGAAACTTAACATCCCAATTTACTTCCTGTCCCATTGCTTATGCCTGGCACATCCTTAGTAAGAAGCAAATGCGTCTCGCTTATTTCCTCATTGCGCAAATGTTGGCAAATTAAAACTGGCCTTATTTATTTTATGCTCATTAAGCGCGTCAAGCAGTGCTCTTTTTTTTGGTAGGTAGGTTTCTGTAGCCAACTTGCCGCAAATTAAGTCAGACGCCGGGGCAAATACAGTGCTTTTGAACTTGGCCCAAAGCAGTTGACAATGTTTTGTCTGCAGGCAATTAAAAAAGGCACGCACAAAACCGCAAAAAAAAAACTTAATGTCATTAATTGTGTTTAAAGAATTTTGAAACAAGTTTTATTTTTTGCTTTAAACACCATTTTTTTTCATAACTTAAAAATCGCTCAATTGTAACAAAAAAGTTAAAAAATCAAAGTGAACTTTTCATATTTAGTTATAGTCGGTTATGTCAGGCATAAAGCAAGTCAAGCTGATTCATTTCGCATACTTGAAGACGATGAGATGAAGATCGCTTAAGCTGACACTCGTGGCTGCCGCTGTTGCTGCTGCTGCTGCATACTACTGACATGGCAAATAAATAATGAAAGTTTTGTTTTGGCTTGGCTTGCCGGCAAGTTCGTTGCCTGAGTCTTTTGTTTTTTTGCTGATGCTGCAAATGCTTGTCATGACATCCTATTAACATATGCGACTATTCGTGCGCGCAAACGGATTTCAATTACCAATTACCAGCCATTAATTAAGATGCCTCCGGGTAAACATAAACAAATGCTAGGAGCTCTGAACGGTGGCCAGTAACGCCCCAACTAGAATATTTGCATATATTATCGCCTTTGTAAAATAATTACAAATAAATTATTCTAATTGAGCTATACCTCAGACTCAAGATATGACGGGTAAGACTAGTTATTGGGAGTTGTATTATGGATAAAATGTTAATCCATTTGATTAAAAATACCAATGCCTTTTATACATAATAATTTGATCAAGAACTTTTCCTAAATATTGAAAACAAACTGTTTGTTTTAATTTTATATAATATTCTATATATTATTCTATAAATATAGGATATGTGTTAGTCTGGCTCTTTTCTTTGAGCATCTCATTCTCTCAGCACCCATCAGCTTGATTTAAACATTTAATACAAAGCCAATTGTTGTTATTGTGATTAATTTATGGCACGAATTATTGCGGTTTCTGTAGTACCGGAAAATCTTGATGCATTCTATGTTAAATTTATGACTTAATTTAATCGGGGCCCTAGTAGCGCTCATGCCATTGTTTATTGACCCTGTTCCTGTGCTTTGAAGTCCCTCATGCTAGTGTAATTAAAAACATTTTGTTTTGCAGTATTGACCCCATAAAAGCCAAGATTAGAAAAATTAAATTTTAATTGCTAGCTTTATAAATATGTTGTTGACTTAAAAAAAAACTAACCATAACAAAGTTATATGCACTTGACTTAAACCAAGTTTAAACGATTTATCTCATTTGACAGACTTGAATTATGGGCTTAGATAAACATTATTTGAGATATGGACGCACGGCTAGAGATCATCTACTGGACTGGGCCAGCTGTGGGCGTGGTCGTCGTCAGCAACAGCAACAGCAGCAGCTACAGCAGCAACAACAACAACAACAACATTTACAACCACAGCAGCAACCTCAACAACAACCACAACAAGCGCAAGGGTCAACTGGCCGGGGGCGGCGTTCACGCCCCCATCTAGCACACAGAGGAACTCCACTGTCCATGTTAATATCGCATGGCGTTAAGATTAGCAATAGTAAGTATTAACAATCAAATTTGCAAGTCATTAATTATAGTTTTTGAATATTAAATAAATATTATGAAGCATAGAGCTTGTTTAACCATTTAAGTAATGTTATCAAATACATTATTAGCACACAGAAAGTGTTTAAGAAAAGGTTTAAATTATATGTTGTATAAGGATATACATTAATGAACCTTAAAAAATTTTTGAATACTTCTTAACTGTGTTTTTTGCATAATACTTTCAGGAAATCTCTTTTAGAAATCATTATTATATGCTTACCTATTTATTGTTTAAATATCATTAAATGATTTTTAAAAATATTTAAAATTTTTTTGCTTTAAATTGTTAAAATTGTTTCTTTATTATTGTCAATTGCATTTAACAAGGTGTAAAAAATATTTATTTAATTTATCACTAAAAGCTCAATTAGCCAGCCTAAAGTCAATATCAACTACCAAATTGGTCGCATTTTGTTGTTGCTTGTTTTTTTTCTACCTTTTTATTAGCTACCAAAATATAAAAGCCAAACAAGTTGTAAGCTACTTTGCACATGCAAAAAAAGTAGGGGCTAAGAGGCAACAACAAAACTAATACTACTATATAGATAAAATCATGAAAACAACAACAAAACTGGTAATCCAAGAACTGCAACTGCAATTCAAAACAAGTATTTGGCCAAAAACACAAAATACCAAAAAAAAAAAAATAATAAAAAAATAAACAACAACAACAAAAAAAAAAACAACAAGGCAATCAAGTGATGCAGACTTAAAACAAAAAAGATTATGGAAAAATGAAAATCAACAATTTACAACTGCGACGAACTAAGCAAGCAAGCAACCAACTAAGCAGCAGTCGGATTGAAATCAAGGAAACGGACACACAGATAGATACAGACACGAGACTTGCCTCCACTTAGCCAGTTAGCCGCGTTCTGTGCAATAGTGCGACATTGCGTATACGCCAAGTGAGCCGAGCGTATAGACTTGTCGAAGTTTAGCCAAGTGTGCAAACAACAACCATGGCCAAGAACATTGACTGCCTATATCTAACTCTCTTTTTCTCTGCTTGTCTAGTTTTTTGCTCTCTATCTTGTTTGTCCACTCTCTGAACTTGGCTTAGACATATTGCCCAAGACTCGTATTGCTTTCGGTTTCTGTGTTGATTTTGCTTTCGGTGTCGGTTTCACTTACGTTTTTTGATTGCCTATATTTTGGGCAGAATTCTCGCTTTGATGTTTGGCTAGAATACATTTTTAAGCGCTTTGCACTTGACAGCGCTGCCATTCACTGTGCTTTACAGCCACATTGACAATGTGACAAGTAGCAATGTCTTCTGTTGCGACAAATTATTATTTGGAGGTTTGACGTTATTTTTTAAGACTGCTCGCATACGTGTGATCAGATAAAGGTTTATCCCCTTAATGAATTGGCTAGTTAAATATGCAACAGAATTGATATAGTATGTACGTATCTAGTTTTTATTGTTGTGTCAACATTATGACGCTACGGATGCTTCAACGAGATGATTGCTGTCTAAGTTGTTCAGCTTAATACTACGCATTTGATATGAGTTTTATTCTGTATAATCATTTGAAGGTTTCATTTGTTATTTGATATATGACAGATGTCAGGCAAAGCGTAACGAAGTTTACTCAACAATATAGAATATAGAACCTTAAGTTGTTTTCTAAAGAAAATAGTATGAATGTACTTAGTTTGGGAATTAAAAGATAAAAAGCACAAAAAATCGTGGAATGATAGAATTGTATTAAGAGAGATTAAACTATCGTTCGATTTTCTATTAACTTGCTTTAGCAATTCTAATATCATGTTAAACAAGCTAACAGACAAACAAAAAAGAAAAACTCATAAAGAAATATACAAAATAAAAAAATTAAACAGAAGTGAAGCAAAGGCAATACAAAAATTCGCAATTGAAAAGTCCAAGCGGGTACTTACCTGGTCAATGCAATGTTGTCTACTGCAGCAACAACCACCACCACCACCACCACCAACGAACAACAATCACAACAGCAACAACTATTAACTGCCAAATACTACAACTAACAAATACAAGTACACACACTCGAGTCTCGTACATACAAAAGCAAATATGAAAATGTTGCCAAATCAATATCCAACAAGACCTCAAGTGGCCGAAACGATAGAGCTAGAGAAGTAAAAAAATAAAAATACAAGCCGAAATCTGAAGCTGCGAGACTGCTCGGCCAAAAAACTGAGATCGAGTGGAGTGGCCAGCTCTGGACATGGATACATGAGAGCATGGGACACGGGGCAGCGTGAACTAAACGAGCGCGCTCAACGAGAGTGAACACAAATTAACACAATTAAGCAGCCAAGTTAGCAATCACAGTTGCTGCCGCCTGCTTGCCTGCCTGCTGGCCAATTCTAAGTCGGACTCGACGAGGAATCTGTTTTGGGGGCAGGGAAACGGTATTTGCCATTAAGTTGTGTGTGCGCTGCACAAATAGAAATAGGCGCGGTTTTTGCTGCTTTTGCTACTGCAGCAGCAGCCACCTCCAACGTTGCCAAGAAGAAGTCTCAGCTGGTTGGATGCACTAAGACAATTTAAGCAATAACAAGTCGCACAGTGTGTGTGTGTGTCTTAAGATTGTATAATCAAATATGTAGTTGATTCAGTTGATTTAGGCCATATGTAATTTGTCTTGCCTATTGAGCGGTTTAGGCATTCTCTCTCTCTCTATCGATCAGTTCGCTCGATGCTAGCTGATAATTGGCTAATGTTTGTCGAATCTTTGGCATGCACATTCCAAGAGTAACGTGCTGACATATAGATGCCAAAATAGTATGCTCATAGAGAGAGAGAGAACCATTAAATGTATAAGAAAAACAGAAGCTAACAGAATGGTTTTTGCTAGATGAAGTTGAAAATGAATAAAACATTTTTGTTTACCAACTTGTAAAAGCTTATTTAAAGTTCTTTTCCGTATCGGCCAACCATTCTTTTCTTAATTAATACTCAAATCACCTTAATAAGAAGACTCAATTATGGACTCAAAACATGTAAATAAATCGACAGCAAATGAATGTTATTTAAAATCGCTTAACTTAAATTAACATTCCCTTTTTGTAATGCTGTCTGCTCAATTCTTAAGTTCAACCACAGTCAATGTCAAGTTCGATGCTGTTCTTTTAAGTAAATTTTCGCAATTGCTTCGAGTTTTTATTTTTTTATTGCCACTTTTATGGGTTTCTCCCCACCACAGACAGACGGACGGACAGACGGACAGTCCTTTCACTTTCCACAACATGCCCTCGTAATTTTTTACAGCTATTTATTTTCGTTTTACATGCATCTTTTTAATGGTACACCACCTCCAAAAAACAAAAAGGGAAACTTTCCAGAGAATGGAGTTCGTTTCAATATCGAACATTGAGATCAGTTGTAAGTGCTTTAATTAAGGGTCGATATGCGATAACTTTTAAAGCGTAATGGCCGAGAAGGCACGTCCAGACCCGTTAACCGGTTTGTTGGACATGTGTTGCTGACGCTAATTGGTATTGATTTGAATCGGCAGATTCAGTTGCATCTGAATGCAAAATTGTAAGGCGTATGCGGCACAAGGAAGTGCTCTCCCACTGTAATTCCATGCCATCTCCATTTCCTACAAGAATTGTAATAATTTGCTTAAACAATGCTCTTAAACAATGCAACAACAACAACAGCAGCAGCAACAACGGTATGCTTGACAGTCAGATCATGTCTCAAGCGGCATCCAATTGTTGTAGGTATTGTTGTTGATCTTTTTGAGGCACGTTCTGAAACGAAATCTGAGCTTAATTGTTTAGCTGCAGGCGTTGCAAATGTTTAGTTGGTATTGTTGCATTGTTGAAGGCACCAATTCAAGCAGCTATTATATTTGTTAAGCGCTGGCCAGCTGCAAATTGCAGCCTGTAATTTTTAACGCTAATTTTAACAGCAACTTGTGATCTGAAAGTTACACACACACAATATTATTCTCAAAATTAAAAATAGAGAACTATTCATTGTCATTTGTGCAAAGTTAGTTAAAACTGGGTCTTACCAATTGCTTATTTCAAAAGCAGCAATAAAGTTCACAACAAAATTGCGAAAGTTTGGTTTCTTAGCGGATGGAAACCAGAAACCAATAACTATGCAACGAGAATATTGCATGCTCAGCAACAATTTAAAACACAACGAATATATGACACCAAAGCATTAAGTATGTGTCACAGGGGCCTCACTCTTGAGGGGGTTTTACTTTTTAAAGACACAGTAAAGTTTGTTAGCATAAAGTTATTCTTTTAGTATTTCTGTGAAAGGCTAAAGGTTTGAGTTGTAAAAAATCCGAAACTTTGTTGAACATATCTTCTTGTGATATAGCCCCTCTTAGTAAGACGCCCATTTAACTAACTTTAATTTAAACATAGCGAATTATAAATACTCTTGCTTTGCATTTCATATAACCAAAAAACGATTCAATTGGCGTATGCTGAGATCTCTGAGTGGTCCAATTATGGGTTGGGATATTGGAAAACGGAAGCATAACGAAGTACCGTTGGATTTATGTTTAGTTTTGATTTTTCTTGTAGTAAACGTATCTCAAAGTCTTTAAGTTAACATGTCAAAAAGACTCTTGTATAGGGTATTAACAACAACGACAGCTTCGTGCATGCAATACTCATAACAACTCCAACAACAACAGAGAGTTCAGCATTATTGTCAACTGCTGCAGCAGGCGTTGACGTATCAATTGTGTGCCAAATGTTTATTGACCATGTCGGCCAGTTTAAAGACCCCATTGCAAGCGTTGTCAGTTTGCAGCGGCAGCAGCAAACAACAACAATTGTATATTGTGCATAGATACTATGTAATTATCGATATAAACTAATAACGCAACGTAACCAGATGAAGACAAGAGACAAAACCGTAAAGTATAAAAAAAAACAACAATCCGAGAAGCCGATAAATGTAAACCGGCAATAAATGGCGATCAGATTGTCCCGCTGACGAGACTCCCTTGACCTTGAATTTGACAGGTGCCCCAAAAAACCAAAAATACATACACACATTGTATGCACATTAATACGAACGTTCGAGTATTTAAGCCAGCAGTAACAACATTGATAAAATGTCAACATTGTGTGCTTGTAATTTTATGACATTTTACGTAACTTTCTCTGTGTCAATTTTGTTGTTGATTTTACGGAAACTTCAGACTTTTATCAGGGTCAATGAAACGCTTGAACTTTGCCGCTTTCTTGCTTAGTTCAATGCAATTATTGCGCCCATAGCTCATCTGCTGTCTACATTTATGATCCGCACCAAGATTGAAATATATTTATTTCGTGCATTTCGCTATCGAAACGCTGATGCGACTGACCCGAAAAAAGTAAAGTGAATACTTTACTTTGCGCAATCTATATATATTAATTTATAATTTATGATTATATGCTGGGCCTTGCACTTTTTGGGGTAGACAGTGAAGCGCGTGTGGCTCAAAGTGCATTCAGTTCGTTGACTGTTTTAGGGGGGCGCGGACACTGACCGAAAAAACTTGTTGGCATTGTACATAGAGTACATACGATCAGACAGGCAGGCATACATCAGTTGTCAGCCAGCCACGCCCACCATCACAGTGCTACAAAATGCCAACAAGGTAATGGCAGATGGGTTAATCGAGTCCCCTAAGTGCATAACATCATTTACAATCGCAATCAATAAGCAATCAAAAAAGCGCATATCAATTAAAATGATAAGCTAAAATTTGTTGACACTTGTCAGAATACATTCAGCTTATGATAAGTCGGCCAAGAGCAAGATCTGAAAATGACAGCTTTAAATAAAGAAACCAGCAAAAAATCCACTAAAGCTCAATCACAGTTTAATGTTCCTACTTAAGGCGAATCGTATTTTTATAAAACATAAGGAGGTGTGAAGTGGTTCAGGATTTTAACTTGGAAATAAGTTTTAGTCGTTTATTATTTATAAAAAAAGTTAAAGCTTAAAACACACCCAGTTCGGAATCATTTAAATAAAAACATGACGTGTAGATTGACGTTTGTTTCCAGTTCTTCTGTCAACATCTAGTTAATAATTGAGCTGACCAATATTTAAACAATGTCTCTAAGACTTTGAGCTTCAGTTATAAAAGCTACTGTTTATCTTCTATTTGTTGAATGTAAAGCTAACAATATTTTATGCGTTCTTGAATTTACTTTCAGATAGACTAGCTGTGATAATTATCGGTATAGTAACATTAATCTTAGGCATAGTTTTATCATCCATACCATGGCTGGATTATTTTATACTAAAGGTAAGTTTTAAGCTCTGCAAAAGAAAGCAAATTACAAATTTTAATCATTTTTCATCATATCTAGAATTTAAGGCTGTGGAATGATACATTAAGCTATCATTATTGGCAGAGGCCCGGCGTAATACGCTTAACCAAGGTCTATATCTATAATGTATCCAATCCTGATGGCTTTCTCAGCGGCGAGAAGCCCAAGCTGCAGGAGGTGGGTCCATTTGTCTACAGGTAAGCAGCAAAACATCTTAGTCATCAACTAATATTCAGTTGTTTAGAGGGGCGAAAGTGGTTACGCCTTTTGATTCTAAAGAAACTTTTTAATTACAAAGTAATACGAGTTGTTAAGCTTTGCTTAATATGCTCTTTGGTCATGGTTCGTTACGAAATACGTGTTTTATATCGACTTTAATGAACGCAATTAACATAATAATGTGTTTTTTTTTTGGTTCAAAATTCGAATACAAAGGCACTTGGTCGTAACGTATGCATAGAAAGCGTTTTGCGAAAATTATCTCAAAAATTATTTAATGAATTAAACGAGCTCTTTTAATAGCTATTCCTGGCACTATTGTGTTTAGCAAGAGATAAACGAAAAACAATTAAGATCATTATAAAATTTCAGTTTTATACATTGTTGAAAGCTTTTGTTCTTAGCTAAATTGTAAGCATTTAAATTGAAATTCTCCCGCTTTAACATTTCAAAATTGTAGCCAAAGTGTAAATAGAAACTTACAAATAATTATGATTGATTTTATTTGAACTTATAACAAAGCAATAATTTAATCACTTAATAAACTTAACACAAAATAACTACAATTTGTGAGAGCATAAGAAAAGTTGCAACAACTTCAAGTTGCACAAAGATATTCCAAAAACAAAACCGCTGACAAATTTGCGAATTTAACCAGCGCTTTAATTGAGCCATCAAATCGGCGGGGGGAAAAGAAAAGAAAAACAATACATAACAAATCACCCGCGATCAAAAACGAGAGCGTGAATGAATGAATGATATGGTGTGTTTATGTACAAATGTTTAGTTTGACAAGCTGTGGGACCGCCCAGCGATTAAACCAGTTCAAGTGAAGGATAACCTGGCCTAAAGCAGGCGTTCGACGATTAATCTTACGGATACAGACAATAAACATAAATTAACAGAAGCAAGCAAAGTTACAGCTCTTTTTTTTTTGTGGATAAGAATATAAAAGATCGAAAAATTTTCGCATCAACTGGTTTAGCTTAAAATTCTCTAGGAAACACAGCTACGAACGTAATAATACTTAAACGAAATAATATACAACAATTAATTGTGGTTTGTTTAAATTAAAATACAATTAAGCTGAAACCACAATTTTATGATGAATTGACAGAAAAAGTTGAAGACAACAACATCAACAGACACACGAAACATTCATTTTGCTGACATCGAATGACAACAAAGCGTCAAACGGTAGCTGCTGCTGCTGCTAAAAAAAAACCGCCTGTAAAACGCCACAAAAACACCAAAGCATTTGTCATCTTATTTATGTTGTTGCTATTCCGTTGCTATCCACATTTCTCTTCAAGTGGCAACAAACGAACTTGACATTCAGTTTCAGTTGGGCTCTACGCTGCTTTATTTTTGTCCGTTTTGACTTTTTTTTTATGGTCTATGACCAACACCGTCCCTGACTTTGTGGCCGGCTGCCAACTGACAACGACACCGAGCGTTGCACGTGCCGATTTAACTGAGTTACAACGATAAATATTCACTGATTACAAAATGTGATATTACAGCAAGCTATAAAGTTTTTTTGTTTCTGTTTTGTTTTACTTTATTACAGAGAAGACATGGAGAAGGTAAATGTAAAATTCCATGAGAATAATTATACGGTGTCATATCAGCATAAGAAAATATTACAATTTGTTCCTGAACTGAGTATTGATAAGAATACGCCAATAGTAACGCCCAATATACCAATGCTGGTGAGTTCAACTAATAGAATATCTTGATAAATTCTTAAACTAATCAGTTTCTCAATCTTAGACCCTCACTAGTCTGAGTCCCAAGCTGGGCTATCTGCTGTCCAAGACAATATCTTTTGTGTTATCTGCCGCCAAGCTGACTCCGTTTATCAATGTAACTGCCGATCAGTTGGTGTTTGGGTACGACGATGCGTTAGTTAGTTTGGCGCATAGATTTTATCCAAAGCATATGAGGCCCATGGAGAGAATGGGCTTACTCCTCGCACGCAACGGGACACTAACAGAGGTGTCGAGCATTAAGACAGGCTACGATGGAATGGAACAGTTTGGCTACATAGATTCCCTCAATGGCTTGGATCGTTTGCCACACTGGAACGATGATCCTTGCACGAGCATAGCCGGCTCGGAGGGTTCCTTCTTTCCGCCACGAGACATAACAAAGTCGAATTTGGTGCATATCTACGACAAGGATCTGTGTCGCATTATACCGCTCAAGTATGTCGAACGTGTCGAAAAAGACGGCCTCGCAGCGGACCTGTATCGGTTGCCGAATAACTCTTACGGCGATTCTGCACACAATCCGGAGAACAAGTGTTACGATACCAATGAATACGATGCCGTTAGAGGCTTGCAAAATATCAGTCCATGTCAGTATGGTGCACCCGTTTACATATCCAATCCACATTTCTTTGATGCGGATCCCGAGCTTCTCAATGCTGTCGAGGGTCTAAAACCTGAGCGAGAGAAACACGAAACCTACTTCAAAATACAACCGGTAAGACATTAATTTAAATTTTTTTTTACATTTTCTTAATGCGTAAATTTGTTTGTTCAGAAACTTGGAGTACCGCTTGAGGGTAAGGTGCGCATCCAGCTGAATCTGAAGGTGACACAAGCCAAGGACGTTCATCCCGTGCGTGATTTTCGTGACTTTGTATTTCCGATCATGTGGCTCGAGGAGGTTAGTTAACTTACGGCAAAACGACAAATGTGAGATAACATTATAATACTTTTGTGTGACTTTTTTAATAGGGCATCTCTGAGTTGACGCCTGCTATAAAGGGCTGGCTATATTTGGCAACGGTTATAGCGCCACTAGCGGTGCCGATTGGCTCCTATCTGATGATCGTGGGCGGCGCTTCGGCTGTTATATTCAGCTTTGTGCGTGCCTATCAGAACTTTGTGTTTGCACGCGATCCCTCGCTGGAGATACTTGAGATGGGCAGACGTTCTTTGCGACGGGGCAGCAGTTTTATTGCTCATCAGCAGCACAAGATAATGTCTCATCATCGAGATAGCTATGTGCTGCTGCGCACTATGCCGCATGCCATAACTGTCTGTTTGGATCCGGAGCTGGATAGAGATGAAGTCCACCCTATAATTGATTGTACGTTAAGCAGTCAGCAAGCATAGTAATAACTGCATGTATTTGTGTGTGTGTGTGTGTGTGACAAAGTGTGTGTGTGTGATTGTTGTTTAGCTCTAGTTACATTCTGGCCAAAATTGTGGCATACTCTGCTGCCAAGTTTTCGATGTTACAGGGGTTTCAATATACATTTTATTCATGATTCATTTGCAGTGTATCCACAAACATTCATTATCTTGCAACCAAAAGCCAAATCGGGTTTGCTAGTTATATATTTCATAAGCATATATTAATTACGTTTATATTTTTATCAATAGTTATGTAACTTGTACATAATTGTAATTTGTAATATGTTTAAAGCTACAAAATAATTCACTAGTCATTTTTACAATGTGAAAATTTCGAGCTCGTTTCTAGTTGTACTTAGTTAGTTTTTTGTTTTAGTTAGTTAGGTATATTTAATTAATTTTGTAACTTTAATTTTAATTCCTAAATCGAATTCTACTAACGCAGCGGATGTTACAAGAAGTTTATACAATTCTTATTTGTATATACACATATGAAATAAATGTACAATATACTATTTTGGCATAAAACAAAGTTCTCGAAAATTTTACAGACGGTAAATCACAGGCAGCACTTGGAATTGCCATGAACCGAGTACATAAAGCGCAAGAATGCCAGACATAATTTAAGTCCGAACCTAGAAAAGAATGGCAGTTTGTTTGTTGTACCCTATGCTCGTGGATATTGTATGGTATGAAACGTTTTAAAGGAGAAGATGAAAATGTAACTCAGTACAAAACAAAATAGTGTACAAGGATACCTCACGATTATAATTTGTTCTTTTTCCTTAAAGTGGCTAACCATCATATACAAAATCGTCATTGCATCAGTTTGGTATGGGATACAAATAAACGGTGTTGCAGCGAAAACGCACCTTAACAAAGTAAGAGTCCTGCAGGCAAAAACTTTAAGAATGCTCATTGGAGACGCATGGTGCGTCCATACTGCCCAGATCGAAAAAGACCTAAACGTAGATAAAGAGGGCGACATGATCACCCGGCAATCGGCGGTCTACTATCAACGTTACAAAATCAACCAAACGCACTAGCTAGGAGACTCTTCAGGCAATGCAGTAGAAGATGTCTTAGAAAGGTGCACAAATGGGCTGAATGAGCAGCAACTACCGGCTTACCCAGTATGAAAACAAAATAAGAAAACTTTTCTCATCCTAAAAGTATGCATTTTTTTTGTTTCAAAATTTTAACCGAATTTTGTTTATATTATAGCTTATACCACATTACGAGGCATGTGTTAGTCGGCTTTCCTCCTTTTACTTGTTTTGCTTAAGCTTTTGATTGACGCCGTTTTGACTTTTGCACAATTCTGCAAAGCTGCGCTGACTTTGGCTTCAAACAACAACAACTAGCATACATACAAACCCAAGCATGCACTACAAACACACGACTCGTATGAGCTATAAATTATATGTACACAAGTACGACCACAGGGGTAAATAGAAGAAGAGTGCTTTTGTTTCGCACAAGAAATAAAAAACAGGCAGGCAAGAAATATGATGTTTTTCAGTTCTCAAAAGTCAAGGAATGAAAGAAATGCCAGGCAGCAGTACGAGCAGTAGCCACAGCAGAATCATTTGATGCAGAAGGGGGGAAATGTGGATAAGAGGTAGTTAAGGCATGCGGAATGCCAGCTATAACAAAAGTACATATTTTCATTTCATTTCATTTGGCAAAAAAATTTTTATATACAAAACCAATTTTACAATTTTCGATTCAATTTCTGTAACTGACATTTCACTTAAACGAAAACCTTAAAGGCGCAATTCATTCCCGAAACCCACCCTCTCTCCACGCGACCCTTTGACTTTGTTGTAACAAAATAATGTTCAACAATGTGGCAAGCTTAGCGTTTAGTGGGCGTGGCCACTTACAGTTATATGCTTAAGGTCAACTAATGTTCAGTTTTAGTAATTGCATAACCAAACACACATACATACACATGAAAGAGCCATGAAAAAAGTTGTAATCTCGGAACTTAGAAAAGCATAAAATTTGGTACAAGTGCCAAGCTAATAAGCGATGTCAGCTTGCCAACAAATATGTTGCAAAAACGCCAACCACCGGAAGGACTACAACAAAAGTTAAAAATTCATTTATTGCTTGCCATCAAATCGAATAAAAACAATTGGCACATCAAAACATCACAAAGATATGTATGTGAGAGTAGATCTTCATTTTGGGGGTTGGCTCATGTCGAAATGGGCCAAAAACGTTTAGCCATCCATGTGTTACAACGTTTGTAGAAAAAGCAGCAATGGCTGAAGTAAATAAATGCTGCCATGCTAGGGGATGCAGAAGTTCGAGGGGAGTGGGAGTTGAGGCAACGCGTTCTTGGCGTCAGCTGTTTGGCCACTTAGGCCGCATTTTTGTAAGCGTTGATGGAATTGCTTATGAATTATACAAGAATATTAAAACGTGCCCAGCCTGGCTCCTGGCAGACTACAAACTGAAACATCAGGCAACACTCCCTCCCTCTCTCTCCCTTGATTTCTGTCTCTATATATGTATTTTTATTCTTATTTTTGGTTCTATTTGATTTTATCGTTTGCGCGGAATATATTTCAATTGCCAAAGCAGGCGAAAAAGTTTGCTGTAAATACTTTATTGGAAAAGTATGTGCCAAATTGTTATTGAGAGAGAGAGAGAGAGAGACAGAGAGAGAGAACGATAAAATGATAGGAAGAGGAACAAACAAATTGGGCGCTAAGTTGGCCGTTATTGGTTTTTATGTGCGCCGTCTGTTTGTTGTTGGACAAGGTGGGGCGGCTATGTGCAGCATAATTTGATTTTTGTTTGTCGAAGTGCGCAAAAAAAAAGTTGCTGACCCTCTTGATGTTTATAGCTTGATGATGATGATGATGGCATAATTGAGGCTGTTTGGTGACGGTTGCGGTTGTATTCTAACATTCATTTAATGTTCCAATATAATTTTCTGTACATTAGTGTTTGTTCTATATTTACGGGCATATAATTTACAGGCAGTGTTATTATTTTCTTACAAACTAAACACATATATGAATTTAGGCACAAGCTATACACAAATATTTATATTAAAATTAGTTTAAAGTAGGCATTCAGTCGAGCAGTCACACATACAAGCACACACTTTAAGCAGCACTCATGCATACATTCAAAACAACTATTAAAATTGTAACAGCCAAAAACGCAAATTCAAATCTCAACGAAACTCTAGCGAGCACCAGCGTTCGGTGTGTGTACTAGCTAAAACGCTGACTGAAACGGTTAGCGTTACGTACAAGTCAGCTTTGTATAGCAATCAAAACAATGTGGTTTGTGTCGCGACTCAAACGGTTAGAGTACACCTTAGCAAATACAACCACCACACATGGTTCATAGTATGTCCGTTAAACATTTGAAAATGCATCAGAGGCAGGAAATCAGTTAACTACTCAGTGATAGCGCGAAAACTGCGAGATGCTATCTTCATTGTGTGGAGCCACCAGCAAAATAGGCTGCAAATTAAGGCCCGTTAAGTGTGGATTCGATTTGCGTGAGCCTGCCAAGCTAATCGCATCTGTCAGATAAGCATTATTAATTTCACCTACAAATAAAGTAAATAATACAAAAATTGATCTTCATATTTTACAAAAGCTTAAACTTACCTTTGTATAGCGAGTTCTGATATATTGGATCCGGTTGCAGGCGCACATGTCGCGTGGCCAAAATGAAAGCTAATGTGGCTAATACGACGCCATCAACACAGCCAATAATGGCCAATGGATAAGCCCAACGAATGCTGCACAAACCCAATTCGAATCGGTTTGCTTCAGGCCCACAAATCTTACGGAAATCATCCGAGTTCCAGCCAAAGGGAAACGCTGCACAAGCCACAATCATGCAGAGAGCTAAAATAAAATAGTGATAAGAGATACGATTTGAAATACGTGACAAATGCTGATCGAAGCACAAGAATTCAATTGTTCAGAATTTTGCAATCAGATTGCAAGACAGAACGTGCTCAATGCAATAAGTTTGAATTTCAGTATCATATAACTCAAAAGCAACTTCCGTCAAAGTCAGCAATTGTAACTAGAAACTGGCAATTATTATTATTAACTGGTCTGTCTGTCTTTCTACACACACACACACACACACACCTGATATAATTTGCATCCAGCCGCAAATGTGAAAAACTCGCGTCGACTTCATGAACAGCAAACAGACCAAAAAGAATATGGTCAGCAAGGCCAAACCGACGGCCGCAACCATAAAGAACGTGGCCAACTGCAAGCAACAAAAATAATAGAATTAAAAAGGTATTTGTACTGAAAAGTATTCTTATCAACGCACCTGAAATGAAAACGTGGGCACAGCAAAAATGTTTTCCCACTGACGTTGGCAATTGTTGAACATCTCATCGCGTTGACATTGATGCCATAAACCCAAGCGACCAGAACTATCACTATCTGGATCGCCAATCCATTCTGGAAAAAAAGATTAATAAGATAGCAATTATAGCATGAATATCGACTAAAAGGCAGTATTAACCTAAATGCCCAACCATAACTAAGAAGAGTAAGATTTTGACAAAGCTAAGTAGATTTAAACGCAACAATCATAGCTTTTGGGATCGAATAAAGAAATTTTGTAATATTCTGTACAAAAATTGTATAGGTTTTGATGAAGTTTCTTCAATGTAAAGTTTGATTTGTCAGTAGGATTTGGAGTGGTTCATGTGATTTTATTTATTACTACACAAACTCACCTGGTGTCACAAATGCCACAATGCCAATGATCGCATAGCATATTGTGAATATGGCCCAAAGAACGCCAATTGCTTTGGAGTTGCGTATATATTTGGAAGCGTATAGATGCGTCGTATCGACATATTCGATCTTAGTACCCATTTCGTGAGTTTTGATGGTCTTTGAAGGTATGAAGTGGCAGCAGCGCTTGGCCTGAGTTTGTTTATTGTTTGCTGCTAAAACGTTATGCACGCTTCAATAATAAATAAGTAAAAAGTTAATAAGTGAACATAGCAAAACAAAAACAAAATACAACAAAAGCAACAATCAACCAAAGTTGTGTTTTTGTGTTCGTCATGATGGTTTTGCTTTTGTGTATTTGTATTTGGGTTGTAAGCTGATTAATTTGGGCGGATTTTAGTTTGCTGACCTCGTTCGGTATTCGAAAAAATCAGGGCTTGAAGCAAAAAAATGGAGCTTGAAATTTGAAGCTCTTCAACTAAAAATGAAATAATGTCAACTGACTGACGAAATCTTTGAAAAAATCATTTGCCATTTCCAAACGTAATTTTATATATAGTTTTCATTTC
The DNA here is from genome assembly GCA_030179655.1 of Scaptomyza flava. Classification (NCBI taxonomy): domain Eukaryota; kingdom Metazoa; phylum Arthropoda; class Insecta; order Diptera; family Drosophilidae; genus Scaptomyza; species Scaptomyza flava. Next base: position 10,747,598 of record JARNME010000404.1, read on the forward strand.
TCTTCCTCTGAAGTCATTTCCCTATGATTAATGATTTGATATCGTTATCCCCTTCACTTCAATCAAACGAAACATTTGGCCAATTTTGAAAGCTAAACGCTGTATTTTGGCTAACCGCTTACAAATCATTTTGACTTATGTAAATATGAAAAGATAATTATTTTGCGGGTATTGCTTCATTTTCACCAATAGCCAATTCTATGGAGCTAATGATAAACCACACGAATGTCTAAAGAAAAGTCATATGTCAAAACAGAGACCAAACATAAAGTTATGCAAAAATTAAAAAAAATATATAATAACCTAACAAGCACGACTTAAAAGAGAGAAAGAGAGAGAGAAATAAGAGAGAGAGAAAGACAGATATAGAGGGAGAGACTACACAAATCTTTAGACTGTCTAATTTTAGCAGTGATTCATGGCATAGAGTTTGCGAATGGCCAAAATGCCAAACTGAGCAACAGGCTTGGAGCTAGCTGCTTATCAATAAACATAAACATGTTTTTTTATTTTCATTTCGAAAGTGTGGTAAATTTCTGCTTGTTTCATCTCGAAGTAACTTCAGAAAAATTACAAAAAAATATATATATACACAAAAGCCTGAAAATAACAGAAATTCGAAGTAAAAAATGCAAGTGAGTTTTCAGTGCATTGTCTTGTCACGACCCCAAGATCCCACCGACAGCATTGCGTATGCGTAATTTAGTGTTGAGTTTTTGGTCTTTTTTCTTTTGTTTTGCTTTTTGGGGGCGGAAATAGCACACAAAAGAAAGAGTGTGACTGGCTGGATTTACGAAAACCTAAAAGCCAAAACACGACTCGTTGATTTGATTAAATTAAAGCAAACAATGAAAGTCTAAAAAAAGTAAATGACACTCAATTTAACCCAAGAAGAAAACGCACCACGTCCAAGGTGGAAATACAAGCAACAAAGTCAATTATGATAATAATGCTAATCAGAAATAGAGAAAGAAAGAGCAAGCAAGTCAAAAAGAAACAGCTTCAGAACACAAGAAGCAAACTCAAGCAATTAACATTAAAATTATGATTACCAACTCTTAGCACAATCCATTGAAAGTTAAGGCACGAGAGTTAACATAAGGCGTCTGGTCGAAATACCAAAAACCAATAACAATGGTCAGACTTGAGTGCAATTTGTTGTTGTCTGCATTTCTAACCAACTCTGACTCACGTAGCGCCTGCGAACAGGCTGAGAAAACGAGTCTACTTGAATGTGCAGTTGGCCAATTGCTTTTGGAGTGGGCCATGTCGAGACACACCGCAGACAAATCATAGTTTCCTGCGACCGATCAGCGTATAATTTAAATGAAAACTGAACGTGAGTGAGTATGTATATACTTACTATATTTAAGTACTAGATTCTGGTGCTGTAATTGCAAATTGTAATGGGCAATCAATTGGTTGCTGACTTGACTAGACAAGAGCCACCCAATAAGGCATAGACTGTGTGCAAAACTAGGATAAGTCTGCCTGAAGCTGACTTAAAAGAAAATTGAGAGAGCAAAGGTTTAGTAAAAAGCCAAGATTTTTAAGTTTTCAATCAATAAAAGCGAACTAAAATTTACTGCTTTGCTACACGCTGAATAGTAAAGGTCAAATGTAAAATAAAGTTGTTTATAGCATGAAGCTTTCAAACCAAAACAAGAATTTAGACTTTCAAAATGTGTGCGAATAAAATTTAAAAGGTCAAGCTAAATATGAGCTCTACCACTTTTATGAGTTTCTTTGATTTATAAGTCGGTATTATCGCTCAGTGTATGTGATATTTATTTGTACTTCATTGCATTCTACGCGCACTCACATCGATCATGAAATGAAATGAAAGAAAGAAAGAAAAGAAAGTGACCACAACTGTATAGAGGCTGTAGAGGCTGTGAGATTGTGAGGCACTGAGGCAGACAGTGAGTACTCTAACTGGTATTGGTACAGGCATTCGTTTTAGTATGACGCAGCATTAAAGGCCATGGCTAAGATGGCGAGATGGAGAGATGGCCAGATTGGTGAGAAGCGGTATCTACATCCGTTCGCCCAATAAAGCTGCTGGAGTTGTTGCTGATGTGTTGATGTGCTGTCTGCTGCTGCTGATGTTGCTACCGGCCGGCGGGCAGCTCGATATATAAAGTTTCACCTGGAGAAAAATATATTTGCAGAAAACTAGCATTGATTTCAACATCAATAACAACAGCAAGCCAAACGAATTCAAAGCTATTTGCTTAAAATGCATTCAAAGCGGTTTTCTTCTTTCATGTTGACGCGGCAAAAGACGCGCACAAAACGCGCGCTAGCTCGAAATGCCAAATCGAGAAGCAGTTAAGTAAATGTAGTATGTGTGTTTGTGAGTGCTGAGAGTTGCATTTGCCATAAAATAAGGTCAGTTGGGTAATGACAAAAAGTCACACTGTTTTGTACTTAAAACGTGTCACAACACCTTTGTGTTGCAACCATTTGGCAGAACTGTAAAAATGCAACTGCAACTTTGATTTTTGAGCTTTGCATTAGCGGCTTTCTTTTCTAGCAACAGAAGTGGTCAGCCAGTGGGCCCATATGGACTTTCTACTTTGAGAGAGCCGCAAACGCAAGATAAACATAAATTTCTCATTAGGCACCAACTTAAACGGAAAAAGGGGTTGCGGCGCTGTGGAAGAGGGGGCAAGACAAGCTCTTGACTTTGATGGCACCCGCTTGTAATTTATTTTTACATTTAGCTCTTAAGCTGTGCAGCTTTTAACAGCTTTTCACAGCATTTCTCGGCTAATATGTTTTAAGCGTAGAAAAGTTGGCTCTTTGGAGCTACTTATGTGCGTTGTTCCGCATTGTGAGCCGTGTTTGTTTGTTATGCGTTGTGATATTAAATTTTCTTAACATGTTATTGTCTCGCTGCCTGTTTGTACTTAATTTCATTTTGGACTGAGCAGCTAAGCGAAACCTTAACAAACAAGTTGAGACGCTTGTAAAAGGGGATGGCGTTCATTTGATTTACACATCCCCATAGTTGTTACAATTAAATGTTGTTGTTTTTGCTGTTACTGTTGACTGGCAGCACCACCAAACTTGTTCCAAAAGACTGAACCACAACAGAAACAACAACAACAATCACCACCACAGACCAACCAAAAAATGTTTAAGAATAATGCGGAAATGTCTTTAAAAGAGCTGTTTCTTGTTTTTGTTTTTTTTTCGCCAGGGCGTATGGAATCCTATTTTTTCATCGTTCGTTTAGTTTGTTTTGTTTTCTTTCTTCTGCAATTCTCCCCTTTCGATCGGTTTTTGCATATGTTTAAGGCAGACGATTTCTTTTCTGTCTTCGCAACGGAAATAATGCGGTCAGTTATTTTGTATGAGAGAACATTTAAGTTCCAATCAAGCCAAGTTAAGGAGATGTGGGTAGCCCATGCTAAAACTGTTGTTAATTTGTTTTTTTCCCTGTCACTGCTTGTTTTTATAAGATCACGATTTTAATGTTCGCAAACATTCGCGCATTCCAACGGCCCAGCGAGCTGGCAAATAAGCAACAACAACTAAGATAGCAATAACAACGACAACTATGTGGGCCTCAGACAAACAAACAAACATACATACATACATATGTATACATACATAATAGTAACTCACTCCGATTCTTCTTCAGCAATTTTTTCGTACCTTTAACAGGTGCGGATTTCTTGGCAAACGGGTTGTGGGCTATAGGTGCATTCGAAAAATAATCATCGCTGCTTAATCTCTGGCAAACTTTTTTACAGATAATATGAAGTAAAATTGATTGAAACTTTATGAAATCCTCAAACATAACCTAGAGATTTTAATCATGCTTCCATTAAAAACATGCATGCCAATATGATTTATGAACAGAAACTAGATTTAACTATCAATCTCAAGCTGTCAACTACGACTATACTTGTAAAAGTACTTTTCCTCAATTCAGGGCGCCTGATTTTGTGAGCTGACACCGCGCAGTCGCAGAGGCTCATTTCGAACGAAAAGAAAAAAAAAATTGTGCCTTGTTTCTGGTTTTTCATGTTGCTAGCGCGGGTGTTGTTGTTCTGGTTGCAGTTGTTGCAGCTGTTGTTGTTGTTGCTGTTTTTGAAACGCACGTCTTCAAAGCAGCATGGTCACTAAAAGGTGTTCTAAGTATGTGAGTATGTGTGTTTGTTTATGTGAATGTGAACGTTGCTTGCAATATTGTTGCATTAATGCATTGTTGTTGTTTTTGTTATTTTCTTGTAGGTTTTCACGTTTTAATGTTGTATGAACTTTGTTGTTGTTGGTTTCTTGCGGTTTATTTTAATGTCAAAACAACATAAAAACCGAGGCAACGTTTTTATTTTTACAGTCGCCTTTAACTGACATTTGCAGTTAAAAATTTAACTTGATCAACACTTTTTGGTGTTTGGCTTACAATTCTTTTTTGAAGTAATCGTTTCAGCCTGTCGAACCGGTTGAATATTTCTTGTTCGGATTTTGCGAAATTAAAACTTTTATTGTCGCTATTGTTAAGCGTGCGTTGTGCATAAATTTTTAAAAATCGCGAATACCATGAACAAAATTATTAAATTAAGAGCGCTATGGACCGTCGCGCTTGGCGCTCAAAAACGAACTGAGGGTCTTAAGATCCGCTTGGCATTGGGAGACGAGACAATCACCTCTTAAGCGACGCTCTCAGCTCAACTAACCTGCTACCCAGTGTTGCCAGGTTTGGAGGGCCCGCATAAGCTAGATTCTGGAAAAATAAGCTAGAACAAGCTAAAAAATAAGCTGAAAAGGAAGCTATATCCAAATGCAAGAAAAATGCTTGTAATTCCCAACTGGTTTGTGTTGTAGCCGATAGGTAACCCAGACAAATGCCCCATCAGTAGTTGCAAGGCGTAACATAAGTTATCAAGAGCAGCAAATCTATTGATAGTTTTATCGATAGTATTTCTTACCACCTGCCCTCCGTCTCCGCCTCCCACCCGCCCCGCTCCCCCTCCTCCCCTCCCCCTCCCCCCTCCCACTTCCTTCAGGTCTGGTGAGGCGCTTGTAAACTACTTTATTTTCTTTCAATAAGACTGTAATGTGCTTGCTTCAAAACATTTACTTATGTTTGGGCTTGTAATTCCCAACTGGTTTAAGCTGTTACACATACCTAACCCAGCCTACCATTGACTATGTTCAGTAGTTGCTCTGCCCAATATAAGTTATCAAGTGCAGTTATCGATCGTATTTTTTACAACCTGCCCTCCACCTCCCTTCCTTCTTCACCCACCCCCTCCCCCTCTTCACCCATCCCCTCTTCACACTCACCCTCCCCCTCTTCACCCTCCCACCTCACCCACCCCTCCCCCTCACCCTCCCCTCCCCCTCCCCCTCACCCTCCCCCTCACTACCCTCACCCACCCCCCTTCACCCACCACCTTCACCCTCCCCTTCTCCACCCCCTCACCACTACCCTCCCCATCCCCCTCCACCCTCCCTCAGCCCCTTCAACAACCCTCCTTCCCCCTCCCGGCCATCAACATTCCCCTTTCCCCTCCAGCCCTTCCACATTCCCCCTTACCCACCTTCGGTTACGAGTATAAGAATCGCGCGTGCATCAGCCCACATATCGACTACACTATCGATTAGAATACTAATTGAAGATCATATTGATAAGTATGCCTTGCCTCAGACCATTGGCTCTGCCCAGCATAAGTTATCAAGAACAGTTATCGATCGTATTTCTTATCACCTGCCCTCCCCCCTTTCACCCTCCCCCCTTCACCCTCCCCCCTTCTCCCAACCCCCTTCTCCCTCCCCCCTTCACCTACCCCCCTTCCACGACCCTACCGAGCACATTCCCCCTTTCCCCTCCCGCGCTTCCACATTCCCCTTTACCCTCCTTCCCCTCCCCCTTCGCCATCCCACCTTCCTTCACCCACCTTCGGTAACGAGTATAAAAATCGCGCATGCATCAGCCCACATATCGATGAAACTATCAATTAGAATACCAATTCAAGATCATATTGATTAAGTTTACGTTACAATCGGCTTTAAATGAACAAGCTCCGATATTTAAGCAGTGGAACACTTTAAATTTATGAAATATTACTTTCAAGTCAAGAATATAATTTAATGCTAGAATATGCTATATCAACTTTGAAAAATGCCAGATTTATAGCTATAAGCTGTTTGCATATTTCATAAGCTATTCCATTTTCAAATATGCTAGATCTAGCCTGAAATAAGCTAACATGACAACACTGCTGCTACCTGAGCGGGAGAGAGAGAGAGAGAGAGAGAGAGTAAAAATAAAATGAGAGTACTTGAAAGAGTGCGCAATCGTGACAGTTGGCGTGCCTCAGATAAATGGAATGTAAATTGTTTGAATTTCTTTTCAATTAATTTTTTTGTGCTTCTGATAAATGCCATCTAGAGAAGAACTCAATGCGCTTGAATGCGTTTCTTAGAAGCATTGTTAAAATTTCTCCAATTATCACTTTACTGCCCGAGTGCAGCGAGAGCGACAAAAACCAGTAACTGCTATGGTTTGCCTACCTGCAGGATGTTAGCAAATGCCTACACAATGATTTCCTTTCTTTGTTTAGGAATTTCCTTGATAAACAATAGCTTGGGAAAACCAAAAGATTTATTTAAGAAATGTGTGTGTGTGCTATAAAAAAAAGAAGACAAGTCACACACACAATGCCTCAAATTTGTATTTGACTTTTACTCTTATACAGAACTCAAACTTTCCGCCAACTTATACGAACAAATCGCTGAAGCATCTCTGCTTATGCCCACCACTAACAGCTGGCCTACACAGCTGAATGGCGGCAAGTTTATCAGCTGTTGCCAACCGACGAGTCAGTTGCTAAAAAATAAAACGTGGAATTTACGCAGCGGCTGTAAAGTCTTTAGTTAATTCTAAAATTTTGTAAGTTTCGTGCAACTTTTTAGTGCAAAAAAAAAAAAAAAATTAAAATATATTACACACACAAGTATGAGCGAATTAAATGCAGCAGATAAACTAGACTACGTCAAATCAAAGATTGGCAAATATGTGGACTTTCCCAAAAAAGGCATAGTTTTCCGGTGGGTCAGTTTGCCTTATCACTTAGCTAGAAAGTGATATTAAACAACATGTGTACTTTTTACGACAAACACCTTCACCTGCTTATCAGTTGTTCAATTATATTACTTTTCTCTTATCGCACATTGTTTATTAGTGACATATTTGGGGCCCTAACCGATGGCAAAGCATGTGTTTATCTGCGAGATTTGCTGGTTCAGCACATACGCACCACACATCCAGATGTGGAACTCATGGTGGGTCTAGATTCGCGTGGTTTCCTCTTCAACATGCTGCTGGCCACCGAACTGGGCATTGGCTGTGCTCCCATACGCAAAAAAGGCAAACTGGCAGGCGAAGTGGTTGCCGAGGAATATCAACTCGAATACGGTTCCGTGAGTAAAATGCTAACGTTTGCAATATATTTACTAAATCAATCACTTTTTGTAGGACACTTTTGAGCTGCAACGCACGGCCATCAAGCCAGGCCAAAAGGTTATCATTGTTGATGATCTTCTAGCCACAGGCGGTTCTCTAGTAGCGGCCACAGCGCTGGTTCGCAAAGTGGGTGGCGTTGTGCTAGAAAGCTTGGTCATAATGGAGTTGCTAGAACTGGAAGGCCGCAAGAAGCTGGATTGCAATGTACATTCCCTGATACAGTACTGAACTAAACTCAAATGACTTCCATAAACGCATTTATCCCAGGATATTCTTACCTCGAAAAATATTCACAAAGTGAAATTGCTATGATCATATTTGATCGTTTAGGTTGTCAGATTTGTCAAAGGTAGTACAAGTATAGGACACACAATTTTAAAAAAATTACACTAAAGAGTATTTTTTTTAAATCCACATTTAAGTCGTTATTTGGTAAACTAAGGGCGCTGAATGTAAGTATTATTTGTGCAATTTATGCTTGAATGCTACCAGCTCTAACTCTCATTATGTAATATGGCCGTTGGCTAGTCAACTTAACAAGTTACTTTATGAACAACCCACTGCATTTCTAAGCAACCCAAAGCGTTGCCAAGCCCTTCTCTTGGTCTCTTTTTCTCTATATTTCTCTCTCTGCGCATTGATTGTATCTGTAATGCTCTTGCCGGCCTTGCCTTTTGCTCGCCAATAAACAAATCAAAAGCACAAGCGCAGACACACCCTCGCTTACCCCTTTCCAACCCTCACTGACCCTGCTTGTAAGCTCTTACCGAAAGAACAGCAGCAACAGCACAGAGCTGCCATATGGCGACGCCGGCGCAAAAACAACAAAATTTGAAACTGAAACTGACAGTCGAATTCGTCCGGATAGTCAAAAAGAGAGAGCGAGGCTAGTTGAGTGGGGCAAAGGTGGAAGGAAGAGGAGCAGAGAGACGCGCGAATACATAGTGGCCACCATTTGTGCTCATTTTGCATTTGAATTCATTCGTGAAATGTGCGTCGCTCGGAACGGTTTGTGTTTTTATTTTGCTCTTTGCTCTGTGTGTGTGTTCTACATATGTGTTGTGTGTTATGTTTGCTTGCTGCATCGCCTCACCGCCCCGCCCCGCCCGTGATTAACTTTCGCACACCCACCAATTGCAGAGTTTAGTTAAATATGCGGGAAGGTTTTTTTGTTTTAGCTTTGCTTGGCGCATACAAAATCACAGTTGGCTGCTTTAATTGTTATTGATTGCGCGCCTTTCAATTGGCAAACAATCGAATGGCAAACAGTAAAAAAGACCAACAACAACAATAAAATAGTAGCAACTGTCGCGTTAGCAATTGATAGCATTAAGTATACGCAACGTGCGCTTTTCGTTTGTTTTGTTTGCGTGCCCGTGATGTGTGCATGTGTGTGTGTGTGAGGTGTGTTCGTGTGTCGTGCGCCAATTTGAATGAATTTTATATAAATATCGTAACCAACTTGGAACTTTGCCTAAAATGAAAACTGCAAAGTCGCGCGCCAATTAAATTTTATTTGATAATTGTTTTTGCTCTTCAAATAGCTTTATAAACAAATTAAGTTTTAGTGCGGCTACTAAAAAAGGCATAGCAAATGTCCAAAGTCAGTCAATGGCATTGTGCACCTGCCAGCGCTACAAGCCAAACAATGTAATGTAATGTAATGTCGAACGAGGGTGGGCTTGCGCCCTTCGGCACTGCGACCCACAAGGATCTATTGTGCCCCCTTACCACTAGTTCATTTTTAATGTTCTCAGGAACTGAGTCAGACCAGTCTGTGGGATATGCATCAGGTCTTCCTCTCTGAGAGTGTAGTTGCCTAACAGCTTTGCTCTATTACGTGCCAGGGCGGGGCAGTTTGTGATTAGGTGTTCCATTGATTCAACATCCTCTTCGCAGAATCTACAAGTTCTGTTTCTAGCAAGGCCCATCTTATGTAGATGGTCGTTGCAGGGAAAGTGGCCTGTTAACGCCCCACAAAGTGACCTAAGTTGTGATCTGTTTAAGGATAGAGCTACCTTTGCTCTTGCTGCATCAGGGCAAACATATCTTTTTGAGTGCCTAAGACCCTCTAGATTGTTCCAGTGCATTATTTTCTTTTTTTCTAACCAATTGTGTATGTCAGATTTGAGTTTGTTGTTTGAATAACCAAACATTGGACTTGGGCCTATAAACGGGGCTTCCGCTCCTAATTTAGCCCTTACATCCGCGGCCTCATTACCTGAGTGACCTTCATGTCCTGGGACCCAAACCAGAGAAACTCTATTATTGGTTGCCAGTGCATTTAGCTCACGGTGACATTCATGTATGAAGTTTGAGCTATAGCTATAGCTGTTTAGTGCTTTAAGAGCTGCTTGACTATCGGAGAGTATACGAATGTTAACTCCTACCAATCGTCTGCTATTCAGTCTATATACCGCCTGTAAAATAGCGAAGAGCTCCGCCTGGAAAACGGTGCATTCGGCCTCAAGTGAGAGAGAGATGTGTGTGCGAGGACCCACTATGCCTGCTCCTACCCCTGATGCTGTCTTGGATCCATCTGTGAACCAATTTTGTGCATCGTCATTTAGCCAAGATGGATTTGAAGTCCATTGCTCTCTTGTTGGAAAAATGACCTTGTAATTTTTCGTGAAACTATGGATGGTTTGTATTTGGTCTAGGGTTTTTGTTTTATCAAGGATGTCCTCTACCCTATTCAATATACCTAGGTGTCCTCTAAGGTTGCCCTTCTGGTATTTGTTACCTACATAGAGCCCCAGAGCCTGCTTTACAGCCTCTTCCTCTATAGCTAGGTGTAAGGGAGTTAGGTTTAGAATTGCTTCCAGACCTGCTGTCGGGGTCGTTCTCAGTGCCCCTGTGATACTTAGGCAAGCTAGCCTTTGTACCTTGTTGAGTTTATTGATAGCGGTGCTTTGTGTGGCTTTTTCCCACCATACTGCCGCCCCGTACAGAATCATTGGTCTTACCATTTGGGTGTACGCCCAGTGGGCCATTCGTGGAGAAAGCCCCCATGATTTGCCAAGCATCTGCTTGACAGCCCAGAGAGATCGAGTTGACTTTGTGGTTACTGCTCTCAGGTGTGCGTTCCAAGTGAGTTTGCTATCCAGAGTTACCCCTAGATATTTTACCTCTGTACTCAGAGTCACAACTGTGCCACTAACCTTTATGTCTGGGAATTTTAGAATCCTTTTATTGGTGAACGGGATTATGATGGTCTTACTAGGGTTGATAGAGAGCCCTTCTGAGGTGCACCATGTTACCGTTTGATCGAGAGCACGTTGCATGAGGTCTGCTAGGATCCTTTCATCTTTGCCCCTGATGATTACGGATATGTCATCTGCATATCCTATCGTTTTGCATCCGTTTGCATTGAGAGACAGAACTAAGTTGTCTACTAGGAGTGACCACAGTAAAGGAGATAGAACACCACCCTGTGGGCAGCCTTTTGAGGCATGTATGCTAGCCGAGGCAAGTCCAAGATCGGCCTTTATCAGTCTGCGGCATAGCATTGCCTTCACCCAGGCTACTACCTTAGGGTTTACCCCCCTGTTTGTCAGAGCCCGGCTCATTGAGTCAAAGTTTGCATTATCGAAGGCACCCTCTATGTCCATGAAGGCGCATAGGGCGACCCCCTTTGCGTCAATTGCTTTTTCTATGTCAGTTGTCAAATGATGCAGTGCCGTCACCGTGGATTTACCCTTCTGGTAGGCGAATTGCAGTTTGTGAAGCGGGTTGGCTTCTAAAATGTCAGTTCTGACGTAGCAGTCTATCAGTTTCTCCATGGTCTTTAGCATGAAAGAGGAGAGACTGATTGGTCTGTATGATTTGGGAGAGCATGGTGGCTTGTCCCCGCCCTTAGGAATGAATATTACCTTTACTGCTCTCCAGGTCTTTGGAATATATCCCAGCAAAAGGCTGGCTCGATATATAGGAATCATTTTCCTAATGATGATCCCTTTGCCCTTTGATAACATGGCTGGAAATATGCCATCTGGACCAGGGGATTTGTAGGATTTGAAGGAGTTAATTGCCCATTCTACCCTTTCGTAGCTAACTATGTTTTTATTATTGGGTCTATGATTCTTGTGTGCCTCAGTTCTTCTGTGTCAGGGTCTCCCTCTGTGCTACAGAATGAACAGTCAGGAAAGTGAGATTTTAGAAGAACCTCTAAAGTTTCCTGTGAGTCACTGGTGTATACACCGTTCGGGCCCATCAGTGTCCCAATCGGTCCTCCACTGGCTTTTGATAGGGCTCTATGGACCCTTGCAGTTGAGGGTATGTCCCTAAGATCTTCACAGAAATTCCTCCATGAGGATCTCTTGGATTTCCTTAACTCCCTATTGTAATTAGTTAAGGATGTCCTGTAGAGATCCCAATTGTTGGACCTTTTGGCCCTGTTGAACTCTGTCCTAGCTTCTCTTCGTAATTCTTCAAGTCGTGAATTCCACCAGGGGACCCTCTTGCTAGAGGTCTTAGCCCTTTGTGGGCAGCAGTCATTGAAGGTTGAGACTAGATCGTGCGTCAGGGTATTAACTGCCCTTTCTAGCTCCTCAGTATTCGTTATTTGTGGTCTATTACCCGATAATTTTCCTGTAAGGATTTCGGAGTATTTCGTCCAGTTAGTGGTTTTTGGGCTGCGGTAGAGCACAACGCTCCTCACCGGTCCCTCAAGGTCAAAGAGAATGTGTCTATGATCAGACATTGAGGCCTCCTCGGACACTCTCCAATCTTTCACCAAGTCTATGGCCCTGTCAGAAACCAGTGTTAGATCTAAAACCTCCTTCCTTATAGAATTAACAAAAGTTGGTTCATTCCCCCTATTTGCTACTGATAAGTTAGTTGATATAAGATAGTTTAAGAGAGACTCACCTCTGTTGTTCGTGTCTGTGCTTCCCCATGCTAGGTGGTGAGCATTTGCATCGCATCCAACTATCAGGTCTTTCCGGTGTGTTCTGCAGTACTCCACTAAAGATCTGATAGTATCCGTTGGAACAGCTTCGGAGTCACCAGGGAAGTAAGCCGAGGCCAGAACAGCCTCTTTCTTACCCCCTTCGATTTCCAGTTCCAGTAGTATGGCCACTGTGTCGGTGTCTATGAATTCTGTGAGAGGCAGAAATCTTATGTCAGTGTTAATGATAATTGCTGCCCTAGGTTTGGCCGCTTTCCTATCATATATTACCTGTGTGTTTTTGGTATTTAGGCCTCTAATGCGACCTTTGAAGAACCAGGGCTCCTGTAGAAGCCCGATGTCCTTGGTGTTGCTAGCAAACCTACTGCTGATTTCAGCCGTCGCCGCCTTAGCGTGGTGAAGGTTTGCCTGCAAACATCTTATTTTGGCGGCGGATCAGCACCGGAGACATTTGGAGAGCTTAAACTACTCTCTTCAATCTCCATAACGCTGACTTGTTTGATGAGCTCATCCTCTGTAGTATCATCACTTTTTATTCTGAGAGTAACTTGGCCAAGGCGGAAGTTCATCCTTCCCTTCGTTACCTCAATTGTGGCTGCCGACTTTTGGTCAACGGCTAGCACAAGCATGGCGTTTGAGCCCTTTTCCACTCTCTTTAGGGCCCTCCAGGCCGAGGTGTTTAGGCCTTTGTTTTGTGCCTGTAAAAAGTTGAGGACCTTGCCTGTCTCCATGGCTACAGACTTGGGGAAGTAGCCGACCACAATTCTGGGGTGAGGAATCTTTGATTCCTCTGTCGACCAGAGTGTGGCGCCGTCCCACGGCGTCATTTTGACCACCGTCGCCTTCACCCACTCCGCTGTAACGCAGTCCTTGCAGTGAAGTGCTAGATACCCAGCTTTGTAGGTAGAGCCAAGGAAGGCCGGTTGTATCTGCCCATCCATCAGCTCCAGCACTTTGTCTTCAATAGCGGCTGATATGGAGTCCATTTGCGCGGTCGTTAGGGCCGTTGTTGGGTAGTCCCTTGCTAATACCGCCAACTTCACTCCTATACCAGCCTCATTTATTTTAGCATTTTGCTGTTTCTTGTCGGCCTGGGTACCTGTTGTCCCCCTAACCGGAATAGAGCCACGCTCCTTATGCACCTGTGCCTTGGCTGGGTGATGTGAGGCAGAGGGCTGCCTTTCATTACCCTTGCCTGCAGCCTTAGAGGTGGAGGGCATGTCATCCCTCATCTTCTTAGTGGCGACTACCTCTGAGCTGTGGTTTGTGGACCGCTGGCGTTTTGGGCATGCTGTTTCCCCTTTCTTCTCCATTGGGGTCCTAGCTCTGGAGTAAGCCTCTTCTTTGCTAAGCCCCTGCCGCAGAAAGAAAGCCAGTCGCTTCTTGCCAGCGCCGCTCAGTTTAGGCAGTGTAGGGCCTACAACACTGTCGGTGGTTGGTGTGCTTGTGCCTTGTGGTGTCAGGTCCACCACTGAGGCACTACCGCGTTGGTGTTGCTCGTTTTGAGGTGTTGCCACCTCTGTTTTGTGTCCCTGGGGGCCACTCTCCTCTTCAACATCGGTTTTTTTGTTTTGTAAATCGTTCATTTTGATCCCACGAGTAAGATGGCAACCGGTAAACACTACGCCGTGCCGTACCGTAGTGTGGCAGATTAAAATGAGGCCGCGCCACCATACCCCAAGTCCGCATACTAGCAACTAGGCACCCCCCTAGCCACGCATCTCCTGGCATATGCTGTTCCACCATTAGATTGGGGATTTTATTAAAAAGAGTTTACTCTCTTTCGCCCAACTTAATTTAGCCAGGTATCCTGCCAGAGACATGACCTACACAGGACCCTGTTACCAGCAGCCACCACGAGGAGGTATAAGTTGCACTACCGGCAGTCTGGCAGTTACGGAGTAGAAGCGGGGCACCACACTCCGCGATCGACTGGTCGATCACGGAGCATGGTTCACCACCCCTACTTAGTCCCCCTACACAGACTGTCGGCCGACTGCCAAACAAACACAACAAAACAAAACTTCCTCCCGCACTTTAACAAAGTCACTAAAAATCAATAATTGACATCTTGACTTTATGCCACAGCAGCAACAAAAGCAGCTGTGAAGCAACCCCAAAATCATAAAAGAATGTGAGGTAAAACCCAATTGTTGTTGACTTTGCTGCAGTGACACAATTTTTTGTTGTCCTCAAGACGTATAAAATATATATTTGTGGGAAACTACTTGCGTTTGTAGTACTTTACATTAATATATTATGTTTATTTCTGTACTTTTTCTTTCTTAACACATATAAATATAGCACATCAACTAAATTTAGCTTAAAGAAAAACAACGAAGCTATGAGCAAATTGTACAAAATCTGTCGCCAACTGCACGCAAAATTTGCCGCGTAGCGTTGTGACAGCTTTAAAAAACAAGAAAAGCGAACCAACAAATCAAAAAAAGAAACAAATAAAACAGGAAAAGAGAAAAATGTTGTACCGCGTGAACATCGATAGCCAAGCGAAATATATCAAAACAAATAAAAGTAAATAAAAATAATAATATTATAATGAATGTTAAGCGAAACTAAACCAAACCAAACAGTTCCTATGCATTTGGCCTTGTGTTTAAATGAAATTGAACAAGAGCTACGCAAATTGTCGCATTCGGCGATATTTGCTCATCTTTACGGTCTTATCGCTGCTATTGCTGCCCCTATCTCTCATCTATCTGGTATGGAATGAGCAGCTGCAAAAGATTAAGGGATACGAGGTAAGTGCTTTTGTGTGGGCTAATAATTATTTACATGCATCTAAAGTAATATTCATACAAAAATACATAAATGGTTTGATATATGTGTGTGTGTGTGAGTGTTTGGCCAAGGGCTTAACTAGCTTTGTGGTTGTTGGCTTCTAAGTGCCTTGAAAACATATTCCCAAGTATACATATATACAGTAAGTATAAATTATACTATAACATGGATATAATTGTTTGTTATAGGGGCAGCCTTGACAACAAGCAAATTGCTGCAATATCGATTGGGCGTTATTCAACGCATTACGCGGGTCTCGCCACATCCTTCAAAACCGCTTTGTTCTTTCTTCTTTCTATTCATAATTTCATAACCTAATTAACTTGTTTATATCAAATATATGAGGCTAGCATCTGCTTAGCTTTATAACACCTTCCGCTTTTTGAAGGGCATTCAAAATATATACTACATATCTATGATGCCATATTTAGATACGTATGCGCAATAATTCTCAATTGCTTGATATTTCCAATTTCATCCAAAACACTCGCTTGTGTTTATTTATCAGTGTTCTTAGCACCTCGTTGCATCTTTAAAGCAATGCGAAAACGATTTACAAAAGTGCAAATTAATACGAAATTAGCTCAATTGCTGCGGTAAGCATTTAATACTACTTACTAGGTTTATGTGTTGGCTCGTGTGTGAATTTCGCATGCCACGCCTACTACTTTGCTTTTTGCTGCTTGACAAACACAAAGAGGCATCCCTTCTCCCCTTCCTACATCGGGTGCAACGAAGGCAACCTCGAGGCCATTCGCATTGCAGAACAGTACTTTCGCTTAAGCTGAATTTAATTGCCTTTGTGGGAAGTAAATGGCACTAGTACTAGGCCAGCCAGGACACGTTACGAGGCCTGGCAGGAAAATCGATGGTTGAGAACAAAAGCAAAAACAAAAGCAATCATAGTGGGGCAAAAACGATAGTCTTTATTTTGTGTGCAACATTATTTAAATGATTAATTGCTGAGGCAGCTAACCAAAAGCTGCCACAAAAAAAGATAAAACAAAATAAAACATAAAAGCATAATTAAGCACAGCGTCTAACACGTAACACACCGAAACACCAACACATACACACATGTAGATAGGGAACCACATACGTACGTACGCTGTTACCTAGTGCTGTTTTAAGTGACTCGCTGCCCACATGACGCCTACATTTAACATCTCTCCCCTACATACACACATATAGTATAATCCACCCACAGTTCACGTCATGCACATAGCGCCACTTTTGATGCGAAAACAATATACAATTCGAAATAAAATGCTGTAATCGGTTGCTGTGATGTACAATCAGATACCTTGTATCCCGCTAAACAGCTTATGCTTAAGTTAGTTGCGCTTTAAAGTAGGCTAAGTCAAGTTATACAATTGAAAATCAAATCATTTAACTTATATGCTAAAAATACAGAAAGAAGATTAAATTCATTAAATAATCTATTTAACTTAAAAAGTTATAGTAATTTTATTTTGTAGATTTGCATGTGCAGCTTAAGCATATTTATATTAATCAAAGTAGTATTTAGCTACATTGAGCGTTAGCTAGATTATTTATGAGCTTAAGATCACTGTTATTTTGCAATAAAGCCCCATTATGCTTTCGACTCTGGGGTATAGAAACACGAGCCATATGACGACCATTGAACATTTGTCTATCCGCTAAACAATTATCTAGATTTATAATGATACCAGTTGACATTGCTGTCGCCGAGAGATTTTAATTGGGTACCTTGACACTGGCGCATGCCAGCGACATGAGTCAGTGCTGACTCCCAGTGGTGGTAGCTGGGCCAGTGCATATAAGACTTGCTTTTTGCTGGAATTAAAATAATCATAAATGAAACGCTTGTATATTACGCATACGCCACGTCATGTTTGCATTGTTAACAAAACCAACTGTCTAAATACTTGGTATAAATGTATGTATATATGCAACAATCCTTTTGTAGGCTTTTAACACGCTACAGCTGCAGCAACACTCACAACAGCAACAACAACAAAGGCAGCAACAACCGCTGCCTGCGGGACAAAACTTTCGGTATCCTGTGCTGCTGTTGAACAAAAACAAAAACA
Organism: Scaptomyza flava; assembly: GCA_030179655.1. Taxonomy (NCBI): domain Eukaryota; kingdom Metazoa; phylum Arthropoda; class Insecta; order Diptera; family Drosophilidae; genus Scaptomyza; species Scaptomyza flava. The sequence goes on from JARNME010000404.1 coordinate 10,764,864, forward strand.
AGGATCTAACTGTGGTCGCAACGGGCAAGACTAAAAATAAGTGGCGCTATGTTGATAAAGTAAATATCTAACACACACAAACAGACAAACAAACAAACACACTCACACACACACATTATTAATGACCAAACAATGTAAACACACAACAGAAACTTATAAACTTATGGGTACATTATAACAGCGGAAAAGAATTGAAATTCGCTTAGCTTCATCTCTTCTCTTCATACCCCGAATTAAATGAAATGATTGGCATTTGTTTGGGCTTGGCGCATAACATCTGGGTTCTATGACAGCAACATTGCAAACAAAGTTGCTTAAACATTCATTAAGTGCTGTTTACCACTTCTCGCTTTCCATTTAAAGGCGCATTAACAACATTTTCTCAATATTCTCTAATTCAAACAGATCAACAATGAAACAGGACTCTCCCTCATACCCGATTATGCGGTGCAAACGCTGCCAACGGATGAAATGCAGGAATTATCTGTGGTAGGTGTGCTTTTAGCACCAAGTAGTTTATTATAGATATACTATATGGTGTGTACAAATGTTTTATCGTTCATCTTTATGTGGGCACAGCGCATGGAGGCGCGACTTAATAGACTGAAGGACAAGTGCTCGGAATTCGGACTGGATGTGTTGGGTGAGAAAGCTTTTCTCTGATATTTGGATTAGATAGTCTTTAACATAATTACTGCAGGTAAGGATTCTTGGCATACGCCCAACACTTGGGAGTTCTTGGTTAATAAAAAATATCATATTATATGGTAAGACAGCTATCAATTTGTACTTGAGAAGTGTTTCTAGTTAAAGACTGTGTGCGATGTCTGTTGCAGGTGCAATGTCTTTAAGGCTGCCTCCTCATCGTGGATGTTCAATTTTAATATTTTGGCTGGCTATTCGCCAAACTATTTGCTTAAAACCAAAAAAATTCTACTCAATCTGGCCAGAGACCGCTATCCACGCGTATCGCTACAGGAGGTAAAATTCCTGAGCAATAAACAAATCAAGATAATAATATTAATGTTTTTTTTTTAGCTGCGTGAAGCACAAAATGATTCAACTACGTTCATCATAGCTAGAAATCCCTTTGAGAGACTGCTAAGCGCTTATAGAGATAAGATCGTATTTGCGCTACCCTATTCCTTTCATGATAAACTTGGACGCAGCATTGTGCGCAGTTATCGCAAGAAGGTATTGTAAAATGTCTTTGCAAAAGCTAAATAATTAGCTAACTTACTACTAAATTTCTTTTAGCCCAAGCTGATTGCACGCGCTGGCAACACAAAGTATCCTTCGTTTCCAGAGTTTGTGCACTGGCTGTTGGATCAGGTGAAACAGGGCAACTATATAGACATGCACTTTGTTTCAGCGACATCGTTTTGCACACCCTGCCTGATAAGATTCGATATGATACTGAAGTTTGAATCGCTGGCAGAGGATCAACTATATCTAATTGAAAAGACTGGCCTTCAGCGTGTCATAGCGCCCGTTTGGCGCAACATGGGCAAAGGAGGCAGAAAGACACAGGAGCTGCAACAGCAATTCTATTCCCAGCTCACCAGGCAGGAGATGTTGCAGCTGTACGACTATTATCAGTAAGTAAAACAGCTTAGCAAACCCTAAGCAAATACCAACAATAAGTTCGAATATCTTTGCAGATTTGACTTTGATCTGTTTGGCTATGATATCAATGAATATTTGCAATATGCCAGCGCAGATGATATAAAAAGCGCCGCCGCATCGGGGGCGTAGTTAGCTAAACTTAAAATTCATAGAATTTAGTAACACACCAAACACCTAGGCATATACGCAAACTTATTAGCCGTCACAGTACGTAATTTGCAATTGTTGATAATAATAAATGAAACAATAATAAAATTAATGGCAAAAATACTATAGAATGATATACATACATATTATAAACGAGATGTAAACGGGCAATTTTTTTTTAGCATATTTAACAAGATCGAGATTTTCCTTGTAAGCAATATTAACACTATGAACTGAAAACGATATTAAAATCTAGAAAACGACATTGGAAGCTAACACTTTGCATATAATTTGGGTCCAAATGTCGCATTTGGTTTTATTTATGCGTTAAAAATAATAATTATACATAATAATATAAAAATAAAATGATTATAAAAAATAGCAATAAAAAATTGTTAAATTCAACTACATACAAATTAATGAATTAACTATCTAATTAACTGAGATACTGTTACACATGCTCAACATCAAAAATTACAATTTTCGTAAAGTAGTTTGTAGTTTTTCTGAATTTTGATTTATTCTTTTTTTTGTTTTTTGTTTTGCATTTTCTCATTTTTAACTTAAATTGTACATACAATAGATTTTGTTTTTTGTTTTATTTATTAATTGTAAAACATAATATGTATGCATATATTTATAGATGTGTGTAATATATTCAGTTATATGCCTATTAAACTATGCGGTTTTTACGGATTCTTGTTTCTGCTCACGATCATATTGCGTATATATATATATATGTATATCGAACACACACAGAGTTAAAATTAAATTTTTTAATAAGTTGTCAAATTTATTTCAATATATTTTACAAGTTTTTGTTCTTAAGTTATGTTGGTGTAAAAATTTAACTATTTTGTTGCTGGTGCAAATGTTCATAAAAAATCGATGGAACATTTGAATCTGCATTTAATCTTTCGATTGAATAAATCGCCTTGGTTGAATGAACGCGTCACTAAAAAAAATCATAATTTTGTGCCTAAAATCTACGTTTGGGTTTTAGTTTTAACCATAAATTTGTTGATTACGTTGCGTTTACCTAGTTAAACTATAGAAAAAACTTATCCTGGACTTTTTACATGTGTATATTGTTTTTGTTTTGTTATCTTTCGTTTGTGGTTTCTTTCTGTTAATTGTTTTATACATAAGCTAATTTAAATTACATCAATTTATTTAAACAACTACAACTAGTTCAATGTATGCATTATGTGGATTATTTCTCCCTTTGTTTTTTTAATTATATTTCTTCTGTTACTTTTTGCTTACCATGATGGTTTTAAAAACCATTTTATGATCCACTGTTTGAATGCCGAACGCTAACTTAAATCTATAATTTACTCGCGATTTCGTTTAACAAACTAAGCTACACAATTTAATCATAATATTTATATGTTTATATCGTTTAGATAAGGCCGTCAATGCAATTAATGCAATTAATTATTTTTAAAATTACAAAATCAAACGCTGGTTGACTGCACGTTGAATTATTGTGTTTTTCTTTGCTACTGTGTGTTTTGTTTTGTTTTGTTGATTGTGTTGATGTTGGTTTTTGTTTTTGGATTGGTTTGGTTTAAGTGTTGCTGGCTATTAAGTTGGAAAACAATTTGTAAATAAGATTTCTTTTAAAATTTAATTAGTTGATATTCCTACGCATACGTTATTTAAATAGGTCGCCTAACTAAAACAACAAAGGGAGGACGCAGTTTAAATCTGACAGATAAATAATATTGCAAATTGATAAACGCAGCTGCTAGACTCTGATAGAACAGAGACAGCTGAAGCAGGAGCAGGAGTAGAGGTGGATGCCATATAGGTGCGTAGGTGTATGTAAACAACAGCGGCGCCAGCAGCGATCACTTGAGGTAATTAGTGAACAGCATCGTGCTGCGACAAAACTCACGCTCCTGCTCCATAAAAAAGAGCATGTCCCGCAAATTGACTCGCTTGATGCGTGGCCTTAACGTTGTCGTTGTTGAGCCAGTATTGCTTAGCAGGCCACCGCCACTGGAACCCTGTGTATGTGGAGGAGAGCAGATGCGAGTCATGAGTACGCGATCGAATGATTGCTGGTAAGCTGATGTTACTCACCACGCCCGCACTGGTCGCTTCGCTATCCAGTTTGAGTTTTTTCCGTGGTCCAATTGCCTGCAGAGCTGTTAAATTTGCATCTCGTTGACGCAGTTCCTCCATTTCCGCACGCTGCATTTCTTTTGCCTAATGGGGCATACAATGCAACATGTTTAAACAATGATTTTACAATACACAAAAGATTGTCTTGTACTTACCCTCGCTTTCATTTTTGCCTGCTCGGGATCTTCGACTCTCGTTCTGGACTTAGCCGCTCGCAGCAGCATCTCGCGTTCCAGTTCTTCATGTCGCTTCTGCTCAGCCTTGTCCAACTCCTCCAGAAACTTGATTTGACCGCGCACATCCTTCGCGGCCTCATAACGTGGATCTAACTGTTAAGATACACAATTTACATTTAAAGCATATTTAACAGTAAATTTGGGAGCCAAAACGGACCTTGATGACATCAATGCGGTGCTCCGCTATCACAGCCAACTTCTCCACAATGTTTTTAAGCCGTTCCTGGCACGCATGCGATATGAGAACAGCTACATCCTGCGACGGTTCATCAAGTCCACGATCCGCGGTTATCATCCGTATTCGTGCCTGCAACGCTGGCAAATTGAGAAACACCTCGTCCTTGCAGGATCGAATCTGTGTGCCAATGTTCTCAGTACAGCCGAGAATGCGTTGTGATTCCTCAGCCAAATTTACACCGCCCATGGCGGCCACATCGTTGATATCATCATCGCCATATATTGACGATGACATGGAGCTCTGCTGGAAAAACGAGTTAGCTGCCGCTGCCGCCGCTGCTGTCGAACCTGTCATCCCACTGCCACTGTTCGCTTTCTCATCCTTGCCATCGAACGCATCCTTTTTCTTTTTACTTGCCGATTTGTTTGGCACTGGCACTGCACCGCGCGGCATCGTTTTGGCCGAAATGGGCGTCAGCGAAGCACTGATGCGTTCAATGTGTTGCATATGTGGCGCCTTAATCTCAACCAGCTTAGGCTCAAAGTGATTGTTATTGTTGTGATGCAGCGAATTCTGCATCTGTTCTCTTGCACGTAACGCTTCCGGCGGCAGGTGAACTGTGGGCAACGATGGCACCGGCAACGATGTTGTTGATGCTGAATTTATCGTCGACAGCACCGATAACGTCGGCGTCGGCGGTGGTCCGCTGTTTGATGATATGGCCGCCAACGAGGGCGGATGCAAACTGGGCGTTATGGCCTTGATCTGCGTTTGGCCAACCTTCACGGCAGTGACTTTGTTCGTGGGCGTACTGTTTGGCGGACGGGTCGTGGCACGTATTTGAACCGCACCCGTGCGCTGCAGCTGTGCATTAGGCGGACCGCGGATTTGCACAATGTTCTATATGGCAGAATGATGAAAATAATAAGTATCTGCTTATAAAGGTTATCTGGTTTCTTCTACTTACCGCCTGCGCGGGCATTGGCAGGGAAGGCATTTGACCGCGTAACGCCAAACGTGGCGCCGTGGGCAATCGAATGTTTGGCGGCTGCTTTGATATCGTCGTATGCCCAATTGTCGGCCTTGACGCACCTAATGCATTTGGCGTTATCATGCGTACCTGCGTCTGTCCAATGGTCGTCGTCTGGCTAAGACCAATAGGACGGATTTGCGCCTGAATTTTCTTCAAAAAAAAAAAAAAAATAATAATAATAGGCACTCATTAAAGCTTTGATTGATTGAAGAGATATTTTATAGCACTTACCGGCAACTGCTGCGGCAGTCCAGCCAATCCCAGCACATGCTGCGGTGGCGGTTTTATACCCTCAATGATTAGCTCCTTGGTGTATAGCGCCTGACGAAGCAGTGGCAGACTTTTCTGTGGGTTGCGAGGTTAACATTATTAATCATAAAAAACGAACATGAACGAAGCGAAATGTTTACCTTGAGAAATCCAATTAGGCACGGCTGTGGACTGGCGTTGAGCAAACGCTCCAGGCGATCACAAAACTCTTCGGGCTCCACATTCGCATTGACCAGCTCCTGAATGAGCGTGCGCACATTTTTCTCCACCGGCTTCGGTTCGCGTGTCGACAATTCAATTAAATTGGCTAAAAACTTGCGACACTTTTCTTTGGTATTGCCCTGCGCAGCCGTTGTCGTTGTTGTCGCGTTCGCATTCGCTGCCGCCACAGTTGCCGCTGACGTTGACACTTGCACATGATTGGCCTGCGAATGTGGTTGTCCCTGTGCTGGTATCGTTTGAATTTGCGTTACCTGCGGCAAATGTGGCGCTTGCTGCTGTAGTTGAGCCAAATGCGGCGGATGTGAGGAGGTGCTATAACTATGCGCATTGCTGCTGGCCACCGAGTTGACAATGATATTGCTGGAGGCGGTGGTGTTGGTCATCGACTGTGGTCAAAACAAACATTACAGATTAGCAATTAAACCTTGTGCAATCAAACAGTCAGTGCAAATTAGGAGCGAAAAGCCATAAGTTTAGACAGGATTAAAATAAATTATGCTTTTGGATGCATAGAAAAGGCAGCGGGCTCCCAATTAGTAAGTGTGTGTTTGTGTAAGGATTGTTGGATGCAATTGGTTAAAAGTATAATGAATAAAAAAATCATTTAATGCGAAAGATTAACTTGTTTGGTGAAAATTATAAGTAATTTTTAAGATTAAAATAATTTCCAAACACACACATCTTTTAGTAGCCCGATAAGCTTTTGTCTTAGCCTCGCACATAAAGATGCTTCTTAAGAGATAAATGTTAAAAGAGAATTGGATGAGGTTATGATAAGGTTTTTTTGTTAAAAGTAACGAACAGCAACGCGATTTTTGGCAGCGATAAACTAAATGAAAAGAATACGTCAAGTCAAATACACAGACAGTTACAACGCAGCATGCAAAACTGAGCAAAAGTACAATCATATATATTTATACATACATATACATATGTGGAAATGAAAATTGAAAAAGTCTTGGACAGACAGTCGATTGCTCGCAGTCTGGCCGAAAGTCTAAACAAAATTTAAACTAAAGCATAGCTTTAATAAAAAATAAACAGAGTAAATGCATAAACAGACGAGAAGAGAGGCATATAAGAGAATATATATTATATATGTATAAGATAAGCAAAAATTGAAAGTTATTGGAAATTATTCGAATTTTCATTTCTTATCAAAAGTTAGTCTTTGATTTTTACGTTTTGCTTGATCTTAATTGTGGCTGCGACATTTGCGGCAGCAGCTGCGGCAGCCGCAGCGGCTGCGCTGCTTGCGCTCACAGAGGCCTGTTGCTGCTGCTGCTGTTGCTTATGTTGCTGCTGTGCCTGTTGCTGCTGCTTCAGTTGTAGCTGTAACTTCTGCTGTTGCTGCTGCTGATGTTGCAGGTTAGTAGCGGGTTTATTGTTGTTGTTGTTGGTAGTGGTTGTGGTGGTGGTGTTGGTGGTGGAGTTAATAATATTATTGTTATTGCTGGATGGGAGGATTGTGGATGAAGTACGGACAATCGTTTTGCGAAGTGCAATACTAGTGCTGGCAGTTGTAGCTTGTGAGGATGCTTGTGTTGTTGTTTGATGCTGTTGTTGCTGCAGCTGCGATTGTTGCTGCTGTTGTTGTTGTTGCTGTTGGGATGACGATTGGCCATGATATCTACTTACAGCTGCAGCCGGCACAGTTTGCAGTCGTATCTGTGTGGTGATGGGATGGTTTGTGGTTGTTGTTGTGGTGTTGTTATTGTTGTTGTTGCTGTTAGATATGGTCTGTGTCATCGTTGGCGGGCCCGACGATGAGGCCGTTCCCACGCGCAACAACTGAAATCCATTGTCCGTTTTCACTAACAGTGCTGGCGTTTGTCCTGTATTAAGTGTGCCTAAAGTTATCTAAAATAGAGAAAGAGAGAATAGAGAACGAGAAAATAGTACATAGTACAAGGCGTACTCGCTGATGTATTTACATATATATACATATGTATGCGTATGCGTGTGTGTGTTGGTGTGTTTTGGGTGCATGTGTGTGTGCTGTTTTATTAGGGATCCTTGTGGATTAGTAGAAAAGAGCCCACCACAACAACAAAACTCAAGAGCACGCACTTGCTTTTCACACTTACCGATGGATTCTGTTGCCTAATGCCAGCCATATGGGAGTTGCTGATGACCACACGACTGAGCGGATTGGCGGGCATATTCTTCGTCTGCTGTTGCGTTGGCGCCTGCGGACGCATGCCGACCACAACGCCGGCCGGCAGCATGGAATTTAGTAGCGGCTGCCCCGTCTGTTAAAAGTGTTAAGAATTAGTCAAATCATATTAAGTTTGGTCGGTCAATTCTATTGGCGGCAAACATAAAGCTTTTTGGATTTTTTTTTGTTTCTGTTTTCACTACAGCATGCATCAGAACAGGAAAGTTGTCTCGCGTATCGTCAATTTGGAAGTCAGTGTTGATTCGTTTAAACAGCTCACAGATCTCAAATGTGTTTGGAAAATATGTGTTTTTAAAAATACTTAAAACTAAACTAAAAAAAAAAAAACGATGAGATGAAAATGGGTCTTAATTTGTGAACCGATAAACGATAAGGTCGTTTACAAGACAAACTACATAGAAGTGACAGATTTTGAAAGCATTTGGATCAAATTGAGAAACTTTAAAAATAATAATTTTAATAAAAGCATAAAGTGCATAGCAGTAGTCTTGGAATCGTTGGTGTAATTGTGGGATATGGAGTATTTCATTTGTAAAATTTTAACTACTTAAAGAATGAGTTCTTTTATAGAAAGAATAGATTTTAAACTTTTGAAATAAATCAAAAGGCCGCTAACATCCAGAGATATGCATTATTAAACAAAAAATAGTGAACACACAATAAAGCGAACTAATTTAGATTATAAGAGATTGCTTTTAATGAGAAAACAAGTGTCTATTGAACGCAGATTAAAAAGATTCGTATAAAATTGTTTTAAGTCACTTTATAGAACAACAGTTCACTGTATTGAGAGTTCACTTTCACAGCTACATGGCTACATTTTTGAATTTCACAGATTATTGGTACACGCTAAGCGTGACCGATGTTATTACAGTGGAAGCAGACAGTGAAAAGTGGTTTGGATTTGGAGGTGTTTATGGTATATGGGAAAAGGAGTAACCAGTGGACGCAGGCGGAGAGATGCGAAACAACGGCACCAGAATTTGGCGCAATTTTCGCCTGGCTACGAATAAGTTGTACGTTGGAGTTTAGCATGATGGTGGATACCTGATTGATGGTCTTGGTCATTGTTACGATTCCTGCTGGTGCACTTGATACTAGACCCGCCGGCAGGGTGACAGCATGGTGATTGGATTTAATAACTAAGGTTTGTGTTTGGGTGGCACCTACTGGTTGCGTTTGATGCTGATGTTGATGTTGCTGCTGATGTGACTGTTGCTGCTGGTGCTGAACCTGATGGTGCACCTGCGACAGACCCGGCACTCCATGTCCCATTCCAGCCGTGATCGTCTTGATCGTCGTCGTATTTGGCAGCTGTGCCGTAGAGATGATCGTTGGCCCAACATTGCCGCCCCCGGGGCCACCAATATTGATGGTGCCATTGGGCAGCTGTTGTGTGGTGAAGGTGATGCGATTGCTCGTAGCCGATGTGGCCGTTGGAGCCGTTTGGCTGCTATTCATTGCGTGGCGGTGGCGGATTCGTGTGATTTGAAGAGACCAAACTACTGCTGGACGCAAACACCCCGTTCAGTAACTCTTCAGCTTTTGACGTTCTTTAACCGCCTGTTTTCTTGATCAACTGTGCATCTGAAGCATGTTGTTGTTGTTTTTATTGCTGTGTTATGGTATAGCTAATGTCGCATTTACAAGTCGCATGCTGTGTGGCTGCCGTTGGATGCAAACTGCAAGGCAAATATGTTGTACTTTAGTATTTATAGCGGAATATTTACACATAATTTTTGTCAGTACACTCTCTGCTGCTACCTAGCCTGTGCCAGTTATACCTGTAGGTCATAAAACGCAAATGGAACACATTTTTTTTATTATTATTTTTTTTTGCAACTGTCGCAGATGTTTTCGAGACACTGATACGGCTGCGAGGGTGTGGACGCAGGTGAAAGCCGATAAACGACACGATGCGATGCTAAATAAGCATAATTATATTCGTAATCACCTTGGCCAAAGCCTTTGGGTGCTCCGCTGAGCAAAGCAAAACCGCAGCAAAGCGCTAGCACTTGCACTCGCTTATTCACGCGGCTGCTGCTGCTGCGCTGGCGACAGCGACGTTGACTCCTTGTCACTAGCTGTTATTGGTATGTTTTCTTTGGGTTATCTAGTAGGTTTTATCGTAGTATTTTCACACACACGCGCGCGCGCGGCCTCTGGCATACACTGTTTGTTTAGCACTGTATTTATTGTCGCTTTATTTTGATTATTTTGGATGTACAAAAAATTTGGCAGCGACCGAGCGATAACGCCGCCATTTTCACGAATGCGCGTGCAAAACGACAGTAAACGCGAAAGGGGCATAGACGTCGATAAAACTGTGAGACAAAAGACAACGCTGGAAATTTTTGCTCTAACCGCTAGAGGTCGCTAGAAACCTAAGCATTGCCAGCCCAAAGGAGTGTACTGCTCACTCACGAAACTTAAAACTGCGTGCAGCCAACTTCACGTGAGAAGATGGTCGCGCGCAGCCAACTTGACTCGAGTTATTATTTTGAGCACGGCCGACTTCACGCATCTAAAAGATTTGTCATTCTCTGTACTGGAATTCTCTCACGTTTTGCCGACGCATTTTCGTGTATCATGATTTGACCTGAAACTCGATGGCGTTAACAAATAGAGTATATGCGGGTTTAATAGGACCAAATTATTGTAAAGCAACAAACAAAGGTTAACAAGCAGGGCGTTCGCTGGTTGTCGCTAACTGCGGGTGGCTGGCTGGCTGGTGTTGGTACAGGCTGCAGCAGTTTTTCGAATTTGTGGCTTATTTTACAAAGGCACTCACTTCAATTCGTTTTGCATTTGAACTAGGTGCACTTAAGCGCATTTTTAACGTTAAACGTTACGTTTTTGTTGCCGAATTTCAACAATTGAATGTTTACGAACCGTCCACCGAAAGCAGATTAGTTTTTTCATCAGTGTGACCAGGTTGTACGAGCTTGAAAATGCGCTTGAACAAATTGCGACTTACGTTTATATCGATTTATTGAAAAATTATCGACAATCGACTCCCTCCACTTATGTAAAAGAGTGTTGAAAAAGATAAGCAGAACTGCTACGGTGGAAATAGTCACTTAACTTTAAATGAATTTAAAAATTTTGCTGATATAGAAGAATGATTAATGAAAGTTAGAGACGACATCGAATGGCACGAAATAAGAAGTTATAAATCGCGTGATTCGACATTTGCCACCTATGTATGTTGCTGCTGTTATATTAACAAGGCTAATTCACGACTAAAAACAAGTTAACGCAATTAATCAAAAACACATCCACTTAGTGTCGCTAACACTGTTAGCGGCATTCCACATATTGTCAGTTCTTCAGACTGGTTGACATTCCGTTTTCTGTTCTTTGTTTTTCGTTTTTCGGTATTCACAATGAATTAATTTCACGTATTTGTGTGTGGTATATTCTTGTTTTATTATCTTAATCATAATTATGTATCTTAATACTAATAATTTATGAGTATTCTGTCATTATACAAACTAAACTAGACGCATTAAACACATATTTACAAGTTCCTCTTCCCCTGCACCAAACAAATTAGTTCTTGTTCCACTTTAAATGTGGATCTAGTGATTTGGTTGTTGTCTTCGCTGTGGAATTAGGTCGAATCGCTGTTGTTGTTTTTGCTGTTCGATTGTGACCAAAATCGTAGACAAAAACCGTTTTTGCCGCGACCTTGGCGCTGTTTTCCTGAAACCTTGCATAATATGGGCTGCCAGTGAATTTGGATTGGCTGGACAATGTGGTGGGTGTGGTAGTTGTCGGTTTGGCGGATGTACTATTTGTCTTGAAGAAAGCTTTGAATTTTGCAAAGAATGGATGGTCAAATGGACTTGCAGTCGTTGAATTTTTGAATGACGTTGAGGGGCGAAAGGTTGTTGTTGTCTCTTTTGTTGTTGCTGTGGATCTTGTCGAGGTGAATAAATATGGTCGTGGCGTTGTAGAAGTACTTTTAGCAGCAATGGGAAGGTATTTGGTTGTTGTTGTTGGCGAGCGAGTCGTTGTTTTATAATACGCCGTGGGAGTCCTTATATTGGGAGGGCCTGTCGTTGGTGTAGGACTACGTGATGTCGTTTGAAATGATGTTGACAGCCACGTTGATGTAAATGGACGCCAGGTTGTTGTGGAACGAGTTGAAGGTCGAGTTGTAAGGGGAGTTGTTGGGCGTTTCGCAGAGAGAGTTGGTGGAGTTTTGGAATAAGTTGTAGAGCGTGTTGGTGAAAGGGCTGTAATGAAAGTTGTTGGTCGTGTTGTTGTTTTAGCTGTTGATCGATTTGTTGGTGTGGCTCTCGTTGTAGCATATGTTGTTGTTATAGTTGATTTTGAAGGAGTTGTTGGTGGAACTTTGAAATAAGTTGTGGAGCGTGTTGTTTGAAGGGTTGTTGGGTGTGTTGTTGGTCGAGTTGTTGATCTAGTTGTTGATCGAGTTGTTGGTGTGGCTCTGGTTGTAGCATAAGTTGTTTTTATAGTTGATTTTGAAGGAGTTGTCGGTGGAACTTTGAAATAAGTTGTAGAGCGTGTTGTTTGACGGGTTGTAGGGCGGGTTGTTGGTCGAGTTGTTGAACGAGTTGTTGATCGAGTTGTTAATGTGGCTCTGGTTGTAGCATAAGTTGTCGTTTGAATTGATTTTGAAGGAGTTGTGGTTCGCGTTGTTATTGGTCGTGTTACGGGTCTTGTTGTGGTTGTAAGCAGTATCGTAGGCTTTGTTGTTGTTTGGCGAGTTGTAGTTATTGTTGTTGTTTGTCTGCTCAATGTTGTATTGTAAGCTTTAAATGCCTGCTGTGTGGATGTCGTTAAACGACGAGTTGTTGATATTGGACGAGGTGTTGTACTAGTGCTGTTGGTTGTTGTCGGTCGAGATGTTAATTTGGCAGTTGTATATGGTCGATTTGTAGTAAATTGACGAGCTGTTGTGAACGGACGATATGTTGTCGTTAAACGAGTTGTAATTTTTGTGGATTTTGGAGCTGGAGTTGTGCTTGGAATAGGTTTTGTTATATGATTAAATGCTATTGTTGATGATAACGTGGCGTTCAATTTGGCAATCTCCTGTCGAAAACTATCGCTACTAATATACGGATGCTTTGTGTTCTTAGAAGAAACTGTAGGTCTTAAGGAGGTAGCTGTTTTCGGCTTATTATCAGAGCTTAAAAATAAATTCCCAGCAGGCTTGACCTGAGCGAGCTTGATAGGTGCTGTGTGAGAAATAACCTTTTCGGAGTGTTTATTTAATGGCTTGAGGAAAGGATTTAAATCATAGTTTGGTTTTAAATCAGATATTTTATCAAATGACATCAATGGGTAAACATTTGTTGCTTTATGTGGGGGAAGTGGGGACTGCTGATGGGGTTTCATTTGTTGGTGTAGCGGTTTCAGGTGCTGTAAGAAGGGATTTGAGGCAAACGAATGATTGGGAACAATTGGAACTTCGATTGGAGGTCTTGCAGTTGTTTTGGAAGCTGGAATTGCATTTTGAGACGATTGCGGAGCACTCAAACGTTGCAGAAAAGGATTCGATCCAAAGGCATGGTTAACTGCGATTTTTGGAACCGGTTGGTTTTGTTTGTTGGGCGCTGGTGCGGACTGTTGTGGGTGCTCCTGTGCCAAGGAAATTTCGTTGCCTGCAAAGCAATCACTCAATTGTGCCAAACTTTGATGTCTACAATGCCCATGGTAAACAGTCCAGGCATTGAAGCCATCACCCGATAGACGTGTGTGCTCCTCATGTATAGTACGAATGCACTGAACATCATCTGTTATGTCCGAGTCCAGCAAGCGATCGCACTCAATGTGACAGGCCTTGCCAGAGCTGCCATCATGCGAGCACCAGTAAAGATCGCTTATCTGAAATAGACCATGATCCTCGCTACTATCGGTATTAAGGCGACCCACAGCAGCTGTGTTGTAGGAGGATTCATGCTCTGCGATGCATACCCAAGTGGGTATTTCACGCATGGGCAACATGTGTTTGTGGTACAGCTCTTGGGCCAGCTCACAGCGATTATAAATCTTGCCTTTTGGCTTGGCTGCTGGCTTGACTGCTTTCACTGGCTTTACTGGCTCCTTCTGTAGCTCATCCTTCTCAAAGCAGCTTTCTATCTCTGCGCTACGTCGATCTCTACAATGACCATTGTACACTGTCCAGGCAGTAAAGCCATCGCCCGAGATGCGCGTATGCTCCTCATGTATAGTCTTGATGCACTGCACATCGTCCGAGATATCAGAGTTTAGCAAACGATCGCAGTTGATGTGACAGCCCTTGCCTCCGCTACCGTCCTGCGTGCACCAATAGAGATCACTTATCTGAAACAGGCCATGATCCGCACTGCCATCCACATTGAGACGCCCCACTGCCGATGTGTCCAGACGTGACTCATGCTCCGCGATGCACACCCAAGTTGCTATATCCTGCATGGGAAACTTGTGTAAGAAATACAACTCTTGCGCCAATTCGCAGCGTTTATAAACTTTACCAGCTCGTTGAGGTGCTGTGTCATAGTGTTGGTGTTGTTGTTGTTTGTAGTAATAGTGTTGCTGTTGTAGTTTAGGTGTTGTGTGTTGCTTGAAGCTTAGCAAAGGATTTGCGTATGAGCTGCTCGCATATTGTGTTTTTGTGGGCACACCAATAACATTAGGATGCGGCTGAACTTTTGGACGCAGGAAAGGATTAACTTCGTAGCCAACTGCCTGATAGTTGCTTGGTTTGCTGACAGGTACCCTGTAGTAGGGATTTGGTGTCGTTGGCCCCTGTGGCTGTCGTGAAACTGGATAAGTATAGCTGACCTTGCCCACAGCACCACCAATTGCATTGGGATGTATGATTGTAGTTGGTGGTTTGTTAAAGCAGGCAGAAACCTGCTCATAGCGCTGATTGCGACAATCCCGATTGTACACTGTCCACGCATTGAAGCCATCTCCTGATATCTGTGTATGCTCCTGATGAATGCGTTTAATGCACTGCACATCGTCTGCAATGCTCGAGTCCAGAAATTGATTGCAAGTCGCATGGCAACCTTTGCCGGCCCGCTGATTATGTGTGCACCAGAAGAGATCACTGATCTGGAACAGACCATGATCCGCACTGCCGTCGGCATTTAAACGACCCACTGCAGCAGTGTTGTAGGAGGATTCATGCTGAGCAATACACACCCAGGTGGGTATCTGTTGCATGGGCATCTTGTGCTTATAGTACAACTCCTGTGCCAGCTCACAACGATTATAGATTTTGCCCTGCGCCTGATGTTGATGATGATGACCCACTTGTGACTGCTTTTGATAATAGTTCACTGGGATCTTTTGTTGTTGCTGCTGTGACTGGCTATAGCTCTGCTTACGCTTCACTTGATACGAGGCAGCAACATTGAAAGCATTGTTATTTTGTCCACATCCAGCCACGTAGGAGGCCACATCCTGGCGACAATATGTATTGTATGCCTGCCAGGCATTGAAGCCATCTCCCGAAATGCGCTCATGCTCCGCATAGATTTTCCGCATACACACAACATCATCCGCAATATCATCATCACGCAGGCGTGAACAACTCAAACCACAACCTGCGCCCTGACCTGGTGGAGAGCACCAGTAGACATCACTGATCTGGAAGATGCCATGTGAACCGCCACCTGGTCCAGTGCCACCACCAAATGCAGCCGTATTCAAATCACTCGAATGCTTGGCAATGCACACCAATGTGGCAACCTGAGCTGAAGGTATTCCATACTGTTGCTGCAGCTGGGCAGCCAACTCGCAACGCTCAAAGATTCGAGCCGAGCAGAGTTGGAGCAACGGGAGCAACAGGTAGAGCAACAACACTGACGACATCTTCTGATGCTTTGACAGAGTAGAACGCACAGTTAGGCCTTTATATACTCTACTCTATATAGATAGAGACAGAAAAAGAGAGAGAGAGAGAGAGAGAGAGAGAGAGGCCAGACGAGACAGTCCTTAGCCCGAACACTTCCAACCGAAAGACGAACAAATCCAAAACGAACGAAATTATTTTGAATTATTAATGTGTACTATATATTATTTCAAACTCGACGCGTAGCTTCTTCTTCTTTTATTTGTGTTTATTTAAATGTGGGGGGGCACTGTGTGCTTTAGCGCGTTTCGTTGTCGACTGATCGGTCATGTTGGCATCAGGTCTCATCTTGAGCCCCAAACCCAAAGCAATTTGAATATACACACATGTCTACATACATATGTACATACATGACGACAGCGATGGCAAACTGGTTGTGGGGCATAGCGGATTGTGTGCTCGTTGCATAATTACTGACCACACATATCTATCTAAGAATGGGGCGCAAAATGGAAAGGTTCTCACTCCAGACACGTGCTCAAGACAGAGCACAGAGAAAGGGTTGATAAAGGCAGAAGAGTGGAAAGTGCCGGTTAAAAGATCGTTAAAAAAGTTCCAAAGCTCTTCTTTGTCTTTGGGCCATTAGCTTAAAAGTTGCTAATGAAATTAATTAACAATATTTATTATACAGAACATCTACATTTTAAGTGTTTTATAAAACGGGTTCGCAAACACGCTCGCATTTGATCGGGTGCGCGATTTTGCTGTTGTCGAACGACGCGTTTTAAAACGCCTGCGAAAACGCCCATTTGACAGTTGTTGTTGCAGCTGTCACTCTAAATGACAGGTCGAGTAGTCACTAGCACAAACCCCCCTTAACCCTCCCATCCTGTTCAGCACACCCTGTGTCTGGTGTCTCAATCGCATTCAAAACAAACACCTTGGCGCTTTTGTTGTCTATTTCAGCGGATCTTTTTTGTTGATCTTGTGTTTGCATATTGGTCTTGATCAATACTACTGAATGGGCGGCTACAGCGTTCAAGCATTGCTAAAGCAAAAGTTTTCTACAGGTTTTTTTTTTAGCAACTCTATCTAAAGCCGAGTCTTTTTTTATTTGCAGTTTTGCACACAAGATTTAATGAACCTTTTGTGGTTGTGTGTTGATTTCTTATATTATACATAATTTATATTTCCATTGATTGATTCACTAAGTGAATAATTTATCTATTTCTTTGACACGGACCACAGTGAGTGGTCTTGAACTTGGATCAAGGCATAGTTAATGAATAACTAAGTGTGTGAATTAACAACTTTTATGGCTAAAAAGTTTGACTAATAAATTACATTCCGGGTAAAAAAATAACCCCATATAATCGACCAAGAACTTAAAAGTCCATTAACAAAACCAATTAAAAATCGTTTTCATTTACATATTAATTCAACATTTTAGTTTTAAAATATATGTTTTTTTTTTAGTACAGGCTAAATCACAATATAATAAAATCACATTTAAACAATAAATTATATACAATAATTCGTGGACAATGCGAGCCAAGTTATAACATCCATATAACGCTAAGAATAACATTTAAACACACATTTACACAACATTTAATAACATGTTTAAGCCTCCATCTTCACTTGACGAGCACCTTGACGGGTCTTCCTCGTTGATATACGTAGTAGATGAGACTGAGAAGTGCCAAGCCTGTTCCACCGCATAAGGCCGCCCAGTGGACTATGTCCAGCGTTTTGAGCGTATTGATAAGTTTATGCTTGAAGAATTTCACCATCTCTTCATTGAGTTTTATTCCCTGTGAAATACAAAATAAAAAAATAAAAAATTAGATTTGCTCGGCTTGAGTAAACGACTTCTCACCTCCTCCACCCAAATGGCAGGCATTAACACCGTTGTCAGATTCTCTGTAATGGCTATGCGATTTATGCTCTTCAAAAACATATTGAACTGCACCCTCTTGCCACCCTGCAGCGGCGTACCCGTCAACTGTATATCATAATAATAAAGATCTGCACCGTTTTCTAAAGATTATTTAAAGTTGAAGGCTTACCGTTTGCACATCGACAAAGGTCTGGTGTTTCTTGGCATCTGGTTTGAGACCTCGTATCATTTTCCTATACTCATTCGAGGCACCCAACATGTGAGGCAATGTCAAAATAACTGGCGCATCTGTAATAAAAATAATTAAGATTTTAAGTGTTATACATTATAATTAAAATTCCAGTGCAGCTTTTATTGAGTTGTTTACAAAATACAAAGCAGGATTTCCTAACCAGTTTGCATTAAAATACTTAAATTTTGTTAAGTGAAGTTCAATGGATCTGTAGGCCAGTTACCTTAGATCCACCACTCGACAACGATTTAACTCTTGAACAGAAACAAAATTCTTGTGTACGGAAGTTGTGTCTGCGTTTACCTATAAGCATTGAACCAATTTGAATGAGGGTTTCCTCATTTGGAGTCACAACTTTTGTCTAAATGCTGCTGATTATTATTGAAACTGTTTACTCACGTTTTGCCAATTAAAAAAAATTAGCGAGAATCTCAAGTTAGAAACGTGAGGCGAGCAAACACCCAAACAAATCAGATAACATAATAAAAAACATATATGCGATAAAAAAAACTATTATGGAATTTAATGCTTCAATTTGTAGAGCGGCACTCGAGAAGATCATAAATGAGCTGATAATCACTTCAGAAGACATCAAACCAGCCATCAACACTTTTATTTTCATTTGCGCAATACAAATTGACTTCTATACACTTCTCTTGTTGCCAGTTCTTCTTGTTAAGCATTTTGCAACTGCTGTTTTAAAAGTGTTAATTAAGAAATAAACAATAAATGAGAATGGCAATGGATCAATAAAAGTCGTAGAACTATAAAACAAAAACTATACAAATTTAGTAGAAACGAAAGACGAATTAAAACTCTAACGACTGATATTTATAAACCTTAATAAGTCAATTTAGATAATAATCTTAATAAAATCTTTAGCAAACAAATATTCTTAGAAAATTTAGAGACACTGATTAATATGAACATAAAATACTCAACTATTAAACATACATCTATAACAATAAATCGAATCAAATAAAAATAATGTTTTTTATTGAGAATGACATTAAATATAGAGCTATCATGTTTTGACTGTTAATATACATACGTCAGCTTAAGCAAATAATGCTCTAATTTAGAAGCGTTTTTAAATCGCTAATGACTGAGAAAACTGGTTTTATTTTGCATCTTTGCTTTGCTTAACTTTAAACTGAAACGTCCTAAAAAATATTTAATTTGTCAACAAACTTTTCCATTACTGTGTATAGAATATCATACATTGTAATGGACTCCACAAAAAGAGTATCCAAGTTAGGACCTAATGATTTCACGAAACTGAAATTTGTTCTGGGTCTGAGTGCGCGTGCGCAATAGTTCGAGTTCATTTTGTTAAAACTCAAAACTAGACAGGCATTGACGATGCTTGAGCAGAACTTGTTGTTTAATTTAATTTTATTGCCATTGTTGCTGAGCGCATAATTTAAATTTGATGAGCTATGCGTTTAAGAGCTGCCTTTGCACCTCCGATTAGCATTTTTAACATATGTATAGGAATTACAGTACGACCTCGGTTAACGCAACCTATTAAAATTTGGCCAGTTGCGAAAACTGAGGTGGTTGCGAAAACTGAGGTGAAATTTTCTGGTGGCCACGAGACCTTTTTAAATAAAAGATGCCTTCGCTTACCTTTAAAATTAAATTTTATCGAATAAGACTTTGCTTAAAGCAAGAATTTCATATTGTTTTACTTATTTTTTAAAAAATTGAGAAATTGGGGTCTGTACTTTTTTACAATTTCTTTAGAAATAGGAAAATTACGCTCTCTTTGTTTTAGAAACCACGCGTACAATGATTTCTCCATATTATCATTTTCGCAAGCATGTAAAAAAAACAAAAAGAGAACGAAAGAAAAGTGGTAAAACCGAACTAAAACATACATTTCCTTAGGAAGTTGCGTTAAATAAGGTAATTTTTTTTTTAAAGTTGCGTTAACAGAGTCAACAATGTTAAGAATTCGGGTGTTGCAATAATCGAGGAGTTGCGTGTAACGAGGGTTGCGTTAACCGAGGTCGTACTGTATATGAAGACTTGAGCTTGTTCAAGTTTTGACTAAGACTCTTATTGAATTCTGCAACTAGACGCAGAGGGGCCTCTACTTCGGCTCTGAGGAATTAGCATATGATACATAATATGTATATAAGTAATATCAAAAGCTAAACAAACACGTTAATTCTTAAATAAAGCGTAAAACAAACATGCTAAGCGTTTCCGGAAATTCTGGAATTGTTAACTTGCATAATATATGTTATAATCTAGTACGTTCTTAATATTTTAGTGTCGACATTGAAAGTTGATATCTGCCATTTAATTTTGGCTATGACAAACGCGAGTAGACAATGAGATAGCTAATTGATCAGTTTTATTAACTGGTTGGGGGAGTATAATTAAAGCCAATAATAATGGGCTAAAAACTCGTTATTGTGACAAATAATTTAGTCAAAAAAACATGTCAAATGTTCATAATATACACATAAATAAAGTGGTAATTAAATAAAATCGGATTCATAACATAAAAAAATCTAAAGTTTAAAATGAAACAGAAGTCTACGCATTAGAAAGATTATAATGCTCGTGAATTTGTTATTCAAATTTAGGCTTTGATATATAAGACAAGCACTAAGTAGGCAGTAGTATATTTTTTAACGGGTGATGCTATAAAGAGTTCAAGATAATATGCATAAAAGCGGAAGGAGTGGTTGACAAACATCTTTCGTGCTAATTTCACAAAAGTTAACTAAGAAATCTATTTAAAGGCTCGGGGGGTAAAAATCGTTTATCACATACATACAACGAGATCAAATCAGTGTATTTGTCATTGTATTAGTGCAAGTGCTGTAACCTTGCATGTATTCTGGCTCCATTCAAATATATTATATCGTATTATATATCGATGGTATAAATTATGAAAATGCGTTGTATATAAAATAAGATCTTTGTTAACTTTAAATGCAGTTTTATTCTAGATATCAAACGATGACTTTTAAGACATTGCTTTTGAAAATCGGGTCAGTTTTGCGGAAGTTATGGAAGTCGAAAGATTTTACCAAAGCCCAAGTTGATTTTTTGGCATACAAATTTATCATGCAATCTGACCAAAAATCGGATTTTATTTAAACGTATTTTCTTAAATGCAGTTTTATTCTAGGGGCCAAATCATGACTTTTAAGACGTTGCTTTTGAAAATCGGGTCAGTTTTGCCGAAGTTATGGAAGTCGAAAGATTTGACCAACGCCCAAGTCGATTTTTTGGCATTCAAATATAACATGGATTTGGCCAAAAATCGAATTTTATTTAAACGTATTTTCTTAAATGCAGTTTTATTCTAGGGGCCAAATCATGACTTTTAAGACATTGCTTTTGAAAATCGGGTCAGTTTTGCCGAAGTTATGGAAGTCGAAAGATTTTACCAAAGCCCAAGTTGATTTTTTGGCATTCAAATATAACATGGATTTGGCCAAAAATCGAATTTTATTTAAACGTATTTTCTTCAATGCAGTTTTATTCTAGGGGCCAAACCATGACTTTTAAGACATTGCTTTTGAAAATCGGGTCAGTTTTGCCGAAGTTATGGAAGTCGAAAGATTTGACCAACGCCCAAGTCGATTTTTTGGCATTCAAATATAACATGGATTTGGCCAAAAATCGAATTTTATTTAAACGTATTTTCTTAAATGCAGTTTTATTCTAGGGGCCAAATCATGACTTTTAAGACATTGCTTTTGAAAATCGGGTCAGTTTTGCGGAAGTTATATAAGTCGAAAGATTTTACCAAAGCCCAAGTTGATTTTTTGGCATTTAACTTTCACATGCAATCTGACCAAAAATCGAATTTCATTTAGACGTATTTTCTTAAATGCAGTTTTATTCTAGGGGCCAAACCATGACTTTTAAGACATTGCTTTTGAAAATCGGGTCAGTTTTGCCGAAGTTATGGAAGTCGAAAGATTTGACCAACGCCCAAGTCGATTTTTTGGCATTCAAATATAACATGGATTTGGCCAAAAATCGAATTTTATTTAAAAGTATTTTCTTAAATGCAGTTTTATTCTAGGGGCCAAATCATGACTTTTAAGACGTTGCTTTTGAAAATCGGGTCAGTTTTGCGGAAGTTATGGAAGTCGAAAGATTTGACCAACGCCCAAGTCGATTTTTTGGCATTCAAATATAACATGGATTTGGCCAAAAATCGAATTTTATTTAAACGTATTTTCTTAAATGCAGTTTTATTCTAGGGGCCAAATCATGACTGTTAAGACGTTGCTTTTGAAAATCGGGTCAGTTTTGCCGAAGTTATGGAAGTCGAAAGATTTGACCAACGCCCAAGTCGATTTTTTGGCATTCAAATATAACATGGATTTGGCCAAAAATCGAATTTTATTTAAACGTATTTTCTTAAATGCAGTTTTATTCTAGGGGCCAAATCATGACTTTTAAGACGTTGCTTTTGAAAATCGGGTCAGTTTTGCCGAAGTTATGGAAGTCGAAAGATTTGACCAAAGCCCAAGTCGATTTTTTGGCATTTAACTTTCACATGCAATCTGACCAAAAATCGAATTTCATTTAGACGTATTTTCTTAAATGCAGTTTTATTCTAGGGGCCAAATCATGACTTTTAAGACGTTGCTTTTGAAAATCGGGTCAGTTTTGCCGAAGTAATGGAAGTCGAAAGATTTGACCAACGCCCAAGTCGATTTTTTGGCATTCAAATATAACATGGATTTGGCCAAAAATCATGACTTTTAAGACATTGCTTTTGAAAATCGGGTCAGTTTTGCCGAAGTTATGGAAGTCGAAAGATTTGACCAACGCCCAAGTCGATGTTGTGGCATACAAATTTAACATGGATATTGATCAAAAATCGAATTTTATTTAAACGTATTTTCTTAAATGCAGTTTTATTCTAGGGGCCAAATCATGACTTTTAAGACGTTGCTTTTGAAAATCGGGTCAGTTTTGCCGAAGTTATATAAGTCGAAAGATTTGACCAACGCCCAAGTCGATTTTTTGGCATTCAAATATAACATGGATTTGGCCAAAAATCGAATTTTATTTAAACGTATTTTCTTAAATGCAGTTTTATTCTAGGGGCCAAATCATGACTTTTAAGACGTTGCTTTTGAAAATCGGGTCAGTTTTGCGGAAGTTATATAAGTCGAAAGATTTTACCAAAGCCCAAGTTGATTTTTTGGCATTTAACTTTCACATGCAATTTGACCAAAAATCGAATTTCATTTAGACGTATTTTCTTAAATGCAGTTTTATTCTAGGGGCCAAATCATGACTTTTAAGACGTTGCTTTTGAAAATCGGGTCAGTTTTGCGGAAGTTATATAAGTCGAAAGATTTTACCAAAGCCCAAGTTGATTTTTTGGCATACAACTTTCACATGCAATCTGACCAAAAATCGAATTTCATTTAGACGTATTTTCTTAAATGCAGTTTTATTCTAGGGGCCAAATCATGACTTTTAAGACGTTGCTTTTGAAAATCGGGTCAGTTTTGCGGAAGTTATGGAAGTCGAAAGATTTGACCAACGCCCAAGTCGATTTTTTGGCATTCAAATATAACATGGATTTGGCCAAAAATCGAATTTTATTTAAACGTATTTTCTTAAATGCAGTTTTATTCTAGGGGCCAAATCATGACTTTTAAGACGTTGCTTTTGAAAATCGGGTCAGTTTTGCCGAAGTTATGGAAGTCGAAAGATTTGACCAACGCCCAAGTCGATTTTTTGGCATACAACTTTCACATGCAATCTGACCAAAAATCGAATTTCATTTAGACGTATTTTCTTAAATGCAGTTTTATTCTAGGGGCCAAATCATGACTTTTAAGACGTTGCTTTTGAAAATCGGGTCAGTTTTGCGGAAGTTATGGAAGTCGAAAGATTTGACCAACGCCCAAGTCGATTTTTTGGCATTCAAATATAACATGGATTTGGCCAAAAATCGAATTTTATTTAAACGTATTTTCTTAAATGCAGTTTTATTCTAGGGGCCAAATCATGACTTTTAAGACGTTGCTTTTGAAAATCGGGTCAGTTTTGCGGAAGTTATGGAAGTCGAAAGATTTTACCAAAGCCCAAGTTGATTTTTTGGCATACAAATTTAACATGCAATCTGACCAAAAATCGAATTTTATTTAAACGTATTTTCTTAAATGCAGTTTTATTCTAGGGGCCAAATCATGACTTTTAAGACGTTGCTTTTGAAAATCGGGTCAGTTTTGCCGAAGTTATGGAAGTCGAAAGATTTGACCAACGCCCAAGTCGATTTTTTGGCATACAACTTTCACATGCAATCTGACCAAAAATCGAATTTTATTTAAACGTATTTTCTTAAATGCAGTTTTATTCTAGGGGCCAAATCATGACTTTTAAGACGTTGCTTTTGAAAATCGGGTCAGTTTTGCGGAAGTTATGGAAGTCGAAAGATTTTACCAAAGCCCAAGTTGATTTTTTGGCATACAAATTTAACATGCAATCTGACCAAAAACTGAATTTTATTTAAACGTATTTTCTTAAATGCAGTTTTATTCTAGGGGCCAAATCATGACTTTAAGACGTGCTTTGGAAGTCGACGTTGCTTTTGAAAATCGGGTCAGTTTTGCCGAAGTTATGGAAGTCGAAAGATTTGACCAACGCCCAAGTCGATGTTGTGGCATACAAATTTAACATGGATTTGGCCAAAAATCGAATTTTATTTAAACGTATTTTCTTAAATGCAGTTTTATTCTAGGGGCCAAATCATGACTTTTAAGACGTTGCTTTTGAAAATCGGGTCAGTTTTGCGGAAGTTATATAAGTCGAAAGATTTGACCAACGCCCAAGTCGATTTTTTGGCATACAACTTTCACATGCAATCTGACCAAAAATCGAATTTCATTTAGACGTATTTTCTTAAATGCAGTTTTATTCTAGGGGCCAAATCATGACTTTTAAGACGTTGCTTTTGAAAATCGGGTCAGTTTTGCGGAAGTTATGGAAGTCGAAAGATTTTACCAAAGCCCAAGTTGATTTTTTGGCATACAACTTTCACATGCAATCTGACCAAAAATCGAATTTCATTTAGACGTATTTTCTTAAATGCAGTTTTATTCTAGGGGCCAAATCATGACTTTTAAGACATTGCTTTTGAAAATCGGGTCAGTTTTGCCGAAGTTATGGAAGTCGAAAGATTTGACCAACGCCCAAGTCGATGTTGTGGCATACAAATTTAACATGGATATTGATCAAAAATCGAATTTTATTTAAACGTATTTTCTTAAATGCAGTTTTATTCTAGGGGCCAAATCATGACTTTTAAGACATTGCTTTTGAAAATCGGGTCAGTTTTGCGGAAGTTATGGAAGTCGAAAGATTTTACCAAAGCCCAAGTTGATTTTTTGGCATACAAATTTAACATGCAATCTGACCAAAAATCGAATTTCATTTAGACGTATTTTCTTAAATGCAGTTTTATTCAAGGGGCCAAATCATGACTTTTAAGACGTTGCTTTTGAAAATCGGGTCAGTTTTGCCGAAGTTATGGAAGTCGAAAGATTTTACCAAAGCCCAAGTTGATTTTTTGGCATACAAATTTAACATGCAATCTGACCAAAAATTGAATTTTATTTAAACGTATTTTCTTAAATGCAGTTTTATTCTAGGGGCCAAATCATGACTTTAAGACGTGCTTTGGAAGTCGACGTTGCTTTTGAAAATCGGGTCAGTTTTGCCGAAGTTATGGAAGTCGAAAGATTTGACCAACGCCCAAGTCGATGTTGTGGCATACAAATTTAACATGGATTTGGCCAAAAATCGAATTTTATTTAAACGTATTTTCTTAAATGCAGTTTTATTCTAGGGGCCAAATCATGACTTTTAAGACGTTGCTTTTGAAAATCGGGTCAGTTTTGCGGAAGTTATATAAGTCGAAAGATTTGACCAACGCCCAAGTCGATTTTTTGGCATACAACTTTCACATGCAATCTGACCAAAAATCGAATTTCATTTAGACGTATTTTCTTAAATGCAGTTTTATTCTAGGGGCCAAATCATGACTTTTAAGACGTTGCTTTTGAAAATCGGGTCAGTTTTGCGGAAGTTATGGAAGTCGAAAGATTTGACATGGATTTGGCCAAAAATCGAATTTTATTTAAACGTATTTTCTTAAATGCAGTTTTATTCTAGGGGCCAAATCATGACTTTTAAGACGTTGCTTTTGAAAATCGGGTCAGTTTTGCCGAAGTTATGGAAGTCGAAAGATTTGACCAACGCCCAAGTCGATTTTTTGGCATACAAATTTAACATGGATTTGACAAAAAATCGAATTTTATTTAAACGTATTTTCTTAAATGCAGTTTTATTCTAGGGGCCAAATCATGACTTTTAAGACGTTGCTTTTGAAAATCGGGTCAGTTTTGCGGAAGTAATGGAAGTCGAAAGATTTGACCAACGCCCAAGTCGATTTTTGGGCATAAAAAACTTAATTTTATTTAAATGTAGCTATTTAAATGCAGTTTTGTTCTATAAAATATTGGAATATCTAATACATATATGAAATTGAATTTTTTTACATACCCAAACAGGTGGTCAGATCGAGTGCACCCGCATAGAGGCAACCATTTTTGCGTTTGATCACATTCGACAGTTTATCCACACAAAAGCATTCGTTGTCATGCTCGGGTCCAATGTCGTTGATAAAGTTCTCACCAATAGAGTATCGGAAACCGGGTATGCCCTGATACTGTACATCCGATTGATAGAAGAGCTGCACGGAACGACAAATGTCTGCGCTAAAGATGTACATGGAATCGCCACGCTGACGGAACGGTGGATAGGAGGAGGCATCGGTGCCATTGATCTGATTACAGGCAGATGCTTCACCCTCGGCGCTGGTATTAAGCCAGACCTGTAGGTTATGTGAGTCGTCTAGTTTCTGAATCTCCAATACCTTCGTGGGATCTCCTTTGCCCGTGTGCACTTCGTAAACCTCGTGACCTGAACCGTTTTTCTAGAAGTGATGGTATGAAATATAAATGGGGGTTTTCTTTTAAATTGCTATTGCTACTTACATGTCCAAAGAAGGAGAAAGCCAAGCTACCGTCGCTCTGTTCTCGAATGGTCTTTGAGCCACTTTCCTTGATTTGATTACAAATGGCTTTGGCAATGCCCTGAGGATTGATGCAGAAGCGAACACCATCGAACAAATACTCCCGCACCGAGGTGTGTACAAACATGGAACGTGGATCATTGAAAACCGCTTTGAGATTGGCATTCAAATGAACCAGCAACAGAGCCAATCCCGGATCATTTTCACCAATCTGCAGCACGGACTGAAAAGAGCACACAGTCATGGAAACAATTGTTAAATGAGTTAGTTTACGATATGTTATATAAATCAGCAATCGGGCAGCAAGCATTAGGAGTTAGCGAGGGTGGAGGCAACGGCGCATAGTTGAACGTGGCAATAAGCGATTAGCAATAAGTTAAGCGAAGCGTTGATCACAAAGTTAGTAGGCAGTTGATAAATGTACTATATATTATTAATTGCTTAAAGGAAATACTAAACGTAAAGTTGTCAAATGTTGTTGCAGTTGATTGACAGCATTTTTAATTTCAATCACAATTTATCAATATGTGTGTTTATTTTTACAATTGTATAATCTTTTAACCAAGGTTTATGCCAATCAATATGATTTGTGTATTTTTTTTGCATGCGTACTTGAGTTTAATGAGAAAATAGTCAACATGCATTATAAATCGATAGATAAGACTAACATAGTTATTCAACTTACTTTGACATCTTCAATAAGGCTCATTAAGATGCCGTTTACCCAGCCAAAGGGCGCTATAATTATTGTAGGTTTATAGTTATTAGTTACCGCAAACAGCCAATGACCCTTAAGCCAATCGTTCTTTGGCTATGAACTAGAGGCTTAAAAGTCAAGATAAGTTAGTATCTTTCCACTATTCATAGAGCTTTATCTATGTAAAAAGTAAGGTTAGACACCTTCAACTCGTTCTCTACATAAATAATAAATATTGAACTTAAGCCAATTAGCTTAGTTCTTAACTTAATGCAACACATATTATATGCCTGACCTAACTCGATAAAATAAATCAAATTAAAGCTTAATTACTTTACTCATGTTTGAGGTGTTATCATAATGAATAACCATTAAAGCAATGAAATCGATACCCATATCAGCTGGCCATCATCAGCAGCTCGTCAAGAAAACAGAACAAAGTAATTGCCCTATACAAATGGTTAGTTAAAAGCATGCCTGTCTGTTAACAAAATGTCATTAACACACAAACCATACTTATACTATTAAATAATACATCACTTAACCTTAAATAGGCCTTAACAAACGCTTCGGGTCAATGTTTAATTAGTTGAGTCAATCAACCTGTGTAGTACCCCAAACCGAACCGAAACGAAACCAAACCAAAAACAAAAGCCAATAACAATAACATTGACCTATGCCCAAAAATAGTGGCATGCAAGTAAGTCACTTGGGTAGGTCTTATTGTTTAGGTAGATCTATGCCATATTCCATACGTATAGATATATTGTTTGTTTGGCTCTATAGAATTAGTAGTAAATAAAATTACTTTACGTTTCCCACGTATGCGATCCATCAGACGCTTTAAAACTCGTACACCGGGCGTTCGATTCAATCGCGAGTTCAATCTATTTGCAAAACCCTGTAAGATATCAGTGATTTCTCTTTCGAATACTTGCAAAAAGGCCTGTAAGATGCGTCAGAAGATTATCAATCACATAACTCAATTAAATGTCATATAAATCAGATATTTTATCGATATCCAACTTATGTTCATACTCACATTCATGTGCATGTTGAGAGCAACAATGCGATCACTTTGTGTATAGGGTGCTGAGGCATCCTCATCAAAATCAAAGCGCACGTTCTGTACATACGTGATCTTGGAACCATCTCGCGAGAAATGCTTCACTTTCTTCTGGCGATATTGTCTGTGAAGAGTTTGCAAGTTTTAGTTCTTGAGTTGTTACAAAAATTGCATTCAACTTACTTATAAACATATGGTCCAATTTCCTCGACAATGGGTATGGCGCCATGTTGTATCAT
Source organism: Scaptomyza flava (assembly GCA_030179655.1). Lineage (NCBI taxonomy): Eukaryota > Metazoa > Arthropoda > Insecta > Diptera > Drosophilidae > Scaptomyza > Scaptomyza flava. The sequence continues at coordinate 10,793,929 of JARNME010000404.1, forward strand.
ATCTGGATTCGTCACATTGAATATATATACCTTAAAGTTCAGTGGTTGGGGTAGTTTGACAAACCGCTTGAATTGCTCAGAACCATCTTGTATTATAACGCTCTAAATGGGAACAGACAATTGAGAGAAAAATTTAATGTCTACATTTCATAAAGTTTATTTCTTAAAACAAGCTCATTTGCGTTTCGTTAACGGTCTGTCGACTTTGCTTCTAAAATGATGAATTAGTGACCATAAAAATCACATCAGCGTCAACAACTCATAACCCGTTTTCTTACATTCCATTATTAATTTTAAGCCGACAGCAAAATATTTCAACAGTGTATTACAATTGAATCTATTAATTCTGTTAGATTATTGCATTCATATATTTTTGATTAATTTTTTACGATGCTTTTACATTCGATTTTGTTGTTGACAAAGTGCGATGAAACGAAACATCTAACAGATAATCTAATTTCATACCAATGATGCTTCTGTTTTTTTAGAAAGGCGACTTGAACGTTCTTAAACAGTCAAAAATTGGCAACAATCTTGAGTGTGTACAATTTTCTATGCCAATGCGTTGACCCTGTTAAATAATTAACACTCAAATGGCAGAGCACTAAGTAGTAGCGCCTTGACTAGAAGCCTCCACAAATATTAACAATTCCCTCGTAAAGTCAATAATGAAAATTGGCAAAAATAAAAGCTCCAAAAGACATGACCAGCAATATAATTTTATAGCTACGACTAAAACCATGCCACGTACATGATACACATACATATACATAAAAATATCTACTACATACAATTGAGGAATTGTCAAAAAGATCTTCGAAAAATATAAAAATAACAACAAACAATATCAAGGTCAACGCATAAGCAGCCAGAGTCGCGCCGACGGAGCGGTAAACATATCAAAAGAGAATACAAAATGTTTGATTAAACTTAAGAGCTCTGAACCTAAGAGAGCCGAAGAGGAGACAGCCACAATAAGCTGAGACAGTGTGAATACTGGCCCAAACCTTATCCAGCAGCCAAGCGTTTAATAATAATAAAATATATAAAATAACTATTGCGAAATTTACCAAATTTAAAATTTGTTTCAACCCAAATACTACAGCAAAATCATCAACAAATCAAAGTCAATGCTAGTGCCAAAACGTGACTAAAATTTAAAAATAAACTGCCTTTTCACATGTTATTTCAAAGACGCAAAGATTAACAGACGGTTCAGCGAGTTCAGCGGCTCAGAATGTGCCCAGTCATGGGGTCAAAGTGGCGGTATGCGTAATATTTAATTGCAGCTACTTTCTAAGCGAAACCGCAAACAATTTTGGCTTAAAATCAAGTGTTAATTGCTTGGCATTGCCTGTTGGCCCAATTGCCCAGCAATAACAGTTTGGCCATCATTTGCTTTGAATTTCAATTTGTTTTATTATTTGCATTTGGAATTACAAATAGAAATGTTTTTCATTCCACAGCCACCTTCAACTTGAAGGCTAAATATTTTGATAGCTGCAACCTTAAGCCAAGTGAACTTGTTTTTAAGCCATTCTAGATTGCACCTGACAGATACGCCACTAAAACACACACAGAACTAAGTACAATTGCTCATTAAAGCGCTCTACATGAGTTGACCTCATCCATGGGCGCTGACTAGCAAAATTCGCATTAAGTATACGCATGTAAAACTCCAAAGCCTGCCAACCCTATAAGCGCCAATTAATGTGACTTGCGACTACACTACTATCATGGGCAGGGCCAGGGCAGGGCAATTAAAAATTGCTGCGGCACATTCTGATTGCAAGCAAAAACTGAATCATTTGCCTACAAGCCAAGCAACTGCCTTAGTTGGTTCTCTGGCTGCGGCAATGAGTCAGCGACGCCTTGAGAACCCATATGTGACGTTACAGAAACATCAACAAAACCTTCTGCAAGCATGTAAAAATTGGCATGTGCTATAAGTTACATGGCTGCTTAAACATAAAATTTAAATTAAAGAACATTCCTTGAGAACCCATAGAAGAAATAATCAAAGTTTAAAGTGCATTAAAATATTCAAATCTAATATATTTATATTTTTATTACATGAGCTTTTTATTGACATTCAAATAATTGCCCATTGCATAGCGTGCGGTCTAAGTGCAACTGTTATAATAGCAAATTTATATCTTTATACAGTTATATAGATATGTAGATGCTATCGGAACATGTTTTGGTCAGTGATTTTAACGGTGTTTTATATTTGTTGTGGCTTTGCTGCAACTAAGTATATAGATCGTCATGATGTTTTGTAATCGACTCGGAGTTTTAGTACTAGTAATGAGTTATGGCTGCCTCGTAATGTGTAATGGATTCATGTTCTTCTGAAGGTCAGCTTTGACACTGACATACGAATACTTTTAAGTGCTTAAGCTTTGACTATTCTTAATGAGCAGACTTCGTTAGCTTGGGTGTTGAAGGCTGACAGAGTTTTTGAATATAACAATCAAAGTTTGTTTCTAAGTTTTGTTTGATGTTTGATTGATAATAATAGAAGCTTTAGATGTTAATGTTGACAAACGTACTTAGATGACAAGCATTCTTTCCGAGAATTGTGGGCCTTAATCATATTTGCTGTTTAAACAGCAACTGTGACTCTAACCGGCCAGGTAAACAAAGCTTCTAACGTATTCTTAAAATTGAACAAACGATTGTTGTGTCGCAAGAACGAACGAATATAAAAACAAATGTTTGCTCGACCGACCTATTGAAATACGAATACTTTTAGAATTCGAAAAGTAACTTCCTAAAACTGAAGAACAAACTGGCCTTCATAAATTTCTATATAGTAGCTCTGTTCTGAGAGAAATTGTTAAGCAAGGCTGCTAATACTTTACAAAAATATGACTCAAATGTGTTATTAGTACAATGTTTGCAATTAGCATATGAATGACTATCTTTAAAGTAAACAGAACTTTTTAGAAACTATTCGACAGTTTGACGAGTGAGCAAACACTTTACTCTAAGCAGCTCTGTTGTTCGGCTTATGTAAAGATTCTTACAAATCTGCTAAGATCTTTTTGTTGTTAATTTGTGACTCACCTGTTCAACTTTTTTGTGTACCATAGTGGGGAACAGTGACCAGCCGCAGTAGGCGCCCAGGACAGCAACAATAGCGCCAAGGGCGCTGATAATCAATGACCAGTGTAGCATTTTGCACTTGAAATTATCTCACTTAAAATCAGCCGGTTGTGGGATTTCAGCTGTTTTTTACGACTGTTTTGCCGGCCGAAGCTCAATCAATGCATAGTTTGTGATTTATTTATTGGGTTTTCAGCTGGCACTCTCTGATTTGCCTGACCTACGGCAAGACAAACAGCAGCTGTTGCTGCCTGCCACTTGTTGCGGTTGTTGTTGATGGTCTCGAAAGCTGTGTGCCGAAACAAAGCGCACTATTTATAAGATATATACGAGTTTTCTGGTTTTAGCCTTTAATTTTATTTTATTTTTTTTTTTTTGTTATATATACACTTATGTATATTTTGAAATAAACAAGTTGTTGAATGCGCTACGATGCGTTGGGTTAGTTTTCGGTTTGGTTTTAGGTATTTTGTTGTTTGCTTTGCCTTTTCTATGTGTGTGCGTGTGTAACGTAAATATACTACATACTACCTACAAGCATATAAGACAAATATTGTAATTTCTAACGTCTTTTATTTTTTGCCTTTGGTTTGGTGGTAGTAAAAGTGCCAATAAACTAGTTTTATGCGCTTCGTTGCTTGTTAGGTGAAAACTTTTTTGTTTTAAAACTTTAAATTTAAATAATTAATTAATTGGGTCAACACTTTGACGCGCTGAAGCTCATCCACAAACTGACAGTCCAGGATAACAGCGGCACATTTTTATTTGTTTCACACACACACACGAACGCAGAAATACTAATGTAGCTTAGCGGTTTGGGTCTAGCTGCATTGTCGTGCCAAAGTCAGCGATTAAATCAGCCGCACAATTATTTAACAGGCGCACGCGAATAAAACTAAAATGAAGAAAAAAAGCCCAAATTGAGGTGGAAAATGGTTGAGCGTGGTCGAAAATACAATTGTCACTTGTGTAATTGAATTGTTTTGACTCTTAATGACCGGGAATTTCAATAAGTTTCGGAAACTCAGAGTACTCCGCAGTGGATCGTATTTAGCGAGCTGCTAACGCGCCGCATGGAACAACCGTAAACGACTGCCAAAGTTCAAGACAAGCTCGGAGCATAGCGACGTCCATCCATCGCGCAGCTGAGCTTGAGCTTCCACCTCTTCCTGTTTGCCCCTCCCCTGCTTGCGATCAGTCTGCATAGGTATTCGCCCTAGCCCAAGCAAGAGAGCGAAATAGTGAGAGAGCAAGCGTGAAGTGAGCTCGAAACATTGACAGCTTGAAGCTTGAAGAGTTGACCTGCGTCCCGGGTCTTTAATGATGCTGCAAGTTGTTAAGTTGAAGAGTTGTCGACTTGTTGCTATTGTTGTTGGACGATGAGCAAGAGGTTTTGTGTAATTTGGCTATACGAAATACGGGTGCCGTATAAGCAAACTAGAGCAACTACTTTTTACTGTAGTTTAATGCATATTTTATTTGTTAAACTTATTTTTAGCAATGCATGAGCTTTGGCTTAAAGAGAGTAAGTGTATAAACGTTTATCCTTTTTTCATATTTATTATCACAAAATTCAATCTGTTTATCCTTTATTTTAGTCAACTTAGTTTTGAAGGTCAACTCTTTGACACTCACTCCGCCTTAATTGACAAGCACAAGAGCAATTCCATTTATGGTGCTGCCAACTCAACTTTTAAAGCTCGCTCTCTTCAAGCACTCTTAAGGCCGCTCTCCGACTCTCTTTTTTTAAGCGCCGCGTGGGTGCACTTGTCGAAAAACAACAACAACACAAGCAGCAGCAAACGCATTAACAGGTTTTCTGCTTGTTATTTTGTTTTTTTGAATTGTGCGTGCCACGAATTTTTATTTATAAACAACAGCCTAAGAGCAGCGGGTGAAGCTTAAGTTGAACTTGACACGGTTGTCGTTGTTGTTGTTGATTTTACAGTTGTTGTTGTTTATAAAAATTGCTTTTCGTTTGTGGCTCTGCTTCATCATTTTCGCCTTGTTGTTGTTGTCTTACTTATTGTGCAAAAATGTAAAGCTTTGAATATTAAATTAATGCCAAAATGCAGAGCAAATCAATGATAAACAAACACAAAATCTAAAACGAATGTGAATGAATGAATGACAAAAAAAAAAGTTTGTTAAACAAACTTTGCTATAACATTAACTTTGATTAGATTATAAACTGGTTTGTCTTTTGAATCGTTGCTTCAGTTCTAGAACAATCCAGAAAACTAGAAACTCATTTATAATGAATCAAAAAATGATTTTGATGCGTATTTCAACTTTTAATTTTAAAGAAAAAACAAACGTTTTCACTTTACAAGTTAAAAATCAACGTGAATGACATACCTTAAGATGGACCCATACCGTCCACTCCCATAACTAATCTTGTCTCTCCCCAGAGCAAACCATTTACAAAAAGGTAAGCGCGCGTGTTCAAAAACAACAATTACACTTATGCACATATGATTTATTTCCATGAATAATTTACAGTTGTAATAAATTTTTAAATCACAAATATACAAACATACTTAGGATGGATATGAATTAAACAGTATGTGCATTTGAATAAATAAAATGTAATCATATTCATAACATAAATCAAGTTCAAACATGAATTTTTTTTTATGTTTCTTCTCTAACTGGTCACAATTTTACCTTAAAAAATTAAATTAATTCAATTGCATTTTTCAATATATTTTTTTTTTAATCTAATATGTGACAAGGACAACAATTCCAAGTCATAAGAAAAACTATATACAGTAAACTCACAATATATGTTAAGTCATTTAAAATGTTATTAATTCTGTCACTTTCAGGTGTTGATTCTCATTATACATTACGCGAGTTTATGTATATTGCTACCCACTTTCAACCCATTTAAGCTGAATTTCAAGCGAATGTGCTGTGTTAATTATTTTGCTAGCTTTATCCACATTTAGCCTAGTTTTGTAAGAGCCCTGAACCCAGTTTCTTGTTTGCGTGCAGCTCGCTGATATCGTAATTTAAATATTTATTGCATTTTTTATGCCTCGCTTGCCACTTGACTACCAAGAAAAACTAACCTAGCACATCCTTGCTACCAAACACACACACACATACACATACTACGAGCAAACAGTGTGTCCCCTTTTTGTGTGACCTGAAAATTAAATTCAAATCTCGACTAAATACCGAAAGCAAAGAAAGAGTTTTGTGTTTTACAAATTGATTGCATGCACTATAAGGATATATAATAATAAAAAAAAAATATCGAATGAAAATCTCTGGCATTTGATAAAATGATGAATGAAATTTCACACGCCAGTAGACGACTGCCGACTGTCTGCAAGGCAGCTATAATAAAAAACAATCAAAATGCAACTCAGAATGGCGGCACGCCATACAAAAATACAATCCTCATCGATGGCATGCGACGGCCAATTCCAATTTATAGATAATTTGATCCAAAATGCCAGTCAGTCAGTCGTTGAGTCAGTGAGTCAGTGAGTTCGTCAGTTTGCCAAGTGGCACAAGGACATGTTAAGGCATAAGTTTGCTTATGTGCGATTCGAAATGCATTTCTAATTTTTATTATTCTAGCAACTTCTGCAAATTGCTGCCAATTCCCCATAAATATTTCAAGGCATGCATTTGGACGTGTGGGTGTTTGTCTCACATATGTATGCGTGCTACCAAATAGAATGCACTAAATCAATAAGAACAACAAACTCAAATAAAGCTTAAAAGGCATTTAAATGGATTAAACGACAGCCCAACCAAAAGGCAGCAAGCGACCAAATGAGGCCAGCCAAGCGTCGTATGAGCAATATTTTCTGTGTGTGTGAGTGTATGTATGTTGCTGGGTGTGCCTGCCACTTCATAGAACAATGGCAGCAGCCTGTGGCAGTCACAACATGTATGCACATCAGCTCAAGTGATTGTCCTTGCCTCTCTACCCGCTAATCGCCTGCCCGTCATCGTCTAAGTAGGAATGGGTGGCACTCCAAGGTGCATGAACATCAGTGAAGCAACCGATTGATGAGCAGCGAGTCCTCCTCGTCCCCCCGGATACCTTGTCATATAGAGTGCTAAGAGATTTATGTGCCTGCCTCTTTCCTGTCATGTCCTGTTTTGTTTGTCCTCTCACTCTCCCATTCTGCCCATTTGCTCTCAATAAGTGGCACAAACAACTGTCGCTCACCGCAGGCTTAAGTGTCTCTAACTGCCAGACAACACAACCACACACACACACTAACATTTAGAACACAAACACATGTGAATGTGTTTTTCATTTCCTTCTTTTGTGGCTGTTTGTTTGTGTGCCCTGCAGCAAAGCAATTCTGCATAATTGCCATGGCTCGTTCCCGTTGACTCTATTGCAACTGCAGTTTTTGACCTCAAACGACCTGCTCTCTCCACACACACACATAAAGCACTGTACTCATTGCTGGTGAACTAAGCCAATTGCAGATTTGTGTATTTGTATACTTGTTGTTGTTGGCCATGAATAATGTAAACACTTTGTGGGCTAACACTGGATTTTAGTTTATCTGTGCCCCGAAAGCAACTGGCACACAATGAACTTTAAGCTCGAAAGAAAAACAATTTCAAGCCGCCCCTAATGTTATCAATTTAAATACTGGATTTGTAATATATATGAGGAATCGATTAAGATGCGGGATATAAGGAGACAGACCGAAAGGGATGGAGAAAGAGAGAGAAGAGAAAGCTAAAGGTAATAAAGACGAAGGCTAAAAAAGCGGTAAAAATAGAGAGAACGATAGAGAGGTTAAAAAGCAATGGAAAAAGATACACAGAAAATGTTAAAAAGTGAGATAAAAGGAGAGTAACCTAGGTTATGATGAATAGAAAAATAAAGGGAAAGTGATAAAGAGAAAAGAAATCAGAAGAAGAAAAGAGAAAAACATTGTGTGTTAGACTTAAAAGACAATCTTCATCAATCGTTTTTCATATTAATTTAAAAACTAGTTTTTAATGGTGCAACGCCCAAAAAAAGGTAACTAAGTTAAGAGCCAAGTTCTTTTAATTTGTTTAATGATTTACCATTTTACATTTTCCTGGCCGGAACAAATCCAAACTTATGAGACACTCGCAAACATTAACTTTGTTTATTTACCATATCTGCTTCAAAACTGTAAAATTATTTATTTAGCTGCTCTGAAAAAATATCAAAAGTCAGTTCAAGCCATTCTATCCCAACAAAAGTAACACTTAATCTTAAATCTCTCAGATGCCAGTAAGTTCTCGACAAGCTTTGCCAAAAAAAACTGCCGCAAAGTATGCTTAATCAGTTGATGACATAAATTGTCGGTTTGGAATTGAATTTGCCAAAGCGAAAAACCACTTAATGTCAGCGCCATGCCACCTGCACGATTTTTCCATTAAATGAATTACTGCGCATTAAGGTTTTAAACGCACACAGATACGGATGCTGCACACAGCTGCAATCGCAGTCGCCGTCACAGTCGTTGTCCTTCGAAGCAGTCAGCCCAGGGACAATGACGACGACGACGCTCAGCAGCCTGCAATGCTGGAGGCCAAAAAGACGAACACACACAGAGCTAAAATAAAACTAATGACAATAAGGCGCGAAAAACGCGCACGGCAAATTTTCAGCAGCAGTATTCTAGGCGAAACCAGAAAACCTCCCCCATACACCAAATTGTGCACCATAATAACACGTATACGCTGCGTAGTATGTGCAAAATCAAAACATAAAACCCAAGCGTGGCCTCAAAATCCAGCAGCTGCACTTGCATGGTTGTGCGGTGAGTTTGTGTGTGTGTGTGTGGGTGCTTATATGAATGCGTGTCTCTAAATGTGTGAGTATATTTGGTTTGGGGATGTTTGTATTTGGGTTTTTTTGTTATTGTGTGCCGCACTTCGTGGCAGCATTTTAGCCATGTCGTGAGCGCGTGACCAACTGCCGACTGTTAGGAAAAGAGAGTGCAAGCGAACGAGAGAGAGAGAGAGAGCCGAAGGAGTTTCCCATGATGTGATGATGATGATGATGATGATGATGGTGAAGCAAACATAATCGCACTTCGTGCAACGCTTTTGCGAATTGCATCGTGTTTCAAATTCAGTTCTGTTTGAGTTTCGAGTCCGTGCAGTTGCCTGCGAGCGGAGCCAGAGCGAAGAGCTAGTGAATCAGTGTGCCGAGTGCAGCCAATGTAAAGCAAAAGCACAGCCCAAAATCAACAAAAAGCAAACAAGTGCAGTTTGTGTTGTGTTGCTACTACTGTACTCTGTGTGTATGCATGTGCATGTATGTATTTGTAATGGTGTTTGTGCCGCCCGCCGTAGCATAGATATTGAGATACCTACACATTTTCCAAGCAGCCAGGCCGCATGAAAAAGTGAAAACAAATCAGCAAAGTGCGAAACGCAAGATTTATTGACTTTAAATTGTTAAAGAAGAAACACTTATTATCGCATTTATCACAATAATAATTGTTGAACTTGTTTTTGAAAAATATTTGTGATTAAAAATTATTTCGCACAATATACGACGCACAATCTACAAGAAAACAATGTCGACTTTGCCATTTTTGCTAAGTGTTGCCGACGAGCTGGATAACATTCATACTCAGTCCTATATGGATGACTTTGGTTTGGGTTTTCATCCGCATCGACAGTATTATCGTTCGCCAACCATACAGCTATCGTTGCCAGCGGGCACAGATTGGACTGGACGCCCCGATTGGCAGGGTAGGCATGCACGTTATCGCAGCTACAAGTTCTACGACGACACTCAAAACAATCTGGAGGAGGTGGATGAGGAGCAGAAGGAGCAGGAACAGTATGAAGCGGATCAGCAGAAGCTGCAGCAGCAGGAGAATGAACAGTGCAGTCTTCAACTGCACAACAAGGATCAGAAGCAACAGAAGCTATTGAAAAAGAAGCAACAAAAAGCACAAACTGCTAACTTGACCATGGTTAAATCCAATTCCCATGATGTGGGCGTGGGTGGTATGGGCTTAAATCTAAAATCCAGCGAGGAGGAGGATGACGAGAACATTGATCGCACTGTGCGCATGTATAATTTGTCCAAGAAATGCTGCAAGAACTATTATCGGCATGCTCTGGAAATGGATGGACCCGGTGGCAGCACTGGCAGGAGCAAGTGCAGCAATGTGCGTGCCGAGAGTCATCAATCGGGCTCTAGTTCTAGTGAGGAAAGTCTGCAGAAGGTGCCATCGCCTATTGAGTTTCTTACTTGCTTTCTGGTGAAGAAGACGCGTTCATCTTCCAAATCCTCTAGCCGTGCGGCAACCACTGAACAGCTCAAGAGAACATAGAACGCGGCTGCGTTGCTGCCACTAAGGACAGCAACGATTGCAACAACTGCAAGTGCAACAACAACAGCGGGATCTGTATCAATATCATCGGCATCGGCATCCAAGGGCCGCAGCAACTGTTTCTGAATGTTGGCCCGAGTCGGTGTGCTCTGCAGAGAGGCCTGGAGCTGGCTGCAACGTTGCGGCGAGCTGCCCAACTCTGAGCCAACATCGCTGCCCGCAACGCGCATGGGACGCATTACCTATTAGGTGTTGGTTTGGCGTTGAAATGGGGGCGTGGCACACGCGACTCACACAGAAATAATTTGCATTGAAATTGTTCAGTTTTCAGGAATTTGCATAAGGGATTCGTGCTGCGCAGTTATTTTTTATTAAATATATTTTTTGCAGCTATGAAAAAGGCCAAAAAACGGGTTCAACAGCTTAGAATTTGTTTGGGGAATTTGAAAACTAATACACACCGAAATAGATTTTCTGAACAAATCAATATTTAAATAATAATCGACAAATACACAATTTTGAAAAAACACAGGAGATTTTTACCGTCAAATATATAAAATGAGAATTTGTTAAGCAAACGTTTTTTATACGTATTTTTTGATACCTAACAGAAGAACAAAAGAAATACATAGAATAATATTTATAGATTATATATTCTATATATTTTACATAAGCTACTTGAAAAGAAAAAAAAAATGGGCAACATTAAAGGCACATAAAAACACCCAGCTTAAAGCAGCTCACACACACACACCTACACACACACACATAAAAAGTTTCTCTTTTTATTTCGGGTATAAACCAAGAACAAAAAGAAAAGTTTTTGTAGCACACAAAAAACGAAAAACCAAACAAAAATTTGCAGAAACTTTCGACAATGTCGGCAAGTGTTGGAGTGGGTTCAAAAACTAAAGTTACAGAAGGCTATGAAAAGTGAAACATGTTGCAACAGCAACATGAACAAGAAGAAGAACGACAAGAACAGAACAGAATAGAACTAAGGACATTTGTAGACCTTGTGCCACATGCAGATGCTAAATGAAAGTGAATTTTCGTTTGCTAACTAGTTAAAAGACAAACTAACTAAGAAAAATTGATAGGTTCGATACAAAGAAAGCCCAGTAAAATATTTCCGTGTTCTTAATGTATTCTAAATATTGACAAAAAATATGAAAAAAATATACTTATACAAATATTGAACAAAAACAAAGAAGATTTTTATATAAACACTCAGAGAAAATACATAAACTTAGCTGTTTGCACTTGAACTAGATATACAAATACAAAAACATGATAAATCATATTCGTACAATATATGTAGTTCGATTTTAGATCATGAATAAATACTATATTTAAAACACACACACATAGCTTTATCAAAAACTGAATAACATAATGATTATAACTGCATATCTATATTGATCTATTCAGAAGAGAATTTTAACGAATTTTTTAAGAGAGACAAAGTTTTTATGTGTTTAATTTTCTCTTCTGAATTCATTCACACTTACTGTTAAACGTTACTTGATGTCAATCATAATCGATAAATATTTAACTTAAGAGCTCTCCCAAAACATGACAAAATTGCACTCAACCAATTTTGAACCTTAAACCAAACACATAACTCGCTCATATTCAAATATAGAGCTACTATTATTGCATAGATTAGCATTATTTTGTATATCATCTTCTACTAAGCACTCTACAAATTCCGTAACTACATACTTTAGAAACGCAAAGCATATCATAAAGCAAACGAAAAATAACTTCAACTAAATCATATACAAACATATTAAACTTGGAACTTTAATAAATGAATGTGCAACAAAAATGCTGCTCGTTATTTCCTATTTTGTAATGAATCTATGTAACCTTACAGATTTCACCTTGAGCGCAGCGTAGACAAGGACATGTGCGGATGTCCTTCATGGCATAAACGAAAACTTGACACTTGCATTAATTTTCCACGCGAAAATTTCCAACGTCAACTCAAAAATTTCAAGTGCAAATTGAACGGAAGACAAAATTGGAAAAAAAATAAATGGCTTGTCCTTTTGCCTGCTTTCGCATGCATATGAGCCAAGCTTACTGGGCTGCTGGCTGCGGCTATCCTGGCCCTGGACATGCCAAGGATACAACGCCACCTTTGTTTTTTATATATTCGGAATTTCAAATGAGCTGCAGTGACACTGGCGCTGCGACATAACCCCGCTCCCCCCACCTTACACCTTATGCGCATCAAAGACCATCAGACAGCAAATTTGTGCCACCTGCGCCACTAAGAGTTCACTTTCCATTTTTGCGGTTCGCTCCTCACTATTGGGTTCAATAGCACACGGCACACAAAAATAGACTAATGGAACGACAGAGCGCCAAAGTGTTGCACTTTCCCCACACCCTACAGCCACCAACGTGACGTTGTAATTCCAGTTGTTGACTGGACCTTTAAATAAAATGTGGCTTCCTTTTTCGTATGCAAACAAGTGCAAGCACAATGAGGGCGTGGCAGCGGCGCCGGCATGGACAAAAAGAAAAGTTACACCCTATGCCCTATAAACAATGTAAATGGGGTGTGACAAAGTTGTGTAAGTGGTTGCAACTATTATAGCTTTTAGATCAAAACATAAGAAAATAACATTTAAAGAATCACTTATCAGTGAGTAATATTTGAAAGAGACTTAATAAAGTAAAAAAATGCATTAAGGTTTCCATCTCTGCATTCAGAGCTTATTTGCGATTTTCTATTAGACTATATACAAAATTTACAAAGGAGTAATTTCCAGTCAAGCACTCTCAACTTATATATATATATATATATGAGGTTTCTTTGTTGTTTTAACTTGTCTTCCGAAAACAGAACTGAAACTTTTTACGTGCTGCCTTTTTTTGTGCTTGTTGCTAGTGTTTTGTTGCCTTTACTGCACTATTTTCAATGCAGTATAGGGCGGGTGGAATGGGGGGGTGTGGACCTGGATGATGGTGTTCACTCGCATGGCCAATTACCGTTCAAGTTGCGCGCTAAGGCAGCTTGTCTTTGAGTTCGGGCAAATGGCAACACACCGCACCGCACCGCATTGCAGTGGCAGTTGCAGTGGCAGGCTGTGGCAGCCTGTGACGCGCTTTTTGCTTTCTTTCTTTCCCGAGTGCGCTTGCACCATAAAACAGTTGGCCTTTTGTGTGTAAACTACCTTGGCGACTACTTGGCCGCAATTTATAAGTGCACCCGAACTTTCTAGCGAATTTGTTCGGCCTCAGCGTCAGAGAGACAGCAGAATTGTCTAGCTTTTAATATACTCTGCTGCTAAAATAATGCGTACATAAAACTTGGCAATACGTTTGTCTGCCTTTTAGTAAAACTGTTTACTTATATTTATCATTCACTAAGAAGAGACTGCACATTAGAAACAGCTTGCTTGCACACATATTATATACACTTAGCAATTATAGAGCATTCAGCAGTCGTGCACAACAAATAATGTATGTATTTAGTTGTCTCGTTTAAACTTTTGTTTGTTGTGCAGTTTATTGAATTGTTCTAATTAGTTTGGCACAATTTATTTAACCAATCACATTAAGTATACGTATAACGAGAACGTAATTGTGTATACATTTGTATAGCCTACTTTTAGGCTGATGTGTAAATTTGTAATAATTTTAATACCTTGCGCGGCCTGGCTGTATGCAGTTGGTCTAAATAATTCGCAGAGAGTAGGAAAATCGTTAAGGGCATAATGATTGAGCAACTAGGGGGCACGCTTAGCACCCACACACAAACATATCTAAAACGCAATTAATATTTGCAATATTATTTAAAAAAAAAACTTGTCAATATTTATTATTGTATTTTGAGGAGGTGTTCAAGACGCGCGCGGCTTTACAAAAACGAGAGTGCAATCAAACTAATGATTTAGAATATTGCAGATGTTAACGCAGCTGCTGAGTGGATGTCGCTGCCACTGGCACTTTGCCCGTTGGATGAGAACTTTTTCGTCGAGCAAACTTTGCTAACATTTGAGGCAATAAATTCAGCTGCTCAGTGGCTATTGCCATATATAAGATGCCAACCCACAGAACCCACACCCAATTGCAGTATTTAAACTGTAGCGCGTGCTCTAAAATCGCCATATAGCACATATCTGTTTGTGTGTATGTGGGGGTGGCAATGCAACAATGTGATGCAAATCAGCTCGGATCAGCCATATAGAAAGCACATCAAATGTATGTAAATACTGCAAGGTCTTGTGTAAGCGGCTGCCAAAGAAAGTGGCTGCCCACACCCTTTTGGGTCTTGCTCATTGGGATCGGTTGCTTCGCATTTGATTTGATTTTGCCATAAAATCAAACAAATTAGTCGATTACATACAATAGTTGTTTTTTCTTTTTTTTCGATTTAGCTTTATAAAATTGTTTAGCTATAATTACAATACATTATTGTCACTGGTTTGTGTTGTTGTTGTGGTTGTTGTTGTTGTTATTGCTACAGCGGCACTTCATTGATTTCTAAACGAGAATTTAAGCGCGCATTTCACGGTTACACTTTGCTACATGGGTGGGCACTAAAGTGAAAAAACGTGTGAAAATATATATTTCGTAAATATATATATTTTTGCCTATATTTTTCGGGACTGTAAAAAAATGATATAAATATGAATTGAATATCTACATTTCATCAAGTTTTAATTAATTGTTGAAAGTTGCTTTATACAGGTCTATAATTTTTCAATTGAAGTAATTGGCATTTAAGTAATGACTCAAATGCACATTTAAACGTTATTGCACTTAAGTAGAATTGATAAATGCAACTATTAAGTTTTTTAGAGCTGTCGATTGGCTGACTAACTCACAAACTCATTGAACTCATGATGTATATTATATTATATACCAAATTCTTTATGTTTATAGATAGTACACGCTCTATATGAACACTTTATTGGAGGGCATGGCATGTAAATTGTCGCTGTTGTCATTATAATTACTATCAAACTCTCTCAGTAAAATCTATTGCAAATAGTACAACAAGAAAACAAGCATAACAACAACAAGAACAAGAAGAACATAAAACACAATTATAAACGGGTTGGGTCACACACAGATATTCGACCCCACACCGTTTGTTTGTGGAGGGGTGGGGTTCAGGTCAGGCCCATAAATGCTATGTTCTCGATGATGCCGATGCGTGTTGTTGTTGTTGTTGTTGTTGCTACTACTGTACTTGTTGTTGTCGCTAATCTTTGGTGCAAATCGATGGCAATAGCCGAAAAGCCGTTTAGCAGACAGCGTCGGCTATACAAATTGCCTTTTGTTCTGACTACCAGCGACAAATGTTTCAATCCAAGCGCTGAACATGCTGTTGAGATACTTTATCTGTATCTGTTATTGTATCTATAGCTCTTTTGCTAATTGAAAATGAAAATCCGCATAAAATCTCAATGCCGTATTTGGTCAAAAAGTGAAAAGAATTATGCGACGTATTCAAAATGTTTTGTTTTCGGATTTCCGCCAAAGAAATTTTTTAATTTAGCTCAGGCTAGACACAGATATGAGTATTTCTATTGTATATGTATAGCAGCGGAAATGCTGCGTAATAAAATTAAAAAAAAAACAGAGCAAGCTATGAACAAAATTGCTTGTTTTGGGAGAAAAAGCTGAGGAGGTTTCTAAGATTTTAGCTAAGAATAATTGAAAAGATGCGTTTTGAAACAGCTGATCAGGGTAAGAATATTGGCAGACTAGTCTGTCTTAGCGGAAGTATTTGGTTTGGCAAGTTGGGTGCAACCCCCCAAGGAAATGCTAAGCAACCCACAGTTTTGCAACCCACCAGCCACAAGTCGGCAGCCTCATCAAGATCGAGATCAAATTAAGGCAGCGACTACACCATATACACTCAAGATAAACAACAGCAGCTGAGCTGAGTTGAGATACGTCACAGTTGTCATTGCTTAGTTGGCTTAGCCCACTGGAAGCGCGATCCAAGCTTGTGGCGCACTGGGCTCTCTATATAAGGCGGCAGTTGTGTCAGTGCCGAGTTTAATTCGCTCAGCGCAAAAATCGCGTGCGGACGTTCAGAAAACGCGGCGAATCGTAACATAATACGTTTTGCGGAAAGAAAATAGTTTTTCAATCCGTGATAATTCGCAACGCATTGCTGCGTCCTGCCAAAAAGCTAATCGCATCAAAATAAAACAAACAATACACACACAAAGACTAGATATGGCTCTAGTACCAACAACGGGCAACAGCACGGATTGGGATTTATGGGATTATCGTCGTCGTTTGTGGCGCGATTGGGATTTGGCTGCCGACTGGGATGTGCCCTACTGGAAGCGACTGTCACGTGTGGGATCTGCACCCGATCTAAGTCGTGTTATTGTCGGCAAGGATGGCTTCGAGGCCAATGTGGATGTGCATCAGTTCAAGCCCTATGAGATAACAGTCAAGACCACTGGCGACACTGTTGTCGTTGAGGCCAAACACGAGAAACGTCGCGATGGCGACAGCTTTGTGGGTCGACACATTGTCAAACGATTTGTTCTGCCCCGCGGCTACTATCCAAACGATGTGCGTTCCGAGCTCTCCTCCGATGGCATCCTGACCGTTCGCTGTCCGCCATATCTGACCAATGAGCGCAGCGTTTACGTGCGTCAAGTGGGGCCCGCGTACCTGAGCATTAAGAACTAACACAGAACATATTAACTAACAATTATTAACAAGCAGCCGATTTGTGTGTGTTTTTGTATGATTTTATTATTTAATGTTGTTTTCTGTTGGCAGCACTGCCTTGCGCAAAAGCATTCGAAAATGGCACTCGAAGTGAATTTTGTATAATTTAATTTGAATTTAAGATTGTATTTTGCACAAACGCTTAATTGAAGAATGAGAAACAACTGCAAAATCCTATCGGACTTTTTTTGTTATTAACCAAAACAACTTTTTAGTTAAAATAAAATAAAATTTTAATTTATTTAAAACGACAAACAAATCAAAAGGTTTTTGATTATTTACTTAATAACTAAGATAAAGATATAACAAAATGAATTCAGTTTTTCTTTGACTAAATTCGACTTTTTTTTATGATTTGTAAAACTTTTGTCACTTCTCAGCCTGGTCTTACAATTATTGTTATCAAGATCCATTAGCATAGCTATAAAAAACGGATAGAACTTTGTATTTGCGTGAGAGCCAAAAGCAGACGCCTTTAAAATGTCAACATAAATTGGTCTAAACTAGAATCGGACAACGGCTGCCCCAGTGAAAAACGTGTCTTTATATAAATACTATATGCATTTGTACACATTCTATCTAGAACGCCTTTGAGCAATTTCCGCTAATGCCAACTAAGGTAAAGTTTAATTGTAAATATATAAAACAATAAACAACAACAATAACAAACATGTCAATCTGGAACACATAAACCTACACAAACGTACACATTTATTTATCTAGCTACTTGCCCCAAGAAAGTCCAAGCTAAATGTGTGTATTAAAAGTCAAGAGTAGCGATAGATCTGACAGCTGACCATAATGGTCAATGAGTGAAAAAAAAACCTAAGCTCCATCCGCTACTACAACAGGCAACAATGTTTGTAGCAAAAAAATAAAAAAGTCGCACGCCCACAAAGCAACGACGCGACTTGTGCGCTGTTTTAAACGCGCACAATTGCCGCTCGACTTTTTTTCTATAGCGAGCTGTCGGTCTTTGGGTCAGTCATTGTGCTCAGTTCAGTTCATTTAATGCGTAACCTTAAAATACTTTTATTGTTGCTCAAGCAATTTGTCAATCAAAATGTTTGTTGCACAAACTAACTATAATATTTTGTATACTGTATACCCTGTGTCCAACTAAATGGGGTATAATAAGGAAGCATTAATAGCTTTTCGCTGGGAGAATTAAAGTCAAAAATGATTGAGTTGAACGAGCTTTATTAACGATAACTACAACTAATTAAAACTTGTGAAATGCGAATGTGTTAGTATGTCTCTATATAACAATGACTGGCCGCAATATGAAGTGCTTAACGGTGGTGCAAAAAGTGATGGACTGGGACTGGTTAATGGATTGCGATCACATTATCTGTTTATTGATCGTCTTTCTGTGCTGGCGGATGTGTGCGAATGTATTCGAGGGCACGGAGCACATAAGCCGGAACTGGTGGCGGTGTTGGCAGATGATCACCAACTGGATGATAGCCCTCCTCATCAGCGGTGTAGGTCAACGAGATTTTTTCGCCCTCAGGCGACACATAGGCGATGGCACCACGTACACCCGATGGATTGCCCGCCTCCTGAACTTGAATACCATTGCTGGTCTCGTAGGCATACTGATAATTTCCCTCCGCATCGGATGCATCATTCTGGAAACTGCGGATCTGTGCATCCTTGTTAATGTTGTCGGCGCAGGCGCAACCGATCAGGGCGAGGCAGATCATCTGCAATAAAGATTTTAGGTTAGATAATGGGAACTTTTGAGAGTCTCTTTCGTGACGGCCACTTACATATTTAAACATGTTGTGTTTTGTGAGTTTAAATGGGTTTGTATGTTATAAGGAGGATGCTTCAACTGCAACTGATTGCTTTGCTCCACAACTTTGTGGCTTTTATATGGATATGATTCTGTGGTTTGCTTAAGCAAAAAACGGGTTTCAATGGCATTTTATGGCATCGCAATTGGCAACTACAACTGCCACATGGAATTGGGCGAAGAGCAGCAGCAATAATTGCCAAAAATCGTATTATCATAATCGAAACATTTACACCAACAATACGCTATGTTAACTATAATCGAATATTGAGGAACAAAAACCTTAAAGATAAAAGTGCATGAGTCATTTGCCAGCAATTTATTTCGATGCTTTAATTTGGTGTCAGTTTTGCGAACTCTTTATTTTTTTAACTAAACCCTAAATTATTTGTGATTTTAATGATGTTCACACCGACAAACAGACAGACATTCCGAAAACCAGAAAACACAATAAAACCTATATAAATCAGACTTTCAATGGTTGTTTGATTCGCTGTCATCGCCGTCGCGACGGCGCCCTGATTCGACTTGTAGTTGATAGTTGGTGTATGATTATGTCGTTGGAGTTGGAGTTGGGCAGGTGCGCGTGCCCGATGTTTGGAAGCTGGCGCGAATTGTCTAACTTGAAAAGTTGTTGAAATGTGTATTTTTTTTTTGACATGCAAGGTCACCAGAAATACATTTTGGAAGCGCAGCTCCAAGTTGGGGCAGTCGACGACCCAATTGAAGATCATGTTGATCCATTGTAAAAATTAGGTGTGAAATTTCTGTTGGCGAGGGTTTTTTTTTTGCAACTATTTGAAACGGTAACTCAAACTCTAAGCTGGGTATCAGATCATACAGTAATCGATTTATTATAAAACAGTCAAACTACCATTTAACGATTCCCAAGGGGAACTTCGTTATAGACAAAATTTGTAACATGTTGTTATAATATGTTTTTAATTGAACCAAGTTGCAGGCTTCTGGAAATTAGTTTGTTACATAGAAAACTTCGTTATATGGAAGTTCGTTACATGGAAGTTCGACTGTACCAGCTACACAAATATTAATTTTTTTACTTCATTTTGCAATTTGTTCGTAAAGCAAAATGTGTTTGCCTGTGTTAATTTACTTTGTTTTAATCAAATAATTTGCGGTCAATTATAAAGTCCAGTAATTGGCGCATTTTAAGGCCTGCGTTATATATATTGATACAATACCTATTAAAATTTGAAGCGAAAGCATTGATAGCTTAACTAAACTGCTGTTCATTAACAAAGTGAACATAGTGCCTTAAACTAACAGGTTTAACTTAAAGTATGTTAGCAAAATCGAAAACAAATTTAAAAGCATTTAAAAAATAATACGCTGTTATGTTTTAGGCAATCAAAAACAAGCTTTAAACAAAGTTTGTATTTGTGAGTAATAATGAATATAAACTATAGAAACCATCAACATTTTTTAGTTTAGTGTGAAGAAATATTAGCGCAGCAAACTAAAAGCAGTGCATAAAAAACAAATTAATTTCATTCTCATAAAACGACATGACAAATCTATAATATATAGACTGAAATCAATATATTATTAATTGCCTAGCGCTTTGCACACTGATTAGGTTAATGCAAATTAAGTATATCACTAGAATTCGAATTTTAATTTTAAAAGGAGGGTACTCAAAAAGTATAAGACTTTTTTAAATCGATCCAGAAACTTAATTACAAAGAAAAGGTAAAAAAGATATAATATTTAATATTTTTTATTTTTTCTCCTCTCGCCTAATCCTAAAACTTTTCGAAAAACCCTCTTAAATCACAAACTAAATAAAGAATACATCATCTATCATCTTAATACATATCTAAAAAATAAAAGAAAAACACACAAATTAGTTTGGCATTTAATAATAATAATCCGCCTGCCAGATTCAAGATCGTTGTTGAGCAAGTTTGTGTTCTTAGTCTTTTGCTTATGATAAGCATAGTATCCACTCTAATGGATTCAAAAATTTAACAGCGACAGTAAATTCTTCACATTTTATTAGCTATCTGTAAAGTGCGAGCCACTGATGACAGATTATAAATGAAGGGGTCCAATGTGGCCTTATGCTCCACTAATTTATTGTCCAGTCTCAAAATTGTATGCTAATGTGAAACTTGCACATATTTGGATGAAGAACATTTTCCTGCCTAATTAATTTATTTAACTGGTTTGCCCACAAAGCTGAATGGCCAACAAAATCGAAATCGAAAGTGATCATTATTAAATTTTAGTTTAGCTCGTCTTTTTGTATATGCCAACCTACAAACTGTATCGTATATGTTCCCACCAATTTGTTGCTCAATCTTTCGTCTAATGTCACATGCGTCATTATCATTAAAACTACAACAACTACAATCGGAGTAAAGCTTCTGCAGATGATGGGAAACGATTAACAGTAGAAGTAAATCCATCAGCCAACCACTTTGAATAAGTTTAAACTCTAAACGCTTTTCGTTGGTGTTTTTCATGCATATATTTATTATTTTTATTTTTTGCCCCGAATTTTATATTTAATTTGATGGTTTCTTGCAATTTGCTCAAAATATTTGCAGACATATCTTAAGCTCAGTGTTATTTAGTACAACGCTGCGTCAACGCAGCTCATCATCGGATTAGAAACAAATTTGTCGGCGACGAGCAGCTTTGGCGACTGCGCCTACAAGCATTTATACATATATACTTACTTATATTTAAGTTTAGGTTGCTCTGCGAGCATTAGTATATAAAGCTTTTGGATCTGAAAGACAAGCAAACAGTGTGAATTAGACATCAACTGAAGCAAGATGTTCAAGCTTGTGAGTGGAAAAGCATAAAAACCAAGGACACAAAGGATTACTCATCTTGTCAATCTTCACTTTACAGACACTTTGCCTTATTGCCGCTCTGCTGCTCTGCGTCCAGGCAGACAACATTGACAAGAATGCCGAGGTGCTGAGGGCGCAGAATGATCCAGCCGATGCAGAGGGCAACTATCAGTATGCCTTCGAAACCAGCAATGGCATTCAAGCCCAGGAAGCTGGCAATGTCAATGGTGTCTCCGGTAGTGTCAGTCACGTATCTCCTGAAGGCGAACAGATCTCGTTGACCTACACCGCCGATGAGAATGGTTTCCATCCAACGGGTGCCCATTTGCCAACACCGCCACCAATTCCAGATGCCATCCTGAGGGCTTTGGAATATATTGCAGCACATCCACCACCACGAGCGAACTAAAATTAAAGCCTCAACATCAGTTTTATTAGTTCATTAACAAGAGCAGTGTGCATTAAACCAAAACCTAAGCTTGAAGCTTTAGGCAACTGACGAAACCAAAATCAAAGCAAATCAATTTCAATTTGGGATGCTTATATTTACACTAGTTAGTGTTTATAAACAAGTGCAAGGCTAGGCAAGCACGCTTTCACTATATAGTATTAATCTTCGTTTTGTTTGCTTCTTCATTATTTGTATACCTGCTGATCATAAGACACACAATTCGTTTTGAGTCAAATTTAATGTGAGCTCATTAATCAAAGTGCAACAGCAGACATGGCCATAATAATAAACGGTCACTGGAATTAACCATATTCGGTCGAGGTGAAAAGTATTAAATAAAATATATGGTATAAATAATATCCGAAAATATACAATGTTAACAACCGGAAATTTATGCAGACTTATGTGGAAGCTGCAGGGCCAACAACTCCAACGCTTTTGCACCTTTTGTTCATTTTGCTGATCTTCTTTCTTGACGTTGCCTTATTTATGTATGTACGTAGTACATATTTAATTTGTCATTTCAATGTAAATACAGACAGCTGACCGCCAAAATGGTAAAAAAAAAAACAAATATACGGGATAGCAACAAACTTAAATACCAAGAAAGAGTCTTAAATGTGATGCAACATCCATGGGGACCAAAACTGGTTTGCCGGCTTTTAACACTTTCGCTGCTGCTGAGCCATCGGATTCTACTAAGAGCCAGATATGTAGGTCAACTGCCGGTACTTTTGTAAGCGCCCAGCAGAGCACGCACGCAATATTAATATGGTCAATTAACCCAAGATATATAAATGTGTCAACTGGTTATGTTAATATATGTGTTCAGTAAATTACATAAAGATTTTTGGCAATGAATATGGAATATTGCATAACATGTTCTTTCTCAAGCTTAAATAAAGCCAGCTGCAGGCCAGACATGGCAATGAAATTCTCAACTAACTGCAGCAGGATTTAATGGAACAGATAGTGACCTTAAAGGGTTAACAGCGCATCCATAACCAGTTGCTCGTTATCCTTCAAGACGCAACCAATAAAACGAACAACTTTTTAGTATATTATGCTATGTACGTATGTATGTGTATTTACATTGTGCATTTACAGAAGAGGTAGAGCAAAACTTTAATAGTATTTTCAACAATTAAGTATATACAAAATAAGCGATGTGACATCGATGCACAACAATAAATTAGCCCCATTTGACCCAGGTTGATACTGAATGTTTTACGATATTATTGTTATTGTTCATGCTGTTGTAAGCTCTCTATAACTTGCTTTCAGCAGCTTCCTTGGCTTTTTTACGAGCGGCAAGAGCGGCAGCTGGTCCAAAACGTTGTATAAAATTGTTGACCGGGCCAATTATGCCCTCCGGATTGGTCATGTGCAAATGATGCGTTCCGTTAGCCTCCAGGTACTCAAAATTCGATTTTTTAAGCAACACATTGAGTACCTCGTCGTAGTATTTCTTGTCCTCAAAATACGTAGTTTGCAATCCCTTGATAAATAGATAGGGACACGTGATGCGATGAGCCATTTCCACGCACAGTTCCTGCGAGCCAATCGCATAGTTGTAGAACTTTAGGCGACGATCGCGGCAGAAAAAGTATTTGTCAGGGTATTTGCCCGACTTTTGAATGTTACGCGCAAGCATATGCTTGCAGAGCTCCTTGTTGACCGATTGAAAGGTGCCAATGTGGACTCGTTCAATGAGCTCATCGTATGTGTAGCTGGGCGGTTCACTTTTGCTGCGATTTCGTTCATCTTCGCGTAGAAACTCGTCCAGGCGCGTCTCCATGGTGCGAATGACCGCAGGATAGGGACGCTGATGAGGCTTCAGTGCATCGATGGCAATAACCATATCAACTTTGTCAGGAAAAACAGCGGCAAACACAAAACAAATAATCGCAGACATCGAATGGCCAACAAGTGAGACCTTCTCCCATTTATACTGCTTCATGATAAGCCTTATCACATACAGATTATCCACCAAATTGTAATAGCAACCATCAGGCAGACGGGAAGACAGTCCATGACCGGGCAAGTCAACGGAAAGAAAGGCGACATCGGGTGATAGCAAAGGCACTAACAAATCAAATGTACCCGCATTATCTTGCCAACCATGCATTCCCAATATCGGCTGTACATCCTGTGGTCCATACCATTTGCCAGCTAAGTGGCCCCACGGCACTTTAATACAAATTTCCGAGAACTGTAAGCAAATTAAATACAACATATAGCAGGCGTTCCAAAGATCAAAGAACAGACTTACTGCTCTCGTTGGTGCTTCGCCAGTCAGGTCACCAGCATGTCGATAACGCTGGTTGAGGACCGAGTCCGTATTGCCATCGCCGCTGCTGCCGACACTAGAATCGTCCTTGTAACCAAACTCCATGTTCCTCACTGCAAATAAGATTATGCCTAAATACCAAAGGCACAGACTATTTCTTATCAGCGATTGTGCTAAGAGATAAGTATACGATTGTGATTAGTTTAGGGAAAGAGCGAAGAGCAAGTTCTTTTTTTTTTTTTTTTTTTTTGAGCAAATGTAGCAAATATAAAAAATCGCTGCTGGCAAGCAAAGAGAATGAAAGTTCAACAAACAGTTCCAAAGTACAAGGTCCAACAGGTGTCTCTAACTGGCTTTTAAAAAATCACTTACACTTCCATCAACAACGCATACAAACCTTAGACTTATTTATGCTAAGAGTGCTTTTCACGTATTAGCTATGATTTATTTAATATGGCTGTGACGAAACTAAAGAACAAAACACTAAAATCGCTTTCAGCTGGCCCGCCGCCTATCTTCTTCTTTCTTAAGTATTTCATATCGATAGCCAAACAGTTGCTTAAAGCTTTGAGATAGTGAGTGACACTGACTGCTAGAGATGGACATAATCACCCGGCATATTCCAGTAAGTGCATTATATGAAAACAATTTATTTTGCAGTTTAGTAAAACAAACGAATAATAAAAGTTCACATGCAGTTAAAAAATAAACTTTATTACTTTTATTAATTTTAAAAACACTTAAATGATGATGGCTTAACTGTATCGATTGTTTATAGAAACATCGATAGCAATTTATGCTAGAGAAGAGTAGCATGAAGCGAAGCGCTGTTCGGAGGCAGATTCAATAAAGCTATAAAGTAATAAACTAAAAAGGTAAGTTCATACATGCTTGAATGAAAAGTATTAGTATAGAAATGAAGTGTCAACGCTGTTAATTAAATAAATAAATATTGAAAATGTTGCATAACATACATTGATTATTTCTGTCTGCAATGTAAACGAATTCAATGCGCAGAAATCTCAGGGTATCCACTCTTCGCCAATTATGCATATGTAAACATTGTAATCAGATGTATTTTTTCACCACTATTAATTAGAAACTTGGACGTTACGGTTCCACTTGGATATTGTTCAGTTGAAATCAGCACGTTTAGTTAACTAGAAATGAGAGGGTCGAGCACTATGCGTCTGCTACATCGTATTGTAAGTGTATCAAAACAAAATCGGCGACATGCTTCTGGGCAATGTTCAGCCAATACGCTGAAGACTCTAACAAAACACGTAGGTAACAGTACAAAACAGTACTTGACTTTCACCTTGACTTTATCCTATCTCTTTAACCTTGCAGTACGAAGAAGTCAGCATACCCGTACCCTGGGGTCACATAGCGGGCAAATGGTACGGACCAAAACATGTACGTCCCATTTTGGGCTTGCACGGATGGCAGGACAATGCTGGCACCTTTGATACACTCGCTCCGCTACTGCCCAACCATCTGTCGTTTCTCAGCATCGATGCACCGGGACACGGACTCTCCTCTTGGCTGCCAGCTGGTATCATGTATCATTCAATAGATTATGTGCAGCTGCTGCTGCGTGTTATGGAGGAACACAACTGGGATAAAGTATCCATAATGGGCCACTCAATGAGCTCCACAAATGGCTTTGTATTTGCTTCGCTGTTTCCCGACAAAGTAGATATGTTTGTTGGCTTGGACGTACTCAAACCGATCGTACGCAGTCCAAAGCACATTGTAAATGAAATGTCAGATCGTATGGAGGGTTTTTTAAAATTGGAACGACGCTTGCGCAGCGGCAGTGAACCGCCTGCCTACGAATGGGATCAACTGGTTGAACGCTTGCATCAGGGCACCAACAAATCTGTGGCTGTTGACACTTGTAAATATCTTTTGCATCGCAACGTTAAACCCTCCAGCCACGAGCCACACAAGTATTACTTCGCTAGAGACAATCGCCTGAAGACCTCAAACTTCTACACTCTCTCCCATGATGTTGTGCTGGAGATGGCAACACGCATAAAGGCTCCGCATCTGTTTATTAAAGCTCTGCAGGGACCATACTATGAGAACAAGAAGTACTACGACGATACGCTGGAGGTCCTGCGCCGGAATCCATTGTTTGAATTCCATCAAGTTGAGGGTTCCCATCATGTACATCTTAATGAACCTGAAAAAGTGGCGCCTATTATCAATTCGTTCATCAACAAAGTAAGACCCTTATAAAAAGATCCAGATGTGATGCAATCTAAGTCCTTAATAGCCTATTAAATGATGCTATGTTGCTTAGTTATGTAAAGACGAGTTTAGATAATAGCTGAAGATAATTTTGTACAATTAAAACACATGTTGTTGTTTCTATTTAGTTTAATTACCGTTGGATACTGGCAATAACATTAAAGTTAGATTAAATTACAATTTTGAAAATGTTTGGAGTCGTTTCTATTTTGTTGTGTTTTGCTTTATTTATATGGAATTATCGTCGCAACTTAAACTAGCAAATAAATACTTCACACATGCATTATAAAAAATGCTCTGCAACGAGGTGAAAATCTATGATGGTTTTTACGAAGTATCTTTTGTGCGTTGTTTATTAAAAAAATTGTATGCTTAAAAATATGTGTATATTTAAAAAAAATGTACAGAACAATTTAAAAGGAATTGTAAGCCAAGTGGAAAAGTGCTGAATCTAGGTCATAAAGTATTTGGATTGTGCACTGCACATCAAAGTAGGCGTTTCTCCAACGATGAATCTTATGATTAAACATTTAAAAATAAATTATACACGTGGAAGAGTATAATTAGCTAATTACTATTCTCAACATAGATATTTTTGTTTTATGTACTTGCTCCAAATTCAGTCATCGCAAAAATAATTCAGATATATTTGTACAATGTTGGGGTCACAAAATAAAAACATGTATGTCTATATATATATACATATAATTGATATACATATATATATAGTAAAATAGAGAACAAATTTAAAGAATTTGTTACATTCTTAGATTACTTGTATAAGTTTTGTAGAATTTTGTATACCGTTAATGTGTAAAATCAAGCGTAATAGCAATTGCTTCAGTTTCGCATGGATTTGTTTGCGTAAATGAGTTTGTTTTGGTTTTTGTCAGATTCAAGTTGTTATAGAAAAATATACATACATTTACATATGTTCAAATAAATATATATACGGTGTTATATACTCTGCTAAACTAAAATGACATACATTGAGTATGTTTATACGCCTGTAGACGTTGTGCAGACTCGAAAAGTGATCAATTATACCAATATCAACTTTCGATGCTGCCCAACAGCAACAGCCACTGCTATATTTTTAAACATTGTAATAAAACAACGAATTAGTTTCTAGGCTAAAAATAAATACAATAAATAAGTTATGTCTTAAAAGGAAATGCTTTGCAACATTTAGCATTGGATTTTGTTTTGTTTAAAAAACTATTTACAATTGGATTTGGAGCAATAAATGTGGGCTAAGCCACCGGCGACGAGTCGCCCTTCATGTCGCGTTCACGAAAAAAACCTCGCTCCGTTTTGCACTCGCGTATGGTGACCGTTTCCAGATTGACGGTGACGTCCGTAATGACAACACGATTCGAAATGTTGCACTTGGCGGGCAACCAGAAACGCGGCGGCAACGCACGCGGCGATAGCGGTGTCAATGGCTGCTTTTGGCTCAATGCCAGGGCGCCACTTAGTTTTGGTATGTTATTGTTTTCGGATTGCGGCGCCACCGCTGGCGCTGACGACTCATCATTCTCTTCCTGCTCGGTATAGGCTGGTGTAGATGTAGCTTCTCCAGACTCCGGCTCGGCACTTTGCAGCTCTGTCTTGTGCGGCTGCGTGGCCATTTCTGCTGCATTCTGTTGCTGCTCCTGAGTCGGTTGCTGCGGTCTGGTTATGGGTCCATCGGGTGAGGTTTTGATGGTCACACCAATTTTGCCTGATTCCTTTAAAACTTCAGCCTTGCGCTTTGTACCCATTAGAGGTTGATCCTCCGAGCTGGATGAATTGGAGTCCGCCTCAGGCACAAACAAGTGCTCATTGTGCGTGGAGCTGCAGTTCGACGAGGAACTGTGCTCCATACGCAGTCGCTTCGAATCATGATGATGATGATGATGAGTTAGCGGCGACTCGGAGCGACGATTACTAATGCGTTCCGACTTGATACTTAGGTTGCTGTTGTTGTTGTTGCTGGTATTTAGCTGTTGCTGCTGATGATGGTGGTGGTGATGATGATGATGATGTTTCTTGTCCTTATCCTTTTTGTCAATGCCATCGCTGAGGGTGACTGCAGTGGATGTGGTTGCCTGATTGCTATCAGGCACATCATCGCCGGTGAATGTGTACTCATCTTCTTCGGATTCCGGCTCCGGATCAGGTTCCTTCTCTTTTTTCTTAAGCGCAGCGGCGCGTTTTGAGGGTGTGCCGGAGGATTTGTTGCTTTGCTCGTAAATGTCAATTAGTCGACGATCCAATATATTAACCTCAGGCTCCCATGTGTTGTAGCGTTGGTTCCAGCCCTTCCACTTGACACGGTACTCCACAACACCCTGCAAAAATTTAAAATTAAGTGTTAAAGTATTGTCTCATGGGATTATTTTATTTTAAATTTTCGAAGTTTTATTTTTTATTTAAATTAAATAATTTGTAAACATTAAACAATCATAATAGCAATAAATTGTTTAAACTAAATTTTTTTCCACCGTATATGAAATGTGCGCATGTTGTGACGTGTTTGACGGGCGACCGACCCTTCACCAAGGATCGGGTATTAAAGACGTTTGGCGCGTACCAAACACAGAACACAAGGCGAACTAATTGATTTTCCATCGATGCCGAAATGTAGCAGCCAAAAAAACAAAAACAACACACATAAACACATGCACACACACAACACACACGCACATACGCAGCGCAAATGGTGGTTGCTACGGCGGCTGCTGCAGGCACGAGACATTAGCGCAGCTGCCAGCAGATAGACGACGCAAGGCTGTGCTCGATATTTCGAAGGACATGTGACCTTGTATTTGTGTATGCTGCGCATATTTGTCTTTCGCATGCGATTGCAGTTGCTATATTTGTTTATATTCTAGAACGTACCTTTCTAACGCGCTTCTGGATGATTTTTTCGGCAGCGTAGACGCGATCGTCCGAGCTGCCCATTGTGTTGCCGTCCACTTTACCAATTTTGAGGCTGTTGCTAGTCGCCCGACTTATTTGGTGTCTGTTACACTTGATTGGACGTTGAACTAACGTTTTAGTTGCTTAATTAATGCTAATTTGCATTATTTTTTAACACAAAACTGTTTAAAAACAAATTGCGACTGACATTTACACTGACTGCAAACAATGTTACCGTTTCAGCAAACTCAAGAAATCCCTTCAATTGTTGCAGTGTTATCGACGTACCACCATCGTGCATATTGCGGAATGTGACCATGCTGCTTTAAGCGGAAAATCCAGTACAACAGTGCTGAAAAGCGTTCAAGCTGATTGTTGGTATTATTATATAAACACAGCTCGGTGCTTCTGTTTCAAGTGTGAGCAAAATAAATCAAATTTTGCATTGTCTATGTGTGTGTGTGCGTGCGTGCAAAATGATTCTTACACAAATAAATTAACAACAATGTGATAATACCAATTCGCCAAAAAGAAATCAACGCTTAAAAATACATTTACAAACAAGTTTAAATCAATGTGCGAACTAACATGCCCGGAAACTAGAAATATGTAAAAACAGGCCGCTACAACACTCACCAACACTTACACACACACGAACGCGCACGCACACACCCTAGCGCACACACAATGACCCAAAAAGGACGTAAGGCTGCGACAGGGCATAGTTATACGTTGTTGTTGCCCTTGTCAATAGCTGGCTGCTTTGTCGTCATAGATTGGGTCGATGAATGGCACTAGCTGCGGCGCCCGGGCGCTGGATGCTATTGCCGTTATTTCGTTTGACAGATAACAAAGAGAAATGAAGACGTCAGCATTGGATGAAGTGGCTGTAGTAGTGTGGCCGGGGGCTCAACGTCGCTGCCTAATTAGTGCGACGCAGGCGACGATGCCATCGCCATTGACGATATATTATTATTTATGCTGTGATAGTGAAAAAGGAAAAACAACTTACAAAGTAACAACAACACCAATAAAAAAAACAACGCCAAAAGTTAAACGCAATATTTTCGCTAAAGCTAATAAGCCAATCGTATGAGAGATAGACAAAATAATTCAATAAAAAAAAATCATTTAAATCCAATTCAACAAAAAGCTTTAACCAAAACACCAAGCAAAAACAACAAAATATATATATACGAAAAAACGAAGTTAACTGTAATTAAAATAGTGAACAAAAAGCACCAATTAGCAACTAGCCAGTAGACGATACTAGTCAATATGTTTAGTTAGTTACAAATTATACATAAGAATTATTTAGTGGCTTTTAACAAAACACCAAGCAACAAAAAACACCAAAAACCAATTGAACAAAAAAACGAAATTAAAGCTCAATTGAAAAGAAACTTACGAATATACGTTTAGGGAATTTCAATATTAGGCAGCCTACATATTAAGCTTAGAGCAAATATACGTACATATACATACATACATACACATATAAATATTAAGAGTCAAACCGCAAGCTCCACCCCGCAAAACGGCCCAAAAAACAGAATTCATTCAGAAATTGTGCCATAAACCGGATAAGCAAAACGTCGTCAAATGTCAAAGTCATAAAGAGAACGCGAGAGAAAGCACAAAAACAAGGCAGAGGCAGAGAGAGAGAGACAGTCAGTGCGCCTAAAAGCACACATACCATACAGCAAAGGCTTAGCATTAAAAAAAAGCTCAGCTAAGCTTTGCTTTTGCATATTCAAGACACAAACCAAATATGGCGACAACAACAACGACGCATGATGATGCCAGCAGCATGAGTGACGATGTCTTCGAGGATGCAGAAACAACGAAGGCGCGCATCGAAGACCTGCGTCGCCGTCCATTCGGCGATGGCTGCTACAATCCACCAGCAGCACCGATTTCCCAACACCAACACCATCATCACCATCATCCAAATCACAACAATAGTAAAAGCCAACAGAGCCTCACGAGCAGCCATCATTATTATGACGATGCCATTATGGCTCCCGTACAACGTTCGGCCACTGGATACCCTGGCTATCGTCCTTCTCGCGAGGCCATGCAGCTCTATGCATATGGGAACTCGGACTATGCACCGGAGGAGGCTTACGATGATGGTTGGCGTTCGTATCGCTACGATGAGGTGGACATGTATCAGTCACAGCCACCCGCGCAAGTGCCACCCTTCGATGATACCATCAATCACAAGACGATCCTGCTTGGCGACTCGGGTGTTGGCAAAACCTCCTTCCTTGTCAAATACAATACTGGCGAGTTTCGTTTGGGTTCCTTTTCTGCCACCGTTGGCATTGCACTAACGGTAAGTCAATAATAGATAATTAGATAAAGCTAAAGAGAGGGAGAGAGAGAGGGAGAGAGAGAGAGTGTGTGTGTGTGTGTGTGAAAGTTTTAAAATCACAATTGTGTCGCAACTCAGCATTTGACTCTTTCCCACCTGTGCATGTTCACAAAGCTCACCATACCAAACCCCAAAAAACCCTAAATTCACTTACCCATACTCACATACATATCATAATCCCATTTTGTGGCTTTGCTTTGCATAAACATCTGTGCACCTATTCATTTGTATATATGTATGTTTGTGTGTTTGTTGCTGGAACCCTAATTGAGCATCAGGCGCAAGAGTTTTGTCAAATGAGCAACATATTGTGGTATGTGTTGTTGTTGATGTTATTGTGTGTGTTTTATTGTTGGTGGCGCGATTTTGTTGTATGTTATGCTGTCTATTTTTATCGTATGAAATGTGTTTTGCCGTTGCCATAAAAATAATCCCCGTAAACGTGACACATTTTGGTTTGAGGACCCTTCTGTTTTTAGATTTTATAATATTTACGACGCATTACGCATCAGTGATGTCTAAAAATATCGTAAAATCCGTGATTGATAAGCTGATTATTTGGCGAGATGATGATGGATTTATTTTTTAATCGCCCCAACATTATTATTGATTCAAATCAAAAGCTTTAATCTCTCCAGTGCACTGCAATCGGCGGACTTTCATAAACGTTTGGCAAATCACCCAAATGCACTTGCCAAGCGACATTTGATGCACTATAATACGGTTAAAAGTGTGTATCGACCAGCTAGACAAGATTATAACATAAAAAGCCATAAATAACTGCACTTTAAGCACCACACTTTAAATGCACAGACGCATCTTTAAAAGCTGCTTAACAATCTTATTTTATAATAACAGCAAAGTTAATGGGAAAAAATTAAACTTTCTAACAATCAGAATGAAGTTAAAGTTACGAATTAAAAGTTGAAATGGTTCGGGGAATTTGCATTTATAGTTTTCCTGCGAGCTTTCTATGTGCTGCAAATTTCCATTGAGCTGATCCGAGTGCGCCTTGAAGTAGGCAGCACATATTTGTGCAGGCATGTGCCAACCACAACCTGTTGCCGGCTTTCACTTTCACAGCTCGCAACAGGCACACGACACGAGGCAAGAGCCACGATGGCCGTCAAAGCAATGAAGTTCAAGTGCAACAGTTATTTTTGCCCAGCTGCCCTGCTCCACATTAAGTTGCGCGGCCCTCCAAAGAGTGTATACATATACACAACATTACACTCATACTGTAATGAGTATGCTCCCTTTTAGGACGCACTTCTGGCGCGTGCTCGACATTGGCTGGTCGAATTCTAGGCCAGGGCTGCCGTGTTGTGGCAAAGCCAAAAATCCCGAAGCTGCACGAACTTGACTCGGCCATAGACTGAAGGACTTTGCGCTGGGATGCTGGGATATGTATTGCGGCTGCTGCTGCTAATGCCACACGCTGCGTGCTCAGTTTAGTTTTGTGCGCTGCTGCTGGTGGTTCGATTGGAAACGCGCGCGTATTTCATCAAAAATAAAAGTAAAACAGAAACATCCCCTTTCGAAATTCTGTGTTTGTGCACAGTTTTAAATAAAATTGTTTCAATCTTCACATCAAAAGTAAAGCGAAAGTGAAAGCGAAAGCATTAAACTGGTTTTTTATGCTTCGCGCATACACTCACACACACACAAAAGCGCGCACACACACCCACCAATATAAACCCTATCGGAAGTAGCTCATTGAACGCTGCAGGTTTTCATAGCATACTTTTGAGCGCGCACACTTTTTGTGCAAATTGCAACGACTTCCAGCTATTTTGGTGGCTTCCCTGCCAATCGGAACCCATATTGTGGGTGTGTGCAGGTGTTCGATACCTATTTAGAATTGTGTGTGTGTGTGTGTGTGTACTTTGCAGTCTGGCTAAATTGAGAAGGCCCTTGGCACGTTTAAAAATAAATACAAGCAAGCAAACTGATACTGAAATTAATTTTTGCTTGTTAATTAGATTTAAATTTCCTTTCTAATGCTGAAACTATGTTTGATTAAGCATTTAGAACTTTAAAAAAATAACAATACTTTAGTTCAATATCACAGTATATTAGTTTGACGAATGTTTTTTTATTATCACTAAGTATTTGCATTATTTACCCTAGCAAAGAGATTCTTTAGAAAACATCAAAAGTTTGACAAGCTCAAATGTATTATAATTTTTCTATTTCAAGTTTGATTATTCCAAGAAATCGAATATCAAGAGTATTAAATATTTGTTTATTGCTTAGTAAAGTGATGTTTCAAAGTTTTTATAGTTCATAACTTTGTTTCAAGTCTTATTCAGTTTCTATCTTACTGAAGTAAAAGGAAATTCACAAAATTCACTTGAATTGTTTTATTGAATATTTCTTATCCCAACTCTTGTTATATATATTACAACATTTCACATTTAGTTCAATTACTTTGTCTTCGTAGTTCTAAGTATTTTTGGACAATCCTTTTCTTTATTTAATTATGTGCATTTAAACATCGAGAGTTTTAATCCTTCTCATTGTTCAAGTAGCATGAAATTCAACGTACTTGCGGTTAGCCCATTGACAAGCCATTTCGTTCTCCATAAATGCTGTTGTTCTTGCTGGCATTTATCTTACTCAAATGCGTATTAATTATACGGCTATGCATATCAGCCTCTGTGTTCATGTGCATTTACTGTCCGAAGGTCAATTCGTGTAGTGGTCTTGTTTTTGTGGCTACTACATCTTTTGTAGACAATCTATGCTGCTGCTGTTGCGTTCAAGTTCAAGGTTTGCTTAATTAAAAACGCATTTAAATCTTGTTATTGTTGTTTTTGCTGTTAAATACCAGGAAGAGGTTGCTGTACTATGATTTCGTTGTCGGTTGCAAAATGTTACCCGAGGGACGATGCTGAGAAATGCAATTTAAGCCGATTATAAACACAAATCTTTTGAGGGTTCTCTCTCTCTCTCTCTCTCCACTTCTCTTTTGTTGTCCTGTGCAGCAAGGGCTTACTGTTGTATGGCATTTAATACAAACAACGTTTGACATACGAAAACGTTTTAGCATTGATGGGCGATTGGCCTGCACAACATCAAAAATGGCTCGCCCATTTCCTGTTAAAATCACAAAACCGCCCACACACACACATGCACACATGCACACACGCACACACACACACACCTTCAACAAAACAAGAAAACTTATGCGTTTCCTTAAAGCTGTCCCTGTGCAATCACGAGGCCATTGTTATGTTTGTCCGTTCGTTGCCTGCGCCTTCATTTTATCTGCGCGATTGAGCGCATGATTGAATGTGTCTGTGTGTCTACAAGGCAGGGGGAGGGGATGTTTTATTCTATCTGTGTCCTTATAGCCGCATTTCACGTAAGTACCCTTTGACGTGCATAGATACAACCTAAATTTGAGCCAATTGATGCGTAGGCTTCCATTTTTTTCCTGTTGCTAATGCGTATGTGTGTGTGTGCGTGTTTAATAGACCGTAATCGAAGGGTCCATTTGAATTTGTACGTTACATCGATGTTATTAGTCAAGAGCAATGTTTCAAAGGCAGTCGAACGAGAATGTTTGATTCAGAAATGCGTCTGCTTTCGATATTTTCAAATTAGAACACAATGACACAACCCAATTAAAAACTTTTGTTGTCAGTTAAAATGGATTGTCAATGCAAACTTGGCTATTATATGTATATATATAGTAAATATTTTGCGTAAAAAGCGGAAAGGCCGCCTAAAAAGCAATTTGAACACAAGAAATCAATAAGCAAAGCCAGCCTACTTTGAGTGCAACAATATTATAATACTCATAAAATCGCTGTAAACATATCAAATTTCTTTGGAACTTTGTAGACATGCTTAAGACTCCTGAAGTCTGAATTCTAATTGTCTGTAATGTATACTTTTATATAAGGTGTCCTGTGTGCAGGCTTTAAGTGATATCCGCTTACAGCTTACATAGCATTGTTCTCCTTGGCTGAGCTCTGTGCTTATCACTGAGGCCAATCAACGCTTAAGGTCTTAAAGTCGCATCTTTAATTCTTTACACGTGCGGGTCAAGCAATGAACTTCATTTAAAGACGCACAGCAGCAGTCGGGCTGGATTTGACTTCAACACAATTACCCAGACGGCCGCTTCCAGACAACAACAAAAAATAAATAAAAAGAAAGTTTCGCTTGGCTGTCATCTAAATCGTTTTTAACGTCTACGCTTAAGGCATTGAAAATGCACTCACATTAAATAAAGGTTAATCGCCAATGCTTCTTGCCTGCTTCTCCAAGGTATTTTAGCTTGTGAGTTCTGCGAACTCGACATACGCTCTGTCTCCACTCCTCTTTGTGGAAATATTAGTTTGACAGACAACGAATGCTTTGCTTGCATGCCAGCTTTGTTGAATTTTTGGTAATATTGAAGTTGTCCAGACAACGAGAAAGTACAAAATTTGTACTGCAAGATTTGATTGGATACTTTAGCAGTGTTCATGAATTAAAGTCAACTTTTGATTATAATATGAAGTTAAATGTCATGTGCACAGATAAGAATATCTTTAGAAAATACATTTTTACTAATGTTACTCTTGTAATAACTCTACCCAATTCACATTTAATCACAGTTTCGAACTATCAGGCCATAAATTCGATAATGTTGACCTTAACTTAAGTAGATTGTTATTTGTTAATTTTCTCTTCTATAAGGAATAGTTGTACTTGATTTTCACTCATCTAAAGTAACTCATTATTAAATCGCAAATACTTAGTTTGAGCAGAAAACTTGACGAATTGCAGACGAACACGCAAAGTAGAACATGCTTGTGGGAGACAATACTTTAGTTAGTGTGAACAAAACATATGCAACACATTTGTGAAATCGTGTTAGTTGAATTCCCAAACAACTTTATGCTACGTTGTGTGCGTTAATATGCGTGAAGGTTAATCGCTTGGTGGCATAGCGGTTTGGTGCTTTCAGGTGAATCCTTTTCAATGCCTCATTATATCATACAAATGCTACTCTGAGGCGAACTGTATTTGTGTGCTTATGCGGTTTGCCTGCCAACTGTTGATTTAGCGATTTGGTCGCACAATCGCCCCACACTATGATGCAGCTACTGTTTGTCGTTCAACACAAATTCGGTTTGCTTGTATAGGTGTGCGTATGTGTGTGTGTGTAGGTGTAGGTTCGTTTGTGTTTTCGTTGTCAACGACAATGGCAGCAATGTCTGGCCCGCGGGAACGCAAACCCTGCGTGGTTTCAGATTCAGTTGGCTGTTTTTCATCGTCCCTGTCGTTGGCAAGGCAATTACATTCAATTTACACCTGTGTGCACCTGTGCGTTGCCTTACGGGAGCTTCTTAAAGTTCCGATTTGTGAATTTGAATTTATAATTTGTTTCTAAATCTGTCCAAAAGTAAATTATATAGCTGCCAAGCTAATTAAATCCCTAGCTATATTATGATGTCGATCTAAGTATACATTGTCGGGAGTTTTTTTCTGTACATTTTTGGTCATTTGTTTTGGGTCGCTTCTTGTTTCCATCGTAGCTGTACTTTATGGTTTTTAATGAGTTTTGTGGTTAAAGTTTTGCCTTTTGCTTTATGGCCCTGCCACAAGCAAACTTTCTCCTTATCCTGCCCAGATTTGTGAGAGTTATGAGAGTTGAAGTTTTGGTATTAAGTTGAGTTTCGAGTTCGAGTTCGGGTATTTGGGGGTTGTTTTATGTTCGCCATCAATTTTGGCCCTTTTAATATTATGCTTACGATGATGATGATGATGATGATAATATGATGTGTAACAGTTAGTTTATTGATTTTTGTTTTGAAATCGTGTTTGATAACGAATCAAGGCAATTTGCAGCAGCAGTTACATTTTCTTTGGCTTTATAGCAACTTAAGTGTTAAAACTTGCGGTTTCAAAGATGCGACGCCAACAAACACGTTATCGCAGCGATTCCATAGCGGGCACAAGCACTGGAGCAACCAGAAAACCATCGCTAGTCACAGCTGTGAGCAATGCCTCACCAACACGTCGCGAGTCCTTGGTTAAGCCCACCTGGCAGCACATTACACCCGGCCAGTTGCCCGTCAAAACGCTGGACAAGATCAATGGCATTGCCTCCGACGATTCGGATGATGATGGCTATCCAAAACGCCGACCCAGCGTTGTTGTCCATCAGCGACAGCAATCGGTATCACATCAGCCATTGCTCCCCGAATACATGAGTCCATCGCATCTGTATCGTGAACATCTGCAGCAGCAGCAGCAGCAATCACAGCAGCAATCTCATCACCAATCACAGCAGCAGCAGCAGCAGCAGCCAACAATTGGAAATGGTTTGAGCAATCGGTTTGTGAACAGCATGCGAATCATAGTAGCTGCTGAGCAGCAGCCACTGCTGGATACAGGTGGAGTTGGAGCCGCTGAAGGTGGTGGAACAAATAGAGGCGCTGCAGCTGATGAGGATGCTAATGCTGGACCTGGCGTTGATGGCGCTGGTGTCACGCTCTGCAAAAACGCTGGACGCGCATTAATACGGATGATCTCCTCAACGCCCGGACAGATAGAAGACGAAGATGATTTTGATATAATGGGCAAGGTACAACAATACAAACAAATCAAATACACACAAAACAAAATTATTATCAAAAATTGACACGAAATCGAAATTTACAACAAGCTGAATATTTCTTCCACTTTAGTCCCCTTCAATTTGCATTCGAAAAGGCGACAACACAATATTTCTAAGCATTTTTATTGCGACCAAAGGGACATATTCCCCGAGCAGCAACAAAAATCTTCTTTTGTCAAAAAAAAAAAAAAAAAACCTGAGCCACAAATTGATTTTAGGTATTTTGCTTTTTATGTTTATTTCGCCCCAATCAAAAAGTGAATCATGCGCCTTTTTACGACTCTCTGCTTCGGTTTTTTTTTTTGGCACTGGCGCGTTTAGCAGTTTTAAAATGTGATTTACATAAGCAGCTCAAAAATAAAGTCATAAAACTCAATAAAAGCAACTTAAAACAACAAACTGAATCAACTCGATCAACAAAAACAGAAAACAGAAAACAAACAAATAATAACAAAAGCTCAAAGGCACTTAGTACATTTTTAATTTCCTTTGTCGACTTATTCTAACCTACCTTGTTCTGTCCTTCAGTCCTATTAAAAACAACACCAGCTGCCCCAGTTTTGTGCTTTATGCTTTTGATTAGCGCCATTATTGTCTCAGTTATATAAATAAAATGCATAAGAATTCCAGCCAACAGTTTCCCAGGAACTATTCATTGCGCAAATGGTGAAAATTTTCTAGGAATTCTTAGTTATTTAAAATACGCAAATAAGCTGTCCTATTTGCTAAGGGGCCCGCAATTAGCTTCGCCTAAGCCTGTGTGGGCAATGTTATACCATAAATTCCCATACCTGGAACCCAATTTAAATAATAGCAAGAAAGCTCATCAAAAAAAAAGGTTTATGGCTTATTCCATAAAAGCACTCGAGAGTGAATGGAAATTGTGCTAGAGGTCGTATATGTAATAAACTGTTGGTTTTATGTTGTTTGAGATTATTTAATATGTTATGAGGCGAGCAGTTAAGTTAAGCTGCATGCAAAAAAATGAAATGAATGAATATCAAAGGTTCTCTTGCACACAGCATTGTTATATAAAAGTCGCAAACGGCGGTTGTATTTAAACTTAACTAAGCTTACAGTTAAGTATACTTTTCCTCCATTAAATCCGACCAACTTTGGTTTAATGTTAAAGCGAGTTCCTAAGTATTTCCGAGTATAACACACAATGGCATTCACATGCCCGACTTGTTAAGGTCTCTCTTTTGCGGTTTCTGCTAGCTTAATATAACATTTCCGTTTTAATTGACAGAAGTTCAAACACGGCGAACATCTAGTTTAGTCAAGCTGTCAACAATAACAACAACTCGAAAATCAAAAGAAAACCACAAAAGCAAAGCGAGGGAAAATGTGGATGCTTTTTTTATTTTTGAGAACATTGTGTTACGCTGTGCGTTGAATGCTTTATATAAAAATAAAATAAATTCATATATTATATACATTAATATTTTACTCTATGAGCTCGCATAAATTCTTATGCTTCCTTTAAACACACACAGAACAGAACAGAAACACATAATTTATTTGTGTACAATATTCAATATTCAATTTCTCTTCATTAAAACACACATACATACACGCAATTATACATATTTGTCGCTTGTTGTTGTTGGCCAGGTCATAATGCTGGGCGATTCGGGAGTGGGCAAAACATCGCTTTTGATTCGATTTCGCGATGGTCGCTATGTGCCCAGCTATTTTCTGAGCACCGTTGGCATTGATTTTAGGGTAAGCGATTTCTCTCTCTCTCTCTCTCTCTCTCTTTTTGCTGTTCATCTTGTTGTTGTTGTTGTTAATTATATGATTGTTGTTTATTAAATAATTGTGCTGTAAGTGTGCATCCCATCTTCATCACTCCCTTTCTCTGTCTTGTACTTTCACTTCTCACTCTCTCTCTCCTCTCTCTCTGTCTTCCTCTGTTAAACTGTTTCCAAGTCTTATATGGTATGTAAGCTGTCAACAGTTGTCAAGGTTTTGAGTAAGATTTTCACCTACTTAAACATCAAGTGTTTCATCATCTGTGTGTGTGTCCCCTGTGTTTGTTTTACCTCTTGAACTAAGTTTTTACCTGTAATCAATGTTTAAGTTTATCTACCAAATAAATCAAATCAACTTTAAACCTTTAAAAAACGGCTATAGAATAAGTTAACAATATTTGATATATGTATGTTTATTATATATGCTATGTGCAGGGTATCTATGTGTCTATCTATTGATTATACTAAATGTATTTTTGTTTTTCTGTGTGAATTTCTTTGTCTGTGTGTTCTGTGGTTTTCATGTTTCTCACAGCTGCTGCTGCTGTGGCGACTCCAGCCCCAAACCGCACTCTCCCCACACACACAATCCATCCCTGAAGACCTGTTGGTCCCCTAAGAGTTTGTTAGCGTTGCTGCGGTAGAATTCGTTGGGGGACAATTTATTAAAATGCATATGAACTTAACAAAGACTTTGTCTCTCGCTGTGTGTTGTGTCGTTGTTGTTGTACACTTATTATTACAACGTTTATGAGTTGATGTGTTTTATTATGCTCATTATTGTTGGAGGGTTTTTTTGTTTTGTTTTTCAACTTTTCGAGTCTTTATTTAAGGTGCAAATTGCCGAGATGAATTCTCGTTGGATTATTGTCAGTTAATAAATTTATGTGAGCTCACATGCCAATGCCAATAATCCAACAAGCATGTTTACGCTATTATTTCAAACAAGTCGATTTGTGTGCTTTGTGATTTGAGTTGAGCTCTTTGACAGGACACGTGCGTTCATTTGCTTGTTCCTTCAAGACATAGTTTCTTCCTCTCTCTTTGTTTGTCAGCACAAAAAATCCTTGCAAATGATATTCAATTGATGGCTTCCTCTCGGATTTATTGCCTTGAAGGCAAATTGCGAAGAATTTATTAAACATAAGCAAAATAAAAGAAAAAACTGCAAACAAATTGCATTCCCATTAACCAGAAATGTAAAAATTTTCTATTCAACAAACAATTTCTGTTAAAATATTTGGTTTTCGTTTAAATAATTGTAGTTGTATTCAGAACATCGTAACAGCCACTTTTTCCATTTCCATTCAATTACAGTCAAAAACCTTGATAGACACAAATATGTTTGTGTTTGCATTTTATATCTTTTTTATCTAAAGTCCGTTTTCACTTGCGTGTGTATTTACTAAATGTATTTTCGCAGTAAATTCTATTCAATGTTGGCCTTAGTGCATTGACTTTTTGTTTACTTGGCCAAAAATCTTGCCGTTTATGCGGATTTATATACGTTGTTTATTTGGTGCAGACTCTCCAGCCACTCATCTAATCAAGCAGCAATCACCCACATATTTATTATGTATTGATTGACTGTCTGAGTGGGTAAGGGTTGTGAATCAATATATTTTTTGAGTTGAATGTTACCTGTAATTGTATTACTTTTGTGTTTTATTTTGTTGTAATTGATGTGTCTGCAGTTTTATTACAATTTGGCTGCATGTTTGTTTTGCTTGCGTATACGCAATGTAACCACATAACGATGAAAGTATCTAATAAAAGCACACGAGAAAGCAACGTGAGGTTGCTCTCTCTCTCTCTCTCTCTCTCTGTCTCTCTGTCTCTTCCTCTATCTGGATTACTCTGAGGCATGAACACTCACAACATATTTTGTATTTTAATTAAATTTTGTGTTTAACAATTGCGGTTTCATGGCAACCATAATTCTTTTTTTTTACATAACACCCACATAACTTGATTGTACAGAATAAAGTGGTCGTTGTCGATGGCACACGCGTCAAACTTCAAATCTGGGACACCGCTGGACAGGAACGTTTCCGTAGCGTTACGCACGCCTATTATCGCGATGCACACGGTGAGTGAGAGCTGCCTGATTATTGAGTTTGTTGTTTTGTTGTGTTTGTGGGCTTATTATTACAAAAACTTTATCCCAACAGCACTGCTTTTGCTCTATGATGTGACCAATAAGACCACGTATGACAACATACGGGCCTGGCTGGGTGAAATACGTGAGTACGCGCAGGAGGATGTGGTCATCGTTTTAATTGGTGAGTTTTCACTTAAAAACAAACAAGTTTTGTCCAGTTGATTTTATTAAACGGGGACACACAGTTGAGCTCAGCTCAGATCAGCTTAGTTCAGCTGCAGGTCCAGTTAATTAAATTAGCCGTGAAAACTTTGCAAACTTTATTCGCTTTTTTCAAATGCGCTGACTTCTAACGCAGGCAACAAGGCCGATTGCAGCAGCAGTGAGCGACAGGTGAAGCGCGAGGATGGTGAACGCTTGGGACGTGAGCACAATGTGCCATTTATGGAAACATCGGCGAAGACAGGACTCAACGTGGAGCTGGCTTTTACAGCGGTCGCAAGGTGACAAAACTTTTAATTTTCTTTTACTAGCCAGACAAAATGACTAAAAGTTTTTATTTATTTCTTAACAAGCTTCTAATACGATTTATATCCTTTTGTTGAAGTGCACTCAAAGTGCATAACGAGATTGCTCATAAATCTTGTAGTTGCTTTGAGTAGTCATTAGAATTCCGTTCGTACTTAAAGCTACTCAGGTTTTTAACTATGTTAATAATAATTAATTTATTACTCTGTTTGCAAACAGCTCTATAAAGTTAAATCAAGTTAAAGCATATTAAGTTAGTTAGCCTTGTGCTAAATGCTGC
The DNA here is from genome assembly GCA_030179655.1 of Scaptomyza flava. Taxonomy (NCBI): domain Eukaryota; kingdom Metazoa; phylum Arthropoda; class Insecta; order Diptera; family Drosophilidae; genus Scaptomyza; species Scaptomyza flava. The sequence goes on from JARNME010000404.1 coordinate 10,837,250, forward strand.
ATTTGCATTATTATTTAATAGTTTTACACGAAATTTCCTCTCTTTCAGGCAACTGAAGTGCCGCGGCTACGACCATGGCGATGATGGAAAATTCAATGTGCATGATTTTGTTCGTGACAATACAAAGGCTCGGTCCGTTTGTGCTCAATGCAGGAACATGTAATTTTGTTCAGCACAATGAAAACTTGCACACAAAAACTCACAAAAACAAAGCGCAAAAAAAAAAGAGGAAAAAAATGTTAAACAAAATATTGGTTATTGAAAAGAGCAGCAAGCTTGGCTCAAACATGAAAATTTGAAAGCCGAGCTCTTGCGTTTTGTATGTAAATTGGAATTTGAATTGGAGTTTAGGGAGCAAAAGAGAGTATAGGGAACGCCACGCCCATATTTTGGGGATTGTATAATTTTTTACAAAAGTAGCTCGCATTAGTATTGGGGTAGATGAGCATATAAAGTAATGAATAATATATATAAATATATATACAAAAATACATACATATATATACATGAATGCAACATATACATACCTATATATATATATATATATATCTATATACAAGCGCATACTTTATTTTTGTTAAGGACGAGTGAAATAAGTCCTTAAGATAAAAATCCCCACGCGTGAAAAATTCCCGCAATGTGCAATGCAAAATCATGGTACATTGAAATTTGTCCAACACGTCGTTGACTTAAACCTACGTGGAAAATTCACATATATATACATACATATATTATAATCGCGCTGTTAGAGGATATACAATATGATATACATATGTACTACAAAATGAATGTGTATTAACTGTGCGTATAGAGGAGATAATAACTTATATATACGAAACGACATCTAGAATGAACCAAACCCAATTAATGAAAAACAATCACTCAATTTACCTAAACGACAACTATTTATTGTATTTATTGAGACTTCTGTTTTATTATATATGTATGTCGTTAAGTGTTATGCCTACCGTTAAGTTTTAAAACCTTCACACCAATGAAAACTGTAATGTTTAATACAACAACTATTTTCAATTATGTATTTACACTGATGAGAATGAAATGAAAAACAAAAACTTTTATTCATTAATACAATTAAGTTAGCTTAAACCCTATGTAAACTTCGGCGTGCTCTTTATGCAATATACATTCAAAATACATACCATATATCCAGTTACTCACTAAAACTATTCTCAACTACGGATGCATTCGGAAAACCAACGCAAACAAAACTTTATATCATACTGTATGAAAAGTAAACTAAATATAAATTAAACAGCGTTATGTTTAAGCAGGCAGCTTGCATACATACTATGTATTGATTGTACTTTAAATATACCATAACAACAAATACATATTTACATTGAATGTGGTTTAAAATGATCCCGTTGCGTGTTGTTTGTACTCAAAGGATAATACAGATTCTAAATGCGGAGCTAGCCATGAAACGAGAACTTTATTAATTAAAATCAGCGAAGTGTTAAGCATTTCAGTGGAAATTCACTACTAGTTGCAAATGAGACATTCTAAGTTGATTGCTTTTTGAAGACTTATGTAAGCTAAGCCTACGGCTATTTTTCTATAGTTGTTGACATTGCTGTGCATTCTGCGAATGATGTTCGTTTGCTTTGTGTCCTGCCCGTTGTTAAAAATTTGAAATTTAAATTGTAGCGGCAAGCAGTGTTGGCCAACGATATAAAAAGTCCTGCCTATCGATTTTTTTTCGGCTCATCCTAGCCTTTGGTATTTTTTATGTAACAATGGCTGGTCGCACTGAAAGTTGGCGCTTCGTATTTGAAAAAGTCAAGCTAACCCAAAGTCGTCACAATAGATAAGAAAAAGTGTGCTAAATATAATACTTATTGTTAAAATGTAGATTAAGTGTATTGACGAACAATATTTTCAAAAGATAAATCTAAGTTGTAGTGGAAGGTAAGTATTGAAGCGTTAAAAAACCATCCAAACTTTAATTGTTTACTTAAACGTTTGTGTCTCAGTTAATTGTTTAATTGCGCACGCTACGCCTAACACAACTCAACTTTGCCAAGCCGCACTTCATCTCTTCTTTTTGTTTGTTTTTGGTTAATTTCAATAATTGGTGATCGCGTGCTGCGTCCGCGTGACTCCAAGCGTTGGCTAATAAATATTTCACTTAAGACACGATTTTCACGCCTACCTTTTCCACACATACACACACACACACACACACAAAAAAAACAATAGTACAACAAATGGTGCAATGTCACCAGTTCTTTGTTGTAAAACGTTTACAACAATTTTTCTTTGTTTCTTTGTTTGCGTTTTGTTTTTGGCTGTTGCATGTGCCATTTGATAAGGCGGACAAGTGGTTACATGTGGGCGTGGCAAGTGCCAACGGCGGCATGGCCTAAAATGAGTTGACACTTTGCATGTCAGTGTAATTTTGTAAATATTAATCACATGCCACACTCACTCAGTTTGGTTTTGAATTGGAATGTAGCTCCACCTTCCCCTCTCTCTCTCTCTCTCGTTATAACTGCTGGCCAAGTCAAAACTGTGTGTTGTTGGCCCAGTGCATATTACGTTGCATGCGAGCATTTAACATAAACTCACATACTAACAAAGAACCCATTGGCTGCATAATCAAATAGAAAATGTTGAGTCCAGAACAACTTAGTTTAAGAGAAAGTGGATGGAGAGGGTGAAGAGGCAGGGGAGTTGTATAGGATGGCGTGCTCCTTGTCCTGGCGCAAAGCAATTAGTGTTGCATTTTATGGCCTTTAATGTGGTAATGGTTTTGGGTAATTAACAATTATGTCTAACTACAAATGCGACACGTTGCCGATTGCGTGTGCACTCCCATTCCCCTCCCCCCCCCCCCCCCCCTTCTCTCACCCTCTTCACATCCGAGATTATTACAAAATTTTGCATATTTGAAGTGGCCTTTGTTCAAGTCAAAAGCTTGGTGCTGCAGCTGCAGCTGCTGCTGCTGTGACTAAGTAAGTGTGGTTTTAGTTATTGTTAGAACGATGCTTGCAACATTACAATTTTGTACAAGTTCCTTTTGCACTCTCAACTTGGTCATTTTAATGCACCCCGCACCGCGCCCTCCCTTAGATTAATAGCCCATGCAAATGTTGCAAAGAAAAGCGAGAACGTTGACTAAAACAAGCTGAAGTTGCCTAATGAGGCAATAAGAATATTCGCAATTTATGCGCAAGAAATTTTATTGGCTTGTCCAGATTTAAGTTTGACTAATCGCGTTAAGTTATAAAGCGAAATATATTCAAAGCAAAGCACTTAACTTTTTTATAATGCAGCTTAAAGGCGAAGTCGGCAAAGTTGCTTAAAAAATTATTGAGTTGAAACAAAAACATTTGATAACCAATGTAAGGACTTTCTCAATTCGAATGCCAATGCAAAGGTAAGAAATATTTATTTCCAAACGCAAACAAAATTAGCTAGAATCTCAAAATCGCACGAATGCCCAAAGAGATGACATTTTTGGACCTTTTAAGCATGCAGCTCGGTACAAAATGCCGCACAGTTTTAGCGCAAAATATAAGTGCTTTGAATAATGGTTGATAGTTTTTAACAGTTCGAACAATCAGTTTCAAATTGAAATTCCTATTTTCAGCAATTTGATAATTTGCGAGAATTGTGCCACAGAGATTAGATGTTATCCCAAAACGCATTTAGTGGCAATCTCAAATATGTTTAACGCACAATCCTAACGAGGCTAACACCCCACAAAATACTGCTCATAGCAAGTATGCCCCTAAATCGCATGCAACGGCAGCGGCAACGGCAACTGCGGCAACGGCAAAAGTCTATTAACGCACGCGAAACTGTTAATTTCGCTGATGCAATTTCGGCTGAATTTATTGTGCACCCACAAAGCACAACACAACACAGGCAGGCAGGCAACTGCAGCAGCTGAAAAAAACCCAACATGGAAATAATTCAATGGAAACGAGTCTCGGGCCGCATCGAAATTGAAAAGCCAAAGTACATAACAACAAACAGGCATCACCCTTTTCACTCCGCCCACTTCGGTTATCATCGTACTTAAAGCGGGGCGCGCGAAAATCAATATAAATATGCTGCAGCACATGGCAATGGTTGTTGTTGTTGTTGGTTGGGAGCAACATGACAATTTATGTGCATTTTGTATGAGTTTGAGTTGTCATTAGGATGGGGTAAGGGGAGGCGGAAAAGTACTACGAAAAGCGCAAGGGAACAGGCAGACAGACAGTGCTGGGCCAAGGACACAATGGCTGCCTACACCCACACACACACACACACACACACACACACAAACGGACAACACGTAAGGATAAAACTTGAAAATGCTGTTAGCTACAAAAATTTGTTGTCCGTCCAATGCAGATTTATATTTTTTTTCTCCTTTTTTGTTCCCCACTGAAACTCTCTACTAATTTGGAGAGGCGCATATTTATGCTCTCCCCGCACTCCACCCCACCACCACTAACACTATATTCCAGCTAATGCACGCGCCGTTGCATTTGAGCGTGTGTGTGTGTGTGTGTGTGCAATTGCAAATTTATGCACTGCGATGTAAACAAGGCAAACATTTCCGCATCGACAGTTGAACTAAAGCAGCCGCAGCAGCGACAGAGGCAGAGTTAGCGGACCTAGCAAATGCAATAAAGCAGCGAAGAAGAGCAATTGTGAATTATTTGCTGCATACATTTTTGCGTTTAGCGCTGACGCAGCAATTTTGTAACTGTAACTGGTGTAACGGTAAATGTAACTGTGTAGCTGTGTAACTGTGCCGCTTTGCTGCGTTTTGTTTGAGTGCGCCCCCGAACAAAGCGAACAAACCTAATTACAGCTGCAGACACAAGCAGAAACGCCCCCCCTTTCAGGCATCTACACTTTTGGTTTTTTTTTTATGGGGGGACTTTCCGCTCTTTTGCGCCCACATTTGGTTGCTTTGTCAGTTCGTTTAGCGGCACAAATTGCTGTCCATTGGGTTAGCCGTTGCATGTTAGACACCTACATCGTTGTGCGTTGTGCGTTGCACGTTCAACACATTCAGGCGGCCACATAACTTTGTCAGCCACATTGCGACAATCTAACTTTTCAACTCAATATGCCCAAAGGCATTGCCAACACAGAAAAGAAAATAGCACAAAAAAGGGCATATTGAGTTTATCAAAGAAAATAGAACCAAACAAAACTTGCAACATTTATCAAAACTATCTGAATGGTACAACAAAAAGTTAGTTTATCAATTTAAATTAAATCAATAAAGTCGGCTGCATTCGTTAAATCAACGCAACAAAAATACAAAACAAATCAATGTTCTGGATAATCAAAAAATATTGCCTAAATATGCACTCGTCTATAGATAAGAGATAAACGAACAAAAATATGTATTTTTTAAATTAAGTTATTCAGAACTGAACATTGAAACAAGTCAATCAAGTGCGAAGGAACTGATTATTATCTGAATCCTTTTATTAAAAAGTTGGAACGCTTTATCCTACTTGAAGCTTAAGTAAGTTACTCTGTTGAGGCGTAGTATAACAGACCGATACAGTATAACAGATCACTAACTTAAGCAAAAGAAGATCTGTCCGAACTTCGTTGTCGTATGACAGGCAAAGGAAAAATGAACCTTTGCCCTAACAATCATAGGGTATCTACGAAACGATAGCTATAAAAAAAGAAAAACTGCCGTAGGCTGTTTGCTGTCAAGTGGACAGCGGCTGGTGCACAATAAAAACACAAGAAAGAAAGTAACGAAAATAAATAATGCAAAAAAAAAAGGTTGCAACGCAAAGTGCAAGAAGCGAACGTAGCCTGGAAAATCTTCTGTGTGCAATGCGCGCTGCCAAACAACAGAAAACCTTCAAAAAATAACGAAAAACAAAAAAAAATATAAGGAACCTATAACGTCAAATGTCGAACGGTTGTCGTCTGTTCCCACTGTCCGTTGCGTTGCGTCTGTTTTATTTTACTTTTGCATATTTTTTGGCGTGTTTCAACTGCTACTGCGACTGCTACTGCGGCGCTGTCTCTACATTTTTCAAGCTGTCTGCGTTTGACGTGCACGGATGGGCGCTCCACTGCGTCGACAGCGACGCTAGCGTTGGCGTAGTTACAGTTATACCAGCTCACAGTCTGCCCTCCTTTCTCTGCTCTTCGCTCTTCGCTCTTCGCTCTTGGTGTGCTCAGTGTGTGCGGTTGTGGTTCGTTGCTTGGTTATCGCCCAAGACCGAAGCGTAGCGTTCGCTTGAAAGTTGGCTTTGGCTAAGGGTGAGGTTGGGTTCGGTTGGGTTGGGTTGGGTTTGGTGCTAGGTTTGGGTTGGTGTTCGTTCAAGCAACTTTTAGTTCGTTTTTGGTGAGCCTGTTTTTTAGTGCCTTCCGTAACCATTAAATTGTACGTTTTTATTAGCGCGCCGCAGACCAGTTCCCAGTTACTGTCAGTATGTCTCTTTCTATTCTCTTTCTCTCTTTTTCTCACCCCCCATCTTCACACTATTCCTGGCCTTCAGGCTGCTTCACCCACGCGCGCGCAACAGCAACAACATTTTTGAATATTTCCGCTGCCAGTTTTCGAGCTCGTTTACAAAATGCAGTTTTCCATGCACTTTGCAAAGAAAAAGAAAAAAAAAAACATAAAAAAGACACAAAAGCAGTCGACAATAATGAGAGGGAGTTGGCTGATAAAACGGGCAAAATGACAATCGTTTTTTTTTTTTTTTTGATTGCCTTATCAGCGTCTCAAAATCGCGTGTGGCAAAAGTTGTCGCGATTGGGGAAATTATCCTTTTGTTCGCTGCAACCATAGGCAAAGTCATAGACGAACTATTGGTCGATGGGCAAAGTAACAGTTACATTATTAGCAACAAGAACATCACTCTCAGACTTTTTTCTCTGCCAGCGTATTTCGTGACCGATTTCCAAGTCACTCTGCTTGCCGACTGTGCTACGCCTTTTGGCCTCATAGCACAGCCAGGCATATTGAGCCCTTGTTTTTTGAGCTGATCGCCTGTTATCTCATGTCGCCATGATTTCTGATTCGGGCTCAAGACGACTCTATGCGAGCTTCATACTTGTTGGTTTGCATAGGGGTAATCGCTGTACACAAGCAACATGTTTGCTTGCTATGTTGCGGCTGCAGTTGCGGGCGTTGTATGCCAGCCCCGCAACATACATGTTGCGTATGCAGCTAGCAATGACTTCCACAGAGGGTTGCAGGGGAATGTTGTCGGCCGAACTGGGGTAGAACTTAAGGCAACTGTCAAACCGGGTTTAAGTGCACCGAACAACGAACACCAAACTTTCACTCAGTATGTCATACGATAAAACTCATTTTTGGCAAAGTTTCGCTCAAAATTTTTAGGCAATCACAAAAACAAAAAAATAACAGAAAATCAAAACAACTACGTAATAGTGCGCCAGAGAACACAAAAGGAATACAAAATGAATTTGCTGCGTTGCCTGCGTGCTCATTTTAATCTGTTCTTCTATCGGCATTATCCTTTCATATCCTTGTGCAGCTGCTTAATGGCTTTGCTCACAGCCTATCTGCACTATGAGTGGAAGGTGCACAGCTATGATCTGATGTCCTGGCAGCAACTAGGTGCATCTTGCTGCTCCTTTGCCAACTTGGACTCATTTCAGCTGCTCGTCCTTCTGATTATTTTGCTTATAAACATCATATTCGTTGGCCTCATCATCGCCGCCTATGCGCGCCCTTTGAGTCCAAGCGATCAGGAGCTGACTCTTCTCGAGATCAAGGATCGTTACGCCCGATTCATCCTGCTGCGTCTCGTTGCGCGCCTCGATCGCATTCAAGCCAAACTGGCGGCAAAGAAAAAGGTACTCAGTGTCCAGCAATTCGCCCGAGCTCATCATAGTATGGTCAAGGCAGTGGCTGTCTTTCGCAAGGATGCTCGCAAACTGATCCTGCCCAATGAGTCGGAGATCATGCAACCCATCGAGGACATCTATGGGGTGGCAGATGATGAGGAGCGTGCTTTGAGACGCGATGGTTACTATAAGCTACCCATCGATATAACGGATGCAACTGTCAAGAGTCTCTTTAATGCACAGTGAAGACGAACAATAACGATAACATTATCGATAACGATAGCGTTAAAGGCAAACATTAATAAAGTACATCCTCTAAGTACATCCTTGAGTTTAGTTAATTCCTCAAGTTTCTAAGTTATAAAAACACTTAAGTTGGATGTAGTTGAAAGAACAATGGCGAAACCGATAGCGATTACCTCTATAATTGCAACACTTATCTCATTTTGAGAAATCATTAGTTAAACAGGAGTTTTAACCAACAAAAAAGGTATCTAGCTCTATAATTACTTTTTACCTATATCTGCAGCCCCTCGCCACCCTTTACTTTACACCGTCTCCCTTGCCGTCTCACCCTCCTTCAGGCTGTCTTTTGCAGCGCTTATAGTGCTCGTTGCAGTTTTACTCTTAAAGCCGTTTTATTGTTTCAATTGTTCTCGTTTGTGCGGGCGCCTTTTGTTGCAAGCCGCACTTCGACTTAGAGGCGCATTGTGATAGCCAGCAACAACAACAACAGAAACAACAACAGGAACAATAACAAGCCAACGAGTCCTTCTCAGACAACACAGCACAACAGAACAGAACATAACATGAACACAAGAACAGAATAGCGCAGCATAAAAACAACTGCTAAAAAAACAATGCAAAAAAAAAAAAAAAACGCTGTCTGTCTGCTGCTCAAAAACAATATCTAATGTTCTCTCGCCACAGGCAAAAATAACACATACATATACATATATACATATTTTTGCAGTGTCTTTATTCCACATTTTGGGCTACGCTTTGTTGCCAGCAGCACTTTATTATTGTCCCTTTAAAGAATTAGCTAAAAAGCAAGTTCAAAGCATTATGCGCTTGGCTGTTGCCCGCAAAAGTAGGCAACAAAAATTGCAAAACACGCACTTTTCAAAAAATGCTCACAAAATGACTTTTGCCTAATTTCTGTTAATGTGAGGGACATGGCACATATAAGTCACACACACACACACGCACACATAATCGAAATTCGACATACGCCTCGTAGGCGCAATGTTACAATGCCCAAACTGCATTACTTCATTTTCTATGCGCATATATCTTGCTGTTTTTTGTGTTTTTGTGTGCCTGTGTTTTGTGTTGCTGTTGTTGTGGTTGTGGTTGTTTGGTGCTGGAAAAAGACATTAAGTAGATTATAGTCTGATTGCATATTTGCGGATATGCGCGCCATAAACACGTACGGACGTGCTGCAACCGCAACAACGCGAACGTAAGCCGTGAAAAGCTAAAAAAAAAGACTTACAAAAAGACCGTGAAAGCAAAAGAAAAAAAACAACAACGAAAAGTAACAACATAACAACAATAACGAGAGCACAACATAATAGACATGTTTGTATGTTTATGAATGGAAATACCTGTAAAACGTACGTGCATCTAATCGCAGACTAAATGACGCCAGCCCCCTTTAACTTGAGCTCTTGGCTCTTAGCTTTCAGCTGTTAACTTAAGCTTTAACTGCAGCTTCTGCTGCGGTCTACTTACTTACTGCCCTAACTTCGTTGTCCTGCAGCTGCATAACAAAGGCTATTGCTGCCTTCCGGAAGTGTTGCTGTGCTAATTCAGTTCAATCGACTAAACTTAGCTTCAAGATGGGCTTCAAATATATATTCTTTCCTTAAGTTACAGTCAAACTATCATAAAGAAAAATCTTCGTTATGCAGAAAACTTCGTTTTAGGGAAAAAGTTTCCTTTCCTCATTTATGCTTTGCTTTATTAATGTTTTGTTATTTTAATCACAATTAAACTCAGGCTTATGCCACGAACTTGTCCATAAAGCAATGCTGTTATAGCTCTAAACACACACACACACACACACCTACATAATTGCAGTATATGTATGTTTGTTTGTGGTTGTGCTATAAAACCCAAATAGCGGCGATTACTTTATTGCCCAGCTAAACACCACAAAATTGCAGAACCCAACAAAGCTGCTGGCGGCGCTCTTTTTATTCTTTTTGCATATGTATGGTGTGTGGGTGTGTGTGTATGTGCTAGTGTGTGTGTGGGTCAGGGTGATAATGATGTCAGGTAGACAAAGATGAGAGACCCGCAAGCCATAAACAAATAATCATAAATAATGGTAACCTTTTTTTTTACCAGTCACACGCTGTAAATTAGCTAATAATTGCTATTTGTTGTGGTTTTTGTTGTTGTTTGGGGTTGGTTCATTGTGGCACCTTAAACGTTGCTTCGGTGCTGCCAATTAAGCTTTTGTTGCCACCAAATGCAAATGTAGCAACGAGTAACGATGAAAAGCATTAGCATATATTTCTCCCAAGCGAAGAGGCAAAGGTACTTTGGAATTGATTTGATTTGATATGAGTTCATGTATGATATGCCATATGCTCTACATATATGTATCGTGTGTGTATATATATCATAATGTTGCGGCCTGTAGCTGTTGGCTTAACATATGCGCACGACTTCAATCAGCTATGTAAAATCTATGTAAAATATTTATATTGCACTCGATGCCGTTGAATTACGCATGCAGGGGGGGGGTGGCAGCAAGCAAGAGGAGGCATGCAGCAAATGTCATTTACATAAACATCTTGCAGTTACAGATACAAAATGCCAGATACAAAGGATATTTGTTCATGGCGCACACAATTTTGTTATGACATTTTCATTATTTAGATAGACAAAAGAGTTTTGACCGAAAATTCGCCTAGCAAAATTAGTTTGCTTTTGTTCCACAGAGAGAGAGAGAGAGGGAGAGAGAGAGAGCAAATTCAGAAATGATTATCAAATAAGTACACAAACACACATGAATTGTGCAAACAGTACAAAAGTACTTTAAAGCCCAATCGTTGGACTACAATTTGTTCAGAAATCTATACCAAGCCATACTGAACGGCGGCAACCTAAGTGCCACAAAACTGGATGGACGCCCAGTGGACGCTCGGTGGACACTTGTGCTTGAGCTGAGACTGCATTTGAGTTTTGGGCAAATAAAATTTGCTTGAGTTTTGTGCTACAAAATGTAGCATAAGTAAAGTCCTGCCAAATTCATATGCATATCCCCCATATACAAGTGCTTGTTGGTTGCTTGTTCATGTTTCTGTCTATTTGTGCGTGTGTGTGTGTGTTTATCTTTATGTCTCCCAGCCACCCAACCACCCACAATATCTTTGCGTTTACGTATTTTTCAGTGGTTTATGTGCAGAGAGGAGCGTCGGAGCGTCGGAGCGTCTGAGCGTAAATGCAATTGCGGCAAGCATAAATCACTTAAAATTTGTGCCAAATAAATATACAGTGAGCCAGCCACAAAAACATACAGAAAATATTTTTTGGTCAGGATTTGCATGCTTGAAAGCAGTGCAAAAGTCAGATTTAAGCAAGAATACAACAAAAAAAATAAATCAAAATCAAAATAAATATGTTTGCATTGCAATGCAAATCGACTGCACAAAGTGAAAACTTGTTTCGAAACATTGCGAAACATCATATTAAGACGGAGTTTGCTTTAAATGCGAATGCTTTGCAAATGTTTTCAGCTTTTAATTATTTAAGAGAATTAAGGCAATCAACTTGATACGTTTGCTAAAGGAAAAGCTTGAAAGCATTTTTCTACTTAATTGTATTAGGTAAAAACATACAAGAAGTTTACTTTGTGCTTTGGCTATGATACCAAAAAAAATATAAAGCAAGAGAATAACTTGATTTAATTTTGACTTTATTTTCGAGATGAATGCTGTGCATGTTTAGTTATTTTAAGATTCTTTACCATAGAGTGGCTTCTTTATACCTAAAGCAATTCCAAATTTAATACATTTTCATGGTTTTGTTTTTTTTTTGTCTTCTTCTTTGCTTACTTAGCTCATCAGAGTTGAAATTCGACAGTGAAGCGAAAGTGCAGCTTAAAGGCATATGCAAAATGAAAAACTTTTTTGCCCAGACTCGATCCATAGTCGTGCCACACAAAAGCATACATATGTACTGTATACACACACACACGGGCGAGCATACATAATAGTCAGAGAGACACGCTTCGAGCCGTATGGGGAATGTGTCGTATACGCAACGTAGAACTTAGCCAGGCGTAAATGGATACATCTTGGCTATAAGTGCATGCCAAATACACACACAACACACATGCATACATCCAACACATGCAAAAGCAGAGCTCAGACAAAACATGATAACAATTAAAACTTTGTACACTTGGCGTTTTTACATTATTCATTTTGGCGTTGGATTCTCTTGTCACATTTGTAATCGTTGGCTGTTGCTATTGCTGTCTTTCTCTCTCTCTCTATCTCTCTCTCTCTCTGTTTCGCTGAGAATTTAAGCCACTGCTATTGCTCAGTTCGAAAAGTTGGCTAAACAAATATCCGGACCCAAAACACAATCAACAAAAAAAGTCACTTAAAATTCTCTTTAACTTTAGGAAATTGCTGTGTTTTTGTGTGAGTGTGTGAGATGTTTAATTTATTTGTGAGTGTGTGTAATAGCCGCTTAATAACATTTTAAAATAAATGCTGAATTTATGGCAAATGGTAATTACGAATCGAACACAGAGCTTCAGCGCCCCCCAAAATGATATATATGAAACCATAATTACTTTAATTAAGCAAATATTTTAAACGTGCCAAGTTTTAACATGTTGTTGTTGTTGTTGTTGTCGCTGTTATTGTTGCAGGTCAACGTGCATTGATTGAGCATATTTATTAAATGGCCGTTATTGCTTTTATTGTTGCACGGTCCGGCGGCAGACAGCAGCAGCTCTTAATAAATTGATGCATTTTACTTATCATTTATAATGCCAATACCAATGCCATTGCCAACATTGTATTTGTTGTTGTTGTTGTTGCTGCTGCACGAAACTACCTTTTTTTGTTTTTCATACCCAACTCGAATATGTCGACTGCTCTTTATGCAAGTTTTCATATAAGACTTGACTGGAAAGTGTAAAACCGATTATTTTGGTAAGATAAAAAATAAGCTAAGATAAAGTAAAGTTATTACTTTAGTGTAGTTTGCATCTAACTAAATATTAAGATTATAAACTGTATCAGTTTAAAATTGTTTTTTGTCTGCCTTACTTTATGGGCAAACAAATAAGCTTTATACAATAATCCATACTATATAATTGATTGATTCCGCGTATATAAATGAATAAGAGCGCTTTCAAGTTAACTCAATTGATCATTTTATTATTGCGATTCGATTGTTTACACAGGTAACAGCTCGTTCCACATACATAACTTATGTATGCATTTGTATATAAACAACGCAATTGCACAATCAAGTGCAATTGATATTGTGTTCAATCATTGTGTGCCTGAAATAAATATATCAAGTTAATAAATATACATATATATATATATAAATAATACCTAATAAGCCTTACCTCTAGTTTTACATAAGCAGCAAAACCACAAAAATAAAGGTTAGCGCCAGAACGTTAACCGAGATTACCAACAGTTTATTTTCCTTGAATGTTAGCATGATTAAAAGCCGCTCTCGATTATGACTGTCTTGTAAGATTTTAAATGTAGACTGAGCGGCACAAGCTTTGCTTACAGCTCGCTGCTTGCGCACTCGCAACGCATTGAATTCGCCGCAAAACATGTCTGGGCACAAATAAAATGCAGCGAATTCGTGATCAAATTCGAACACACGCCGAAAGGGCGGGACATTTGAATGAAATCCGTATCGAATTAATTTAACTTACTGATAAATAAATGCTTATTTAGAATAGGATCAAGTTGTATTTTCTTTATCCATCTCTAAGCAAGCAATATATTTGAGTTATAATTGTTATTTCATTTCTTTTATTAGATAGTTTTAAAAATAAATATTAAATTATTTTAATTCTTCCATCTCTAAAAAAAAAGTAAGGAAAAAGATAAGCTGTAATTAACATTCATCAGTTTTAAAAAGATAATAAGACTCACACAACAAATTTGCAAAACAGAAACATGGAAATCTAAATCATGGGCAGGATGCATATATGCATACGATCAGCGCCAATAGTTTCGTAGTGCTTAGTGGTCTTCACCTCCAAGTGAATGCTAAGCGGACTATCGGTTACAAGTGGGTAAATTATATCCGAGTCTGCTTTCACCTTTCCATCCATCACATTCTCCAGCAGATCTCGAACTTCCGATGGCGCCAGGATGCTCAGCTTGAAATTGATGCGGGGAGTACGCGATGACAAACCAACATGCTTTCGGCCGTATATATAGAAGCACTTGCCAATCTCAATAAAGCGACTGCTGGGTTGAGTTTTAAATTAGATAAGCATGATTTCAATAACATTAAAATGCGTTGTCATTACTATCCAGCTGCTGAAGAAACATCAAAGACCAGCAACTCCGCCAGTATGGTCAAAAAGTCAATTAGCTTTTCCTCCTCGCTTAAGCGCAGTTTGCTGACATCAGATTTGATGCCTAAGAAGATACCACACACTTCAAGGTGCAGATGCCAATGGAGCAACGGCTTTGCAAAGCTGACAACCCGAAATCGCTGAAATTGCTAAGAAAATAAACCGAATAAGTATTCCGAGCAATTCAATTATCTAATGATAACTCACCCTTAAGAGATTTAGCAACGTTACAGTGTAAACCAATCGACGCTGTTTGAGATGTAAGATTGATGGTGCTGCCTCCACATTTGTGTAGAATTCATATAAGAACTGATGCATTTGAACCTCATCAATGGCCTCCACTCCGATTCCCAGCTGATTTAAGTCCTTTGAGCGTAGCAGAGTTCCCGTAAAGACCAATTCATAGCCGGCATTGATGAAGAAATCGGTGGACGCGGCCAAGACCTGCAGACACAAACAGTTAGTGGCATTTTTGACTCGCTCAGTTAACATGTCTTACCTCCAAAACACACAGGTCATCATTGTCAGAGTCCCTTCGCTTGTGATACTTAACATAGCTTCTGTACTTGTGCATCATAAACTGAGAGTGCTCCTTTCTCAGTGCCTTGGATGCGCGACGCAGGAGTATCTGTTTGTCGGGACTCACTTTAGACATAATGAGATGAAGTGGTCCCATCGGCAGATCCAGCAGATTGACAAACGCATGTTCAACCTCAAAGCGCATGCGTTTTTCACTCAAAACTGAGCTGACACTATTTATACGCTTTCCCAAATCCATTTCTATATTTCTTTATTTAATTTTCTTTCGCGTGTTATAATGTAGATGTTTTACAATTTGTACAATAAGGAAGTTTTGCTTTGTTTCAATTTATTAACGAAAGTTTATTCGTCAGCCACAAATTTGTCAGCCTACTATATACATTAATATATTTAATATATCGAATTAAATGTACAATAAGTGTATTAAACGATTAAAATAATGTGTTTGCTTTCCATAACTTTTTAAACAAATAGTTGTTACACTAATCAAGTTTATAAACATTGCCACTATCTAGCGTGTATATATGGTACAATATATAAAAGTAGAGCACCTTAAATTGATTTAGAATGCAATACAATTGCATTGTTGCTGTGTTAATATTGATTTAATATTTTTCTGTTCTGAGCATAAGTTTTATACACACAATTAAATACTATATTATACTTTATAAAAAGGCCTGCAGTTTTTGGTCAGAGTGTTCATTTTGTGTTGGTGTAGAGTTCAGTTAATGGTGCATTATTTAATAAACATTTTTCAGAAATGCAAAGTAAGTTACTCGAGCGAGAATACTTGGAGAAAGATATATAATGAACGCATTCAGTAAAAGAGCGTTTTCATCATGTAAATTAACTAAAACTTGAGCAAATTCTATAAGTACATAACATGTCATAGGCAAAAGTAAGAATACAATATTAACAGAAATTAAAGTGCATCAAAAATGCTGTCAAAATAATAACAAACTTTAATCAATACAAGGAATTGACAATTAGCTGCAAGTACACAAAACTTGCGATTGTCAATCAATACGCGATTGTTTTTGACATTTTGACAACAAGAGCATTGTGTTTATAAATATTATATATATATATAAATTATAATACATACAAAATGAGTCAAAAAGTGAGCGGCAAATTTGCACTTGTTACAATAAAATTGCAATACATACAGAATACAAAGCTTAACAAACAACTAACATTTTCTTGATTGACATGTTACATGCATGCTTTATGCATTGATAATACATACACACGTTGGGATACATACATGTTTATAAATTAACATTACAGATTATGAATAATATTTGACTTAAAATTCTATGCAAATAACTATGCACATAACCAAAAAAACCAAATAAGTTTAATTGAAAACGCTTTAGGGCTTATCGAATCCGGCGAAGTCCGATTGTTCCGACTCATCATCATCCCATTCGGCGCCTATGCAATGAATGCCAGTGCGCAACATGGGCGTACCCTTGCCCTTGCCCAGCACACGGGCCGCAATCACCAGCTGCAGCACTTCCTTGGCATTGTTGGCGTTTACAATGTGCAGCTCCTCACGCAACAGTTTCTCCTTGTACGCAAAGAACTCGATCTTCATCTCAAAGAAATCATGCTCGTCGTGCTTGGTGCCAGTGAATTCTGTGATGCGGCAATGCAGATTGGGTGTGGCACTTACAACCGGCACAAATTTACTGCCCGGCGCTCCAGTGTTGCCAAATAGCGTCGCTGGCAAATTCAAATCAATCAAATACCGATGATTGATCTGCAGAAAGCCCAAGCTAACGACTATCGTATCCTCAGATCTTTGATATGTCAAACAGCTATCAGAGCCAAAGTCATCAGTCTTCAGTGTGGCAGCGTCAAAGTGCACATGATGATCTATGAGGGAAAATAAAGACAGATTAGTAAAACATTCCAAAAAAGCTTATTTCTTAAGTTCTCTGCTTGCATTTCATGCAATTTCAGCTAAAGTTTATTTGTGACTTTTTATAGTTTACATATTTGCGACCGGCAAACATAATTAATTTGAATTTGTGGCAATATAAATGGCAGCAGATGAGCGCCGATTAAAGAATCTTTCGGGTCGCATACCATTTGGCTCGGCCTACAGATAAATAAAGCAAAAGTAAACACTAACAACAGCAAAAAATCCGCGTCTGCGGTGCAAAAACAGTTGCCACTACGGTTGGCAATTAAGTAAACTTCCACAATAATAATAAAGACGATGATAATTATGACGCTGAGGAAATTGCGTGTAAGCGCGTAATTAAACGCATCTACTGTTTGTATAAGTATGTGTGTGTGTGTTTGTGTTTGTGTTTGTGTGCGTAGAAGCTAAGGCAACGGAGTCTTCCGGTTCTCTTGCGCCAAGGCCGCATTGCTCAGGTTTGCTCAGGTTGCCTTGGCTTGGCTTAAATTGCATTAAAATTAGGTCAATTGGGACCAAAACGTGCAATCCCAGCCACGTCTTGATTACAACTAAACGGGGAACTCAATTCATACAAAGTAAGACGAAGGAATATAACTTGGCATTTTTAATTGAAACGAACATGCAAGTTTGCAGAGTCGAAGAAACGAATCAACTTGAGATTACTATCAAATTTAGCAGTTTCACTTAACAACCTGCTAATCAATGGCATCATATAAAAATCGACTTGTTTTACAATTCAATTAGCAACTTTTTACGATTATATCCATTCACAAGTTCTTATGCTAGACAAATAAGTTCCTATCGCAACGAAATGGAAAGCAAATAAGTATCTTTTAATGACACAAAGGCGTCTCACAAATTTAATGTTCTATAAATAGGGAGCATATGTTTGTTAGCAATACTCAATGCTACTAATTGTATAATATAATTTAACATTTTAGAGCTTTAAATAGTTTATGCGATGGATAAATGAATGAAAAGTTAAAGTCATACTTGAGATTATTGTTAGCAAAAAAATGTTCTTGATCTTAACTTTTCTTCTTGTAAATTGTAGCTTCGTGTTTGCTACTTGTACTTCTTATCTTGATATATTTCTTGTTAGTTTAACATTCATATTCTTTGCTTTAAGCTAAATTTCGACTTTTATTTTGATTTTCTATACGTAAGTACAAGTGTTTTCATATTTTGTGCTGTCCCCGCTGAATGAGAAATGTCTGCGCAGAAACAATTCTTTTGGCCGATCGCCCGTTCAGCAAAGACGTCGCATACTATATGAACATATGTATATTATCTGATATATAAAAACACTCAACCGAGCCATGTAAGAAGTTCATCAACATTGTAATTTATTTGTGTTTAATGCGACTTTAATTTGAATTATTTACATTCAGCAACAATTTTCTGCTGTCTAATGCAAATTGAATGTAAAATTGAAGCGTTTTCACAAAAATTTCAACAACAATAAGAACATTTTATTGTTGTGCAATCCAACAAGTCAGCGGTTAAGGTTATAGACAAACATTATTATAATGACGAACAAAAGAGGCTACTTCAGCTGGCTTCTACCCAGCTTTCGCCTACTTCATTTATCCCATTCATTTGCACAATCGACACTCGGTGGGAGAGAGAGAGAGAGAGAGAGAGAGCGGGGGGAATTACACAAGATATTCAACGTTTTGTATTATTTTACATATCAATGGAAAAGTCACGCTGTGCGCGAGCGAGAATCTCTCATACATCAGCACAGATCAAAACATAAATGAGAGAAAATAACTTTTCAGTTTGGATTACACGATGCAAAAAACTAGTTAAGTGAAAGATAATGTACTTTACAGATGACTATTACGTCGACTTAATAATCATGTCTTAAGAATTCTAAATCCATTTTACATAGTTTAACTCAATTCCCATTTAAACTGTTTGTTCTCAGTGTACTCAATCAGAGATAGTCAGACGATCAGTATTGATTGACACTTAACCATTTATTTGAATTTCAATTGGTTTGCTTGAATGGAGACTTGGTTAATTAATACTTTTTTTTCAATGTTTCTACATTTTCCTAAAACGTTACGCTCGGATGCCATCGCAAAAAAAAGGAAAAAAAAAACTGTGACGTACGAGTTTGAAATATTTCTTTGGTTTTTTTGTGTTTTGTGTTGTTTTTTTGGAAAGTCACATGTTGTTGTTCATTGGATAGTTTATGTTATTGGGGCACGTTTTTATTTGAAATTATTTTCTCAAGCTTGTCGCAACCGAAAAGTACAATTTGGCACGAGTTAATTGCATTTTATTTAAATTGATAGTAGATGAATATGTAAACAATCAAGTTCAAATAACGAATTGCTTTAAAAGCTTAGGGATTAAATTCACTTTTTTATTCAAATTCATAGACTCAAAATATATTTTTTTCACTAAGACGTTTCACTGTTTATGCCAGAATGATCAAGCACATAAATACAAACAAATTTATATCCATTGCATAAGAATATGTGGTTTTATCCAGTATTAAATATATATTTTCTGATGTCATTTTAATTGTGGAATAGAAATTTTTGGATACACGACAAATAAGCATCCTCTATACATTTTATAAACTGCCCAAAAATGCATAATATTTATTAGTTTTGCACATACAAGTATGTATGTCTGTGTGCATGTGTGTTGTACAAATCAAAACAATTGTCAAGGTGTCGCGAGACATCTATCAATCAAAATAACACCCCCCAATGGGGGTTGGCCTGGGCCAGTTACATATTATGCCACAAACAGCAGGGGGAAACATTCTTTCGCTCTCTCTCTATGTGTCGGTCTGTCTGATGCGGCTGCCAACTATTAATAGCCAACAACTATTCCGCTTGTATGCAAAAATGTTTGTATGTTTTTTTTTTACCCTTTGGTTGGGCAACACAATAAAGCATCTGTTGACAGGCCGAGCATTGTGCGATTTAATTAAAAACTCAACCAGGCGCCTGGGCGAGCCATTTGGAGGTGGTTTTTTCAGGTGTTAATAAATCGAGGCGTTAATTGTCTCTATCAGGTTTCCCCCAACTTTTACAATTATTTATTACACACATACATACATATGTATGTACATGTCTGTATTGTAGCTTCTTGAGTTATAAACAAGTGTTTTAATTTTTAGCAATTAGTAAAGCTAATTGATAATTTTAGCTGTTTTTTGTTCTTTCGTTATTATTATTGTTGCGGTTGTAGTTAATGTTCGGCAATTAATTACTGCCAAAAATAATCGATATAGAAATAGATGTGTGGAAAACAAAAATAATCCTAGTTGATGTTTTGAAACCTATAAGCTTGTGCCTAAAAAAAAATTGTGAGAGGTTCATAGTAAAGTTTTTGCTACTTTTTGTAACAAGAGAATGCCTATCCCTGGCAATTGATTCTCTTTACTGGCTTATCGTGATTATTTTAATCTTAAAAACTATTAGAATGTATAATTAAATTTACGTGAGATTTAGTGAGAGCGTAATGAGAAAACCTGTTTAATAAATAGCCTTGAATAAAAACACAGACTTTTATTACAATAGAAATCGATAGGAAATTCACACATTTTTCTAATATTTTAAATAAAATCTTATCCTAAGCTGTTTTATTACTTTCTAAAAATGTTAATGTCAGGTTTTAAGTCACATCATCTTTGTTTTTAAATATATAATGTAAAATAAAAAAAACCACAGCTAAATGTAATAAAACTTATCTAGCTTTGTCAAAAGGTATATAAACTTTTATCACGTGCCATTTACTGTTTTTTTTTTTTTAGTTTCTGGCTAATAGATAAAAAGCCCAAACTGGTAGCAAGATAAGCTGTCAGAAATTATGAATGATTTGAAACTTAATTGAGCGATTTCCACCATCAAGAAGCGTACACACAAACAAGGCTTAAGTTATTGAAAATTGGATTAAACTTGACCATGAACCATTATTATACTTTACGTATTTACATACATATTTAATATGGCGCGCAATAGGCGAAAGCTAAACAAGACAAGGCCAACAATAACACAAGCAATGTGAGAAATATGCAAACTGTCGATATTTTGATTTTATATTTTCCTTTTCTCTGTTCAACAACAACTTAAGAATTGTCACGGCGACCTCGTTGCAGGATAACACAGGAAAGGGCGAGGGGGAGAGGCCAAACGCTTAACATAGCTTTCGGATGCCTGCACACACAAACACACACACAAACACACACACACACAAACACATCGACACTAGCCATACAAATGTCACAGCTATTAAAAACAAACGTTGCTTAATTTTGACCGGCAGCTAAGCATTGCGAATATTTGAATGCTAATGGAAGGGGGAGGGAAAAGAGAAAGGTAAACACAAAATTGTATTACCTTGTTGTTGATCGGCCGCTTCGCTGGCGCAATCCGACGACATCTTCGCAGCTGTCAATTGTAAATGCAAGACGTTGATTGTCAATAAAAAGTGTTTGTTTCTCACACGAAATTCGCCAGAAAGACGTATATTGTTGGTTTGCAATTGTTATTTAATCAGCAACTGCACTCACGCGACCCAAGCTACTAAGTGTGTGCTTGGTACGCAAAGAAGGCCCAGCACGGAATGAAACAGACGCACAAATACTAACTTACTAACATACTGCACACAAATACTGCAAATACTAAATGCTGTGTGACCAGACTGTGGCTAATCGTTAATAACAACAGAATATTACCAATCGATAAGTTTTTCATGGTACGACCGCCACTAACGTCATCGCCCTTACGTGACGTATTGTTTCAAGTATTTAATCGTTTCCTATCGAATAGACAGTGCTGCCAGATGTGCAATCGTGTTCAGAGTTGCATTGCTTGTTGTTCATCGAGAGTCGCAAAATGGTGGCTTCTGCTATACGCGGAGAAATTTTGTTGTACCATTAAGAACTAGAAAAACACGCATTTGTGCTTCTAATATTTAGTAAAATTATAGTGCAAAACTTTAACGCGCTTGTTTTGCTGTTCTACGCGTGTGAAAGCTAACACAAATTGCGTTTCGAAGTCAGCGAAAATATATTCCTAAAAATCTCCGCAGCAATAAAAAAACGCAAAGCAAGCGAAGTGCGTGAGTGTGAGTGAATTTGTCAGTGTGTGTGTATGTGAGTGTATGTTTGTATGCGCGTGTAAGTGCTTGTGCATGTGTATTGCGAGCGTTTGCATTTGTGAGTGTGTGTGTGCGCAAAGTGTATGCAAAAAAGAAGAAGACAAAACAGAAGAGCATTAAAAAACGTATTGTTGGCCACTGACAAGTTGAACGGCGCACACACAACAACAACAACGACGACGACGAAAACATTTACAAAAAGTCTAAAACGTAAGCAACAACATCTACAACAAGTGTGCGAAAAATTAATTATTATTTAAGTGTGTCACTAATTTCATTTCACCGTCGCAGTCGACGCCGTCATAATGCGCAGCGTAGAAATCATTAAAATTTATTAGCGAAAAACGTACGAAAGCGTCGCTGCAGCAGTCACCGTCGCAGTCGACTTCGTTTTAGTTGGCGTCGGCGCTGCAACTGTGTTTGCACACAAAGCAAAAAGCAAGCGGAGAGGCAGCGGAGGGCAAAAGACGCAGACGACGATGACGATGACGACGACGACGATTTGCTTGAGCATGGGGGGGTTTTCTATTGTGGACTTTTTTGGGGTAGAACAATACAGCAACGACGGCGACGACGACTCAAAGGCTCAACAAATTTTGCTGAAAAGGAATCACAAAGCGCAGCATAAGCAGCAGCAGTAGCAGCGACACCCACCACCAACGCAGCTGCCGCTGATGCCTTTGACCACCCTCCGCATGACGAGCTGCTCGTCCTCTGCCCATCATCTGCCAGCCCGCTGCTGCTGTTGCCGCTATAACCTTGCTTTGTTGCTTTTTCGCTGACGTTGTCTGGATAATGTAGTTGCTGTTGTTTTTGTATTTGTGTGTCTCGCGCCTTTTTTTTTATTTATTTATTTGTATGCATTCTCTCTTTGCAAGTTGCAGAAAAAAAGATACACAATGTAGTTCAAACCGATTATTGGCACTAAAATAGTTAGTTTAGTTCAATGGCCGATAATTCTAAAGATTTGCTATTCTACTTGGACGAAATATCAAAACTTTCAATTACATTTTTAAAGCATTTCACAGTCGGTTTCTTGCGACTTCAGCTTCTTTTACTGTCAATTGTCGACGGTTTTTAATTTTTGGAAATCTGCTACTTGAAAGTCATATTTTTCTTGTTTTTGTTCGTGTTCATAACCTTCATCTTGTTGCTTACCTACTACGTCACTTTTTGCTTCATTTCCAGCTGTGCCAGTGCAAATTTACCCAAAAATATACCATTCCGGCTGCCTGGCCACCCACCCCACACCCCTACTTCCTTCCTCATCTTCAGAGCAACAACAATCATCAACGCGTTTAGCACCAGGACCGTCAGCATCATCGGTTGTAGTTCGATATACCCTAACCGGCCTAGTGGGAGCCACAAACACAGCAGGTACCCGGTTCGAGTTCGAGTTCCGAATAGCGATTTTATTGGGAAATACTTCTCGCGCTTTACACACTCTTCCCTCTTCTGGATTCATGGTGAGTATCTTTGTTTAAGTCACAAACAGCTGTTAAACTAGACAGATATATATTTAATTATGTATTTGTTTGCTTAACAAACACACGCACAATATTTGCTGCCGGCTCATGTGTCATCCTCTCATTTGCCCACGGGGAACATAACCAATCTCTCTCGCATTTTGGCTGAATTATTGAACCACATGCATGTGCAAGTGTGCATATATAGGGGGTTTCCCGCTGTGATAGACAAGCAAATTGCCAGGCTCACTCACTGCATCATAAACTAATTAGGTAAAGTGCTTCCAGGGCCCAACCAAAACACACAAAAACACACAGGCACTATTAAATAGAACTGTGAAACAATCCCTAAATTGATTTACATCATGGATAAATAATCGAAATTATACTAGTCTAGATTTGGACAATTTTTACTTATTTTTGAAAGGTTTTGTTGTATTTTAACTACTATATTTGTACCTAGAACAAAAAAAAGTCGCTCTATAGCTCATTTCGCTAAATAGTTACTGTAGTGACAGTAGTTCCAAGTTCATGCAGCTGTGTTTCCAGTTGACAACGGTGTTTTTGAAGCTTGTTTAAAACTTGTTGTGTTGCTGTTGTTGTTGTTGCTGTTTTTTGTTATTTTTGTAGTTGCACACGTTGGGGTGCTCAAGTCTTAAGCTGTCAGAGCGTAACATCTACAAGCTGTCAATTAGTTTGCGCCTTGTTCACTGATTAATTGCCGACTTGTCATTAAAATTTAGTGTTAACCATAATTAAAATGCACACAAATCTACTGACTTAATGAGTTTTAAATAAACTATCTTATTTTGTTGACACATTGATGTACATATTCTAAAAGTAGTCTAAAGTTGAGTCATTTAACAAACTGTTAGATAATATTCGAGGCATTTTGTGCTCTGTAGAAACTTTTATGTGTTATTTAACACGCTCTCAACTGGGAGATCATAATTTGTTTTTCGTGAGAACTTACTGACACTTTAATCTGTCGCCTACACATTCCTCGAAAGATATCCAAACATACAAAAGTATTTCAAATTGTTAGTTTTCCATGGAAATTTGTTAATGCGCGCCACTGCTTATCGCAGCCGGAATAAAAACTCGCTGCTGGCACATTTCCATTAGTAAAACTTGCGCTTATCTCGCTTAGCGCAACCCCTCCGGCTATATGGTGGTAGTTTCAAAGGTGGGTTGTGGGGTGTGAAAGAAGTATGTACCTGATTACGAGGCTATAAAATCTGAAGTATTTAATTAATAAATAACGTGCTAATAATGCATTTAATACAAACAAACAAAAAAATACAACAAAAAATCAACGAACTTTAAGAGCTTCGAGTTAATGCTCGAAGCGAAAATTCACGACCCGACAACAACAACAAAAATAACTGTTGAGGAATGTGTCGACGCCCACTGATGTGGTTTTTCTGTCGGTTGCGAGACCTCTTCATTGCCCAATGATGATGTTTATGATAAAGTTAATGGTGGTTAAAAGGGTTAGTGAGGCGAGCAGGGGTGGAGGGGAGGGGAGGTTTACGGCCTTTGATGTCGCTGTTTCATGCGCTCTGTCATATTTTATTATTAGTCATTTGGCTTATTTATAATGCCGCTGTTAATGTTTACGTTTTATTAATCTGTTTGTTGTGCTTTTAATTTATAATTGCCGCTTATCTGATTGAAAAAGCAAGACACTTGGATTCAAGTGTCGATTTATTGACAGCGTTTAGAAACCTTTGCCGTCAAACACCCACAGATACAGACATTGATACATTCATAAATATGTATAAACCTCTGCCATATTAAGTAATTTTTTATAACCTCAAGAACACTTAATTTAATGCGAGTTATTATAGAAACATATTTCAATTAAAAAACAGCACACACAGTTTTAATGCTTGTTATTATACCTTCATTAAAATGAAATCAATCAATAATAATTAAAATTAATTTGCTACAGAGGCTTTCCTAGATAAAGAGAATCTAAAAAATTTGTTAACAAAACGCTCAAATATCTCGTTGGTATGCTTATAAAACGATTCAAACTGTGTGTTACTCCATTAGCCATAGTATAATTAACAGACAAAGCGTTTATAGAATCTATATAAAGGCAAATAATTAAGCGCAGATTAATTGGTGTAAAATCAATAAACCAATGGAAATATAATAGAGTGAAAACCTGTTTTAAAAACAAAAACAATTTAGCTATGAATTCACATAAATCATTTTGTATTGTGTGTAATTCGATTACGATATAAAAAACAGAGATAGAGACACAGAAAGAGTGGGTGAGAGAAAGAGAGAGAGAGAGACAGGTGCAGAGGGAGTATCACAAACGGAACAAACTTCACATGCAAAGCACTCATTTACAATATTGCAAACACGCATACATACAAATTCTCTGACACTCAACAATAAGAACAACAAGAACAACATACTACAATGACGACGCTGCCATAAACATACTTGAAACGAGGCCCAACAACAAGAACAATAACAATAGCTTAGAAAGGCCAAAGCGGTCTCCTTTTACATGCCCTTGTGTCTCCTCTCTATACTATATTCATATATGTACGCTATCCTTTGCTTGACAGCTCTCCTTCCGTTTTTCGGGCGACATAAGTAACACGAAACAATTTCCAAATGAAGCGCGGATAAGCCGCAAAATCCTTAAAATACTCGATAAAATTACATAAAACTAATCGTACAAGCAGCACACACACAGTAGTGAGTGTGTGAGTGAGAGAGAGAGAGAGAGATAGCATAGTAAGGCAGAGAAATTGGCTGTATGACTGCCTGACTGCCTGACAGACGCTCCGATGGATTGTGAATGTGGATGGGTCGACACTGTGCAAAAGGAGGCAGACATGAAGAGAATGATGAAGGTATCTACACCGACAATCTGTTTAACAACTTCATGAGCAGCAAATCCAACAAATCGTATAAACGACAGCGACTGGGACGACAACGACGACGCGGACGACAACAACGAAGTGGAGTTCGGCTATACGACGAACGAACAGAAAGCCCCACCAAATGATGCCCACAGGTTAGACATAGAGAAAGAGCAAGAGGTGGATTGAAGGGGGCAAAGGCGAAGAGCCTCACAGTCGTTGTGGGTCGTTTATTTGGTTTCGGTTTGGCTTTTTAGAGCGCCGCATCAGTGTCTGAATAGATGCTCAATCGTTCGGTTGAATGAAGTGAAGCAGAAGCGTATATAGTAGTTTTTTTTTTTCTTTTTTCTTGAATAGCGAGGGGGAAAGACTATGGATTACGAAGACTATGAATGAAGGGAATGTGGCATAATGTTCTTGTTGATGTTGAGTAATGGGCATAACAACTATAAGCTGCCTGCTGCACTCGAAAATCTTTACACACACATCTTCGTATGTACATACATATATATATATATTTCCATGTGGGCCCCCTCAAAAAAAGAAAAGAGAAATTTGTTGGTTATTTGTTTATTTATATTTTGTTTTTGGCTTTAGCTTTGGGGTTAAACACACACACACACGACGGACAGCAAGCGAGTTGAGTGCTCCAGTGCTGTCCACAAAATTGCCTTCTGAGCTTTTTTTTTTGGTTTAGGTTTCGTTTCTAACGTATTTTTTTCTTTTACTTTACGTTGAGTCTGCTTTGATTTGTTGTGAAAATTTGGCTTTCACAACAAACGTACATGAACTGTAGTACATGTGTGAGTTTGGCCTCGAGGCACCTTCTATATATGCCTACTAACATGTAATGGGGTTTCCGCACTTGACACAGACACACACACACTCTTAACTGGACTGAGTGCAGACATTCAAAAAGCTATTGAGCTGCTCATCCAGCTGCTCTCGAGCTGAGAGTACGTGACGAAGCTAATTTACTAAAGCGAACATTCCAAATAGTTTGTAGTTTTTTTATCGTTATTTTACTCTTACACTTTTGATAAGTATTTAATGAATTTAAGCCATAGTAAATTAAATAAAATGCTCAAAGTATTTTAAATGTTTCGAAAAATCTACAGAATGAAGAACCTTAATTAAATTATTATGGGTAAAGGCTTATTTAACTCAGTTATTAGCATACTCGTAATACCATTTTCGCACAGGTAGTGCATAAAATTTTCGTTGTCAGACCCAATTTACCTGCCCAGACCTTATTCATATGTGACTCTGGACTATCTGCTGATGTTGTCCGGATAGCCCTGAGTAGATTATTAACATCAAGTTAATAACCACCCTAATGTACAGTTGTGCGGCGCATTCAGCAACAGCAGCCGCAGTCATTCGCAATGATGAAGGCATTTTAAGTTGTCTGCTTTTGTTGGCTGCTCTTATTAACGCCGCTGTTGCTGTTGCTGACGTTCGTTGTGGCTGTTGTTGCTGCTGTTGTAGACTATTTGTCAGTCAATTAGTCAGCTTATTGGCAAGCGATGATTGCAGAGAGAAAAACAAGCTAAATACAAGCACAAACACAAGCAGCAGCAGCAACAACGAATGCTTTGCCCGCCCAGAGACCCGACAATCGGCAGTCGAGTCGAGTTGAGTCGACAACCGACAGCTTTTCCATTTCAAAATTACGCTCACATCACACACTCATACGATGTTGTTGTTGTCGTTGTCGTTTAGCCGCGTGCGTACACACAATTTTCCGCTACTCATGATACAAATTGTTTATTGGATTTCCTCTTTGCTGTTGCTGCTACTGCTGCTTGCCAGCTAAGTTTTATTTTCATTTACATTTCTCGTTTTGTTTCTTTTTATGTTTATGGGCTGTTTAGAAAACAATTTGCGGCACCATCACCATCACCACCACCACCACCCAAAAGCCCCTCGGCTCTTCAACACAACTGACTTGTTAATCTGTATGTCGCTCTCTCGCATTTTTATACGTGCGTGTCAGTGTTTTTATAAATGCGTAAGTTGATAAAGCGCGTGTTGACATTAATGGAGGGAACGCGACGTTTGAAATTGACAGCGTTATTGACCTTAAAATATTTGTGGCCCAGACCATAGACCACAGCAAAGTAGACCAGACCCGTTTTCTCCACCATGTTCAAGCCAAGCAACCAGCCATCCACTGACCATAGACGACTCGCTCCAACCGCAATTTGGTTGCTCTGACTCACAAGACCCACAAAATACAAAATACTGCAAAAGCACTCGAAAACTGGCCAACAGTCAGTCACGTACCCACGACGATGTACACAGCAACAATAATAATAACAGCAACAACAACAACAACGACAGCAACAGTAAACCAACGCCCCATCAACGGTTGCTGCTGCTGCTGCCATAATTTGTGGTCTTTTACTGTGAACTGCTGTTGCCCATTGTTGTTGCTGCTGCTGCTGCTGCTATGCCGCAACCTCAGCACAGGGCATTATGATACAGCTATTAATACATAAAAACTCATGCACTCACAGATACACAATCACACACACTTACACACACACACACACAGACACGTAAACTGTGACTGGGGAGGACTTTATCCCGGCAGTATGCCCATCGCATATTTCGGTGGTGGCAAACATTTTTCAGTGCCTTTCATTTTGCCTTTTTAGATTTTATGGTTTTTGTGCGTTACAACGGCGCGTTTTGTAGTACATTTGTTTTATAACAGCCACCGCAGAAGCAACAGCAGCAGCAAACAGCAGAACGTAAGGGAGGTACTAAATGGTAGGGGGGGGTGGGTTGTAGGAGAGGGGTGTGCACACACAGCTTAACACATTGCTCGCAGTTATTACACAATTTTTCCCCAAAGCGCCAGCAGCAGCAGCCACTTGGGCCACTCGCGTGCCCTACACCCAGAACGAAAGAGAGAGAGAGGCAGTGGCTAAGCGGGGTGCAGGCAGAAGAGCTCACCTCACCTTCTCCTCTGTTTTATATTTGAAATTTTTCCACTCACGACTTTCCCCACTCCTTTCGCTCACGCGCTCGCGCTCCTTACATAAAAAAGTTGCTAACCAAGCAACCAAGCAGTTCAGTCAGCCAGCCAGCCAGTTAGCCAACCAGGCCAGGCCAACCAGCCAGCCAACTAACCCGCCGTTGATGTGCTTGTGACTACGAGACTACGACTCTGTGGCTGTTGCTGCTGATGTCGCTGATAAGTGTTGGCCCCAAACGCAGTCGACCGCTGCACAGTGGAATGGAAACTAATAAACTAAACGACTTTGTTTAGTACACTGCCAGATGACTATTATTAAATGTATGTAGTTGGCTGTAAAAGTAAAGTACCTTCAATAATACAGTGGTCGGTTGGAAAATAGTTTTAATGATTGTAGGTCATGAAAAAGAAAATTGTTTTCAAACATAAAAATTATTTCCTGATCAAAGATTAGAAAAGAAAATTGTTTTCAGTAACATAAATTGTATTCCGTATGTGTTTAACTATGCTTCAAAACTTATATCAACTTTATATCTAAAATTGCTCTATCATTTTGTTCAAATTACTTGAAACTGAAAACAACTCTTTGAATATTCATTTCAAAAGCAGCTTTTATGATTTATTATTAAATCGTATTAAAATTGAACAAGTCAAGCAGTAGTAAGTTGGTTAACAAGATTTTATAATCGCTTTATAACCACTGTGCATGTCAGGGCAGACTTTCGTGGCCGATTCGCTATGGGCTGGGGCTCCCGACGCCTGCCCCATCGTCAGTCATTTAGTCGGCGTGTCGTGCCTTATTGAGTGTAAATCTGTCGACAATTTTTTTTTTTTTTTCGTAGTAGTAATCTTGTATATTTTGCGCCTGGGCAAAGCCGAGTCGCAATGGTTTTTATTTGCGTGGCATTGCTGCTGCTGCTGCATTTAATTAATTGATTTTAATTGCCATAATTTGTGTGCCGTTGCCACACAACCGCAACCGCCGGCATGCGAAAGTGTATGCTTGTGCGTATGTATGTATGTATGTATGTAT
Source organism: Scaptomyza flava (assembly GCA_030179655.1). Lineage (NCBI taxonomy): Eukaryota > Metazoa > Arthropoda > Insecta > Diptera > Drosophilidae > Scaptomyza > Scaptomyza flava. Next base: position 10,867,624 of record JARNME010000404.1, read on the forward strand.
GTATGTGTAAATTGGCACTGATATTGATTCGTAAGCAAATTTAATGATAATTCCCCAAACTGCCTGCTCTGGTTCTGGTGGGGCTGTTGCATGTGTTTGGGGTACTGTGCTGTGCCGTCGTTACAGTTATTCGGCGAGTTACTTAAGCGGAAAATCTGTTTACAGCTGCACGCACACTTGAGAGGCAGCTAAAGAAGAAAAGAGCGGCAAATCATTGAGTGAATGAATGAATAAAGCTGCTGCTAAATCTGTTTCCTTTCCTCCTTGTCTGGCCGTCTGTCTGTCTGTCTATCTTCTGTCAGCGTTATAACATATGCAAACGATTAAGTGTGCGGGTCTGCAAAATAAAACCTCCCCAAAATCTCGTCTACTTTTGGCCTCTGGCACATTACATGGCTTTATTTTTATGGCTTATTTATTTATGCATGTTAATATCACAACTTCATCGCTTTTATTGAAATGTACCATGCCATTTTCTATTTGTATTTGTTATGTGGGTTGAATTTTTGTATTTTTTTCGATTCGAACAGTTGTTAATCATTTTCAATCAATCGATGCGTTTTTTTCTTCTTCGCTTCTTTTTTGCAGTTGAATTTTCATATCATAACGGGCATAAAAAGGCTTAACACTGGACCGGAAGCGTGTTTTTAAAGGGTGATGGCGGCCTCCACTCAAGGAGAAATACGAGTGGGTCCCGGCCACCAGGTAAACGATGTCTATGTACGTACATAACTCTCACAATTCAGAAATTCAGCTCACGGTAACAAAATAAAAAAATGCAGAAAAAACGAATGTTTTTCTTTTGTATTGTAATCGTAATGTTGCAAATTCTAATTGTAGTCCCAAACACCCACAATACCCTCCAACTATCCAATAAACCATCGACTCTGACACTCACTCCTCTTCAGTTGAGTTAATCAACTCTGCCAAATTCCAGTTATTATTTTATTGGCCCTCAAATGATTGTCATACCAAAATCCCCATGATGGAATTTGTATTGTCTTTGCCTTAAGCTTAATTACCATTGAGTGGCCGATTGTAGTCATTGAATTGATGACTAGTGTCCGGAATCCAATTTCAATGTGAACTTAAGTGCCAAGATTCCTTTGAATTGGGTGCTTTCATTAACACAACGCCTTGGCCACACGTCAAATATGATTCCAAATAATTTCTTTCTTTCTTTGAATCAAGCACAATAATTCATAGCTTAATTATTCTAAGCAATTTAATACCTTGGCAACTTAATGAAATCTTTGATTTGTTGTTTGACAATTATCAATACATAACAACCAAGTGTAAATAATTAGTGTAACTAATGAGCTGAGTTCCTACCTATCCTTTTAACATTCCCGTTGCTCCCTTCCTCCTGCCCTAAAGTCACCCGGTTTTCAACCCATCCCATTAGTCAATTGTTGAAGTGCTTGCGGTCAAATCGTTTACATGACCAAAGGTGTTCAAGAAAAGGCCTTTATCCCTTTTCCAACCTCACATCCCCCCCTTTCCGAGAAAGAAAACACATGCACACAAAAACACACGAACACATATGTATATCATATACATCAATGCATTGTTCATACATTTCATGCATTAGTCTTAAGTTGTATATCGCGTATCGTGTGTATATATATCGTATGTCACCAGACATGCACAGATACAAATATATATACAGAGTTGTATGGCTTTGATGTGTTTGTAGAGTATATCTTGAGTCTGTCTCTTGTGTTTTTCTCTTTCTCTCTCTCTCTCTCTCTGTATTGTGTGTGTGACGTAACTAATCCCAAAAAAAAAGAAAAGATAGAGTTGATGTTCTTGACGTACGTTCCGTGTTTTTTTTTTTTAAACTAATACCGCAAATTCTTCTGTCTTGTCTTGTCCTGTGACTGAAGGCAAAACTGCCCGATTATAATCCAATCTCAAGCTTCCCCGTTGACAAGGAAACCGATGAACGTGATTTAGAGGAAACAAGATGGAGTCCTGGCGTTGTGGCCGATGGCGACTTGTTAATGTTTTTGCGTGCGGCACGCTCCATGGCTGCATTTCAAGGAATGTGTGATGGCGGTTTAGAAGACGGTTGTTTGGCTGCCAGTCGCGACGACACAACAATTAACGCACTCGACGTGGTAAGTGCACGCCACATTACAGTACTAACTTAATCAAGTGCTAATATAAGAATAACCCCTATGCTTTTGACAGCTACACGATTCTGGTTACGATCCAGGTAAAGCTCTACAAGCGCTCGTTAAGTGCCCCGTTTCAAAGGGCATCGATAAGAAGTGGACCGAGGACGAAACGAAAAAGTTTATCAAGGGTCTACGCCAATTTGGCAAGAATTTCTTCAGGATCCACAAGGACCTGTTACCACACAAGGACACACCGGAGCTGGTCGAATTCTACTATCTGTGGAAGAAAACGCCCGGCGCCAATAACAATCGCCCGCATCGGCGACGCAGACAGAGCGCCTTGCGTCGCAATCGTGTCACGCGAGCTAACAACACACCTCCCAAGAAGGAGGACACCCCAGAACCACAAGCTGCGACGACGGCGACGGCGGCGGCGTCGGCTGCAGAGACGGCGAGTCGCTCATCGCCCGCTGTCTCCAAGGAAGAGAACAGTTCTCTAACCGAGGACGACGCAAGCGAGTGTGACAGTGATTCGAGTCTGACCAACAAAAGGGATGAATCACCCTCTAGGATGAGGACGAGAAATAAACAACAGAACAACAACAACAGCAGCAGCAGCGCCAGTACAGCTGGTGGTGGCAACAATTCGACAGCCGCTTCAGCTGCTGCCTCCGTCAACGCCACTGCCAACAACTCCTCGAAGGAACAATCCTCGGGCTCAGCGAGCAATACCAGCAACGCGGTGGCGAACGGCAAGCGACCAAAGCGCGGATCCGATACACCGGATGCCGCCGCTGCTGCAGCCGCTCCTGGCGAGAGTCCCAAGACGCCCACAAAGAATGTGGCCGAAGGTTCGGGCAACAAGCGCAAGGGCGGCAAACAGGACACGCCAAACAAAAAGAAGCGCACCGAAGCGGAGACCAACAATAGCAGCAATGAGCAAACGAATAACAGCAGCGAGGACAACATCAAGGAGAAGCAGCGAAAGCGTCCGGACAGCCCAGATGAGAGCATGAACTCAGACAGTCGTCCCGATTCTGTTCTTGACGATGGCGAATCAAATACAACCGATACGGATGGACGCATCGCTGAGCAACAGTCTAGCAAGGATAGCAAGGAAATTAACTGCAAGGAGGAGAGCGCTATAACGCTCTCGGGCGATCAGGACTCCAAAGCGGAGCTCAATGAGAAATCGATCAAAACGGAAACTTCCTGCGCCGAAGATATCAAAGATACCATCAAAAATATGGACGAAGAAACTAACATTCAGGCACCAAGCAGCATTCAGCCACTTAGCCTCAAGTCCGCCCACATTGATGGTCTGCTTAAGGAATCTAGCTCCTCCGAGGTGCCACCTCCAACGCCTGTAGTTGCTCCCATTGCCATGAAAGTGGCTACCGTGGAGGCGCTCAATGCATCTGTCGATCGTGATCGCAAAGAGACCATTGAAAAAATGGAGATGTGTGAAAATGAGGTAGCAGCTGCGGCAGCAGCCGCCGCCGCAGCAGCAGTAGCAGCGACACGTGATCCCGAGCTGCTCAAGAAGCTGGCCAGCATAAAGCAGGAGACGGCTCCCCAGCAGCAGCTTCAACAGCAGCAACAACCACAACAGCTGCTGTCGAATGTGCCACCGGTTTCAACTGGCCCTGGGCCAATGCAAGAGGCTGTTTACATTAAAAAAGAGCCCATGGAGGATTCAATGGACGCTACATGCAATCAAAACAGCAACGAGCCTCAGGATCTCAAGGTCAAAATCGAAATCAAAAACGAAGATCTTAAGTTGAATGCCAGTGGTAATTTACCGCAAGTCAACTCGGCGCCTCCGCCAAATTCCCAATTGACTGGTGGCATGCATAACAGCAGTACTATAGATGGCGTTGGACCAGAGCCAATGCATCTGCAGCATATGCAACATGGGCCGACGCATCAAGCGCCTGCCGGCTATCTTATCGATGGGCAGCTAAAGTATGGGCCTGGGCCTGGACAAGCGCCACCACAGCCTCCGCCACAGTTGCACAGTGATCCGGGCAGTGGAGCGCCAACTGCAGCGCCACAAAAGTATCCCGGTGATATGGAAATGAAGTACAACGAGGCGGCCGTCAAATTTGAGCCTAGCAGCGGCAAGTTTGCGCCACAGGAACTGAAGTACCCGGTGCCGCCACCGCTCGATGCCTTGAAGTACAGCCAGGAGATACAGGCAGCAGCAGCCGCGGCAGCCGCTGTGGGCAAATACGACATGAAATATATGATCGAACAGCAGGGCAAGTATTCTGTGGAACTGGCACCGCCTAAGCCCGGGTACCAGGAGGCACTCAAGATACCCGATGTTAAACCTGGCTTTGCCCATCTACCACACAACATTGGCGCCTCCATCGATGGACCTGGTCCGCACAAGTATGCACCTGGTGGACAAGGACACGTACCACCGCTAGATCAGCAGCCACCAGGTGCAACACCACCACCGGGCATTGCCATGCCCAAGCCGCATTATCAACATGATGTTCAGACGCCTCCACTGGGTCGACCCTTTGAGCCTACAGGTCTCATGCTTAAATATGGTGATCCACTGGCCGCCAAGTATGGGCCGCAACAGCCGCAGGATCTCAAGTATCCGATGCCTCCTGTCTCGGCCGCAAGCGGTGAGAATCTGATCAAATCCTCGCCGTATGGCCCGCCACCGGAGAGTCCCATTGATGCGTCGGCACGCTCCACGCCCGGCCAAGATAGTCAGGGAAGCAATAGCAATAGCAATTCGCAGCCACCATCCTCGCAGCCGCAGCAGTTCCAGTCGCCGCATCCCTCGCCACACATGCCTTCGCCCGCTGGCGGTGGCCTTCCACCCGGCATGCATCCGCAAAATCTCATCTCCCCGCACAGCCATGGTCCGCCTCCAAATAGCGGTTCCGGTCCAGGACCACAGCCTCCAACGTCATTGCACCAGCCGTTAAGCAGCATCGTGCCAGGTCAGGTACCGCCCAGCCTGCAGCATGGTCTGCCACCCGGTCCGGGTGGACCACACGCACAAATATCGGTGGCCTCGTCGCTATCGGGTCTCTCGTCACTGGGTGCGCCAACACTATCAACAATGGCGCCATCGCATCCCATGCACCCGCACATGCATCCACATCATCAGCATCTGCAATCGCTACAAGCGTTGCACCGGCCGCATCCCGACCTGCCGCCGTCTATGCATCCGCATGCTCCCATGCCAATGTCACTGCAGGCGCCGGGTCCACCGCCGCCGCACAGCCATGCTCATCCATTGGCGCCTGCCCACGCACAGCAACAGCAGCCAGGACCTGGTCCAGCGGGCACAGTGCGTACACCATCTCCCGCACAGCAGCCACCGCGTAGCCTGCACGACCAGATGCCTACATCACGTGAGCCACCCTCCTCGCACACATCGACGGCGCCAACGAGTAGTGGAGGACCGGGCCAGGGACCGGGACCCTTACTTCATCAGTCACCGCATACACATCGGACATCGCCTTTGCCGGGTCTGGGTCATCCGGCGGGACTACTGGGCCATCCAATGCCCATACATCCACACTTGGCGCATCTGCCACCCGGTCATCCGGCACACGCAGCACTGGCGCATCCTGGCCATCATCTGCTCTCGCATTCAATTGCTGGCTTAAGCCACGGCGGTCCCATTGCGCTCTTGGCGGGTCCTGGTGGTCTCGGCGGCTTGCCCGAATCGGCATTAAGTCGGCGAACACCACCCAGCCATTTATCGCATCCGCACGCCTCGTCAGCGCCATCGACGCCACATTCGGCGGCCATATCGACAAGCATGTCGCTGAACACTACACCCAGCACGGTGCCATCGTCCGCCTTTAGTCGCGCCAGTCCCAGCGTGCAACTCTCGAGCGGTGCCGCTCCACCTGGTGGCCCTGGTGGCAACAGCAACAGCGGCACGCCCAACAACTCCTCTGCGGCTGCCGCTGCTGCAGCCGCTGCCCATCGTGCTGCTTCGCCTGCCTCCAGTGTGGGCAGCCTAAGCCGGCAGAGTCCGCTACATCCGGTGCCTCAGTCGCCGCTGAGTCATCATCCCTCATCATCGGCATTGTCTGCCGCAGCTGCGGCCGTTGCCGAACGAGATCGCCATGCGCTGATGCGACAACAGTCGCCGCACATGACGCCGCCGCCAGTGTCTAGCGCTTCCGGCCTGATGGCCAGTCCGCTCAGCAAGATGTATGCACCGCAGCCGGGCCAGCGAGGACTGGGTACCTCGCCACCGCCTCATCTGCGGCCAGGTGCCTCGCCGCCAGTTATACGTCATCCACAAATGCCACTGCCCTTGCCACTGATCGCACCGGGTGGTGGCATTCCACAGCTTGGTGTGCATCCCGGTCAGTCGCCATATCCCCATCCGCTGCTGCATCCTTCGGTCTTCTATTCGCCGCATCATCACAATCCTTTCAACTCACCCTATGGCTATGCGCCCTACGGACCCGGCTTCCCCGCCTATATGAAGCCACCGCCACCATCTGGGCCCCTCGATCCCGCCGCTGTGATGGCCGCACATCACGCCGGGCTGCAGGGTCCTCCACCGCAAGCGCGTCAGGATGAGCAGAATGCAGCAGCTGCAGCTGCAGTGGCCGCCGAGAAGCATCAACATGCGGCGGCTGCAGCAGCAGCGGCAGCTGCTGCTCAACAACAGCAGCATCATAAAACGCCCCAGCAACAACAACAACAGCAGCAGCACCAACAACAGCAGCAACAACAGCAGCAACAACAGCAGCAACAACAGCAACAACAACAACAGCAGCAACAACAACAGCAACAACAACATCAGCAGCATCAACAGCAGCAGCAGCAACAACAGCAGCAGCAACAACAACAACAGCAGCAGCAACAACAGCATCAACAACAACAGCAGCAGCAGCAACAACCTGGTGGACCACCGCAGAACAAGCCGCCAACGCCAAAGACGCCGCAAGGTCCAGGAGGCGTAGGTGTCGGCATGGGAGGACCAGGTACGCCCACAGGACTGCCGCCTGGTGCCTATCCAGGCTCGCATATACCTGGCTATCCACCGCCGCCGCATTCGTCTCCATTTGCACCGCAGGATGGACAGCCGCATGGCATGAAGCCAACGATCTCCCATATGGATGCTTTGCGGGCGCATGCTCACTCAGCCAACTCGGCTGGCATGGGCGGTTCACATCATCCGACAGAGCCATGTAAGTGTTGGATGTTCGGAGCACTGAGAGACTTTGTGCTTACTCTAATTTGTTTGTTATGTAATTTATTTGTAGTGCCCATTGAAATTGAGCCCGATCCAGAACCAGAGATACCCAGCCCCACACACAATATACAGCGCGGTCCAAGTCCCGAGGCGAAACCTGACGATACTGAATGCCATCGCTCACAGTCCGCAATGTGAGTAGATTTAGTTTTAAATAATATTAAATTTAATAACTAATGTATTTTCTTTTTCAGCTTTGTGCGTCACATTGATCGCGGCGACTATAATTCTTGCACGCGAACGGATCTGATCTTCAAGCCAGTGACTGACTCGAAGCTGGCGCGCAAACGTGAGGAACGCGACCGTAAGCTGGCAGAGAAGGAGCGTGAGCGACGACAGGTAAGCACTTTATTCATATTTAGTTTTTATGGTTTAATGGTTTAATAATATCTTCTTACAATAGCAACAACAACAGCAGCAGCAGCAACAACAACAGCAACAAGCAGCTGCAGCACAGCAGGCTGCTCAGCAAGCGAAGATGAAGGCTGAGCTCAAGCCACCGTATGCGGATACGCCGGCGCTGCGCCAACTATCGGAATATGCGCGTCCTCATGTCGCCTTCAGGTGAGCGTCGACCACTTTGAAGATTTCTATTATATTTTTGAGTCTGTTTAAATATTTGATTGTATCTGATCTAGATTATAATTATTTTGTAATAGTTCGCTGACTTTCGCGTTTGTATTGTAATAATTTCCTTTCGATTTCAGTCCTGTTGAGATGCCTTATCATCATCCAATGGGCCCAATGTACAGCAGAGAGAGGTACAGTACCTACGTACAAGCCTGCCAAATCCTCATCTCAATGCCACCCAGACACATTAACACACTGACACACACACGAACACATAAATTCATACTGATATCCGAGATCCTAAGCCAACTAACCTACAATGAACTAATTCATGTTTTGCTTCTATACACGCACGTCAAAATTAATGCTTTAGTTATTTAACTGTCCCACTTGCTTCCTTTCTTGCCTGCCCGTTACCAAATCCGCGACAAAATAATGAACCCGTTGTGTCTTGTACAAATTATAGGCCGTTACTCATGCATCAACCCTTGACTAATTGCAGAGAATTGGAGGAGATTAAGAACGCACAAGCGGCTGCAGCGAGTCAATCGCGAATAGATCCGCATTGGATGGAATACTACAGGCGGTAAGTTTTAAATTTAAAATTTCCTTTCGACCAACATTAACTTAATTTTCACTTTCTGGTTTCGCAGTGGCATACATCCTTCACAGTTTCCAATCTACGCGAACCCGGCCATTTCACAAATGGAACGCGAGCGTTTGGGCATACCTCCACCGCATCATGTTGGCATGGATCCTGGCGAACATATGGTGCGTATATTAATTGCATGACCATCTCTATCATCGTACACTAAAATCGAACTCGAAACTCCAACTCATATTCACAAAATCAATCGTATTTGGAAAAACAATTCAAACTTCAACAAACCAAACGAAAATCAAAAAACATCTGCACAATTCACTTGTCCACTTTTGTCAGCTTTGTTAACAAAAAAAAAAAAAAAAAAAGCGCTGTACGTCATTTGTTCATGTCCAAAGCACGTATGCTAACAATAATAATCTATTGTCTTGTCTTCCCACTAGTGGGTGACGTGTGTCTAACCCCATTTGCAATCCATAATAGTCGGGTGCTCGTTTGTTTGCCATTCCTAACACGCATTATCCACAATTTTCCACCAACGCATTTCTCCTTACCTCACTTACAAAATGTCGTTTGCGCAAGCAGGCTCCATAATCCTTAGGCAGCACTGGCTCTTTTGAAACTATCAACGATATTCAATAATTTTCAGATACGATTGACGAGAGAATATCATGCACACTCTCATACTCATTTACATTTGCCTTTGCATCCACAGCCGCAACCACCGGAGGCCGGTTTCCAACTGCCACGTGAGTTTGTATACCCATTGTGCTGAGAAAACAACAAATAACATTGATATGTGTATAAATTGCACACTGTCTTTTTCTTTTCACCCTCTTTCTATCAATCAATGAATATGTAGCGAACGTTGGCCAATATCCGCGTCCAAATATGCTTATACCTAGAGAGCCGCACTCGGACGTTTTGCTGCGCATGTCGTATGCGGATCAATTACAGGTTTCCCAAATTCCTTAAGCAAATATCTTAACTGATTAATTACATATATACAGTATTTGCAGGCTGCCGAGTTTCAACGTCAATCGCTGCACGATCAATACTTCAGGTAAGTTGGCGGCCACAAAATAGGCAACCCCAAACAAACAACAACAGTCATCAAAACAGTCATCAATCTGGCTCATATGTTGCTCATCTGTATTTTGACTTTGTGACTTTTGTATTGTTTCATTGTTGTTATAATTTTTTGTTGTATTTTGCATCTGTATCACGCCCACTCTCTCTTCCCAAAACAGACAACGGCCCAGATAAATGGACTTGCGAGTGCACAAGACAGCCAGCAATTATTGTAGAATCCCAAGCAACTGAACAAAGAAAATTCTCTTGGCGCCGTACGGTTGGCCGTGAGGAAATTGCTTTGTGTGATTTTTGTGTTCAAACGTTTACATTTTGCTTTTCAATAACAACCACGACAACATCAAAAACAAGAAAAACAATATTCATCATATAAATATTTTTAATTAAGCCCACAAACGACAATAGCACACACACAAACACAACAACAACGTCAACGGTCCAATATGTATATCGTGTATCAAGGCTATATAACTAGCAACTTTAAGTTGTGCAACGCTTTGTCCAGTTTTTATGTAAAAAGTTAGTAAACAATTTTTGTTTATCATTCCACATTCCATACTATACACAAAAAAAAAAAAAAAAAACATTTTGTATTGTTTTCGTAAAGTACTTATTTGCATAACTTTATTACAGAAATCAACTTCGTTAAGTGAGCCGAATGGTAATGAAAACTGTGCAGCTATGACCCACTTCTGGACAAAGAAATCGCATAGAGAATCAAAATAAACGTAACAGACGCAACAAGCAAAGAAAACATGATGGTCGCAATATTTTAAGTATCGTCTTTATAGTGTATAGTGTTAAAATTCTAAACTAAATGGGAAGCGTGTTAATTATCGTTTAAGCTTACGAGAATTGATTAAGGCAAATGGAACAAAACCAACAACCAACAAACTTAGCACACAAATTTTTAAGGTTTTCAAACTGTATAATGTGTAAAACAGTTCTGATTGTAGCCCCACTTTAATATTACCTATGATTAAATACTAACTTAGCTTTATTCAATTTAAATTTAATAGACACTTGCAATTAGACGAAACAATGGAACAAAACAAATACAAACACACTCACACAGACATGAAAAACATCTTTAGCATAGTATAATATGTATTGGACATAGGTGGAGTTTAATGCTCACACTTCTAGAGCATTTGGAAAATAGCAACATGTGCTTCTTGCAGACCAACCAATGCCAACATATTTATATTGAATGTATTGTACAAAAAAAGGCTTCTTTCGATATCTAAACTGTCGCTTCCTTCAAATATTTGAACATATGACACATGCTGAACATATATGTAAATGTCATTTAAAAGTTAAATGTACTTCCAGCCACAATTGAACTCTGTAACTTTTAATGATAGACGCTTTGCTGCTTAATTTGATTTTTAGTCTCCCGTTATATTTTGTGTTGGCTAGCTTTGCTTACTTACTACTCATTAATTTATTATTTTTGCTATAAACTAGAGTATTATATATATATATATTTTATATCAAAAGAATCAAAGGAAAGCAACAAAAACGTATTTGTATAAAGTGCATAACGAATTAAAAACAAAATTAGAACATAAGTAATAATTTAATGTATGTGAATTATCAATGCGGTTTTCAACAAAAGTAACAATGCAAGCAAATTTCTTGAAGCCCCCCAAATGCAATCCGTGTACTATATCTACATATAGGAGAGCGGCTCATGCATTTGTAGCAGCTGCAATATTTCGAGTGCTTAATTTATATTATTAGTAATTTATACACAATATATATATATATTAATTATATGAAAAGCATGCATTATATATAATAAATAAATCTATATTTCAATAAAATGAAAAAGATTTATATTAAATTAAAGACCCAACAAAAAAAAAAAAAAAACAGACCACACACGTTCACACATGGAAATCACTAACATTAATGTGTGCATTATGCTATAAAAAAAGTAAATATTTTTAAATAAAATTTTTATTTCACATTTTGAATATACACATTAAATTATAGTATATTTAAATAAATATACATAAACATTTATATTAATATATATATAATTATATAAATATACTGCTACTATAGAATTTTGCGAGCATATAAAAAAAAAATACAAAATAGAAAAGCTGAAAACCAAGCACACAAACAAATAACAAATATGAGCCACATCATTTGGCACAGTTATCGTTTAAGATTGTAAAGTGAAAAATCCGGGCATACATATTTATATATACATATACAAATTGAAAGAAAAACACACATGCAGCTATAAATGCATATGCTACATATATATATATAATATAAAAATATATATATATAATTCACACAAGAAACAAAAGATTATACACAATTCGATGGTAATGATAATACAAAATAAATTATTAAAAAAAACCTGTAAAAACTAAGTAAAGCAAAATAAAATTAGTTACATTAGTTACAAATCCAAGCAACGTTTATTTGATTAAAGATTAACACAATTAGAAAACAACAATTTATTTTATTTGCCCATAACCTTTACGTCGGTGAGTTTGTACACTTATGAGTATGTTAAAAGCTAAGCAATTTAATCTGGTAAACATTTTGGAATTTACAATCAGTCAGTTTCATATCGAACGAGCTAAGACATTCACAAAGGGCATAACCAACCAGCTGAATGCAATATGATTTGTTGAGCTCCATTCAGTGTGAAGCTGCTTTTACATCACGTCCTGTTTCCTGCATCGTCAATCATTTTCTACGTCGTTTTCATTTAATCAATCATGCAGCTCTTTTTACGAGCAAAAATGTTTATGTTCTTGTAAGCAACAAGTTTTTGTGCTGCGTCGTCAAGGCAACTTGCATACGTACCACTTCTTATCTTAATCAATACTAACTACCCATTATATATCATTGATAGATAGTGCTGCACTGGTTTGTATATATTTATTGATAAACAATAACAAGAGTTTACTTATATATATCACAAGGTGCAGTGGCATTCATTCAAGGCCATAAATAGCTAAAACTTAATTGTGTACGAGAATATACGCATGAATAATAAATCAAATAAATAGTATCGGTGCCATGTGCTGCATAATTTATGAATAGCTTGTTATGTTAACTCTTAACACACTTTGTTGACGTGCTTATTTAATGATTAGAAGTGTGCATTAGTGTGTGTGCGTGAGCGTGTTATATGCATGCCACATTGGGTCAAGTCCCGAAGCTGTGCTGCCAAATTTATATTGCCGGCACACGTTCTCAAATCAAGCAGCAAACGAGCAAACAAAGCCTGTGTGAGCGGTACAGGTAGTTAAATTACAAGGCTTTAATTAAAATGTTGAGCATGCAAGCGATGCAATTACCACACACACACACAAGAACACACTAATAGACATACACGCAAAAAAAAATATAAGCTTTGCGGTCGGGGTCAGGGCCTCCAGTCACACGGCTCTCCAATTAAAAGCCACTAAATCGTAACCCTTGAGCGACACGAGCAACCAGCAGGCTGAAGCCGAACACGACACCCATCCGTTCTATGCTAGCCGCTGCATTGTCGGCATTAACGAAGGGAATTGCACCCCAATCATTCGCGGCAATGTCGAGCATGGAGGGGGGAGCGTTCATGTAAACGGTGCGATTATTAAGTGGTTGAGTTGGACGAAAATTATTTCTTATATGAATATCGTTGCCAGTCAAGTCACGAAATTGATTTAGCTTTGGAGCAAGTAAGAAAATTAAGTAAAATTAAGTACATTAAGTACAGTAAGGACTCACCTGATACTCGGATATGGGTATAGGTTCAGGGTAGTCAATCCAGACGACTTCTTCGGAGCATGGCGGTGTTGTCAATGATCCTATGTAACTGAAATAGTTAATCAGATCAAAGCTGAGAAATTTCCATAGGGGTAGCGGTTCGGCTAATCTCATAGATTGGCCTTTTTGGCTTATTGTCTTCAAGCCCTCCGAAAATTCGCCATATTCCGCATTGTACTCCTCGTTTACCTACATAAAATTAATCACATTTAGTTTGTGTAAATGTTATTTGTGACAGATTGTGTTACTTGAAAAAAGAATGCCAATACTGCAATGCCATGATCTTTACCCATGGCACTTAAAAAGTCCGGATATTCCATATTGCGAACAACAACATGCAGCTCAGCGGGATAGGCACGGTTGTTAATCAAATCCTCACTGCCTATGGTATCGTTCTCGCCCCAATGAAAATGGAACTGCTCGAACTGGTAGGCTGTTTTGCGTTCCAGTGGTCCACCCTTAACACGCGGCTCCTTGCCCTTCTTGAACTTCATGGTGACCAGCACAGTGTGACCATTGTTTGTAATGAGAATTTCCTCAGGTCTCTCATAAAAATTTTCATACGTCAAAGGGGGAAACTCCTTCTTTGTCACATTTAACACATTTATGTTAATCGGACTCTGATACTTTCCGCTACACTGTTGATAATCGTCACGCCAATGATCTGGTCCAATCGGTCCACCGTACCCGAAATCTTGTTCCGCGACTACGGCAACTGTAACAATGTATACAATTTGTAGTTTGATGACGATCAATCTCAAAACTTGCTAATTGTTTGAACAATCACAAATACTGATAACAATGGTGAATGACGGCGACATCGAGACAGTGGGCAAATATTTTACTACTCGCATAACTAAATTACAAACTATAAATGGTAGCTTGTTAGCTAAATATAATCTATTATTGCCCTAAATATTAACATTTCAGCTGTTTATTTAAACAATTTTCATTTGTCTATTATTAGCGCGTATAGTTGATACTTATAATAACCGCTGAACCACATGTTTATATAAGTAATTGATTTGGGGTGAGATGTTTAATATTCAGGTTTATCTATCTAATCGATAGAGGCAACAAAATTAGATTGCTAATCAAAACAAGAACAAAGAGATAATGCTATAAATATTACCTAAATATAACTTAATGCAGAAACTACGAGTTTCTGCCTCAAAGGTATGTTTCAACATAAACAAACAATTAATCTCAGTCATTTTGTCTGCCAAACAGCTTGGGTCGAGGTGCGAATAATTGGCTTTAATGGCAGCCAGAGGTTAACCCTACGCTGCCCTTTAATACATACATGCATATATCATTTGTTCAATTAGCATTGATTAGGCATTAATTAACGGGTAAAGTGTTTACTTTGTACTATATATATATTGCCTTCGTGGCAAAACGGACTTGCACGGAACAGCTTCAAGTCAAAGGCCAACAAACACAGCCACTGTTATTGTCTTGTCAGGCGTTAACTAGATTTTAACCTTGCGCGATTAAATGAAAAACCCCAAATTAGCTAAAAGCCATTCTTTTTTATTTATTTTGTTTTTAATTATTCACAGTCGATAACATAAACTAATTTACGCAAGTACTAACACCATTAATTAAAAATTATTATTATTAACAGTCGATGACAACTTCAAAAAAGACTCAACCGAATTGAAAATTGTTCAAGTACGCAAAACCAGATAATGATAATAATTTCATGTTAATTTATGTAAACAAAATTTCGTAATTGGATAACTAGCCAATTATTTGGCTTGATTACATTCCTAATGGATTGATGATATATTATTTATTAAAAATGCGGTAATTTCCACGGTTTAAATAATTCGTATACAAACACAAAGGTTTTTAAAGGTGGGGCAGTTAAAAGGAAACAATCTAAAAGTCAGGTGACCTTTATAAGCGTAGGTTTAATGTTCCTTTTTGTGATTGTTTGTAATAGATAGTTTAACTATTTTTAGACTTGCTGCATTTTATGTATAGGATTTAACTGTTTCACTTTAAAAGTTTTGTCTACTTTATCTGCCTCACATGTTTAAGAAATAAATCATCA
This sequence comes from Scaptomyza flava, assembly GCA_030179655.1. NCBI lineage: Eukaryota > Metazoa > Arthropoda > Insecta > Diptera > Drosophilidae > Scaptomyza > Scaptomyza flava. The sequence continues at coordinate 10,883,100 of JARNME010000404.1, forward strand.
CAGCCGTCAATCAACAGCTTACATGTAATTTGATTTTTTTTTAGAGAAGAAGCGCTGAGATATACCTTTGTCAGTAGTTTACTAATTGTTAAAACATGTACAAATAATTACAAAAACAATTTATCAAAGTAAATATACTTAAAAGTTAACTTAGTTGACAACTTGTCGTTGTTAAGCTATAAAATTGTTTTCGCTTATCGCGTCACACACAGTACACTTTCATCTCAGGCAATATAATCCTGTGTTAACTGGCTCGTGTTATATATTTGATTATTGCTTACCGCAAGCCAAGATCACACCGGCCACAAACCGTAAGAGCTTCCCCATATCACTGGAATACGTTCTGTTTAACAAAGTAACAACTTAAGCCCTTAAGTCACCACCACCACCGACACACAAATTCTTTCCACTTTGACAATATTTTAGTCAAGCTCTTCTACTATATGCTTATAAGTCTGCCTGTATTGTCTATCGGTGTTCGCCCGCCGAATGCGGTCGCACAACTGCGGTCAGGGCTCGAATGCCATAGACACTTATATCAACTTTCTATAGGTAGTTGACGGATGTTATTGTTGTTTTGTGACTCGCAACCGACTCGAAATTTAAAGCGTTGCTTTATTGTATCGCCAACGCAATCATTTGCCTCACTGTTCCCGTTGGCGACGCGTATTTAATTCTGAAAAACTTTTCAATGGTTAGAAGCTATATACTGCATGCCCATAAATACTCGTATGAAAAACAGAAAAAAAATCTAGAGTTGAACAAATAAGTGATATTGCACTGGGATTTTATGGTTTGGTGTTTTTATCTTGATGCTTGTAAAAGTTTTCAATTCCCATGCCCTAATTTATGGTACGGAAGGTTAAACTTATTCGCTATTTAACACGTAAAGTTTAGCTTTTAAGCTATTTAGGCCAAGCAGAAAGGTAAAGCATTAATTGTCTGGGTAACAATCAGAGTGAAGTGATTTAACTTAAGCAGCACTATGACAAGTAGCATTAACTTAAGCATTGACAGTTTTTGAATGAGTAATTGTATGCTTGTTGAAATTGAGAGTTGATTGGCTGACTTTATACATAAAGTAAACATTTGTTTTAGTGTGAGGAAATTCAGTTAATAAGTATTAAGCTCAGCACATCCAAGTGAACGCGCCTGTCTCTGTGGACTTATTAATCCGATGAGAACTTATATTCTTATCTCAGATACTAACGTTGATTATATGTAAGCCATTTATTGTTTTACAACGCTATAAAAAATTGAATTTGCTATTGAGTAATTGTTTCAAGCCGTCACATAACCTATCCCACTATGCATTTAATTGCAACCAGGTTTTTTTATATTTTCATTGTGGTTATTTAACAAGCTGTGATTGCATTTATCCAACAACGTTTCAATTTGGGTATTAAAAATGAACACGTCAAGTGACTTTGCGCCAGTCAATATGCGTTCTCATTATAAACTTAAACAATAGTTTGACAGTGAAAATAAAAAATGAAAGTATCAGCTGCAAGTCAAGCGAAAAATTCTATCTTAAAACTGAAGAAAGGTGTCAAAGAGTCAATAGAATGCTGGCAAAGACTTTTAAAGTGCTTCCAAATTGTTAAAAATTGCAAAATTAATAAAGCACGGCAGCCAACTGACGTCATTTAAGCCAGTGTGAGCTATTGACTCACCCACTAAGTGGTGCTGCCACCAAATGATTTGACTATGGACTTTTTTTTACATATTATTTACGTGTGTGCCAATTTTCAAATAGTCGTGCGTTTGTCCGTCGATCCCCTTCAAAATATACTTGTCGAAAAGCACTAACGCTGTTCGGACTCTTATTGTGGACCAGCCGGCAGCAGATGCCTCTTTATAAGTTTGCATGCTGCACTCAAGCAAAGAGTATAGAATGATGCATACACTATTTATTATATATATACTCTTTGACTCAAATTACTAATTACTCTGTGCGGTTAATGGTAATTGGCATGATGAAAGTGTAAGTGCTTTTCTAACTTGGCTTTGAGTTGAACGTTGCATTGTTTGTACAAATATGTTAAATTGTTATTTTTTGTCCAAAGACTTTTATTTTTGTGCAAGACAACAAAGCTTTATTTATCATTAGAAAATAAAATGGCTGGTTTACTGTTCCAAGTTAGCTCATACATCTGAAATGGCAATCAGTCATATGTTCCTATATATGTAACAACAATGATAATCATAAAGCCAGTTGATATTTTCAATATTTGTATGTGACCTACACTACGTGTAATTAATACCACACATTTAATAGCGATAATAGCTAGGTATACACATTAATAACAAAATAACTAAGGAATAATTTATAAGCAATTCATAAAGAAGTTGTCGTAAAGTTTAAAATTTTCATAAGGAAAAATATAACTTTGCTAAAGATTAAATAAAACTCGTTACTGGGTATCTTTAAGTCGAGCATCGTTGCAACATTTCGACATTCCTATTGGTTTTTAATTAAAGTGCTAGAGCAATGATTGCGGCAAGCTTTGCTCAATTTAAGCCGCTCTATAAGCCCAGACCAGAACAACATAAGAGTTTTCCGCTGATAGACGTGATTGTTATAAAGTTCACAAATAAATAATTTAAAGTGAATGCAAACCAAATACGATTTAAATTTATGTATAAAATGTGCGCGTAAAAAATAACTATTACAATACGAAATTTTATAGCTTTAAATTGCATAACCAACACAACAACCCTTTGTCAACTCTTGCCGCTGTTAATGTTGCGGCTGTTGATGACACGCACGCAGTGGCCATAAACTCGAATGATATAAGAGAAACTCTGCTGCGTCTTGTCCTAAACCAGCATAAAAAAACTTGTCGTACCAATACTAAACATTGATTTTGGAATGGGCCGCATAGAGTCTAGCGTTCATGTGGCTTTCCATGCCAATTACTCAAGTTCTAGTGCAGCTCAAAGAAGAAAAACAAAACCTCTGAAAATCATCCATAAAAACAAATAAGAATGCCACAAATGCGAGATGCTTGACTTTAAGATACCCTCAAAAACATTCTACTTCAATATTAAAATCAACTTTTGTCGATTATAATTTGTTCTTTGAATTTAAACTTCTTTCGCTTCACAAATTCAACTTAATTAGTAATAGAAATTATTGCCAGTCAGTTAATGCCTATTAAATGCCATAATTAGTAAAAACGCTTGGTCGGAGTAAATTATTATTTTTGGCTTGTAAAGCGCTTCTCAAAACGCCTTTGGCTTTTTATATTTATTTTATATCTTGTACAAATACAAGCTTTAACTGGAAACGGCCAGAAGTGCAAAAATGTACGGTTATACGGTGTATATTATTAGGACTACCACTACATCGACTCTCAACATACTATTTCAGAGTTATGTACATATCTTTTACTGTCAGTTACATGCAAATTTATACAACAAGCAACAAAGTTCTTCGTCTTGGTGTATTTCTCCTGCTTGCTGCGATTTCAGTGGTTACGTTAGATAAGTTTGTTGTTGGGTTCACACACATTTCCGTCAAGTTTTTGGCCCTTTGCGATACACTGTGAGGCATAAAAATGAATAATAACAACACAGCCACAGCTTCAACAGCATCTAGCATTATCAGGACCAATGGCTGCCATTTAAGAGCAAATGCCAGAGAGCCAAAACTGACTCTCTCTTTCTCTCTCTCTTTGTGATGCTCTTACAGTGCTTTTACAGATGATGGCAGACTGCATGCCTTTGCCACGCAACAATTTTCATTGATAAAAATGCTGGCAGCTGCGTCCTTTGGCTCAGTCGTACGCGAGCCTTCAATCAGTCAGTATTAAGTTGTCAGGTGTGCCACAAAGAACAGTATATATTTGGGCGCCACAACGCGTCGAGTCGAGTAAAATTACGTCGCGTCGCTTCGAGTCGAGACGAGAACCAAACAATACTTTGCGAAATAAACGTTAATTCTGAGTTGAAACTGTACCTGTTTGTGACTTAAAAGTGCGGCTTTTTAATTAATATTTCGTATACGCCGCGTTAAGCAAACAACAAAAGCCTTTTCCAACTCAAATCAAAAAGAAATTACAAAAGTCTTGGAGTAATATTTTCCGGCACATGCTTTTCCATCGAGTATAATTTTGCAACAACAGTCTTGCATCCCATTGGCGCCATCTGACAGTTTAAGTTGATGCAACTTTTCCACTTCGCTAAAGTCGCATAGCAAAAATAAAAAAGAAAAGCGAAACTTAAGCAGGCGTCACTGCCGGCAACTTAGTGACACAGGTAAAATAGTTTTAAAACTGAAAAACAAAAAAGTGCCATACCAGAAACCACAAATAATATTAAAAACAATTGGAAACGCTGCAGACGGAAGCAACCGACTGCAGTATACTCGTTACCTGTTTAAAAACGGCTAACAAGAGGGGTGTGCGTTGCGTTCGTGGCTGATGCATATCTTTCGAGGATTGCAAACAAATTTTGTGACTCTAGCTCGAAACTGTGCCTTACTGTGGTGCGTGGGGCTTTGTTTGGGGGCGTGGCATCAACATATTTACTACAGATTTTTGTGGGATGTCACCAGCTGCCTTCCCTCCAAATTTGGACAAAACTGAGAAAGATACACACACATTCCCGCTTTGAAAGAGGCCATAGAAAAAGATATTTGCAAAGTTTCAAGTTTCTAGCTTGAAACGTGTCGCAGGGTGGTTGCGTTTATCCGGACGGTCAGACGGGCAGACAAGATAAAGGACATTGCACAAACCCAATATACTCTTTACCTTCGGTATCGAGTATAAAAAGATAAGTAGAAAAGGGATAACAACTTTCTTTGATATACTTGAATGTCCTCATAAAAAAATCAACTCAATCTTACTATGTTTCATAGTTACTATCTTAAATTTAAGCCAACTTCTATATCCTTATTGTACTTTGTTAAAAATGTGAAGCGAACTTTTAATTGTTATTGTAATTAATACAACTTTTGCTAAGGGTCCCAGCATAAGAATTCAAATTAACTTTCTAATAGTTGTTAATAGAATTCCTTAGAGTGTGGCGAAATAGAAAATATATACATCAAGCTGCTTGCGTGTGTGTTAACATTTCGTGAATTCCAACGACAAAAATTTTGCAGAAAATTAAAACAGCAGCAAAACAAATGAATACCAATTTGCTACCATAGAACCGTTCACTATCGATCTTTGAATAATTCAAGTTGAATTTTTGGCTGCTAGTTGGCTGATTGCATGACCTTAAATCAAGTTTCTTATCTTTGCTGAAGAGCACTTGATTTTATGTGCAAGATAAGTGGTAAACATCTTTACCTTATTGCCAATCAGGCAACATGCTTTCATTTTCGGCAACTTTTGGCCAATCAAAGTTTTACGACAAACTCGTAGATAAAATAAATCCAGACACTTTTGGACATCAAAGCGATTTTTATATTTATAGATAAACTTTGACATAATTCGATAGTTTACATAGGATAAAAATTGAACTCAAAAGGATTGTTGTGCTCCTTGAATCCACTTGGTCACCCGCTTAAATTGTGCAGAAAATTTAATCACTTCCGAAAGTCGCAGGAACAAAACATAAGCCGGTGTTGTCCGGTCGCAGCAGCATCTTCTCTTTGTTTGTATGGCACTCCTGAGTGGACTGCTAGCTTTGTAGCATTTATCAAGCTCTCGGAAAACAAGTCCTTGCATTTTTCCAGGCAAAGTGGACCGACCTCCCTTTCCACCCCGGCAGATATGACAGTGTAGGGGGGGGGAGAGTGGGGATGAGTTGATGCTCTTAAGCATTTGGCCTTCAGGCAAACTAACTGGAATCTCTGCGTCTCTCTGTCTCTCTATTCCGTCTGCAGAACAAGATGACACTTGAGGTGCGATTACTGTATCACATTTATATTTCTTTAAGCTTCATTGGACGTCAGACTAGCGCAAACCTTTATAGCCCTAAAACTAGCGCAAAGTTGAATGCCTCGTCTGCAGATATCGCCTCAATATGATGCATTTAAGCCTTTAAGTGCCTGTTGATGACGGCGGCGGCATACAAATTTTTCTATCTTTCTGTCAACCATCGGCCTCGGTGCACGTGCTGATGCTGCATGCTGCCTAAAGCGACATTACACGTTTGAGTGCAGCATGCACGGCAAAACTATTTCATCTAATGTCGCTTGCAGCAGCAGTCGGAGGCGAGCCGACTGACTGATGACTGCAAAAAATTTGCCGCACATACTAAGTGAAAAATAGTTAAATGAAAACTGGGCGAGCACGAGCATAAATCAATATAATTATGTAGTTAACCACCACAAGAGGGGTGAGAAGCGTGTCGAGGTGGCAACGGGATGTCAAGTGTGTGCCAGCAAAAATGTGGCATGTAATACATGCGGCCAACCTTTAAAAGCCTTAGCTGCTCTCGGCACAACTCAATTCACACACGAATAAACACATCACCCGCAAAGACACAAACACACCCACACATTTATAAACTTGTATCATCATGTTCGCGCCTGTCCATCACTGCTTTGTTGTAAAAAAAAATTCGATGAAAAAAATAAAAAATAAAAGCTGAAATAACGTAATGTTCACTACAAATTACTTATGAATACATTTGCGCACTTGTCCCGTAAAAACGAATCTTTTCCAACTTTAAAAAGATTCAAAATTGTTCTTTTATTTATTTTTTAAAGCCATTAGAGGAAAATATCAGTACGCAGAACATGTTGAAATAAGAGGCATCTTCTCTTTTAGTTGGCATTCGTTAGGAAATCTATTTTGTTTTTCAAGCAGCAATTCTAGCAATTTTTTAGCTAGAAAGCCAAAGTGAAAACTCGTGTTTTTCGCATATTTTAAAATGTCACACAAATTTACGCAAGGAAAAACAAAAATAATCTTCACTACTAGCAAAAAATATACTAACAAAGAATAAGTGACCTTAAATGCTGAAATTAAATGTTGCAGAGTGCATTTTTTTTTTTTTGTTTTTTGCGTGGATGTTCTACAAAAGCATTTCCGCACCACAAAACGAGAACATATTACTGTTTAGAATTAGTAAATAAAAAACAATGAGTCCTTTTTGAGTTGGTATTATTCTTAGTATGTATTATTATTGTTTATGTACACACAAAAGAACAGCCAGCAAATTTTCCTAGATTATGCTTTCATTCGTAAAAGTCATTTAATCCTGATTTTAATAGCACCAAAGAATCTGTTAAGCTGTCAACTAGTATGTTACAGCCGTTGCATATATTTTCGCTTGGCTCGAGTTACAGCACTAAAACTGAATTATATTTAATCCCATCGAAATGCCAGCTGCCATTAAAGTTAAAATATTGTTCGATGCATTCAACAACAATTTTGACATTGCAATTTCACAAGAAGTGCTCAGCGAAGTGACGAAATAAATAATAATAAAAAAAAACACTGCACAGAAACTGAAGAGTTATTTAAACAAAAAAATATAATAATTGTTGCATGCTTTTAGGCGCGAGCTCTGGAATTTCCGTTTCAGTTTCACTGGCTCGTCGCAAGTGTCGCTTAATTGTTGCATTAACTTGCAATGGCACGCAAAAACCCCACACAATCTCGCGCTGCATTTCTCACTCACCCCACTCCTTCTGAGCTTAAAGCCCAGTAGTCAATGCCGACACAAAAAAAACCATTTCCTCCAGTGTTTTTTAATTGTACGTACAGCTGAAAGATGCATTCCTCGGCAATTATAGGCTAGAAACTAAACTTACGCAGAATGCTTTCGTGTAATTGAAATCCATTTAGGTGCCAGATGATGATACGCACACTTCTGTTAGCCTCTTGTTCTCTCGAGGTCTGAGAGAAGATACTAAACTTACGCATACTAGGAAATCGTCGGACAAGTGCTCCAACCAGACGTGATGTGACTTGCTTCTCAGTTGAATCTGAATTTCAAATAAAAGGACTTCCTTCAAAATTCGGTGAAACGCAAATGGGCTTAGAAGGGTCAAGATAGCGTTGACAATAGCCTCAACTACAATTGAACCAGACATCTGGGAGTGTGGGATATGGGGTGGTTGGATAAGAAAGCGTTTTGAAATTCTCGTCAAATAGTACACAGTAAATCTCACTAAAAAAAAACGACATTATCTATGTGAAAGGCAGCAGCTTCTTCTTCTTTGTTCGGAAGAAAACAATTGTTGTAGCTAACAATTGTGATTGAAATTATTGATGCGTTTTAAGGAAAATGCAGAAGGTGAGCAAGCATTTGCGTAAATTTGTGTCACGTTGAGGTTCTTCTTACTTTAAGTTAATATTACGTTAAAGCCTTCACTCTGAGAAAAGTATCTAAAGGAACTAAAACATATTTTTAAGACTTTTTTTGAGTATTTCTCAGTACCGATATTCAATGCATACAATTCACAAATTTGTCAAATAGTCTCATTAACAACTTTGGCCATTGCCTGCAATTATTTATTTTTATTGCATGGCATAACAATATTTAATTGGCCCTTAACATTTGATTGACAGGAAGACAGGGATCCACCTCCAATGCACAAGTGATCTGAAGTCGGCGTTTATCATTCATTCAAACAAAAACAAACACACACACACGCACACGAAGGGACTCAATAAATGAATTTACCATTGAGATGTTCAAAACAAAAGCGACCGAAAATACAAAACGCAAGAAATGCTATTCAGTGTAGAGTGCAGTTTGTATGTATGTGGGTGTTTTTGTCCATTGACAGGATGCCAAATTGGCATTGGCCAATTAGTGCCAATTAAGTGACACAAAACAACCAGGCCCAATTACCATAAGTCGAGAGTTATAAGTACAGGGCTCAAAAACTCTCTCATCCATTCAGAATTCTTGACCAGCTCAAAGTTGTAATTTATATATAATAAGATGGCCCTTCTGTAGAATGGCATTCGGCTTTTTGTGTGCTTTGTGGTAGTAGTTGTTGTTGTTGTCATTGTTGATGCAGTTAGTGATTCTTGCAACACAGCTGTTGCTCTTGCTCTTTTTGCCGTCGAAAGTTTTCCCGACTGCTTGTGCTGCGAGTGGTGCGGTGCGGAGGTGATTCTGGCTTATACACCCTTAGGCAAGAAGTTGTCGTGCCGGCTGCCAACAGCACCAACAAACCCGACAAGAACAACAACATGAAGAGCTGCTTAGTTGTTGAAGTTGATTTTCAAGTGTGTTTGTTTATATTTATGTTGCAAAGCCCTTGCGGCCTTAGTGCTACTTGGCGGAAGACTATGATGCGATCCGGCTTTAAGTTATTTAATAAGCAATTAGGCTGATTTAATTAAATCCTCGCCTCACTTGCCGATTTACATAGTAATCCCAAGAGCTGACCCTCGTTATTATCACACGTGCAGATGCCAAATGGAAATCTTACTTAAACATGCCAAGCTCAAGGCCAAAAATAAGGCGTTAATTGATTTTGATGTTCACAAAACACACAAAACGTTGCTGAAGCAGATCAATAAAATCTTAAATGCACAACTAAAACAACAACAGCTTGATTTAGTTCTTCAATAAGGCATATAGAATTAAACATTTATGCCGACAAACAAGTAAGCTTATTGGCGCATAAACCAACTCAGATAATGCCAAAACAATAAATAACAAATTTTGTTGTTTGCCGTTGATTTATTTATAAACATTTCTTGCACACATTTCAAGCATTGTTGGTTAGCATACATTTTTTTAATGCCAATAACTGTTTGGGACATTCCGTAATCAATGTGACAGCGATTCCCAAATCCCGTAAAAATTTCATTGTTTTTATTACATTAAACAAACTAATTTATGTGCGACCGATTTTGACATGTGCTTTTAAAGCGATGGCTAACAATTTATAAATGTTATGACTTTGGTTTAGTTATAAAATGCTGAAAAGTGCTATTTCTACGAACTGAGCCCTCAATTTGTTTTAGCATAAAAAGCAACGTTCGAAAATGTGATTAGTTCTTGATGCTTTTTAATAACTTTGTGTCTCCAACCTGCATTTCTGTTTCAGGCTAGGCCATAAAAAGTTATAATGAGTTTAAACCCACAAAAAGGCAAAAGTTTGGAATAGCTTTAAGTTCGTTTAGAATATTAAAGTTTTTTATGCAATCTGCTTTATCCAAACATTCTTAACGAAAAGCTTTAATGAGCTCTACTGAAAAATTTCAGGTAGTTTTGACTTTGTTTTTGAAAAGGACTAACTCTTAAGCTACATTGATTGGAAATAACAAATCTCTTTAGACGCATTGATTCGAGACTTAAGTTACCAAAAATCCTTATGTTTTAAGTACTATTTATTTAGTGCACTGATAATAAAAACAACAAAATCTAATTAAAACGTTACTGCATTTTAATCTGTCTACTTTCAGTGCAACTTGACTGCTTGCGTGCTCGCTTGATGTCCTGTCCCATTGCAATTAATTGAAACCAACTCATTGGCCTCGTTTGGTGATGTTTAAAGCAGAGCAACGAACAAATGAAGACAGCCAAAGGCAGCGTATGAATGTCCGGTCACTTGGTTGCATTGCCAATTGTGGTAATTGAGCTAATGACACCTATATAAGCGGATATACCTTGCAACAACAAAAAACAAAGGCCAAGTCAAGGCCATATATCGCAGCACGTATACGCGGCGCATTCTTAAATTCAAGCAGACCCGTACTCGTAACACTCGTAAATTTAGTCAAAAAATAAAACAATAAAAGCTGCAACGGTGGCAGTGGCAGTGGCAGTGTCGGTGGCAGCAAAGTAAACAAAGAGACGACAAAGTACATGGAAACCATCATGTCAACATTACCGACATTGACATCGGATGATGGCAGCCCGTGGCTAACTAGCGCCCTTTCCGAAGTTCTTGCCAGGAGTAGTCGCGGCGCCGCACAGAATGCTACGCTCGTTGCTGCAGCGGCCACAACAACCGTTACAGTAGCAGCAGCTGCAGCAGCCACAGCGAACGCTAGCAAAGTTCATGACAAGCACACACATACTGTGAATGACAGCGAGACAGATCTCAGGTGAGTCTCGGACAAACTCCATTACCCAATCAATGTAGACCCCCCAATAATGGTTAAATAACGCTTCTTTATAACAAAGAAAGGGTTTGCTTTCCTATTTAAAGATATCCTACTCACATATGCACTGACGTACATTCAATACTTACACATAAAAGTATACATACTTGGCTATGCTCAATAACAAAAGACTTTTTTATGGTTGCGTCTGCAATTTACTATCTTATCGTTATGAAATTTTAACAAACCAGATATGACAAAGTCACTGTCGTTTTTTATTGATTGTCGTATGGGGATTAGGTGAAATAGTATAGTGAATGAGGTGGCACATTATTGACAGCCAGACAAACTTGGATATTGAATCTAATATCAAGTTTTTAATCTCTAAGTTGTTTTTCATGTTCATGTGTCGATAAAAGACTTTGCTTGAAACAGAAACTTCAATAAAAAGTTCGCTAGATTTAAATAAAATGTCAACTTTGGTGTTCAAAAGAAATGATTTGTTTTTCTTGTTTCGCTTACAGCACATATCCTGGCTATATACACTATCGCGACAAATATGATCTGACCTACATAGCCAAAGTGAATCCATTTTGGCTGCAATTCGAACCACCTGATACAAGTACTTTCTATATAATGGCTGGACTCTACAGTCTTATCACTGTGGTTGGCTGTTTTGGTAATGCCTTTGTCATCTTTATGTTTGGCAGTCGTAAGTCTTTGCGCACACCAGCGAACATATTGGTCATGAATCTGGCAATTTGTGATTTTCTGATGCTCATGAAAGGCCCGATTGCCATTTACAATAACATCAGTGAGGGTCCAGCGTTGGGAGATGTAGGTAAGTAAAAAAGGATGAAAGACAAACAAAATTTAGTTCTAGTATATCTATGTATAAGATATCTCTCGCAGCTTGTCGCCTGTATGGTTTCGTGGGTGGACTGAGCGGCACCTGTGCCATTGGAACTCTAACAGCCATTGCTCTGGATCGTTACAATGTTGTGGTGCATCCGTTGCAACCGTTGCGTCGATACTCCCGCCTGCGCTCCTACTTAATAATCTTCGTCATCTGGTGCTATAGTTTTTTTTTCGCTGTGATGCCTGCGTTGGATGTGGGACTGTCTGTCTATGTGCCGGAGGGCTTTCTGACAACATGCAGCTTCGACTATCTGAACAAAGAGACGCCGGCAAGGATATTCATGGGTCTTTTCTTTATGGCCGCCTACTGCATACCGTTGATCTGCATTGTTTATTCCTATGTCTACATACTCAAGGTGGTATTTACGGCCAATCGGATACAGTCTAGCAAGGATAAGGCCAAGACCGAGCAGAAACTAACGTTTATAGTGGCGGCCATCATTGGACTGTGGTTCATTGCCTGGTCGCCGTATGCCATTGTGGCCATGATGGGTGTCTTGGGACAAGAGAAACATATCACTCCGCTAGCATCAATGATACCAGCACTCTTCTGCAAGACAGCAGCCTGCGTGGATCCCTATCTGTATGCTGCAACGCATCCCAGATTTCGTGTCGAGGTACAAATGCTTTTCTTTGGCCGCGGTGTGCTGAGGCGTGTCTCCACCACACACTCCTCCTACATGACCCGTTCACGTTCTTCCTTCTCCCATCGACTGCGATCTTCGTCGAATGGAGATAATCGAACGGAGCCCTACACGATGAATAACAATCTGATGATGGTGCCCGAGGAGACGGAGGAAAACGATGAGATCGAAGAGATTGTAGTTGAAACCAAAAACGTCAATTCCATTTCTATAGCTATGGAACGGAGAAGGTTTTGAAGCGACTTACATAGCTACCCATATCAATTCGTTATCGTCATATATAGTTTTTAACATATATATTTCGGTGATTTAAATAAGAAAGTAAGAAAGCTATTGAATATTTTTGTACTACTCATATTGAGCACAAAGCAGATGTGAGAATGAGAAAGTAAACCAATCGTGATATGAAATGTACAAGATGGATTATTTACACACATATACTCGTATTCAAGTATTTAACAAAGTTTATCAAATTATAAGATAAGGTAAACTACAACTTTCAACTTTTTTTTTGTAAATGAAAAAGCCTTATGACACTCATAAGTATTATTTTCAATACTGCTCAAAATTCACGAAATATTTAAATTACTTTTTCTTGCTTTGTACGAAATTTTAGCTTAAAGCCTTTTCAAATTTGTTTTGAGTCCAATGACACTAATAAGACTATTTTCTTGTTCTCAAAATTCCTAGAATATTTAAATTACTTGTATTATTATTCTCATATGGCCTGAAATTCAATACATCTTCTTTATTTTGTAAAGCAACAAGAGTCACTTTCTATTAAGCGACCTAATTTAAGGGGAAAAACGTAACTAGAAACCCGGCCATTGTTTTATTTGTAATAGATGTATATCATCTGCATTCGTTATTTTTCCGTCGTGTGCCTCTGCCTCAGTTTCATTATTTGCCGAGCAATTAAAGCCAACTTAAAGACACGTACATCGAACATAGATACCTATACACACACACAGAAACAGCCACACACAAACACAAATGCGTATACAATAATACATAAATATAATTGTCATGGGACGCATGGGGCATAGCAACGAAGTGATAGAAAACATTTAAAATGAGCTTAACGCAAATGTTTGTGGGTAAAATAAATATTTATACTTATAAACGTTAGCATACATATGCAAAAGCTCAATAATATATACTGGGACCTACTTAAATGCAGCTTACTCGTAGTTATTATTATTATAATTCTAAGTATTGAGTATCGAACATAAAGTAACAACGTCACATGTCATAAGCAGCTTTAGCATTGATACAAATAAGTAGATAATATATCTTGTGGATACGCACTCTCCTCACCATACGTAAAACTCACACTGATCTGACCACATAAACATAAACACTTGAGCCGGCCAAAGGTGTACTGAATATACATACTTAATATGTATTTGTATTCTTATTTGTAATTGTATTTGTATAGAAATTAATTTATATCTCAAAGTCACATTGGTTTCCCCGCAAGTGTCACCCAAGTTATACGCAATTAATTTGCTAATTGGAAACGTCTTAGGACGTAATCATGTTAATATTTGCATGAGCTTAGCCGAAAATTAATATTATAATAATTAACTTAGTTTACACAGAAAAAAAAAACCATTGTTAATCGTATTTCCCCTTAGAGTGTTTTTTTTTTTCAAGTTGTGATATGTTAAAGATGTATTCAAATGTGTAGAAACTTTAATATATCATTTAAAGTGTCAACGTATAATTATTAATGCATACAAAAAATAGATTGAATTAGTATTTTAATATGAACATTACATAAATAAGATATTTAAATTCGATTTTTTATTTTACTTTTCGTTTATTTTTTTTGTCTGTGTGCTATACAAATAAGTTATGCCAACATAACATTGCCATTGACAGTAATGGATGCATTGTCATTTAATCATTTCAAAATCTCGCATTGTAATATAAGTAATTGTCTTTTGTAAATTGATGTCTATATTAAACGTTAGTTGAAATAATATAAACAGGCCTTAACCAAGCCACAATGAGTACTTGTACCTACAACAAACAATAACAAAACCAAAACCCTAAGCTTAAGAATAAAAAAGAAACCATTTAAACAATGGAAATATCAATTAAATACTTTTAAGCGGCAATATGATACGAATTTATACTCTTTATGTGTGTTTTATGCTTATACAAATATCTATATGTAGCTGTATACAATTGTCAACTTATGTATATATGTATCTTTAAGTAAGTGTGTATAAAAAGTAATTGTTATGTCTCGTGAGTATGTAAAACAGGCAGAAACAATAATAGAACAATAGTTAAATATGCTAAATGAGACCTGGAAGCCATTGTAACTACAAAGAGTTAAGCCAAGGCTAGAGCTTAGTCGATGTCTAAATACCCTTTAAGGTGTCCTAATAGAGTTTCACATAACTGTGTGCCGAAAAATAACTTTAATATTTTAACATAAGTCAATATATCATCTGCCAATAGTATAATGCATAAACATCTTTGTTGAAACATCGCGTTTATATTTTGTTTTGCATTTTTTAATCTCTGTTTGTGGCGTAAATTTACTACAGAGAACAATAGAATGAATGAACTGCATCGAATATTTACTGGAACTATCCTCAAAAAGAACAACCCCAACATACCTAAATAAAACAAAAACACACAGTAGCATATTTAAAATGTACTCTGACAGTTTTGTGTTTGTACAATTTCAGCTTAAGTTTTTATTTTGTTCGACATGATGCCAACTTATCTGTATTTATACTGTACTTATCATATGCGTCTATTTGTATGTTTTAAAAATCTCTTAACGAATAAATTGTCTAAATTTTAGACTCTAAACTAAATGTGTCAATTTAATCAGCTTATATGGTTTATTTACGGATTCATGCAAATCAAATACTTAAAAATGCAACTGCCAAAGGGCAATTGGAAACCCTGTGGAGCTGCCTCAACAGGTGCAGAGACAAATATTAAAGAATTTTGTTGAGGTTTGGCTCCCAAACGACAAATATTCCGAAGGTTAGCATACACGCATATGCTTACATATAAATACGTATATCGGTTGGATTGTAGAGTGAGGCCGTATGTGGATTTGTCGCCGCCTTTTACTGACCAGCAACAACAGCTCGTATACGTACTTAACTTAAGACGCCACCGCATGCATTTCCCTCTATTACAAAAAAATAAATTCCCCGTATTTTCGCTCACGAGAGTCATATGGCGGAAAAGTACCAAGGGTGCCACATCAGCTGAGAGAAGCGTCCCAGTATTTTGTTATTGCCAGACAACGTCAAAGACGCCGGCGCCAACGCAAGCTTTGCCGATGGTCTCCTCGTTTTTGTTGTCTCAGTCGACGTTAGCGTCGCCGTTGCAGCCGAAGCAGAGAATTTTAAACGCAGGCAGCCAGCATAACAAGAAATTCAGTCGGCTTTTTCACGACGCGCCCGCGGTTGTTTATTTCAAACAGCAATTTCAAGTGCATTAAACTAGACACAACTTATTTATTTTCTCCAAAACGATATATAATTTGTGAAAAATAAAATACAATTTAACAAATGTTTAAGCCAAAGCCGGCGGCACAAAACACAGCATAAAGTGTAAGTCATTATTAAACGAGATGTGGGAGTGTGAATAAGTGTTTGTATGTGTGCGTGTGTGCGCTCTTGTGTGTCTCAGCATCCCATTCAAAGATTATGCTGGCAAATCCCGCGAGTGTCGTGTGTGTGTGTGTATCGGGTGTGAATGCTTTAAGCCTCAAACTAAGTATTTCGGCAAGTTAATTTTCTCTAGATTTTTCACTGCTTGTATGTACCCGCATTTTGTTGCCGTCGTCGATGTTGTTGCTGCCACATGCTGTACACTTACAAGACATTTAACCGGCTCTGTCGACGTCTCTGCTGTAGACGACTGCGTCTCCTCGGCTGGTTCATTGTGCTTGTGCGCCATTCTAAGCTGGGGATGCAGTGCTCCTGAAAGCAGCTGAAAGCAATTTGCAGTCAACAAAAACAACAACAATAGTCGAGTTGACAGGGCCAATTGCAGTTTTGTATTTGTTATTGGTTGTTGTTGCAGTTCATGTGTGTGTGTGTGTGTGTGTGCTGAAAGCCAAAATAAATATTGACTAAACAAACGTCACTGTATAAAAAGCAATGGCAATAAATTATTGCCAGCGATTTATCTCAATGCAAACGTAAACCAAAAAGTTACATATATGCATACACATATATATACAAACAAACATATATCTACACTTATGTGCATGTTCTGAATGTTTATTGTGTGTTAGTTTGTGGGGGTTGTTTTGGCATATGCTCGTTGAAGCTGTCGTGCTCAAAGCTTATTATTATTCAATGCATTCCCTTAAGTATCTTGTATAGGCAGACACATGCGTCGTATGCGTAATATTTGCATATCGAGAACACTTTAATGGTGCCCTTACATGAAGTACCAAAAAACACTTTTATGGCTTCCAAAAGCTACTGAAAAAAGCAACAACAAGACCAACAACAACAACAATAATAATAATAGCAACAAGCCGGCGGCGCTGAAACAAAGCGTCTGCCACACTTGAAGCAAACGACAACAGCAACAATAACAGCTGGCAACGACAATTGAAGGAGACACAAATGAGCATGCAAGGCAGCTCACAGCTCAACGGGCACACGCAAGCACTGGCTGACTGGCTGGCTGACACATCCCAGACAGGCAACACTCCACAATTTGCCGAGTTTTACCCTCGCATAGCACATACGACGCGTTTGACGGTTGTTGTTGTTGTTGCTGCCGCCGCTGCCGCTGCTGCTGCTCATGATGTTGCCCGTGCAACACAATGCACGTCAAGTGAAGGCGCGATGAATGTTGACGGTTTTATTGTCACTGCTATAATTATTACTGCTTCTGCTTCTGCTGCTGTTAGAGTAAGTGTTTGTTTGCATTAAGTCTTTAAAAGGAATTTGGGTCTACAGATATTTAAATTTTTTGTGTGCATTCAGTAAGTAGCATTAAGTTTAACACCCTCAAGGGTGTTGGCAATTGATTGTTGAATACGTTCTGTGTAAATCGGAGTTTGAAGTTGATGATGATTATATTTATCAGCACACAATGATAAGAATTTAAGTTTGAATGTTCCACTAACATGCAACGAACACCGCCCCTTTTCTGACCACTTTTTGTTTGGAAACATTGTGTAAATGTGGTCTGAATGATTTCCGCTGTTTCTTTAGCCAGGAAACCAATAAAGTTTAAATACCATAGAAGGGGTGCTTTGCTCTTGGAAACGCAAAACGAGAAACCAATTCAAATACATAGTGCGGGGTCACATTAACCTATCGGGAACTGATTTCAATTGGATTTTAAAGCATTTTTGTAAATGATTTCCCTTTCATGCTCCGTTTAGTTCGAATGTGAATGCAAATCTAAATTTTTGAAGCACTCAATTTATTTCTCTCTACTTTATCTCGCATTCCATAAGCTTAAACACAAAAGAAAAACGTTTAAAACATTGAAGAACTACTGTGACGTCAATGTGCACGTTGCGTTTGTTTTTGTTTTTATTAAACTGTGGCACAACGCGAGAACTGAATGGAATGAGAAAGAGAGAAAAAAAAAAATCAACAACAAATCGAAATGAATTTTTTCGTTTCTTCGACTGGCAGCTGCGAATACAGATTCATATACAGATATATAGAGACAACGGCATTAATTAAACCAACGCCCGGCCATGGTGGAGTACATGATGCGGGCAACAGGAGAAGGTGCCATTTTACCCATATTCTTGCCACAAACCGTAAAACACCGCATCGAAACAGCACCACACCGCACCCTTCCCAACAAATGCACTAATGACCGCGCATTTTGGTTTTTTGGCAGCCATGCCACGAGGTTGCAGTGGAATGCACATTGCAGTTGCCTCTTCATCTCATCTCTGGCCTATTCTGGCAAACGTATGAATTTATAATTGATTCATTCCTTTTGGCCACTCACAATTTGTAATGCATAGCGCCAAAATGAACTTACACTCTACCTTTCACTCTCTCGCTCGCTCTCTCTCTCTCATCTCTCTCTCTCTCTCTTTGCCAGCAATGGGTTGTTTATTTATATATGCATAACTATAGCCATCCTTCGGCAATCGAAATATTGCTGATTGTTAATATTTGGTAGTCTGTGAGTGTGTTTATTTTCATAAGTAGAACAAATGTTTGCATTGTAAACAGCAACCAACAAAATTTTTGTAAAAACATTTTGAACAAATTTTAAAAATGTCTGAAGAGATTTTGTAAATTGAGTTTAACGAAATGCACAAATAACTTCAATTTATATTTCTATGCATTATGCATGTATGGTAAATGCAAATAGCAGTCAGGTAAACAAAAGAGCTTAAGCCATATATGTATTTTTCTTAAGGTTTTCATAAGCGATGTTATAAAATTAATTCTTATTAAGTTCTGTTCAATATTCCGTGCGAAAAAGCCACATAATCCAAATTACACATGCAGTCCTTTTGTTCCCTCTACTAATAGTTCTCTTAAATGTTCATTTTTTTACGTATAATGTGAAAAAAGGTGTGTTAAGCAATGATAAGAGAAACATTCACAATGTCTGTTTGCAGCTTAAGCCATGGAATGATTTAAGATTGAAGATTGAACGAAACTGAGGGAAATCATTGCAAGTAAGCCAAAGCAAACAGGAAACCCAGTCAAGCCAACACCAGCACAGCCGGACATACTTAAGAGCTTAAAGGGATATTTGGGGCATTATCAAGTGCAATAATGTTCGATGTTACTTGGTTGCCCACGGCTTGCGGCTCTTTGGCGCCGGCATTGATACCACCAGCTCACATTGTCATATTATGGTACTTTTGGGAGAATTATGCACGCTACGTGGATCGGCACTTTTGCACTTGCTCCTGCTGGGACACAGTGTTCAAGGGCCCCTACGAATCGGGTGTGGCCGCCTACAAGCACATGTACTTCAATGCAACGCCAAATAGCTTCAAGATGTGGATATTGACAGTCTTTGCGGTAATTGCACTCTATGAGTGCATCAAGCGACTCATTGCCCTTATCCTGCAGCAGCGAGTACGCTACTCCATGCTTCTACTCTTCCTGCTATCCATCTTCTCGCACTATTATGCATGGTGGGCATACATCAACTATTACAACGATGACTACTACAATCAATGGAATCACCAACTGTTCTTTACGGTAAGCACACACACACACACACAGACACACACATAATTGGACTTTACCATGTTTTGTCCACATATATGCATGCACAATTTGTGTCTATCCAAGTGGCTGGCCCTGACGAGCGGCTATCCATAATTTATTGGCAAAGTTAGGCTAAAAAATACAAATAAAATTCCAATGCTCAAAACTTGCACAATATGCGCTGTGCTGTGTGTTTGTTTCGTGTTGAGTTCAACTTTGCTGTACGCTCTTCACGTTCGTCCACTTCTAAAACTTCTACGGTACTCTGGGAACGCCCACCAGAGAGTGCCCTGGGTATATAGTTAAGGGATAAGTCCGTGACGGGCTAAAAAGTTTTGAAGTGCTAAAGCACTGGGCGCAAAACGGTAACTTTCATAGTTGGCCAACGTTAATGAGCATTGCCAATCATGCAATCGAAACAAGTGCACTTAATGCCAATCCCAGTTGCCCCTTTGCTGAGCTTGCTCGCTGCTTGATGCTAGTTGCTCGTTGCAGGTGCAACAAGTTGGAGTGGGAAACGGCAAAAAATAAAATAAAAAACGAACTCTAAAGCATGACTTCTCATTTTAAAATGGCGTCAATCATTTGCCTTAATTAAGATTTAATTGCAGTTTTTCTATTGCAACAATCTGGACTCACATTAATTCCCATAATTAATGAGCCTAAGGTTATAGAGTAATTACTTGAATACCGATCAATTTAAGTTTCGTTATATAAGCACTCACATATGCAAAGGCGAAATTTGATATATTACAAAAATTTCCATTTTAGCATTAAGCAAAACTTAACTTTGACTTGGATACAACTTAACAGTTTTTTAAATCCAGAGCATTTCTGGTGTGGTTCAACTCTAGATTAATTCAGTGCATCAATTTAAGTCAAAAGCTTTTTGGACATGGTTTAGTCTCCTTAATAATAATACATTAAAAATTATTCATTCCAAAACTTTGTTTTCAGACGAGTTTTAAAACACAATAGAAACTTTTTATAATAGCTTGACCCCATTACTAACATTAAATTTTCAGTATACAATGAAACTTTTAATCATTTGCTATTTAATCCCAACTTTTATTCGAACTTTCTCTTATAGATTACAGAACTGTTCTCCACAGTGCTGGTAATGCATTTAGCCAGCACTACAAATGTGGTCAAGCCAAAAAAGGTGTTTTGCATTGTAGGGATTGCACTGCTGCACATTTTGGCTGGAAGTTTTGATCAGTTCTTCATGAATGTGGTGCGTGGCGAGGGAGCGGCTCATCAGGTTGTACGTGACATTGGATTTATGCTGCCGGATTTGCTGCACTTGATCATACCCATTTGGCTGTTGCGCCGAGCGCGAAGTGAGAGCTTCTCTACGCGTCCTTTCTACCGGGACCGGAAGTTGCATCGGGATATTGTGGCAATGTTGTGCCTGGTTTCAATGTTGTTTATGCTTTGCACTATTTTGTGAGAACGAATACTGTTTGGCGCCTATGAGGAGGTGCATGGCAAGATAAAGCCTGCTCAGGATGCGGCTGTATTGCTGCTGAATCGTTACCGCATGCTCGCCAATAACAATGTGCATAACTAGAAGCTATCCAGGATGGATGACGAAGTAAACTGTGGACAATATGCTGCACTTGCCTGTAAGTGTGCGGGCGCAGCCACGCCCTTCTGCTTGTAGTAACGTGCATACATATGTTATGTGTGTGCAAATTATTTTTTTGCCATTAACGATTTGTGATAGTTTTTTGTAATGAGTTCGGTTTTTTGGGGGGGGGAGAACAAAAGGTATCGAGGAAGTTATACCAAATCTTATCAACAAACAAACATAATCAATACGGCTAAACTGTTGACTTTCATTTTTTTCGAAATGTTGGCCAATGCTCTGTTGAAACATATCTATACAATATACAAATACATACCCCATACACCACTGCACTAGGCACAACTAGACAAACTAAAGAATACCAAACCGAACGCTGACTGGATAAAAAGTGAGCCCATAATCATTATTAGATACCTTAGATACAACGAAACGAATAATTAGCATTAACATAAGCTCTGGCAAGGCTGCAACAAATAGTGACGACCTCAACAACAACCATAACAACTTATTGCCAAGTATTCAATATATATACCCCACCCAGTGTTATTCTATCTTAGCGTTTAGATGCGATTTAGACTGTTGTTGGATAATACATATTATATATATGTAGCATTATTATTATATACACACACCGAAATATTCCAATACTGTAGTTTACAAAATAATTTAAAAAATATATATATAATACAAATTTAAGCAAAACCCGTAGAAATCAAAAATAACGTTAAACGATATTGTTACAAATATTTGAGATAATATAAAAATGGAATAGCCTATAAATATGTATACACCCAAACACCCACACACACACAGACACAAACATAACAAACATTTACCCAACATATATACATATATTTTTAGTATACAACATCATTATAAATAAACATTAAGAGACTGAAAACGGGCAATTTTAAGTAGTTTCCATAGTTTCCACTGTCTGCGGGTAAGTTCATAAACGCTTTATTTGTATATATAATTAAATTTATTGAAATTTGAAAAAATCTTTATTATGTCAGTGTAAACACACAGTGTATATAGTTCTATTCATACATATATACATATTCTAAGGTATATTTCAAATATGCAATTGCATTTTCCAAAAATACAATTCGTTTTCATTTCGTTACTAAATGTTCAAAACTTAGCAGTTTGTTTACATATAAAAACTCATTAATTTTTTTTGTGTGTAATTTTAAAGACATTTGAAATGATTTAAATTTTAAAAATTATATATAGAGAGCGAAAAACGTACTTAATGTAATGGAATGTTGTCGGTTTTTTTGTGTATGCGTATATGTATGTTTAAATACTTGTACAACACATAAATGTAATTGGCTGGTTGACAGGCTGCAGAGCGTGCAGCAACTTAAAATACAATTGGTAACTTAATTTTGGTAAACAAAATGTGTATAAAAGTCAACTAAACAAAAATGGACGGCCTTTGATTGACTATTGAGTGTTTCAAAGTACAAAGTAAAATACAAATTAATAAATATAATGTCGTTAAACAACAAAACCAAAACTTTACAAGACGACAACGTAAGAAGTCAGTATCCAATTGTTAACCAAATTAAAAGCAAAAAACTTTCTAATGTAATAATTGGCAGTGTAGAAAATGCCTTGATTTCTCTCATTGAAAATTTATCATATTCGATTCCTAGTTGATTTGATTTTGTGTTTTTCTATATTTAGTGGCTGAGTCAATGCTCAGTTGTGTGTGTTGCTGGATTTTTTGTTTAAGGCGATTGATTTTCAACAGATTATGTGTCTTCTTGTCATTGCTGCACTTGATTATTTAGATGAAAATCTCTGTACGCTTTCGGACCTGGTGGCCCGTGGTTGAGTGCAGGACGGCATCATCAGGATCATCCGCACCATCGGCACCATGATCCTCGTGTGTCAAGTAATCGCCCTTGTGGCGGTGCAAATAGCGGCCAATTAGGAAGAACATCAATAACAGCAGCAGGAAGAGAATGACAAGTAAGACTGCAAAAGGAAACATGATTAATAACAAATCATTTGATTTTGTTATAAGCGTATAACTTACATGCCAGAAGCACAGAGTTAACTTCATTGTATGCCTTGCGCAACTTGTCCTCGTCCACCAATGGTGGCGGCCTGGTCTCAATTTCAATGGGCGGATGAGTCACGGGCTCAACGCCGCAAAAGTCTTCAGTCAGTTGACCTACGAAAAGTATTTATTGAGCTAAACTTATTTGTTTTTAATTACTCAACACTTACTGCCAAGTGACTGCACATTTTTGGGTGGATTCTGTTGGAACATCAGCTTAAGTGGATAAATATCGTCAAACTGCACACGGGACACACAGCCAACAAAACCGTCGGTCATCGAAGTGTTTTTGCCAATGTACATATATTGAATGTTGTTAAACTGCGCGTCCGCGGAATCCTTTATATCAAATGTAGTCTCGAAAGGCTCGTAGTTATCAACTTGCAGTACTACCGTAGCTCCGCTATTCTTACGCATAAATCGCACGTCATGGTATTGACCCAGACCGAAATGTTTCTTGGGGAATGTAATTTCCCGTCGCTCAAAGCCAAAATCAAAGACGCAGCGCAAGGAACCTAAGAACGAAAAAAAATACGCGATGCATTAGTTAGATTTGGTAATTAATATAAATATGCTTTCTAAGTTACCTGAATTGGAAATTTGGATGGTCAGATATTCGCCAGTCAGATTTGAATAGAAGCCCAGCAGGAATCCCTTGGGGATTGTAGTTGTAAAGCCCACTCGAATGTTCTCTGCAATGGAAGAACGGAAGCTTCCCTCGAACTCATAGCGTATAATTGAACTGGAACGCAAATTAACACCAATCTCTGCAATCGAAAACAGACATTTATCAAAATGAACAGACAAATAAACATCCAATAAGCTTACCATCAGCGCAAATTGGTCCCTTGAAAGAGCTCCAACGACAATCACAGCTGTAGCCATCGTAGCGCTCAATGCAGGTGCCGTTGTTGAGACAAGGACTCGATTCGCATCGGCCAACACAGCCTGTGCTGATCCCATAAATGCCACGGACTGAGTACTGCTTCAGATCCACCATCTTTCCATTTAGCAACAGTGCACGAATACATCCCACGTATCCATCGCGATATTCCGTTGTTGCGCCAATAACCAAGTCCGATGTCAGATGCAGAGCACGCACTGGACCAGGCGGCTCTCGCACTTCTGCCTTGATGGAACCATCAACAACGAGACGCGCCTCTTTGCGGTTACGCTCCACGCTCACTGTATGCCAGTTGTTGTCGTTCAGATGGTAGCTGGTGCCCACATTGACACCCAGTGGACCGCTGCCTGCTTGGTATTGGAACTGCAGCTTATTGCCGCCTATAATACTTAGCTTGATATAGTCGGTGGGACCAGTGGCATGGAACAGCACTGCGTTCTCCTGCGTGGTGCGGAACTCCAGATAAATATCGCCCGAGTGACCCATGTCGAAGGGCGGCAAATTAATTGATGCATCAGCGATGCGGAATGTCACAACATTACTGAACAAGTCATCACCCTCGCAGCGTATGGGTCCCAATGTATAGCGACCTTGCTTTTCGTCAAGCGGTGTGCCAGTGTCACCAAACTTAACCGCACGCACAGGCAAATGTTCCTTTTCACGAATATCGCCACCATCTTCGGTCCACTCCAAGGTGTTGGAATCGCAGTTGCACCACTTGGTGGGATCGTGACATTTACCCAGAATGCCGCACTCACACTTGCGTGAGCCAGGCAATGCTCCAGCCCAGTAGTCCATGGGCTGGTTGTTGCGCGAGATCCACCACGAGAAGGGTCGGAAATTACCAGCTTCAGCTATGAAAATAGTATAATATCAATACTAAATGCAGATTCTAAAATATACAAATAAGAAATGCTTACATGGTGAGTTGAAAAGACGTGATGATCGACACGAGTAGCTCAGACGCTGCCAGCAGCTTTGTGAGCGATTAAGCAGTGCCTCAATCTGTAGTTGATTGGCATCATACATTATGGTTTGCTCAAACGAACCGGGTTCCTGAAAACCATCAACAGTCGTGGTATGCTCCTGACTGTGACTCAGTGTGGTAATAACTCGGCCATCAGCTATTTATTTAATAATGTTTAATTTGGGTCAATGTGGTAATTTGGTAAGATAAACACTTACAATAGAATTCACATGTAACTGGGAAAGGCTCCAGTGGACCGCTGCCATCTACATCAAGATTTAAGTTAACACGTTGCTGCACATGCTGCACATTCTTTAAGGCCTGACAAGACAGAGGGTTGTTGGCTAAAAAGGGAGAGATAACGAATGAGTTTCTGGCAGAGCTATAGGTTTTCTTTGCCTCTTACAGGTGTGGCACACAGCGCCAGCATAGCCTGTGTGTGCACAATCGCAGAAGAATTCCCTGCTGTTCTGATGACAGACACCCTTGTGCTGACACGGATTCGGATTGCAGCGATCAATCATTTGGCAAGCATCAACGACAACCTCATCACCGCAGCAGACTTCCTCTCCCTGAACCCAGTCCTGAGGTAGTTTGTAGTTACCGTCCACAGAGATAAGTCTCATGCAACCAACAAAACCATTCTTTTCCTTGCCACCAGCTATGTAGTACAAACGTCCTGTGGCTATCTGGAGGTTCTTCGTCGTTGTCATAGGTCGCTGGTCAATGTTAAGAATCAGACGATTGCGCTCAATGGAAAGCACAAAAGAATGCCATTTGCCATCATTAAACTGCTCGTCATAGTTGTCCAGAATGATGCGCGGCTTATCCTTGGCCTTTAGATCGATCTTGACCTTGCCAAACTCTAGGAACACTTTAATGTATCCATCCGAATAGAAGTCGTGATGCACCATGACGCCACTTTCCTCGTAAGTACGGAAGTAGAAGGACACATTTAAACGCTGCGAGTTCTCATAGCCCTTCAATCGCACAAACGAGCCGCGCGTCGTGAAGGTTACCGGATAAATTGGCGGTGAGGGGCAGGCATAAATGGTGTTCACTTTCGTATAAAGATAGGCTTCGCCCAGTTCATAACTATCCTTCATGTTTTTTATAAAGTTAGTCGAGTTCAGATAAATGTTCTCCAAACAGCCTGAAAAGTTCTGCTGCACAATGAGACCTTCCTGCACATTTGGCACGCCACCCAAGTACAGCTCCCGATTAAGATTCAATCGACTGAATTCGCCTTGAATGCGTCCACGCACAATGACACGATCCACGGAGAAGATGATGTCACGTCGATTACGCGAAATAACAACATCGTGCCATACATTGTCATCCAGCAGACTGCCCACAGAGAGCGAGGTCATAATTCCCGATCCCAAATCGAGGTTCAACACCATCTTATTGTCTTTTAGTTGGAGTGCATAGTAATCACCTTGAGTGCCACGAGAGTACATCATGACGCCATTAGCAAAGGCCGTCTTAAAACGGAAGCGTATCGATTCCTGAGCTGAAGCAATGGGCTCACGACGCAAATCGTAACGCACCAGGCCAGTGCCATTGAAGTAAAGGTTCTCCGAAACTACACGAAAAAGAAGGAATCACGTTCAGCAACTATTAAATCGGTATGATTTTGATTTACTCACTATATTCACAGCCGTAGAGCTCAACACGCATAGATATACGATCATGCCAGCGTGTGGGATTAACGCGCACCCACTGTGCAATTATGGGCACCTCAAAGACATTATAGTGTATGGAGTTGCCATCGGAATTGCCCTTGAACATCTATTTTGAAAAAGATTATTGATTTTAATATAATATTTTCCACATAAATAACCCTGCACCATGCAAAAATATTGCAGTTTTAGTCAAATTAAATTTAGTTTAGTTAATTTTGCACTTAGACTAGGATTAGTTACTGTTACCTGTGGCTCGCTATTGGGATTTACATACGAGCGCCAATACTCGCCATCATCCGAGTACTGGACAATATACTCCGTAACAAACTCATCGGTGTGCATGCGTCCCATGGTGGCGATCTTGCGCACCATACTTGCCCCGCCCAAATCAAGTGTTAGAAAGTGGTTATACGTATTCTCGACGGGCGTCCAAGCAGCGTTACCTGCACCGGGTGCAATTTAAGGGTTAGGATTAAGTAAGATTAAGTGAGTCAGCGAATTAGAAAGCAAAGTGTGACAAAATATAAAACTACAACCACATAAAATGATAGCCATGCAAACAAATGAATACAAATACTATACAAAAAAACATAAGCAGTTAAGCAAATAATACGTTAAATATTAATGAAAATCTGAAGATTTGTGCAGCTGTTTTTAAGTCAGCGAATATTTGGGTTCATGTTTTTGTGCCAGCAGCCACCACCATAAAAACCCATACACATTGATTGGATTAGAGTGATATTTGAAGCGGGTGGTTTCACGCTTACCTTTATGTTGCCGCCAGGCTCTTTATAGTCGGCAAACTCGAGATCAGTGATGCCATAGCTAATGGTATACTCTGTAACATATTCATTGCTGTGCGGGCGTCCTTGCAGCGCAATGTGCGTAATATTCTTCACCAAACCCAAATCAATAATCAGACGCTGATCAAAGTCCGAATTCTTTGCTGACCAGGATGTGCCAGCTTTGTTGTGGGTGCAGTAAAAATTAATTGATAAATTATAAATAAAAATAAAAACAAAATCAATTGTTCACTCAAAAGGGCAGGAGGGGTCGATTAGCTACAGACAAAACTGTAGACGTCGTTGCCAATTAAGAGGCTATAATTTAAGGCGATTTCGCTTGACAGCTGCAAGTGGTCCGACCCTACCCGGTACCAGCTAAAGGTCCTCGAACAAAAGCAAGGGTGAGAGAGAAACCCCCGGCCATTAACACAATATTCGCAACTGCAGTTTGCAGCAGCAGCGGAAAAAAACCACAGGGGTGAGCCCAAGTGCTGGTGTTAACACTAAATGGACATGGCAGGCGGACTAAGCATAAACAATTGAGCCAGTCGGATTCTGCTTTTGTTTTAATGCCCGGCCCGACCCGGCGTGACCAAAGACTGTGTGAACTGTGTATAAGCATCGATCGTCTGGGATCATACTCGTATGAAGTAAATTGTACAAAAGTTGGGTTTCAATGCCGCATAAAAGTTTTCCATCGATAAAACTTTGGTAAACAATTTGGGAATTCCAAAAAAGTGAAATAGGCTACATAGTAAAAATATTTATGTTTGACTGACGAAGATTAAATACCCTTGCGGATTTTAATAATAACTAATAATAATAATAATAATAAAAAAAAAAACACCACAAACAAACTTTTGTGTAACGAAGTTTTTTATGTAACGAATTAATTTTCAGATATCTGAAATTTGGTTCAATCAAAAACCCATTCTATATTACGGATTTTTCTTTATAACGAAGATGTTTCTTGTCTCCTTGAAATTCGTTATATGGAGCTTCGACTGTATTTGCATTAAAAATAAATAGAAGCACAAATATTTTTAAATTATCATGGATACTTAACATATATACTTTATAAGGTTAAAGATATCAGTTTCCTTTATAAAATTCCATATACCCTTTTCACACATTTTATATGGGCATAGGGTATAAACAAAAATAAAACAAACTCAATGAACTTAACGACCAGGTCGCTACCCTTGCTAAGCTTTCGTGTTCCGTTCCCCGTCCGTTTGTGCATACATTTAACAAACAACGTTGTCTGAAACATGTCTGGGGCCCATTACAACAAGGGAACTGCGAGAGTGCCTACATTTAGGTTTATTGCCTTTTAAGCATATTTCCGGCTTACGTCTCATTTTATTTTTTTTTTTTTTTTTAGCAGAGCAGGAATATGTGGACAGCTGTTTGGCATGCCAATCAAACGCTTGCGCTGATTAAAATTTTTATGGCAAAAAATAACTATCAAAAATGTAGTTATTTATTTATTTAAAAATCACAAACAATGCTAATTTTTGTATCGTTAGCGGCTATTGATGATGTTTATGCGGCTTGAGAAGCGCCTCCTGGCAGTAGCCAAGCACATCTGGCTGCTCGGCAGCATCGCTGTGTTCGATCAGATCCTCAAATGGAAGAAATTCAAACTTAGCATGCTCATGGGGTAGACAATTGCGGAATGCGATGGCAGCACAATACTTTGGCGATAATAAATGCTCTTCAAAGTGCCACTGGTTCATCGAGGTGCCATTACAGCGGAGAGTGGTGCCACAGAGTGGCGAGGCAGCCTCCTCCAGCGGATGTGTGGTGTCCATAGAGAAACTTATCTTTTGCAGATCAACTGTTATGCCCACACCCAGCTCCTTGACATAGGCCTCCTTCAAGCACCAGTGCCGCATAAATGCCTTAAGTTGTGCCTGCTCATTATGCTGTGGCCTGCCAATGTAACTCCATTCCTGTGACGAGAATTTGCTCTGCATTAGGCGAAAGAACTCCTGCAAGGATTTTCCACCGTTATGCTCGATTTTCATGACATCCGCACCAATGCCAAAATCGGCATCATCTTTATTACCCCTGATGCCTGCTAGGAGCACCATTTTGCCCTGGTGTGAGACATTAAAACTGAGGGCGGGGCTCTCCTTTTGTGCTTCTTTCTGTGCTCTCACCCAATAGGGTTTGCCGCGTGCGTCGCGTGCGAAATGCACTTGATGATAGGGCTTGCCGCTGCACGTGCTTACAAATTTGCGCATTAATAGGCGTCCAATTAGCGACGACAAAAAGTCATCGATAAAGTGAAACTTCATTAAACGCGTTCGCTCCTCGGGCTGGATGACGGCGACAGCATGCGTCAGCTGCGGTAGCGTGGGCGTCCATGTGCTTAAATCGAACGCCCATCGTGTGCAGATGTGTTTGTTCATTTGGTTGTCGGTGCAAATATGTTTGCTGATGTGTTTTATTTCGTTAAATTACAAAACATTTCGTCTTATTTTTGCTTAATCAACTATTTTGCTAATGCGCTGCTTCTTCTTATTTGACATTCAGCAAAAGCAACGAAAAACGACCGAACGAGTTAGCATCGCTGTGCAACGAGTAGAGTTGTCAACGTAAACTGGGGGGACTTTATTTAAAAATTGGGCGGCTAAATAAACTAAACACAACAAATACTACAGCAGTTACTAATCAAATCAAAACGAAACAAACAAATAGCAAATACAACTAATCAACAATAACGAAAAACAACTGAAATTAAATTTAATCATTAAAATCTTGTACATACCATTTAACCTCGCTTTATCTGGACCACGTTCTGACAACGATGATGTGGCCGTTAGAACAGCACGTTCCATTAATGGCTGATTGCATTCATAGTCGGAGAAGTAATCGCTGAAGGAATCTGCAATAGCAAAACAAACAATTACATAATGACACAAAACAATTTATTCGATTTTTTGCGTATGAGTTTGAGTATTTCATGTATGACCCAGTTGTTTCTTTGCATATAAACTGTTACTGCCGTTAAATTGAGAAATTGTAAAAATGAAAAGTAATACGTTTGGACAGCGGCCAAAACAAGACGTCATTTCAATTAACATTTGGGTCCTTGGCGGCTTTTTTTAGTGCTTATATTTCTGAGCTATAAATAAGGCCATACAACGCAGCACAAAGAGAATAAACACTGATTTTATTTATTGCAGTGCAATTCGGTGTTGCGCGGTCTTATCTCTATATTTGGTGTAAATATTTAGTTACCATGACATTGTGAAGCGTCCTTTGTGGCCGCTGCAATGAAAAAGTGCCCACTTAGACAGGTCGGCTGGCGTGATAACAGGCCACGGAAATCCTAGCGTCGAAAATTGTACGTCTGTCTGTTAGTGTGTGTGTGTGTCTGAGACGTCATCCCCCAAGTTGGCGTCGTCTTTTGTGGGTGCAGTTCCTGTGTGTGTAAACACAAAAACAACCCTTAGACGCTAGTCGGAAGGCTAACAGAGTTCATGTGCACTTTGATGTTGACTTTAGAAAGGAAGAGGGGGGCAAGCAGCGCCTTGCAGCAGATTAGCTAGAGTCAATCTTGATACACGCACATAAACATTACATAAACATAAGTTTGCCTTAAAGATTGCCCAACCCAAGGAAACGAAACGAGGATACCTAAGTGACAGGCACTGCTTATTTACCCCCTTTAACAAACAATTGAAAGCACGCACATTTTTCGAAAATAATCAATAGAACTAAGGCAACAAATCTGAACTACTTTTTTTATAATTTGACTCAATCGAAGAAACGAAACGGCTTACTTTTTATATAATTGCCACATTACATGCAATTTCCAAGTAGTTCAAAAGTTTTTATTATGATTCCTAGCAAACACACATTTAACGAAATCACAACATGTATAATAAAAACAATCTGGCTAATGTTTTCAATGAAATAAATATGACGTGACCGATATTGAAAAGTAATTTCCGTCTGTCGAATTTTTTGGGGAAGTGTGGATGATGTTTGCCTTGGCCGGCCCGAAATAAATAAATAAATATAAGCATCGAAATAAATTATCAAAGTGTCTGTCTGCCCATTGAGAGGCATAAAAAGCATTGTTGAATGTGAAGAACTGTTTACTTTTGGCCATAAAATGTTTTATATGAACTTTAAATGTTTATTGTTGGACAACGTATAAATAATTGTTAATGGCAAACAAAATATGGCAATTGCATTGACATATGGAACGGGCACGTGTTTATAATAAGATTCTATATTTCTTTCTTTTAGCATGCGCAGTGCATCAGATGCGGCAATGGCCGCAGTGAAAAATGCCGGCATGAAAATGCAACCAATTTGACTTTTTGAACGCTCCAATAAGCAACGATACAAAAAAAGGCGTTGTTTGTTGGTTTTGTTTTGCCAACGCTGTTCGTAAGCAGCGTTTGGATCTCGTGAGCGCCAGAGAGCACAGAGAGTGTACGATCGTCACATATCGAAAAACGAGTTAAAAGCGAAACACCAAACAAAAAGAAAAATAAAAAATGACGAGTCTTCAACGTTTGGGGAACACGCCCAAAACATGGCTTACAAGAATTTGGTTTTCATGGGAACTCTTATTTCCGTCTTTTTTTTATAATAAATAATAGTTTTAACATAAAATAAACATTTAACAAAAATATTTTTACCTGCTGATGCGATTCCCACGCTGTTGCTGCACAGCAGCAAAAAGCAGCAGCAAATGGAAATTGTTGCCGTCGCTTGTGACGAACTTTGTTGCCTCATTTTGGCTTTTTTATAAGCTATTTACGCCAAATAACTTAAAGACACATTTATACTTATTACTATGTGTGATGCTCCACAGTGTCGATTTACAGTCAAATGCACTTTAAGTGCAGTCAGTTTTAGAACAGCGGGACAAGTTGTTTTGCTATTCCCGTGGTGCTGGCGTCGTCAACGTTAGCACTTTTAGCCAATAACACCAATTTCGCCTTATTTTCTTTATATTTTCACGTTTTTATTTGAAACGTGAGCTTTGTGTATTAAAAATCTTTTTTGTGTGCCCTGCCCAACGTTCAAAGAGCTCCGTCGTTAGATTAAAAAAACAATTAAAGCTGCGAGTAGATGACACACACGTCTCGCTTCGTTCGCAATTATTTTATAGAATCGATGTTCGAGTATGCTTTTGGACTTACGATTTTGTTATCGTTTTATGAACAGAGAATTTCTTGTCGTTTTCGAGCACTTAATACAGCATTTCGCGTTGAGGCGCTCAATTTTGCGTTACGTAAAGTGAGTCGCACATACGTTACGATCCCTTTCTGCTACGCCAGAAAAATTTGTTGGCGTGTTTGTCAGACGTTGCAAAGTAATTTGGTTTTGTTTCAAATATAAGATAGAAAAGCAGCAACAATGTACGGCGGTGATGACTTTAATAACACGGTAAGCAATTGCAACTCGCCGTCAACACCATAATCTGCACTGTCAAAAACCGCAAGTCAACGGGGACAAACAAAACATAACCCAACTTTTGAAGCCCCGACACCGTCAACAAAATGCAAAACCAATCAACTTTTTTTTTTGTTTACAGCAACAGGAGTTCTACGATGATTTCGCACACACCGGAGATCCCGCTTTGGATTTGGAGTATGAGCGTAATTACTACGCTAACCGCATGCCGGAGAATGTCAAGTACTTTCTTATGAACTTCTGTCAGGCGATTAAGGAGGGGAATCTCTATGACATACAGAATATGTACGAGAACACATTCCCACAAATCAGCGATCATCACTTTGACAAGAGTGCATGGCCCGAGGAGCAGGAGGTGGGCGCCATTGTAGATAACGACAAGGTGTTCCTGATTTTATACAAGGAGCTTTACTATCGTCACATCCATGCCCGCATCCCGGGTGGTCCCAAGCTGGAACAACGTATTAACTCATTCTTCAACTACTGCGATTTCTTCAATCTTATCATTTCGGCTCAAAATCCCGTGCAGCTGGAATTACCCGACATCTGGCTGTGGGAGTTGGTTGATGAGTTTGTCTATCAGTTCCAGAACTTTGCGCAATATCGGTGAGCATTAAATAGTTTAGATTTAGTAGATCAAAACAAATTACAAATCATCTATTGCACAGTGCACGCTTGACTGACAAGTCCCAGGATGAGATTCAGCAGCTGTGTGTGAACCACAGCAATGTTTGGAGTATTTTGTGCATTCTAAACGTGCTGCATTCGCTGGTCGACATCTCCAACATTAAGAAGCAGCTGGAAGCCATCTCGCAGGGCGTTGATCCACAGGCAGTGGCTGGCGATTTCGGAAAACTAGCCTTTTACAAAATGCTTGGCTACTTCTCTCTGGTCGGTCTGCTACGCGTCCACTCGCTGCTGGGTGACTACTACCAGGCGATTAAAGTGTTGGAGCCCATCGAAATTCACAAGAAATCGGCTTACTCGCACATACCCGCCTGCCAGATATCCACTTCGTACTATGTGGGATTCGCCTACATGATGATGCGCCGCTATGCCGATGCCATTCGCACCTTCTCTGACATCTTGCTCTACATTCAGCGCACCAAGCAGCTGTACAGCACGCGCTCCTATCAGAACGATCAGATCAACAAACAGGCCGAGCAGATGTATCACTTGCTGGCAATTTGTCTGGTGCTGCATCCTCAGTGCATTGATGAGTCCATTCAGCAAGTGTTGCGCGAGAAGAACTATCACGATGCCATGTTCAAGATGCAGTGCGGCGACTTGGAGGTTTTCAAGTCGTTCTTTGTGTTTGCTTGCCCAAGATTTGTAAGCCCGTGCCCTCCTGTCGCCGATGCTCCCCTGGAAGACTATGTCAAGGATCCTATGGAACATCAGCTGCTCGTTTTTATGGATGAAGTGCGCCAGCAGAAGGACTTACCAACCACCCGCTCGTATTTGAAGCTATACACAACGTTGCCGCTGACCAAACTGGCCTCCTTTATTGATCCCAATGCGACCGACGATGATGTCTCCAAGCTGCTCATCCGTTTGCTCTGCTTCAAGCACAAGATGCGCAATTTAGTCTGGAGCAAGGGTCCCAGTGGCCTCGAGGGCACCTTCAAGTCAGGCTCTGAAGTAAGTTCTGCAGCAGCACTTTAACAGAAATTTAAACAAACTTATTTCAATTTTAGCTCGATTTCTATATTGACGATGACATGATCCATATTGCCGACACAAAAGTTTCACATCGTTATGGCGATTTCTTTGTGCGTAAGATAATGAAGTTCAACGACCTCAACCGGAAGCTAAAAAACATCAATATTTAAGTACATAAACCAACTATCTTGTAAACGTTCGTGAACTACATATTTAATATTCCAATTTGGACTCATTTTAATTTTGGAAAACAATAAAAAAAAAAAATTCGCAGAGACGCAGCGAAAGGTCGAATAACATTCGTAATCTTTAATTGTGGATAATGGAACAGTTGTTTTAAGGTAGTATATTTTAATCAGAGACAAACAAGTTGTGTGTTATGAGAGTTTAACATTTACTTTATTTTTTAACAATATCGTTTTGTTATAAAATTTTTTTTATTATTAATAAGGAAATTTAATAATCTACACTTATTACGTTTTGTGAATTTTCTACAAATCAGCAGCTTACATTTAGTTTGGAATGTGCGAATTGTATAAAATTATATATATTTATATTCGTATTTCATTTCTGCGATTCCTGTTTTATAAAACACTGTAAAATTTTCTTTGGTAAATTAACAATTCGTGATTTGAGAGTGTTAAATAAAGGGAGAGATTATACGATTAAGGTAAGTGGCAGAAAGTTTAAATAAGTGCAAAGAACCATTAAGAGCAAATCTATAATTTGCATACACATAGATACAGGGTTAAAAAAAATGATAAAATTTTCAACTTAAAATTACAACACACTTTATACACGAAATAACGCTTGCGCTTTTCACTGTGCTCCCTAAACGGGCTTAAGACTAACACTTAATGAAACAATTTACAAATTACGGACTTGTTTGTGTGTGGGTCAGCGGTGCCGCTAATCTACGCTCACAGTGCGCTGATTAACATCGATCAGATAAATGGCTTTGTGATTTTGCAGCACAAAGTCAACAAATGCATTAATCGGTGCAATCTCCTCCAACGAAGTGTTTGTGCGCCCGGACCACAAGAAATTGGGACCGAAGACAATCGCTAAGTTGGAGGAGGTCATTTTATTAAGATCCGCACAGTCGACGACACGCACCAGAAAGTCAACAATGTACTTAAAAAGCTCATAGTTCTCCTCGGGTAGTTTCTCACGTATCAGCTGGGTAACGTTCCTGGAACGCTCTTCCTTGGGCCACTCTAGGAACTTGGTCACATCATCGTACAGCTCAAAGGTCAGCAACGGCTCGGCGAGATCCCGCAGGAAACTCTTTAATAGACCGGCAATAACATGCACATTGACACTGCTCAGATCCACATCCTCGCCACGGTTGACGCGCTCCTTGAGAGCCATAATTTCAGCATGATTGCCCGAACGCCTGAAGATGCCCTCCGTATCAATGACGCCTGTGATCGACAGTGAGTCCACACACTTGCGTACAATTGGTGGTATTGAGTTGAGGCATGGACTGTGCATAACAATAAATTTCAAGGTCACGCCAAACTGCATCGTAGGCCGCCCATTGGGGTTTGCTGATTGCGATACACGGCTGCGACTTGGGTTCAGTTTATCGTCAAAGTCACAAATGGTGTCGGGAAGCTTGAGCTTGTTCAGGCCCAGAGCCTGACGTAGCTCATCGAGGCTGGAAATGTAGACTAGCTTTTTGCGAAACTTGTCGCTGATGAACGGGCTGAAGAAGTTCCAGATGATCTTTATGAACCACGTCGGATGCACGACATATAGTGTTTTTAAATTCTTGCGGAAATTGCGATCTAGCTCTTTGTACGAGTTCCAGAGGAACTGTGCGGAAGGTTTATTATCCTCCTTGAGACCTTGATGAAAGTATACAAGTATATAATCGTTCTCCACAAAGGGTTCAATCTCTTTGATGACTTGTCTGCAATTTGTGAACGGATTTATATTGGCAGAGAGGTAAGAAATTTATTTTAACATACCGCACAAAGCCCTCAAGTTGCGATTTTTCTGGAAAGCGCGAGGCGTAAATGCCAAAAATGTGACGTCCCTGCTTATCCGTACCGAGAAAGTCACATGTGTTTTTTGGAGCTTGAAAGTTCTCAGTCTGCTCACGTAACTGATCCTCGTAATCGTCCTCTAAGGGATTAACCGTTTCTTCGTCTTCAAGTTCGGGATCTGTAATGCCATTAAATCGTTTTAAACATGGCCTGGTTTTGCCCAACGATGTTATTCTTTTTACTCACCATCGGCTAGCACAAAGTCGCCGACCATAACATCTTCTGTGAATGAATCAAGTGTTTAGTCATGTTACGTTAATTATATGCAAAAATTGCTTACTCTCGAGTGGCGCTGGGGTCAATAGCTCTGTATCATCAAACTCCAGCTTTGGTTCGCAGTCATGCAGATCGGATAGACTAGGCAGCGGCTCATCAGAGTTACCCACGATTGAGCTAATGGCGGGCCCTTGTGTGTGCCATGATTGTTTGTTTGAGCATGAGAAAAACAATTCATTAATCTCTTAGGGTTTCTTACGGAGTGGTGAAAATTTCAGAAATGTAATCTTACAAGTAATGCTTTTCACTTAAGTATTTTGACGGCCTTAGGCAACAAGTTAGTTCGGATTTGTGTATTGAGTAAGTGAATAAACATGAATCAGAAAGAATTTGATGAGTTATCGGGCTTTATTGGTTCGTTTCATATCGAACTTAATTACATATTTACAAAGAGATTTCAAAACGAGAGAATTAGAGCGAGAGAGGGGGAATTTTCTAAGCCACATAAAACGCAACAAAGACACACATAGGTTAAACAACAAACAATAGAAACAATATAGCAGCTACCGCATAAATTGTACAAAACATTCATGTTAATTTACAATAATGCATTTCGATTTGTATGTGTAGGTTATTTATGTATGTTCTATACTCTATACATATGCAGTTAGTAACCGCCTAAATGGGCATGATGGTCGATTTGGGTTAGTAGCACAACAAAAGTTGGGGGAGTTAAGAAGTTAGTCAAAAGCAAGGCAATAATTACTGTTATTATTACGTTTTACAGTTACAGTTAATTTTTAAGTCTTAAGCGAGCGCAAAAGCATTCGAGGTTTTGGTAAGCGTAACAAACTTTAAAAATATTCTAAACGGCCTTTTAAACTGCTAGACAGCGGGTCTTACCTGGTAATCGCGCTGGAAAACGTGAATTGGCATCCATTGCCCCAGAGAGACGTGTTTGTCGGGTGGTTGCAAATTTGCTGATTAAAAACCGATGACAGCTGAAAAGTAATACATGGCGAATACATTAGCCAAAATAGGTTGCACAAAAACAAAAACTACTACTTCGATGACGTCACATTTGCTGCGAGACTTTGGCAATACACAAGCTGGTGCCTTGATAAGAGCTGCTGCTGGCTGCTGGGGAACGGTGATTCATATTTAACTTTATCGTCAACAAAAAAAAAAGCAACAAACACATACATATGCGCGAAACAACGATTGATTTGCGTTGAATGGCAATAGGTTATTTCTTGCTTGCTGGCAACACACGGCAATTGGTAAAGTTCAAATCAAAGCAAGCCGAGGCCAAAGCCAAACACTTACACGCAAAGACAAAGTGGCGGCGACGCCTACGCCCACCACCACCACCAAAACGAACTACAGTATTTGAATGTACATACTTGTACACACACCTACATATGTAGATACATACATGTGCATTTGTTGTTTGAGTGACAACGAAATTGCTGGCCGAAGAAAAACGATTTGAACTGTGATTAATTTTAAGTCACTTCTATAGGATATGCCAATTATCAATGTCTTCAATTATTTATTAAGAGCTCAGGCCATACTATTTATGCGTCACTGTGTGCATGTACAGTTAAAAGAGAGGTATATTATGTACATGAGTTGTAAGTACTTATATACAAAAAATGTGCAGCTCCTTTTTCTCTTAATATGCATGAAAGATTTTTGTATCACAAGATGTTGACGGAAAGAATCCGTTATCATTAAATAACTGCGCAATTAGGTTTACCACAAGCACACACTTAGTATTATTTACTTTGTAATTGTCAATAAGATTCTATCAGCACCAGCAACAACAGCAAACGAGAGGAAATGGAAGTCCACAAATGTTTTCAAGTCATTTGAAACTTTATACATTATTGTTTGACCAGGTTGATGATTATATAGTTAACGTCTGCCATTTACGTATGTATATTTACCTATATTTTTTAATGGTCTTTTGGATAGTACAAAAAGAAATGGCAATAAATGTTGAGCCCAGACGAAAAACTTTGTATGTTTAACTCTGCCCCAAATCAGGGATGGCTTTTACGTATCGCCAGGGCTGATAGCGGTACATTAGATTTAAGTTCATAGCTGAGATGCATATATTTTTATAAGCTCTTTTGAAATATGCAAATAATATCTTATATAACATTTTCGATGATGTATAAAAATGTATTGCTAGTGTTTGAAATGTATATATTTACATTATTGCTTGTATATCTGAGATATCGATAACATCGATTATGCTCATCTAAAACAATCGAAAATATAGATGAAGCAAACATAACAGTTTTGTCAGCCCTCATTTGACTGACCGAAGTGCTCACATTATTTTGGGGTGAAAATAGCTAAAAACGAAATGGTTGGTTGGAGCCGTTTGCTATTGCCAGCGGCACAGTTTGCCAAGAATCGTGCCCTTCTGCTAACGCCTACCACTCGTCATGGTAAGTAAAAGCGGTTACTTAAATAAAGCGATGTAAACATAGCGCACATTACGCAACCATAAATAGTATGCTCAACAAACTGAAATCCCATTACAGCCCTGCTGCAGCAACTGCGCCAAATGGGCGGTGATCATGGACACCACCACATGTCAGTAAGGCCATCCAGATTCCAATGGGACAAATTCAAGGATCTAATGCACTTTTACGTAATGATCGGCTTGTTGCCGATCACAGCGCTGGTTCTCTACTCCAATATCTTTGTTGGACCCTCACAGCTCTCCGAAATACCAGAGGGCTACGAACCCAAGCACTGGGAGTATGAGAAGGTGAAGTTGAATAAATTATTTATCTTAAACCTACTAACTTGAATTTAAATTTTAGCACCCCATTTCTCGGTTTATTGCGCGATACATGATGCATTCGCAGCAGCAGGATTACGAAAAGGCGTGTCACAACCTCTTCGAGGAGAATGAAAAGGCGCAAATTCGGTGAGCTTGCCGAATCTATCAATATTAAACAGGACTCAATATTCATACTTATTTACAGCCTTCTTGAAGAGAGTATCCGCCGAAAGATGTCGGAACGCAACGATTACCAAGCCTACTATTACCGACCCACAGTAGCCAAGTATCACAGAGTGTCCAAAGAGGCTGCCGATGAGCTGGAGGCACTGCGCGGCGATTAAGCTAATTTCAAATAATTTGTTTACAAATGTGGTCCTTTAATAGACGTAATTGATATCCTCTTAAGTTGGAGGAAATAAAATATGAAATTAATAATCTTTAATCAGCGTCAATTCATACAATTAACTTACATAAAATATTACGTTAGACAAATAAATACTTAGAATAAGCCTGGTGCGTATCGATTTAGCCCCACGCCTGATTCTTGCAGTAGTAGAGGACCAATTTTCCATTCGTGCCGTGGCAGTCGTACAGGTTTTTTATTATCTGATCCGGCGCGGGAGCAAAAGTCTGGTTTACATATAGAAACTGTAAATAATGAGATATTATTTATAAGTTTTTAAAGATTCTGATGTGGGGAGGGAATACAATTTGTTCATTGGCGTCCAGTTTAAGGAATTTGTGTATAAACTTTTGTATCCAGCTGACGGTCTTGTTAGGATCCACTGTCCATGTACGTTTCTTTATTATAGGTACATTACCAGTTGCATTAAGCAGAATGCAAACTGTAAGTGATAAACACCAAATACAAATGTGAGTAGGTGAGTGAAATAACATTAAGTGTCTTACTTTTTGATGCGTCCTTGTCCGTGGGTGTTGCGGAGGCCGTGGATGTTGAAGCAACGGTTTGCGCTTCCTCTGTGTCCGTCATATTGTTGGAATGTTGTCAATCACGCTATTTATTTCTTAATTAGTAAATAATCAGCTCTGCATTCAGCAATCTTTGTTGTAGTTTTAAGCCAGGGCTGCAAGCGGAACTACATACATATGTTCGACAATAGCTCACAGAGTCCCATTGTGAGAAATTTGAACCAGTTTAACTGCACAAAATTAACACACGTGCAGTTTGATAGTCAATAACGCTAAATAGCAAAACGGTTGTATATTATGAATAACAATTTATTTGAGGGCTCGGATGACGATGCGGATGACCTGCAGCTAACCACCAACCAGGACTACGCGAAGTCATATAATATTTTGCGCAAAAAAGAATTGCTACAAAAATGTAGGCATGATATTTTACTAAACCCGTGCATATTTATAATCAATAATTGAATTGTTTTGTAGATAAGGATCGTGGTCTAGATGTCTCGGAGTCAGAGCTGGATAGTGACAGCGAGTCGTCAGATGAGGAGGAAGTGGATGTTAGGTTTGATCAAGATTTTTTCAAAACACTCGCTTCTTTGAAAAGCAAAGATCCTCGAATTTACGATAAAGAGACGAAATTCTTTACAAAAAATGAATCTGGTGATAGTGACAGCAACGAGGATGAGGGCTCCCAAAAAAAGAAACCCAACAAAAACAAGCCCATAACCTTAAAGGACTACGAAAGAAAAGTAATCCTGGAGCACAATGGTAAATTTGAGAGTTCTGATGACGAAAAGGAGACTGATGAGCAATTTGAGCGTGCACAATCACCCACTGCTGTGGAGGAGGAGAGACGTCTAAAAGCAGAGTTCAGCAATGTAATGAACCAGGATGACGATGGAGAAGATGAAGAATTTGGAGGAATCTTTAAGAAACGCACCAAAACAAAGGCACAAACAGATGCTGAGGAGGCAGATTTTGCCAAATGGCTGGCTGGAAAGCAAGCAGATGCAGAGATTGAGGCCAGTGCCAAAGAGCAATTGGCTCCTCTCAAGCAGTACTGGAGCAGCAGCAAGCTTACGCAAGGAGAGAGCTTTCTGCGGGACTATATATTGAATAAAGGCTATGCAAATACAAATGCATCTGAAATACCTACATATGACGAAATCGTTGGTGATAATGCGCCGTTATCAGATGATGAACAAGAGCTGGAGAAGCAGGCAGAGTTTGAACAGAAGTACAACTTCCGATTTGAGGAACCCGACTCGGATTTCATCAAGCGCTATCCTCGTACTATCGAGCAGTCGCTTCGTCAAACAGACGATAAGCGCAAGGCAAAGCGAAAGGAGACAAAGGAGCGTAAAGAGCAAGAAAAGCTTCAAAAAATGAAGGAGTTGGATCTTAT
This sequence comes from Scaptomyza flava, assembly GCA_030179655.1. NCBI lineage: Eukaryota > Metazoa > Arthropoda > Insecta > Diptera > Drosophilidae > Scaptomyza > Scaptomyza flava. Next base: position 10,925,349 of record JARNME010000404.1, read on the forward strand.
CAAGGAAATGAAACGAAAGGAAATAGAAGAGAAGATTCGCAAGCTGAAAGCTGTCACGGGAAACGATGAGTTAGGCTTCAAAGATGAGGAGCTTGAAGAGGATTTTGATCCAGAAGCACATGACCGACGCATGCAGGAACTGTTCAACGATGAGTACTACAACGTGGATGAAGGAGAAGAGAAGCCCGAATGTCCTTCGGATATCGAAGAATTAGCCCTGGAGGACTGGGACAACTATGATCCCAAGCAAAACAAAGGCACGGGACAAAATGGACATTGTGAGGATGACGATTTTAATATGGACTGTGACTACGATCCATTAACCTCAAAGCAGCAGTTGCAGCAGGAACTGATAGAGAACACTCGTGGTAGCAAGGGTCGCAAAGGACGACGCAATCGGTTCATGGAAATGATCCAGACCGAGAAGCCAGCGTTTAACCCGGAAGATGAGCAGACCTATGATGAGTATATCAATGAATACTATCAGCTGGACTATGAGGATATTGTGGGTGACCAGCCATGTCGCTTTAAATATGTTGAAACGGTGCCAAATGATTTTGGCTTAACAATTGAAGAGGTAGCTCAATTTTATCAATTTATTTTGTTAGCTAATTATTATATCTTACTTACCTTCAAGATCTTGCTGGCTAAGAACAAAGAATTGAACCAATGGGCTAGCTTGAAGAAGGCAGTACAAAACCGCCCCGACCACGTAGAGAAGAAGGAACAACGTTTGTACAAAATGAAAGCAAAGAACGAAGATCTTAAGCGAAAGATCTTTAAAAGCTTGTACGGCGATGGGTAAATGTTTCATATTTGATCTATTGATCAGCTTTAAATGTTTTCTAAATCGCACTCACAGATCTGATGATGAAGAGGAGACAGACGAACTAGTCGCCGCACAGCCAGCGGTAAAAGATGACTCTACTGCACAGCCCGCTGAACCGGTTGCAGAGACGCCCACAGAGAGCCTCTCAAAGTCCAAGCGGAAGCGGCTAAAACGTAAAGCCGCATCGGCATCAGCAGGATCGAGTGCACCGGCCGTATCAACCACTGAAAATAAAAAGGCCAAGTTAGCTAAACAAACAGCACAGGAAGATACGCCAAAGCTAGCAGCGCCAACGCTAGCGAAGAAGAAAAAGCTAGAGAAAGGAGAGCCTCAGAAAGCAAAACAAGAAAATGGAAAAGCCACTTCGACAAATCCTTTTGCTAAAAAGCAGTTAACAACTAGAAATGAGGAAAATAAACCAACGGCAAATCGTTTTAACAAACCAAACTTTTCAAAACAAGGTGCAGTTGGACGGACATCAGGATCGAACCCCTTCAAAAGAACAGGCACTAACACAGATAAGCCACGTCGCCAAGGTGATGGGGCTTTTAATCCACGTTCAAAACGTGATTTTAAGCCACGTGGTAAAGGTAACAACAACAATTCCAATCCAAATGGCATTAGTGATGATCGACTCAAGGCATACGGCATAAATCCACGCAAGTTTCACAACCGACAGAAGTACGGCAAAAAGGAATAGTAAGTCGATTACAGAAGGTGGAATATATATTATTATAAATATATTTAGTTCGCTTATGTAAATACGTACATATTAAAAACCAATGTTACACAGATACGAGTTTAAAACAACAATTTAAAGTGGCCGGGTTACGTTGTGTCCACCGGTTGCACTGCATCGGCGGGGGCTTCAATAGCACTTTTTTCATTCTCCTTATTCGCTTGTTTGCTTATGGAGCGATCTAGTTGCAAACGACGCTCCTGGATGCGCACACACTTGGGACAGATCATGTTCTTGCGGGTCAAACAGACGCGATGATATATGGAGTTGCATTGATCGCACTTAATGCAGCCGTCGTCGAAAGGAAAGATCACTTCGTTATTGCTGCAAATTTCACAAATATATGCTTTGGCCAGACACATGTTGCAGCCACGTATGTGTGCGCCAAAGACCTTGAAGACGCTCTGCAGAAACTCCGCCAAGCTACCCGATTCCACCTGAATAAGGTCGCATAGGGAGTAAAATTCATTGGACTGCGCCAAATGGCGACGCCTTCCCAGCTTTTGATCAACAAGTTTTTCCTCAACTGCCACCTTACAAGCAGCTAGATAGTGACGCATATGTACTAGATTCTGTCTTAATTTCTTTACGGTACACAGTTTTTCAAGGAAGACAAATAGCTTGGGATTCTCCTCCTCTAGTCTAATGAGTGGCTTTTCCAAAAACAATTGAATCTCCTGCAGAGCTGTGCGCGACACACGGTGTGGTGTAAAATCCCAGTTATGGACAATACGCGCCGGCACTATAAAGCTATCATTCCAGTGACACGAAGGACAGTAGTAAAGACCGCGATAATCACAAAGACGTGGCTCAATCCATGAGTTTTCTGCAGGCAGTTAAAGTAAGTCGCTTGTATGGTAGATAAACATTTAAAAACTTACTAAAATTTAGCATTGTGGAGCATTCGGCACATTTGTAGCGCTGTGCGGCTAAGCCAATCTCTGGACAAATATCTGATACAGGATACTGCCGCTCTGAGGCAAGAACATGAGCACAGACGCGTTGCACACTATCAATGCATTTCTGATGCACTAGATAGCTGCAGTCACTACAGATGAAGGCGGCCTGCACCAGCCGCCAAATGATTCCCGTGCAATGATCGCAGTAGTAACGTTTGGCTATCGCCAGGCGGTTGCGTGTGCTCGGATGATGTGGCACAAAATGATGTCCTACAACAGACTTGATGGCATTCATGATTACCACGTCGTCGCTGGGCACCGCCTGAGCCTCCTCCAGCTCTTTCAGCGAATACCTCAAATCCACCAGATGACGCACTAGCCAGCGACGCTCCTCGCTGCACTCATCACTCAGCAGCACCAGATCGCGGCAATGAGCAATGGCCGCCTGTAAGTCTTGTATATTGGCATCAGACGTAAAGATCAGACGCCACTGCTCTTTCACCAGAGATGCTGGTATGGGCAGCGCCTTATAGTCCGTGTGCTGCGGAGCGCTCTCCTCAGAGGCGCCCGACTGCGGGTGCAGATAACCAGACGCTGTTGATGCACTCTCGTTGACAAATTGCGCAACAGCGCCCGGTAAACTAGTAATACTTTCACGCCAGGAGCTCATTGTGGGCACAAAATTTAATTTAATTAACATACAAGATATGCATTTGCGTTTTGTCTTTGTTTGGAACTTAAACAGTGTTGCCCTACTAAAAGCAAATTTTTAAACCATATGTATACACATTAAAAAATAAATGTGAAATACATTTTAATTATAAAAAAGCAGAAACGAATTTTTATTTATTATATAATTGAAAGTATTTACATTCCTATGCGAAGAAATTAAAGTTAAAGTTTATTATTCATAGTTTGGCGCACACCTTAACAGATGTTACAGTTCAATGTCACAAGTTAACATAACATTGGCTTAACATAAAAGCGCTCTCCCGCTCGCGCGTTTGTCGTGTGAATAGCATTATATAAGAAGAAGCAGTCATATTTTTTAATTGCGAATTTCTGTGGGAGCGTGCGTGCAATGATGTAAATCAGCATATATTTAAATAAATTTATAGTATTGGGTGGATTCTCTAAGTTTCATCAATTAATCTGTGCACTGTGCGGAATTGTTTGTGTCACCGTGCTAGTTCTATTTTCGTGTGCGAAGTTTTCATACAATTTCACTATACTACCACATTGCCGCCTCAATCGCCGACGCCGCAAGCTGGAGCTGCCTTGAGTGATACATGTGTATATATTTTGTCTCAAACGAGGATTATTGCAGCGTAATCAACACTTGGCGTTATCTTGCCGCAGAATCACTCCACGCTCGCATCCATACTAAATAATTCATCATTAACCGTGCTCTGAGAGCGGCATCGATTAACACTACCTTTTTGGAATAAATGCATATATGTACGTATAGAAATTTTCTATAGTAAATTATATACATTGTCTGCAGACAGGTGAGTGCTCATAAACCATACTGCAGACGGCCGCATTTTTCTGCAAACATACATACATATGTATAAGAGTGCGTGTATGTGTGTGTGTGTGTGAATGAGTTGTATGCGGGCCGTGTGAATGCTTGTTGATATGTGGCGTCTAACCAACATTTGATTTGCTCCTTGGTTACATTCTCTGTCTCTCTATTCACACACTATTAATGAAAGCTGTGTGCGTGTGTGCAGCAGCACCTCCACCTTACTCCCTCCTCTGCTCCACATTCTGCATTCATCACCTCTTGTGCATGTATTTATAGAGCACGTCTCAGTCCATGTGCGATGGACTTTTTTTTTGACACTCGTGCATGTGTGTGTGTTCCTGTATACATACGTATGTGCTAACATATCCATATACAATATGATTCGATACAAATTTACAATGCTACTTTAATTTTAAAATTTTGCTTTAAATAATAAATACACTTTTCCATACGCTCTTGTTTCTCTATCCATTGGACGATAACAAAAATGTGTCAAAATATGTAGCATATAAATTTCGTTCAATCTTATCATAGATTATTTTTACTTATTTGGTAGTCTTTTTGATGCGTGGGTGTTCAATATAATACTAACGAATAGAAACGTTTATGTTTGTTAATATGTATGATTGAATATAAATGGAGCATGACACATATATACTATTTGTATCAACATGTGTTTTACTTTTATTTTTTAAAGTTGTTTAGAATAATACAAAAGAGCTGATAGTTTTTTTCTTTTAATCAATTGAAATTGGACATGGTACACAATAATCAGAGAACACGTCGTAACTGCAAAGTTAATAAACAATTGGCCACAACTAGCTGTTAGTAGGTGCAATAACAATCAATTATTCCATGCCGTGCACTTAAAATGCACACAGCTGCTTCATACATTAGGAAGGCAGACATAACAAGGCAATTACCGCATGACTTTTGATACCCTGTTTTTTGTAACACTAGGAAGTAACGAATAAAAAAAAAACCAAGTAATTATTTAAGGAAAAAACTATTTACAGAACATAATTAAAACAATGTTAAAGATTAGTTTTTAGCTTTAATACTTTGCTTGAAACCATTCCTATATATGTTAACTGGGTATTTTTGTATCGTGTACTTTCCTTTAGAACACGTTGACTTGTTGATATAGATCTTGAATGAATTAGTTATTTATAAAGCGAGCCCTTCAATATAATCTATTTGTATGTAGAATAATATAAAATATTTATGTATCTTACTACACGTATTAAATATGTTTGACAGTAGCATTTTAAACTAAGACCATCGTAACTTGCTGCTTACTATGAGAGCGGTGTTGTCAACGGACATGAGAAGGTCAGTTAGCATTGAAATGACGATGTCAATACACAGCTGGGAGAGGTGTAAAACGTTGTCGGCGTCTGGACGTGAGCTGAAAGGCAAAAGCATATTTGCTAAGCTTTAAGCCAGAAGTTCTCATCGCTATTATTGTTGTTGTTATTAGTTATTTGTTTTGTCGCGTATCTCTGCATAACATATATCATTAGCTGAAATTTCATGTTGAGCTCTTTGCGCCAGTTCAAGACGACCAGCCCCATGCGATTTTGCGAGTCAGCTTTTTTTTTGTTTTTTGCCAGCAAGTGGAGATAACGTTACGTTTGCTAATGAAATTTTGGGTCTGCGTACCTACATATGGTTTGTGCTTGTATGTGTCTATGTTATCGCTTAGCTGGGGCTTTCGGTATGAAATTTCAGTTTTTAAAATTGCTTAAAGTGGAGATAAAACTATAAAAAAGACACATGACTCAGCATTGAAGTTTATTGGCCCTTGTTGGGGTTCTCATCACTTCGTAGAAAAATAAATTTAGGAATTTTGTCAGCACAGCGAAATTATCATCAAAGGGTTTGGAGACTGTTGATATTGCCATAACGTGGTTTCAGTCAGTTGGAAAATTACATTTCAAGATTAACACATTTGATTTTTAAAACAGTTGCTGTACATACATGTACATACATGGTCCAGTGCGACACGTCTCGTTCCCAATTCGTTAAAAGCGTTCCAAGATAACTTACCTGTCGGAACTGGGTGCGACACTATTGTAACATTGTAACACTGTAACTGTTCAACAAAAACGACTCACACACACACACACAAGGAGACATACACACATAAACAGCACAATAATGCAACACAATAAAGTTCACTATAAAACCAGCCAAAAGCGACGCGCGCTATTTAGTTGAGTTGTGGTGAAAAACGTGTTCAGTTCTCCTCCAATTCTGGTGGGTGTATGGTGTTACTGTAAATGGTGTGTGTGTTTCTATGTGCATGAGCGTGGTGTAAAAGAAAATGTTATTATGCGAAAAATTCAGCTTTAACATACTATTACAGCAATAAAACTAAAAACGCTTTTATCGTGAAAATTCAGAAGGAAAAAACTTCTGTTTTATTTCTCTCAGTGTTTGCATTGTTTGTGTGATTTCATGAGAATCATGCAAACTGAATTTAAATGAGGCTTGATTACAAATAAACAAAACGAAAAATCGACTGGCGGTCAGCATTTGACCAATTGACTGAGTAGTCCAACTTGATTGAAAACGACAAATTGACAAATTGCGAAAACAAAAAGAAATCATATTTTAATAAAATAAGTGCCGTCTGCTGTGAGAAATTTGTGCTTAAATGAGTATGAAATGTTCGTTTGACAATTTACAGATGTTTAATTGATTTTTATTGTCATATAATCAAGTTGTATTTGATGAAATGGAAACAAGCGTCAGGCTGCAAATTTGTGTATTTTTGGCAACAAGTGCTTGCTTGGGTCAACCTTTCACCTTCAGCATGTGTTTGTCCTTGCCAATGCCAAGACAAAGTGCAATACCAATGCCAGGTACCGCCCATTTCCTCATTGACCTTCACGCGCCTAACTTTATGCAAGCAGGCAATAACATAAGCCACAACGATGACGTCTCGCTTTTATTAGGTCGATGATAACTCTTTGGGGTATTGCGTAGACGCCTACTTTGCCATATATGCCACCCATCCACCCACACACACAGAGAACCTTATGCAAGCAATTGTACCTTTGAGGTTGTCGTAAATACATAGTGTTTTTTTGGCGGAAGTTTTATCAATAATTGGATTGCAGTGGGACTCCGAAAACTAATTGCCAGCCGGTAGCTCACTCAGTGCGCAATTGCAAAATTGTTCAAATCACAACAGAAGCAACAATAAAAACAACAACTAAAAGTTACAGCAATAACAAAGCAATTTGCAGTCATTGTATTAACGTTTTGGGGGAACTTTTTTTTTTTTTTGTAGAAATGCTTCTCTCTCTTTATGTCTATCTTTCCCTTTTGCCACGCGCCATAAGCGGTTTATTTCTATACTTCTTGGTTGCAGCGGCAAATGATGACGTCGTGTGTTGGTGTACCTGATGTTAAACGTACACATACACATAACTCCTTCACTTTATGTAATATTTGCCACGCTGATTAACTTGGCTTCGCGATTTTGTTGCCAATTGCATTTGTGAAACGCAACGCATTTGACGACAAGTCGCTTAACTCTGTAAAAAAAACCAAGACTTCAATAAAAGTTCGTTTGCACTGAATAATGAATCGTGTTTAATATTTTACTAAGATTTGAGTTTAAAAAGACTTAAAAGTTAAAATTATTAATTCCCTTGAAAAAAACTAAAAGACTTTCGAGAACTTTTGGTGTCTTTCAATTGTGTTTACCCTAACAAAATGTTGTTGTTCTTTTGCCAAGTTTCTTAAAGAGCAAAAAAAAAAAATTCTTACACTGAAAATCTGCTTATAAAATATTGCTGGCGCCTACGTTAAACAGAAACCTAATTTTGCTTCAGTTTTAAAACAGGTTTGAAACCGTTTTGCACCTACTTTCGATTGATCTTTTTGAGACCGCTAACAAGAAATGCAGCAACAAAGCTCCATTTATGGATGCATTTCAAAAACTGACTAGGCGCGTGTTTGCTTCTGTGTGTGTAAATGTGTTGGACATAACATAACACGATCGCCATATTTAGAGTCATCAAAGTGGCCACCAAATGTACTTGAACTTCCGCTCGTTGTTGTTGTTTTTATTGAGTGCTGATGTTATTGTTTTTTTAGGCAATGGTTTTTGAAATTGCTATCGAATATGCGTAATGAGTGTGGGGGTATCTAAATTCGTCCAACACGCTTCACTGAGTCGTTCAAAAGTTCGCTTATTCTATTTTGCCTACTCGTTCCATTGCAGATTCAACTAAGCGCGCGAATTGATGAATATATAATGAGCAGAGCGAGCCAAAACACATTACAATAAACGAGAGAACGATACTCAAGTACTCAATCCAAACAGCAGCAGCAGTGGATCAAGTAATATAAGCGCTAAGCTCGCTCTGCCCGTCAAGATGGCACGGCATATAATGGCCGTGTGTGTGGTGTGCCTCTTGTGCGCTCAACGGTTGCACTGCCAGGATCATCTCGGCGACATATTAAAAACACAACGCACTGAAATGGAGCTAAATGCACGATTAGTCTACGGAAATCTGAGTCCCTCCAGTGAAATAACCACCGATCAGAGGCAACTTGCCGATGAGGATAACACCCAGAATTACAGCACAAGTCCGCCCTACAGGAGGCACAAGCGTCATGCGAGTAATGAACATGAGCACGCCTCCCCACAGAAAAAAATCCCGCAGATCACCCAATATTACCTGCAGCAACTTATGCCGCAGCAGACGTTAAATGCCACAAGTTTTCAGAGCCTGATCCAACAACTTGGACTGCAGCAGCTTGACAGCAGCAATGACAGCGTAAGTCTTGATAAATTAACTCATTAATTTAAAATTTAATTATGTTCTCTAACATCTTTAAAGTGTGTGTCAGTTGAACGTTTAGTGCATCATGTGCAACCGCATGATCTCAGCCATCACGGTGAACATCCCACGGAACAGCAGCAACTGTTGCTGACCAACTGCACGCTCTCTCCCAATGGCACCAACGGCACAAGCATTGCCTGCGCATCACTAGAAAGTACACCAACAGCTTATCATTATAATACAAATTATGAGCTCAGCGAACGGGATTTGCTGCATCTGTGTCCAGTGCTGTTGCACGAGCTGACAACCACCAGCGGTGGCTGCATCGAACCGTCAGTCCTTGCTGAGATCGACAAATACGAATCACAGCAGACGGCTGACATTGTCTATGGTTGGTTACAAATAATGTTAATATAGATTAACTTATTAAATTGATTAATAATTAATTTTTCAGTGTGGATATATGCCTTCACTTCAGTGTTTGCTTGCGGCATTTTAGGCCTGGTGGGAGTGGCTATAATACCATTTATGGGTTCTCGATACTACAAGCACATAATTCAATATCTTGTATCGCTCGCCGTAGGTACCATGACTGGAGATGCACTGTTACATTTGCTGCCACATGTAAGAAGCTATTTGACACCGACCTTATTACGCATACTTACATTCTACTCTCAATTTCAGTCGCTGGCCGGCCAGGATGAGCACGGCATGATTATGAAGGGATTGGGCTGCCTGGGTGGCATTATCTTCTTTTATGTGACCGAGCATGCGCTGACCATGATATCCGAATGGCGCAAGAGTGTCGAAAAGAAGGAAACAAAGAAACCTTCACGTGCCAAGGTTATGCGGGACCCAGACTCATCGGTTAACAACTCAGTTGCAGGCGACAGGATGTGTAAGCAAAAGTATAGCTCATATCCGTACTGCTATGACGAGATTACGATGAACAACAAGCAGGATGTATGGATGCATTTGCCTGATGAGGGTGCAGGCTCTGCTGCGCCTGGAACTGCTGCTGCCACTGCAGGCGCTGGCGGCGATGCATCCACCGGTGAGTGTAGCAATCGGCGCTGTGACAAAACGGAACATGAAGGATCTAGCGATGCAGCTGCGGCGGCACAATCGCTTCTCTCCACCTCACACAATAACTATGCAGAGATGAATCACCATCCGCACAATCACAACCACAATAATCATCAACAGCAACAGGACAGCACTAATACCGCCACAACTGAACTGGACATGAACGCAGCAACGGCAAACGGAGGCAAAGATAAGAACGATCATGTCACTGTAATTTTGCGTGAGCACGAATCCTCGCATCACGGCCACAGTCATCGACATGGACACGTGCATTCACCACCAGAGACGCTGAGCGCTGTTGCCTGGATGATTATCATGGGTGATGGTCTGCATAACTTCACCGATGGCATGGCCATTGGTGCTGCTTTTGCCGAAAATATTGCGGGTGGCTTTTCCACCTCACTAGCAGTCTTCTGTCACGAGCTGCCGCACGAGCTCGGCGACTTTGCCATTCTGATAAAGGCCGGCATGTCTGTTAAATCGGCTGTATACTATAATCTGTTGACGGGCGTGCTTAGTTTTATTGGCATGATATTTGGCATTGTGTTTGGCCAGTCGCAGGATGTTGCCCAATGGATGTTTGCCGTGGCAGCAGGTCTTTTCATTTACATTGCGCTGGTCGATATGGTGGGTTCCTTAATTATTGCGATGTGATTTTATGTAATCTATTGTTTTTTCCTCTTTGCAGATGCCGGAGATTTCTGCTGCCCATAAATCACTGGCAGAGTTTATGTTGCAAATTCTTGGCATGCTGAGCGGTGTCGTCATTATGTTGTTTATTGCCCTATACGAGGGTCAATTGATGAACGCATTTGGTTCGGGGCCGCCAAGTGCGCCGCATCATCAGCATGTGCACTAAATAATGAACATCCACGCAAAGAATCTTGAAGCGTATTATGCGTATTTTTTTAGTTAAGGTTTTTTCTAATTTTGTAATATTGTAGTAGTTATGTTATGTTATTTACCTCAGCCACACTCACATACACACACACATAAAGAGCAAGTCATTAAGTAATAGAAATCCATAATAATCGCATTTGTTAAACAGTTTTTGAAACAAACTCTCACAATCACACAATCACACATGCCCACATGTTTGTTAACTGCCACTAAAACGCTTTCAGCAAATTGATTTTGTTCCTAAATGTCTCTACACCCGATTTGCATTCGTTTTGAAAACAGTTTCAAGTAATTTATATATATACAAAAACTCAAACATATATTCAGATTAAATGTAAGAAACTACCAATGTGCATAAGCTATAAAGTGATTATGAATTTAACAAACGAAAAGAGCAAAGAGATGAGTTTGCTTTAAAAATTAACAGGAACTACGTTGAAACAATAATTTATATTGATACACTGCGTGCACTGATGAATATGAATAGAGCTAAGAAGAGCAAACGAAACGCTATTATATAAGTTTAATCACTTAAAACCATTCTAAATATTTACGATTTGCGATTTAATATTGTATGTAGCATGTATACATAAGCATCAATTATATATACATATAGTTATTTTGTATTTTATAGTCTGTAGTGTGCGCACGTTTATTGCTCACCGGTTCTAGAGATCACATTCGATAAATCAAAATCACAAAATTGTAAATCACCACTGCAATATTTTTATATAGACACATATTTTGGCAGTACTTAACGATTTTTTTGTACCACCTTTCGCAATCTACAATTATTTAAACTTAATTTATTTTATTGTAGTACGAACTGTCGTGTATTGCTCTTACTACATACTTCTTTGCACCAACATTTATGTTTTGTTTTGTAATACACAATTTATAAATATAGTTTAAAGTCTAAAGTTTAGACTTATGTTTTTGCTAACATCGCTTTTGTGTTTTATTAATAATTTTTTTGCCCTTATCCCAAACGCGCACACAACTAAACGTAAGTCATTGTGATTGAGTAACTAAAACTAATATTTGTAAAACGAAGCGAGAGCCTGAGATGGGATTTGGACGACACACATTTACATCAAGCTAAGTATACTCATTATAAGCTGAGCAAAACTAACAGTCTGCTTAAGAGGCAGTAAAACCTATTAAAATATAGAAGTAAGCTCAAAACTAAACAAAATATATCATATATATGTACGTAACATGATATGATATTATTTTTGAAAAGAAAAACTACTTTGGTGATATCAAGCAAAAGGCAACTGAAACGAAATAAATATACGAGTATAATAATTATGTTAAGTATATGTGCTAAAGCATAAAACTAATTCATTCATAACGAACATTTTATAGATGTATTCAATGTTCTTGTGAGCACCTTGACATAGACGTTTTTTGATATTTCAGTTAGCTTATTATTTAACATGAAACGATAAACACTCTTTAAAACTTACAAATAAATGTTTTTCACATCATACGAACTCATAATCTTTTTATTGTATCTTAAACAATGCGCGCGTGCCTTACGCCACTGTTGCAATCGATAAGTTTCGATAACACAAATTCCTAATGATTGTTTGTGCCGACAGCGGCAGCTCTGACAACTCTATGAATGTTATTGAAAGAGCGGGCCAACAATAGTGGCGCTGTCAAACTGTGAAAGATGCAAGCGACCGGGTTGAAATTTCTGCTGCCAACGATTTGCAAATTACTGGCCATTTTCTGCATAACTATTACACAAAACTATGTGGCGGCCAACTTGAGTCCCAACCCAATCGGCGTTCATCGTCGCTTCGAGTACAAGTACTCATTTAAGCCTCCATACCTGGCGCAAAAAGACGGCACCGTACCGTTTTGGGAATACGGGGGAAGTAAGTAGACGGGGGCAGCTCCACGTCAGTTGTTTTGGCCGTCTTCAAGCCTCTTTGGGGGCGCCTGCCCACTTGTGCAAGCGAGATGGCAAGCAGCCAGCATCAGCATTGACGACAACTTCGAATGAACGAACTGAAGCAAAGTGTACACGCAAGCACTTTGTTTAAATTTTAAAATTAGTAAGAAACTAACTGAAACCTGTTGCTATCTATTTCAGATGCAATTGCCAGTGCAGAAAGTGTTCGTGTGGCACCATCGCTTCGTTCCCAGAAGGGCGCTATCTGGACAAAATCACAGACAAACTTTGACTGGTGGGATGTGGAGATTGTCTTTCGCGTGACGGGACGTGGCCGCATAGGTGCTGATGGTCTGGCCTTATGGTACACCACTGAGAAGGGTGACTATAATGGTCCTGTGTTTGGCTCATCGGATCGCTGGAATGGTCTGGCCATCATCTTTGATTCGTTTGACAACGACAACAAACACAACAATCCCTATATCAGTGCCGTTTTGAATGATGGAACCAAGATGTACGATCATACTAACGATGGTACGACGCAGCAGCTCAGCGGTTGTTTAAGGGATTTCCGTAATAAGCCATTCCCAACCCGTGCTCGCATCGAGTACTATAATAATGTGCTCACTGTCCTCATCCACAATGGCATGACGAATAACAACGATGACTACGAAATGTGTCTGCGTGCCGATGGAGTGAACCTGCCCAAGAACGGTTACTTTGGAATTTCGGCAGCAACTGGCGGTTTGGCTGATGATCACGACGTGTTCCACTTTTTGACCACATCGCTACATGCTGCTGGCCAAATGCAGGAGCCACAGAAGGTGGATAATCAGGAGAAGCTAACGGCGGAATACAAGGAGTATCAGGATAAGCTAGAGAAGCAAAAGCTAGAATACAAAAAGGAACATCCAGATGAACATGTAAGTGTGCCACACTTCAAGTTCTCATATCAATTGTGGTTAACAACTCTTAGCCATAACTTTTGTCTAATCTACGTTGACAGCCTGTTGTGTGATGGACAGGCGTTATCAGATAGCGAGCTGATAATGCGTTGAGTTTAACTGGCTTTCCTTTCTGGCACTTTATTGCAGCACAAAGAAAACGAAGAAGACTGGGAGGAGTTCTATGAGTCGGAGAATCAACGTGAACTCCGTCAAATCTGGCAGGGACAGAGTCAAATTGCTGAACATCTACGCGACCTTTCGCGCAAGGCCGACGAGATTCTTGGTAGGCAAGAGAACACGCTTTCCCTAGTTTCACGTGGTCTAGCTCCCAATGCCGGGCAAGCACTGCCGCCGCCAGCGGCTGGTGGTGTGCCTGTACAGCAGTTGCCCGGCGGAGTGGGAGTCACCCGACAAGAAGTGGATTTGCTGATTGCCAACCAAAACATTCTGCTTAGCACCATACGCGAAATACGCCAACTTGCCGGGGATATCAATGTGCGTACTGATAACATACAACTAAATCAGAAAAACGCGCCCACAGCGCAAATTCAATCTGCTTCAGGCTACGATGTACAAACATTGATAGCCGAGATGCGCGATGGCATGAACCAGGTCAAACAGGGCATCTCACATGTGGGCCAAAGGTTAGTTTTTGGATAATTTAGATACTTGAACATTTAATATAATCTTTATGATTGTGCTCTCTAGATTGGGCATGCCACAAAATGCGGGGCAGGCAGCACCTTGTCCCACCGGAAACTGCGTGGGTGTCACGTTGTTCCTAAGTGTTACCGTTGTGCAACTGCTGCTAGTATTTATTTACAACATGTTCAAGTAAATATGACAAAAAATTTATCTACTGCTTGCATTATCTAAAGTTAATTTGTAACATTTCACAGGAACCGCAGCGAAGCGCAAGCGAAAAAGTTCTACTAGGCATTCTATTCAGTTACCCAATCAGGAACTTTAACAACACACATCTGACTAGGCGGCAAAACAATTTAGTTGAAGAATGAAATACTTAAGACTTCTTCGGTCTAGACTGCACAATATTGTATAATTGTTTATTTAGATCAAATTAAACTTCGCAAAATGTCAGGTGCCTCAAAATTTAAAATGAATGCGATCAAGAAACTAGAAATATGAAAAAGCCTCATGACAAAAGCCACAAGACAAAAACAAATGAGCAGTCCTTTGTTAACTAGTAGAGCTTCAACTAGCCCTTCCCCAATTGTGTTTGTAACCTATCTGTCTACTCTTTAAACTGTGCATATCACTGTGTACAGCCGTGAACTCTGCATTTCAATATAAAAAATAAATGTAAAACATAAATGAAAAATATTAATTATAATACATAATGAATTCCGTAAATTTAGCTAATAAATACTTTATGTTTTTTATACTATGTTACTTGTGCGAAAGATTCTCAATTCTTAACTTGAATTGGATCGAAGATCTTCCAGACTTTCTTTTTTCTTTCCATTTCTATTTAAAGCGCTGTACAATAATAGATGCAAAACAAAAAAAAAAGAAGTAAATTAAATAGTTTTTCAGCTTTTGTTATTAGCATAAACATTAACTAATGAGATGGTTTAAGCACACTTCTTGTTTTTTTTTTCTTCCGCAAAGTGGTTTTATACTTATAAAATTCAGAAATATTTATTTTTAATAAAAAATGGGAAATGTGATTTTCTTCGAATATGTTTTTTTCCATTCCAGTCCGAATGTTTAAAATAAAATAAAAAGACAATTTATAGAAACCAAATCAATAGAATGTTGAACTGATTAATTGAATGAAAGTATTACTTTTATTAATAAACTTTATGACTCCACAATAAAAAATAGTGAAAATTCAACGTTTTTACCGACGATGCGGCAAAAATGGCGCCACTTTGGCGACATTGCAGCACTCCAAAGGATGGGAGGGAGAGCAAAAACTTTGCCCATAAAACGTTACTGCCATTGGTGGTATTGTGGACAGACAATTTCTAAGGCTTGAGGTCCTCCCCAATCGAGCGAAAAAACCCCAGCCAAAAAGATAAATGGACAGAAGCCAACAGCAGTGAGCGACAAAGTTATAAATATTTTTTTGGTTTTTCAGGTTTGGGTTTGAGTCTGGTTGAGTTGGATGAAAGCTGCGACTGCCTGTTATGTATTAGGTATATGTATATAGTCAATGCTTATGTAAGCATCACGTTTATTATGTACATCGACAAGTTAAAAGTGCGCAGGACCAGTAAACTGGCTGCTTCTGCCTGGTATGGGGAGTTAAAAGGCTGTTAGGTTTTTATAACAGCCAATCGGCGTGAGGCAGACATTCAGGCGCACAAAATGGCTACGTTACGAGTATGTGAGTGTTTCCCAAACAAAATAAATTAAGAGATATTAAATTTTGAAAAACTTTTAGTTAAATTTGAAAACGCTAGCAAATGTATAAAAATTTTTACTTTTCTCCATGTTAAACCCTGTTCATGGAGTATTATTTATAACTTACTTACTTAGCTACTTAAGGTGAATTCGACTCATCCGTTCTTTTGAGTCGAATAAAACTCACTGCCCCAATATAATCTTTCCGTAACTAGTTAGTTTATGAACTATTTCGTGTTAAATGCTCTGACTATAACAAGCCCAATTCTAATGTCGCTTTTGAGGACTCAATTCCAATACTAAAAAGATCGTTAATTATTTCTTTATCTAATCGAAACCATTTTTAAAAAACATTTGAATGTTCTTTAACTCTTAAGTTTTCATCTGTTCTTTCAAAAGTCATAGTAAACATTTTAAATATTTTGCCAGCAAACTTTCGAAATCGGTACTTAAATTCGTTTTCATAGTTCCGGTTTCATAAGTTATTTATGAAACTAAAAAAAAAAACATTTTAATACATCACTTATTTAAAGTATCTCAAATTTTTTGTGGCGCATCACTTTAATAATCCATAGCGCATACATATTTGCACATCTGTGGAACTTTTTTTTCGCTCACCACAATCCATTAGTAAATGAAATTCATAAATCCCCAACCAGTTACACATCGAGGACAGTTTCGCAACATTTGTGAAAAAGGGAAATAAAATCAAAGTCAAAGTTATTACAACGTTACGGGGTGGAATGCATGTATCACTCAGTGATTCTCTTCCATATCCTGCATCCTTTGGCCACAATAGCTGAGGCAGCGTGACAAATGTTGCGCAAACAAATGGATAATGTTGCAATGGGATGAAAATGTATGGACAGAATGTGGCAGTTTCAGTTAACGCAGCTTAAACCTATCATAATGAATCATAAATTTCCATAACTGTCAAACGATCCCTGAGGAAAAGCGGCGTTAGCAATTGTACAGCAAACTGGATTAAACATTGTTGCAATTTGTTTAAATGATTGGGTTTTGTAATTAGCTAATAACTTGTAAGGTTCAGTATTAGCTGTTTGTTTAAATTTTATCAGTACATTTTTGTAGAAATATTTACGAATGCGTAGCTTAAATTAATATCAAAATATTTAAGAGTTTGTCCTCACTGACTGTTGCAAACTTATATATCATAGCTTTAACGATGTGAATGGTTTGAGTAATAATAAATGTAAATTTGAAAACAACTTTCTTCGGAATATATTCAAGCTATTCACAATCATAAATTGAATATCAATTGAATATCGAATATCATCTGAATTGAAAAAAAACAGTGGATTTTTAATCGATTAGCATAGTTTTGTCAAAAATGATCAGATTTTCGTAATCATTGAAAAATAGCATCCTTAAAATCTCAATACAATATCTCCACAGTCATAACTAAATTCATGGCTTACCGATTCTTAAATATTAGGACTTGAATCATGAAATTTGTTTTACATGTTTCTATTCGAAATACTTTCAGGCGGTTGTAGAGCACGCTAGTATTACTGGCGCTGTATATGCAAAAAATATATTATTAGGCGCCAACGCTTTTTTCACAATAATTCTTGAATTTTTCAATCATTATTGTTTTAAGCTTATTTTAAGAAGTATTTTTGGTTCAATGTTTTTAAAAAGCATATTTTTATTAGTTCTTTTAAACATTTTTATTTAAAAAACAGCCAAACCCGTTGTTTTTCAGTGACTTCAGTTATATATTTGAATGTATTTCAATTTGTGCTGTGTTATGTTGCATTTAAATCTCAATAAAGAAATCTTTCACATTCAACCATGAAGAATTGGAAAACCCGGCACATGTTTAATGTTTCTCATGCCATTAAGTTGCAGTTCAGATGACAATGGGATATTCCATTAGATGGGAACGGAAAACTCTTTGACTCTTTCCACCCCTTGTGATTTTTGCGAAAAACCAGAACAAAACTTGAAACTGGATAATATTTTGCGCTTTTTGGTATGTCGAATCCACATGTCACAGATTGGTGTGCTCAATGTTCGCATATGAGTCGAATTGCCCCGCTATTGTAAAACCATCCTCCAACTCCTGCTGTTGTTGCTGCTGCTACTCCTGCTCTCACATCCGTTTAGCGGGCAATCAAGCGTGTAGTGCAATTCAATAAGCGGATGGCGGCTACAACGACGAGAACGGCGGCAGCGACTTGGAGAACTTTATCAACACCCATGTCGGCATTAGTTTTGTTTACAAACTTATCCCGTTGCCTTTTTGACAGCCTCAGCAAAACTCATCCGGGTGGGGTGGGTCAAATGGTTGGGGTGTTAGCGTAGTCAGGGGTGGCTTGACTGTATTTTTATTTACGAGCACTTAAATCGAAACGCAAACTAAAATTGCACATTGCACATCTACATAAATATGCAATTGCGGGCATGTGAAAATGTTTCGGGGCCCAAACTCCCGCTGATAAATGATGAAAAAATTAAGAATAAATACACGCGATACAAAAGCATCCCCATTCCTTATCTCATCCCACATACATGCGCTATTTTAGATGACAGCTCCTGATAATGGTGACATCAATTTGAAACTCAATTGAGCTTGAGAGCTGCATGTTGTTGTTGTTATTGTTGTTGTTGTTACAAGTTGTTATTCCTTGATAAATGCTATGCTATCAGCGACGTTTATCGTTGAGGGCTTTTTGACTGGGTGCGACAAGTCAGCGAATCGGAAACTGCCTGTCTGTCTCTTCGTCTGCCTGTCAGCCACCCTCCCCCCAAAGGTATTGATGGTTATCTAACATAGAATGTTTGTGAATCCTTGTCTAAGCTCATCTCTGGGGCGTTGCGAGCAGTTACATGTTAAATGCTTGCTTAATTGCTCTTTTGGCCAAAACGGACCGTAGAGATAAATGGTTAAAAGATAGGAATTTGGTTGACCATTCGGTTGAGATGAAATAAAGAAAACCGAGCACGACTTTCCTCATTTGTTTGTAGTTCTAATAAAAAAATTAATATAAGAGAAAACCTATTTCAATTGAAATTAATAAAACACGCCTTGCTATAAGACTTTTTTCTGAGCTAACATGAGAAGTAAGACCTGTCCTTTTAATAATAAATTAACAAAATTAGATCAGGGAACAAGCTCTGCGATGAAATGTACAGTTCTGCTTCTCCTCTTGAAGTCTGTTTAAAAATATCTGTAATCGAAATAAAACTGTGTTTTAAAAACTGATTATATTCTGTTAAGCCAAAAACAGAATATTTTAAGCATCGTCCGTGATTTGTATACTTTTAAAAAACATCTTAAACTTAAGTAAAAATATAATTTTTTGCAGAAAAATACTTTGTGCATTAAGTTTTTTGATTTTGTTATTTTTATAATTTTTTTATATTCATTGCCTTTCTGTAACTATTTTCATCATTTCAAAGATAAAAATAAATAAATAAATATTCATAAATATTCTAGTTACTTATTGGTAAGAGTTCTATAATTTTAAAACAAAAGAAGATGCTCTTTGATTTTTCATCAAGTATAAACCTTTTATCCATTCCACGAGTACAACATTTCCGGCTTGCCTTAGCTCTAGTTTTCTGTAAGCCCTGCCACAAAATGCCCGTCGCAATTGTTCGACCTCAAACACCCATTAGGTTATGTCCGTGCATGCCACGGGCCGGATAAATAGACTGTTGAGTCATTAAACAATTTACGCAGCTATAAATTCACGCAATTTACTTAGGAGTTCGGCAAGTGCACAAACCTAGAGTAAATATGTACAGCGCGGCATGGGTAATAAAAAATACCCCTGCACAATGCAGTGTGCACATTAACACATCTGTCTAGATCCCGATACAAAGTGTTGTCGTTGTTGTGTCCGACCGCCTGAGCGATTAACTTTTTGCATCCTTCACGCATCGCCTGCTCTCTAGGAATAACAACATCGTTCGCCCACGCGTCGCTTGTTTACTTGCTTTTTTATTGCCCACTCGTTCCCCAGCTCAGATTTAGATTTTAAGGACTGCCGCCCTTTGCCATGGATTTTAATGAAATTGTCATCAATTAAAATTGTGCTCTTCCATGACCATGATCCAGACGACAGTGACATTGCATAAGTTGGTGGATTCATTTCACTTTTTGCCCAGTTTACGACCCAGACGTCTATTCAGGCACTGCCAAGGGTTTAAGTTTAAGTTATGAAGTGCTCCCATCATCATCTTCACCGTGATTATCAACGTCATAATGCGCATAACTCTCTGCTTGGGTTCGTTGGCAGCTATAAAAATAATTTGTGGCTTGAACCCTTACAATTTCACTTTCGACAAACGTAGTTAAGGGGTAAGTAAGTTAAGTATGCCTGAGAGGCAGACGGCTGTCAGCAATTTGTAGTCGTTTGCTTGTTTTTTCAACGCCACTTAATGGCTTTTCATAAATTTTTATTGTCTTCAATATAATTTTTTTATTTTTATATGCAAATGCCATTTGAAATGCTCAAAAATTTGTCGCACAGCCAGTTTACTGCTTGGCACCGTTTTGAATTGTTTATTGGGAAAGTTATATAGCTTTTAAGGTTGTTTTTGTTAAATGAATAATCAAACTTTAACAATTTTAGAACTTAAATTAATACCAAAAACTGTTTAATTACATTCACTTCTATAATAATATGATATTCAATTAAAAATTAACATTTTTATGTGTCTCTTAAGTCCTATTTGAAAATTCTATTGGCAATGGGATACTTGCAATGCTGGCTCTGAATTAGAAGCCAATAAATCTTTACATGAAACAAAAACCCTTACATTTTGGTTGATAAAATACCGAAATTATCGCAGCTATGCACAAGATATATGGCCTTAAACAAGAACACTTTTAACCCATTAGCCAACCGGAAGATCGCTCAATTAGTGCTGCTGTTGGTCAGCAAACGAATCCGAATACGAGTGCAAGTCCCAAGTGGGTCACTTCAAGTCCACACACATGAAGGATAGGAAAGGATTTTGTTGTTGTGCCAACAAAGTGACATAAATCTTTTGTGCGCCGCCAGGAAAACTCAAGCGGAACCAAAGCAATGACGCAGCAGGATCTCGTACGAACACATACATGATGCATCTCGATGGGTTACTCCCGTCATAACAGAGAGCGCATGCATGGGCCGAGATTTATAGATTTATAGGCGCGAACGTTGGTCTGCTCGGAATTTATCTATCTATTTGTGTACATCGACGAAAAGGGATCGAAATCGGGCATCAATGCCGGATGCTCAAAACGACAGGCGTTCGATTGAAATTAATTGAATTTGCTACAACAACAAGACAGCAGCAGCTACAACTTGTCTCGAACGGACCATGGACGTTGCTTCCTGTTTATGCTCGAGATGTTTCAGTAGCATAAATTACGCATATGATATGGGTGGAAAAACCCAGTTTGTCGTTGTTGTAGCCGTTGTCGAAAAACAGGAACATTAAATTTATTTTTATTTCGCTGAGCTGCCTTACAACCCCAATAAAAGAAGAACAGCATAAACAGCGCTAAGCGCTTACTCAAGTCTGGTTTTTTTCCCCCCCCATCAAATTACAAATGTCGCACGATATGCGGTCCGCTGAATTTTTGCGAAAGTCATGAATTTTCTTTTATTTTTATGATTTCTATTACATATATTTTCGTGCTAGCCAAGATTTTAGTTTTTGTTTTTGGCAAACAGCAACGAGATTGTTATCTTGGGGTTGAAATTTTTGTGCCCAGCAGCCAAAAGCACAGAATCACGCCGGAAGTGCTGATCGCTGGCAGGCAAAGGCAGGAAAGGCAGACAAATTTATCAAACAGCTATGTGGGGGTGCGCACAAGCATCTTTGCTATCATTAATCATGTTTTTGTCTGTATGTGCTACTTTTTACACAACGTCTTAAAGACTGAACTTAAACCTTAACTTAAGTTGCAAATTTGAATGCAAAATTTTAAATTAACCGCCTACTAAACACCTGTTTAGCTGTCATGCGCAACTATCGAAACATCGCATTCAAGTCTATCGACACAACAAACAATATATAAGATTCGATAGCTATGACAGTGTTGCACTGCAAGTATCGATAAGCGCGACTCACTCTATCGCCCTGTTTTATTGTGTTGTTTTATTTATACGTTTTTAACTATCTTCGCACCTGTATTTTCACGCAATTCTGTAAGTTTACAACAATTAAACAAAAGAACTAAAGTGTGCAATTCAAGAAATCCCAGTTTTAGTTTTGTGTGCATGCAAAGAAAGCAAGTGCAAATTCAGCTGCTAACTTATGTTGTTGTTGTTGCTGCGGGTGCTCCCTCTATTTATTGGGGTGGGCAACGGCAGCGTCTAGCGCCCAATGTGCGCCCTTTATATATTTGTTATGGTGGTCACGCGAATTCTGACCCGTTTTTCAGGCGCCGCCTAGCCATTTAATTCGTTTACGCGACCAGCTGGAGTTTTATTGTCAGTTTACCGATTGCCACCCGCATATGGCTTGTGACTTAATTTGTACAAGTGTGTTTGTGTATGTGCGTCCGTGTGACAGTCTGAGCTTGTTTGTTTGCTGCTGTAATTTTGCGCATGCTTTTCATGCTAATTAAATGCAACTTTGTTTGATACAAAACTGAGCGAATGTCTTGTTGCAGTACGCCGCGTTTAAAACAGTAGAAGGAAATATAATTCAATTAACGATATTAGAAATACAAGACTGAAGTGTGAAAGACATATAATTTATAGGTGTCCTGGACTTTTTTAACCCCATCAAAAGCCTTCGAACATAAATAAGACTTTTAATATGACAAGCTGTCTCATAAGAACCTTGTTTATATGCTGCTTATTACCATTAAGAACCTTATTCATGACTCTCACTTGATCTTCTTTAGTCCAATCTATGAAGCATTTTTCTGGTGTCATACTATAGCTGTGTGCAGGCAACAAATTATCAACTTTATTGTTGTTGTGCTTGACTTCTTTATCGGCAATGATTGAAAAGTCAGCAGCGAACTTTCTGTACGATTAAACAGCAAACTACAAGTTGAGACGATAAGATAAGTCAACGTCTTCCTCTATAGAATTTAGTTGTAAGTAAGCATTCTTCAGCTGCTTCGTTAAGAGCGAAAAAGCAAAGAATGCAACAGCAGCAGCAACTGATTGAGTTGTTTTCACTCTCTCTGTTCTCAGACTATGCGAATTGCTTTAATTAACTGCAATTGCAAGCAACCCTTGCTGGAGACAAAATCGGAGCCCGGACTCTAAGCGCGTGTTCATCTCCCGCTGCTTTAAAGATTTCACATTTTCAATTGTTGTTAAGGCAGCAGGAGGGAGCGAGCAAAGTCAGTCGCTTCATCAATTGCCTAATGACTGTGTCAATAATTGAGCATAATTGAAAAACAAGGGGCGTCGTCCAGAAAGTCGACTCATCAACTCATCCACCAAAATAAGTGTGGTTGGTATCATCAAGAAACTCGTTTTGCTTTGCATCTTATTTGTTTACACACTTTTTTGTCAGTTTGCTTAGATACATATACACATTGTATAGCTCAGCTCATTCAATTCAATTTAATTTATTGGCGTGCAACGTGTGACAAATGCTTTTGCCCACAGTGCGTTTTAACAAGTTTACGCACTCTAGTCTATGAATGAAGTCTTTTTCCAACTAATTTTAGAGTGACTAACACTTTTTTTTATTTCAAATCCACTTCCACTTTGTCGCTTCCTCTTTTGCGTCTTTGCAATAAATTGTGTAAAACAAAAGAGCAATAACAACAGCAGAAAATTGGCCATCGCTTACAGAAATTAGTCATCACGACATTCACTGTTGTTGTTATTGTTGTGGCTGTTATTATTATGCACCCACTGGCATGAGTCCATCACCTCGTTCTCTCACTCTCTCGAGCGGTCTCTTTCTTTTTCTCTCAATCTATTGTCTGCTATTGCCACTTTTTGTTTTGTTTACATTTGCCTGCCATGACGATCGAGCGCCAAAGAGCATGATGAGCGCGGCAGGTGCCGCGTCTGTGGCGCTCATTTCTGCATTGGGCTCTCTCTGGGTTGCTCCTCTCTTGAGCCGCTTGCGTTCGGCGCGCTGCTGTAGGCGCGCCTCAGTTGAGTTTTAGCCGTCGTCGGTGCCGATTCGTGCCGCTGCCGTTATCGATAACTATATGCGTTCATATATATAAATATATATTTCTGCTTTTGTGAGTGTGTGGTACATGTGTGCGATATTCAAGTTCAAATATCAAAAAGCAATAAATTAATTTTAAATCGGCAGAAAATTATGCAAAAGGTAAATACACACATACATGTGAAAACAGTTATCGTTAAATTTTGACTGTTCTAAATGTGTGCTGCGACCTTTGCGTGTATTAGTGCGTGACATATGGCGTTATATTCATGGATAACAAATATAATATCAACTGAAAATTAAGCCAAAAATAAGCAAATTAATTGTGTAATCTTGACGCTTTGTGCGCCCACGCATCACCATTGTGTTTAGCGCCTGCGCAGCGCGTGCAAAAGTTAACTGGAAAAAAAATTTAAATCCTTATTGCCATTTTTTTTCAATATTTTAAACATAGTATTTGTGGCAGCGTTAAAGTTTGTGTTTTTATGTTTTATTTTTTGCTGTCTTGTACTGCCTCAAAAAGTTAAAAACAACTTGAGAATTACCTCATCGCTAGCAAGCGCACGCTGGCCGCTGACGTAGCTCTCTGCCCCTGACTTTATTATATTAGTGTTATTTTTATTCTATATTTCGTTTATATTTATGATTTGTACATCTGTCTTTCAGTGTGTGTGTGTGTGTGTGTGTGTTTTTGTTTTTGTATGCTGCGCTGCCAGCTAGTTTGATTAGCAGACTGCCAGCCAGCCAGCTGCTGCTGCTGCTACTACTACTGCGGCTGCCTTCACTTCCTCCGCCACAGCCCTCGCTGATCCGCCTGCTATGTGTTTTTATAAGAATTACATACATACATGTACATACATTTATCTTTAAGATACGTGCGCATTATTTGTTGTTGTTGTTTTATTCGGTTCGCTTTTTTATTTGCATTTCAATCTCTGTGCGCTCATTTTGAGGTTTTCTATACAACATTTTTTTCATGTCATTAGTCATTAGGCCACAGTTAACGTTTTGTGCCGTTTTCCACACGGTTTTTTTTTTTTGTTTGTTTCGGGATCGTTTGGCAAAACAATTTCGCTGCGGCTTTTGTGGCATTTTGATTTTGTGGGCGTATTTCTGCTGCTGAGCTCGCCCGCTACTCCATTATCTTGTCAAATAACAATGCTTGTTGTGGTGTCTCTCTTTTTGACCTTATTCAAGCGCTACATTTATGGTCTGGGCCACAGCCGCATAAACAAATCAAACACATAAAGAAATCAAAGCTCATTTTCACTTCATGTCAACGCTCTCGAAACTTGTCGCGCTCTCTCATAAAATTGTTGTGTCGCTTTGTGTGTGGGCTTTGTGCTTAACTTTTGGACGTGGTCGCTTTATGCATCCGTTCCACAACTGCTGCGTGTACATTCATTTTCTATGGAAACCAACACAAACACAGACAGACAGAAAAAAAAACACATTTCATTCATTACAAAAATGTAAATGAAAAACTCAAATCGGATTTGTTACTTAGTTAGCCAGTTGTGAAAACCGTTTTGGTGGGCGTCAGTTTTGGGACACACGTTTTAATCGCTTGCATTTATACATTATTACATACTACCTTATTTTGCATTTTGTTATTAATTGAGCTGTGCACTTGTATTCGGTTTTTTTTTTTTGTATTCAATTCATTTGCTTTACACTTGCTCCCCAATAATCTGGTTCGCCTGTCTGACTGTCTACCCCATGTCCAATTGCAGCTCCCAAATGAGTTGTTGTCGCACAACTTTCGAATTGTTTACGCACAGTTTCTCTTAATATAATTTCAAGACGTACTTTATACTTTACGATCTTGACTTGCAATTTATTTTGGGCTTTGTAATTTGTATAGTTTCAGCACGTGGGAAGTTAATAGTAATGTTGTTATGTACGTGATTTTTTTTTTTGAGTGTGATTCCGAGATCATTTCCAATCGCATTTTAGATATTAAAACTATATCACAGATTGATTTAAAATTATTGGTTCACCCATTTATGCCAGTTGTTTATTTAAACAAATGAAGCATTAAAAAAACAGAGAAAAGCAAATGTTTGCCTCATGTTTCAAGCTCAATTAAAACAAATTAAGCAAGAAATTTGTATCGTATCAAAATACATTGCTCCAAATGCGCAACAACAGCAATATCTACAATAACAACAACAACAACAATAACGTAGACAGCAATAACAATTAAATACAAAAATAAAAACTGTGTGCTCTATTTTTTTTAACGCCTCAGCATTTTCATTTGTGCACTGCACAAGAACATATACGAAAACATACTTAAGTACATACATATGTATACATGCATAGATATACAGATACAGATACTTCTGTTCGTTTGTTGCCTTTCAAACTGCTGCCGCACACATGTTTCAAAAACAACAACCCAAACACAATCTACAAAAGCAAAAAAACCAACAAAATAAAACAAGGTGCCCTTATAAAAAGAGCTAGACTTTAATATACCATATAAAATGTTTGAAATATTGTCAAAATATATTTTCTTTTATTGAGAAAAGGCCTTAAGATATTTTCCTTAGTACTTTTCCAATCCACTTTTATCTTTTACAAACGTTCTTCATGTAAAAACAACCTCTTCAACCACTTTAAAGTAACAGGGTATAAGAGAAAAACGCAGAATAAACCAAAAAAATACAAGTTTACTATGAGCAACAAACCAGAACAACAACATTAAATTGAATTTTTCTATTGAGTTCGATAGGCATTTTGAGCCATATTACGGCATACATAAATAGTTTATTGTTTGGGAATGTTTCTTAATTACGCAGAACTCAAGTGGCAAGTGGAGGTGGCGACTCCGAACATAAAAGCGCAAACCAAAAAGCCTTCTAAGTATGTGTGTGGGTTCAACCTCATTGGAATTTCGAGCATTTCCTTTTACACTGCGATTCCGATTCGACTTCCAACTGATTCTCCCTTTCCTTTTCTTATATATCTCTTTTGCACACTCAGCTCCAAGCTGGCGCTTAGTCATCCCCACATAGCCAGAAAGAAGCCTTGTTGACGACTATTTGCTTGGTTGTTGATAAGGATTATACAATTATAAGTTGTTGTTTTTTTATTTTTTTATAAACATTAATATTGATGTGTGATTTGCATTCAAGTCTATAAATAGTCAAGATATTGCATGGTTGTTGTTGTTGTTGTTCGCCTTCGTCATAATTCTCAAGTCTCCATATCCAGAGACTTGTTTGGGTCAATGTGAATAAATGAAAAGATTTATGCAAAAAATTGAATATGGAATTCGCGATGTGCATTTTATTTTTGATTACATACTCTTTGTAGTATGTATATGCATAACATTTTTATATCTTTATTTGTTTTGTTTATCTCCAAAAGAGGGTTGGGCTTTGGCCCTGTGGCTTGACGTAAATCATCATAAAAAGCCTTTGCTTAATTACGTCACTGCCTTCGATAGGAGCACAAGTATCTGGAATGCTACGCGTTTTTTTCACTTAGTTTGTTACTGAAACAGTTAAAGGCATAGAATTATCTGTATTGCTTTTCTATAATCTCTTTCGTTATGAATAGACTTTATAGTTCGGGATCCAATTCAAGTCTTTGGATTAACCAATAAGTTAAACCAATCAAATGGAGTAACATACTTATTTGAAATAAGATAAGAATGTTTGCAACTTTATCTACTCGTAAATTGACAATTCCACAAATGCCTTGGAATGTGTGTGTAGCGCACCCAATCAAATCTTCATTCCCCTAAGTGAATTGATATGCTGCAGTAAACCCTATCTTGTCTCCTTCTCTCTATATAGCGTGTCCACTGACAGTTATCGCCAGTTTTCTCGCCTGGCCTTGGTTAGTTAGTTGGGTGGTGGGGTGAATGAAGGGGCAAGGCAGGCGTTAATCAATGAACGGCTTTGTCAGTCTGTCTGTCAGTCAGTCAGTCAGTCTATTGGGGAGTGTAAAAAGTATTTCGCATTTTACGTCTTATTCTCATTTAGTTTATGGATGCAATGTGGCATTCAAGTGCTTGCCTGCCTGCTTGCTGCTTCTGCTGCCTTCTGCTACGCAAATCGCATGCCAAACGGGAGACGCCCAAGTGTTATATACATATCTATATGTTAGATATGTATATGTTTGTCTCTTTTGGCGCTCACTTTGTGCAAAAATCCACTGGAGCCCGACTGGCGGGAGCCTAATTTTTCTGCTGTCTACCAAACGACTCGTGCAGTAGGAGTAAGAGCTGTTGGAGCAGCAGTTGCTCAAGATTAAAGTGCCTGGGAATAGTTTTGAAATGTGCGTATTTATTTTTTTTGGCAGCCAAACATATAAAAGTGACTTGGCATTGGCCTCAAGTGTGTGTGAAATATATTAAAATATGTATGTGAAAAGTGTTTAAAGATCTGCTTATTGATAGGATGTACATCTAAATTTGACATCAGAAGTGAACCTTAATTATACATAATCTCAGATCAATGCTTTTCAAAGGGGTTTTAATTAGCTTCGTGATGTTTATCTGTTGACATAATTTGTTGTCATTATATTATTGTTGTTGCTAGCCACCACCTTGATGATGCAGGCTAATTGAAAATTACAGGCCAACTCAACCGCACACACACACGCACACGCAGGCACACACTTGTGTATAGGAACACACCCACATGCACCCCCTTTTCTATTTTGTACACATTGAACGTCATTCGATTTGATTTGTTTGTTTGCTTTTGTTTGTGTTTATTTATTGTGTATTTTGTTACTTTTAATGCATCTTTTATCTGGATTTTGCCATCAATAAGCTACAGTTAGAATGGATGCTCATTGTGGTTGTTGTTGTTGTTGTTGTTATTGTCGCTTGATAGTGATACAAAATTTGTGCGCCATTGTGTGGCAGACTAAGAGTTGCCACGAGTGACGACGTCGACGTCGATGTCGCTGTCGATGTCGACTCAACGTCTTGTTTACTCAAATTACAGCTGGGGTTATCTGCAGCTAGCATCCAAAGTGCCATTTCCCAAACCCCAAAGTCGAACTTAAATTCGGAGTCAGAGTTCGCAGCTAGTTTGTCTAGTTGACCCGTTGAGCCATTGGGTGGGTCTTAACTCTCTCACTCTCCCTTCCTCTCTCTCTCTCTCTCTAGCTCTCTCCCTTTGTCTGTTTGTCGTTTAGCTCTTGCGTTTATTTACTTAAGCATTTAGTTTGTTTATCGCGCTGCTCTAATTTTCTTTACAAAATTTGCATTTCGAAATACCAGCGAAATCTTATCTTTGTGGACCACAAAAGCGGCAGCTAAGATGAAATGTTTACTAAATATAATTCATATTGTAAACTGTCGATCAGCTGTGCAGGCGGAACTTAAGTTCACTGACTTTAAAACGTAAAGAAAATCAATTTACAATAATGAAAACAAGATTTTGGACGAATATTATGAGCAATTCATAGGTTGTGCTACTTCAAAGTATAGACAGTTTAAACCCTTTGATAAACTTAATGTTCACTAGCTCTTAGCTCGTGACACATTCGTCTAAAAATGATTTTGTTGCAAAATCAGTTCATTGCAATTTCCGCTGACATCAATTGTTAATAAACTAAGGCACCGTTAGAGTCTACTTATTTGCCTCGAACCATCTGTTAGGACCTCGAAAATGACTCGCACAATGCAAATTAAAAATGAGAAAAAGTATCTTAAAATTCAGTGATGACTCATATGCGTAAAAATCAAATTAAAAGCTGCCCCACACAACCCCCCGCCACCCAGTAGCTGCTGGCACAGACCAAAGCAATCGTCTGACGATATACATACACACATATGTATGGTAGCGTCTTAAAAACATTTTTTTGGGGGCGTTGAAGATTTGCCAGCCTAATGATGATCATCATGGGCAACAAACACACTGGCGGCCCCACAAAGATCGCACCTTTTGACGTTGACTTTGCCGGCATCTTGTAGCTGCTGCTCTGATCTTGTCTTTCCCTCCACCTCGTCGTTCTATTTTCAGTGTGCCATGAAAAAAAAAATTGTGACAGTTGTGAGAGGGGGGTTTTTTGTTTTTGGGGGATAGTGAGCTGTTTTCTTTCATTGATGCGCCCTATAGCTATATACATACATATATACGTGGCAAGCGAGAAAAATCCATTGGATCTTCTCAATTTATGCTGCTCTTCGAATTATGTGTCTTTTACCTTGAAAATTTTCATTGAGTTTTGTGTGTTTCTTCTGCATGTATTTATAGTTTGCCCCTATACTATACTAACATCATAGCATAAATATATATCTAAAAACAAACTGTATGTGTGTTGTTTTGGTTTAATTAAAATCTCTGCATGTGTGTGCCTTTAATCACCTAGCTTAACTTTTGCACACTGTCAATTTTTCAACACATTATAAGTTCGTGCGGGTTTTTTATTTTTGAGATTTATCGTGCTTTATGTGATTTGTGTGATGTATTAAGACAGCTATAGCGGTAAAAAGTAGGACAAGTTACATAAAAAATAAGTGTTATTAAATTTTTCACGCTTAAGTGCCACACCTGGTATTTAAACTACGAAAAGAAAGTGTGAATAAAATAAAAAATTGTGTGGGAATTTAAACATATTTCTTCGTTTTCACTGATTTCCATTATTTAATAAAAATTTAGAATTTTCATAACTTTCTTTCCAAAATAATCAGCTACTACTTCCCAAGCTGTGTTAGAACTTAACACCATAGAAAAGACCTTTTAATTACAATAATCTTTTTTGTCTTATAACTCCGAAGCAGTTCAAGCATCAAACAACTTCGCAAAACTCTCAGCTTAAAGACCGCACTTGAGCTTGTTTCTTGTTAATTGAGTATTGAAGTATTTAAGATATGAGTACGATATGGCTATCCAATTATGTTATAGCCTGCCCACAGATCGTACGTGCCACAGCACCTACCAAACTATCAACTACATACTGCCGATAATTGTGAGAATCGTGCCAAGGTCTCAGATTGTGTTCGCTTTAACTACGTGCCCTGTTATCAAATGTAAGAACAAGCCACAAGACAGCGATGATAGGCAAACAATCGGCCTACAATCAGCGGGCCAAATTGTCAAGCCGGCCAAACAACTTGTCGAGTTGTTTGACTGCCGTCTGCCGCCCACGTTTCCTGCCACAATTGGTTGCATTTTCGCTTTCAGGTCGCCAAATGCTGCTGCTGCTACTGCCGCCGCCAGCATTAAGATCACAGAGCTAAGAGCAAAAGACACCCACGCGACCACTTTTGTCTTCATTTGCGGGAGTCAAATTGTTTTTGAAACTGAGCTGATTGCACCTGTTTGAAGTCTCAACCAGAGACAGTTGAACTCTTTGAAAAATATGTCAAGCATTTTCTGTTTCCATGCAGACTTGGTTAATGGTTGGTTATAATGTGAGCTTGTAGCCGCATTCTTGGCCAGTTGCAGCAACTGCTCCATTGGTTGGTTGGTTGTAGCCTATTTTGGTCATGTTTTGTTTCAGCTTTTGGGCTTTTGGGTGTTGATTGATTTTTATAAACAAAATGCGCTAATGGAAAAGTCGGGTGCAACATTCTTTAGCAGTAAGTATGTATGCGTGTATGTATAAAGCAGCAGCTTCTATGCACAAATGCGGCTATTGCAACTGAGCTGTGTGCTGTCTTGGTGGCATTATAACCACAATGCCAACACACATTGCCCATATATGTATGGAGCATCCAGTCAGCCAAGACAACTGCAACTCTTCACGCGGAGGTCGCGCTTTGCTAATATGGAAAATGAAAACAGGAAAAATGCGCGTTTGGTTTTCAGAGTGCGTGTGTTGCATCTTTTGATGTTGCTGCTGGTCTATGCTGCCACACTGCCACTGTGGCAACTTTACTTGAGTGCATTTTTTGTTGTTGTTGAAAGATTTATATTACAGCACAAGTACTCGACAATCGCACTTATGCCTGTACTCACTTTTTATTTACAGATTTCTTAAACAAATATTTAAACGACAACCGCAACAAGAAGAAGATCAACAACAAGAACAACAACTGTATCAACGAAGTAAACGCAACAACGACAACAATTAGCACGAAACTTTCTATATAAAAAAAACAGAAATAATAATAAACCAATAACAAGATTTTTTATTCTACTAAAACCAACTGCAACTGATTCACTTAACCTGGCACTATTTAAAGAGGTGAGTACAAAAATGCCAACAAATGTTTAAATAAATTCCAAAAATCACTCAATTAAGCAATGATTCAGACGTTTTCTGTTTTGTTATTTGTTAGAAGAACAAGTTTATAAACATTCTTTCGAGCTGACGCAGGCTATAAAAAGAAAATAAACTAAGTTATCCGTAAAACTTAACGATGCTTTTCTATTGATTGCCTAGTTAAACTACCTAATAAGTTAAGTTTTGTTTAACGACTGCCTCACTTTGAAGACACCCAACGGCAATAAAACGCATTCGAATGTGAATTCAACAATTCAATATTCATATTTATAACTTTAGGTTTGTTTTCGTTTGGAATAAATCAGCGATTTGAATGCCAGAGAACTTCTTGTAATCACATTGACCCCATAGGCAGCGTGCTCAGTGATTTGTCTTTGCCTTTGCCTTTTGGCTATTTATACGAGTTTGTCGACTTTTTATTTTACTATTTCATTTTTCTTTTATTTTTTTGCTTAACACAAATAAAAATTGTGAGAATTATATAAAAGGCTCCACATTGGCGCTCGGTTTCATGACATTTTCTTATCCTTGCCATGAACAACATCCCGCACACACACACACACAGGGCGCTAGAAAAGCAATCAGATGAAAGTGTGCATAAGATCGACGAATAAATACCCTAAAAAGAACTCTAACTTATTTCTAACTATTTTCTTTGGTAATTTTTTTAGATTTTTACTTCTGTACTCTTCTATTGCATAACTTGTGTTAGTCTAACATACCCCATCTGTGCTCATAAGTTCACTTTGTGCTGACTGAAGTGAATTGTGGCCAGAACAAGCAGAGTGTTTGTTTCGCAGATTCCTTTGGGCGCAGGACTCCTACGCACACGCGCCAACTAACACACTTACACACACTTTATGTGGCCAGACAAAATGGTGGCTGTGGCGCCAGAAAGTCGCGCCAGTTGAGTTTTTCCATGGCGGCAGCGTTTGCTAACTTGTCTTGACTTGACTTTGGCTTAAAGGGGGTGCAAATAATGTATCACTAAGAGCGTTTTGTTGCTAACTTGTCTATTTTATTTCCAATTTTTAGCTGCAATCGCTGTGCATAGTTTAAGGCGTAGCCATTGAGGCGTATACTTAATCTCTCTGCAGTCTTGCAGTGCTTTGCTTATGCTATAATTAATCGCAGCCTTCTTGGCTAATTAAAACTTCAAGTCATTTAAGCCAAGATAATATGTCCCACACAGCAGCAGCAGCAGCAACAAAATTTGCTAAGATTTGAGTCAAGTTTGGCTCATTTATACATTATTCATAGAGTGCAAAAAAAAAAAAAAAAAACAAGGAACTCTCTCCCATTAATACAACTTTGGCACACAAACAATAGCTACTTTTTCAGTTGTTGTTGTTTTTGTTGTTGTACATAAGCAGCGAGACGCACGCAGCCATTGGTGGTCCATGGCACACCCATTGGGTGGCACAGTTGGTGGTTGATTTTGTTGTTGTTTTCGTTTGCTTAGCCAAAAAAAAAAAAAAGAAGTATAAAAAGCCAAAGTGCTATGTGCACCCTGCCGCCCCCCAACCACTGTTGGTTGATCTATGCTGCTGCTGCTGCTGTTGCTCCCATCCCTCTTACACGTGCAGGACGTGCCCATAGTTCGGTTTCAGCCTTCAGTGGAGCATGCGCGCCGCAGCATCCGATTTTGTTTGTGTTGTTGGACGACGGGATGACGCCTGTTTGATTTTCATATCGCTTACGACTTGTGGCATGAATGATGTTTGCGTCAGAAGCGCACGATGTGTCGCCGGCGTAGCACATCATTCTAGGCCTAGCCTCCGATCGGGCAGGACACGCCAGCGCTGCTGACATCATCATCATCAACAACATCAGCGTCGTTTTAACATTTCAAGTTCAAGTGTTTCACATACGAAAAAAACACACCGTTTTGTGCCTTGCGTTAATATTCAAAGTTGTTAAGTTTCTTGTTCAGCTGCTCGTTACGCGTGCCTTTTAATTTAAGTAGTACGCCAGAAAAGTGCCTTATTAAAATAATATTTATTCAATAAACCACAAACGTTCGCGGTTTTTACTTTGCTGCATTGTCGTCGTGTGCCTTAAACGTAAACGTTTTTTAAAAAAAGATTGCGCGTATTTTATAGTTCTAAGTAATGCCGTAGTTATTCTTAGGCCTTAGGCTCAACAACTGAAGCTCTGCCACTAATTTGCCTTAGATAAGAGTTGAGAAAATTTGTTAACAGTATTCTACACAAACATTTTTATCCAAAAATATATACAACTATTTATAAACGTATATACAATATACAAGACACGTTTTTTAGTAACTAGATTGCACATTTTAAACAATATTTGTTATTTGAAAAAAGAATTCTCAGTAGTTGCAATTTTTGTAGCTACTTTTTAAAGAGAGAAGGTTTGTTAGTATTTTCTTTGTGTTTTTTTAATTGCAAATTTCGGTTCCGTACAATTTCTTGTACAAAAACGGGCTGGACGCGTGTTCCGTGCCGCCGTTAGACAACACCACAAACGTGCCTCAGCTCGGCGAGCAGTCGCCGCCATAAGGAGTCCAATCGGTTCCCGCGATCGTCGTGTGCTGCCGTCGTAGTTAACGATTTTTAAAATCCCTTCACCCCGAACGCCTTGAAAAACCAACACAAACACACACCACACACGTAACACAACCACTACTACACACTTAACACACGACACCCGAGTGTGCCTTGATAAACATAAGCCCGATATTGGCCTGTGTGCCTTTTTTGAAAAACACTTTCTGAAAATAATCGAAAACCGCATTAAAAATCAGTACGTTAATTAAAAAAAAACACAATTCTTCGATGAGCCTTAAAATGTATAAGATGAGTAAGTACAGAATTGAATACATAAAAACTAGATAGAAATTGTCTGGTTAATTTCTACCTTTAATTATCGATCTTTGAAAAACCATATCTTTAAAAATATTTCATTTAGACTTTTTTATTTAATTTGTTGGCAAATTGTCGGGTTGGTTGACTTTCCTATAGTGCTAGCTAGTTTTACAAACAGCTTCGATTGCGTTATAGTTAATTAATCTTATCAATTGTTTTTTAACATGGGTTTTTTATAAATTAAACTTTTAGTTAAAATTGTGTGCAATATAAATAAAGCAATGTCAAGAGGAAATAGGGCAAATGCATTTTCATACGAATCTGACCTTAAATCTAAAAACTTTGCAGTGGAAATATCGCTTAACCATATCTTAATGCACGCCAAGAGCATTGAATCAATGCAATGAAACAATTTCAGCCTTTTAGCTTGCAGTAAACGTTGCTTGCAAATGTGTTAAGATCTCTTGTTTACTTTATTATTTCCTTATTTCCCGCATCAAAAGACGTCACAAATTGAAAGCTTATCATAATTTTACACCAATTCATTAGCTTAACAGCCCAATAAAAATCATTTCATGAAATCATGAACCATCAATTGATTTCCACACTTTCCCCAAATGCTGTGCAACAGCATGAAGCGACAACTTGTATTTGAATTGAAAGTGCATTTACATAGCATCCAAAACAAGAAACAGAAAAAAAATACAGTGCTAGGCAATTAATTAGTTAGAGCCATGGAAAAGTTTTGCTAGCAGTAAATTACGTCCATTAGGAACACAGTGTGACTTCCGAGCGAAAAGTGGTTGCCAATTAGTGAGAGCTCGTGCCGCCAGCCTACAGTTGGAGTTCAGCTGTAGTTGGAGTTCCATTTGCATTCGCCAGTTGGTGGTCACCAAACAAAGGGGGAGTAGTTAAAGTAATTTTTGTGCTTTTCGAACTACAATTAAGTTACGAATTTTATTAGGCATCGTAAAAATGCTAACACAGTCATCAATTGAAACCTTAGTCAGCTGTAATGCTATACGCCCAACCCGCCCCTGCATCCATTGTGGCTTCCTCTTAAATCAGCCATATATAAATATGCATAGTTCTCCTCTAGTTGGCTCTCATTTAATGTGAACTGTTTGTCTTTGTGCTCTATGAAATCCATCTGCATTGCCTGTCACATCCTTAAACAGCAACTCCCCTTGTCCTTTTTGCCCATTTTATTTGACAATGTCATTTTTGTCAGTCGAATGTTTGTGTGCGTGTGTGTGTGTGTCTGTTTGTTTTAAGGGGGCAGACTGCGTTTTTCTGTTGTGTGTCACACTGTTAATTGAATTAATGGATGGGTATTGAATTTCATGCGAGTATTCACACATTCACAAAAAGCTGCCAAAGCAGCAAGTAACAAGTAAAAAAATAAATTTATGAAAAGGTTTATCAGATTCAAGTCGAATATTATTGATGAAAATATATAAAATTTATTTTCTAAAGTTGATTGCCCCAAGAAATATATGTGTAAAGGACTACTGTGCAAGGAGTTCAGTTATTTTAATTGAATTATAGCACAAAATTTATGAGTATTTTTAACCTAACGTTTTGCCAAAACAATTTACTTTTTATTTCGTTCAAGTTTAAAAAAATCTGTGAAAACGTATATTTAACGTTTATTGAACTTCCAAACTCTTCTCGGTTTATTTTATCCTTAAAATATTTCACCACAAAGCTAAAGTTTTCATGTACACATCATTTAAAACATAAAGCCCTGCGCACGCTCCCTTTACTGCCTGTCTGTGTGCCTCTGTGGAGGGATTCGCGCGCAGTCCGTTTTCTGTCCAACTCCGATCAGATTACGCCCCTTGGTCGCTTCCGTTTTTGGTTGCTGCGCGGGTTAAGCTGCGCAAAACGCTGGCACTTTGCCGGCTGGCGCCCGTTGCCGGGCATGTGAAGTCTACACAGACACAGAGAGAGAGCGAGCAAAAGAGAGAGAGAGAGAGAGAGAAACTCTACACGCGAACTGGGGTTAAATGATATGCTATTGCTGGCTGCACCCTTTGGGTAAACTTTTGGCTTACAATGCGCATGCTTCGCTCTCCATCTCTCGCTAACCCTCTCTCTTTTGCTCTCTCACTCTCTGTCTAGCGGCAGACAGACAGCAGAAAATGCGGTTGGTAACGTCGACGTTGGCGTCGACGTTGCAGCATCCCCTAGTCTGGTCCAATTTTGAGGTAACCTTTTTCAGTTACGTGCCAGATATCGTGGCCAGCAGTCGTGCATCCCAAATTAGTTCTTCACAAAAACACAAATTTACCGCTTGCAATGCAAAGCCGCCATATGGAGCAATCGAAATTCTACCAAGTGGCAAAATGTAAATTTTAAAATAGTGGGTGTGTGCGTGCAATAAGTGTGTATGTGCTTAGTCTCTTCTAAGCTGTTTGTCGTTTTTGTGTCTGACACTTTTTGCCGGAAATTTCAAGTGCTTCCGCTTGCCAACGTTTGTGTGTATGTGTGTGTAGGATGCTTCAACCAAAACATAAGCTGTGCAAATTATTGATTTTTTACATAAGCAAATAATGCTATCATATTCCGGCTTTGGGGTTTTGGGGTAGTTGATTTAGCTGACACACTTTGCTTGCCTCTGACCCCCCAATCTGAGATTGGGCAGCAGGGCAGGACGAAAGAAAAATCAATTTCAAGCGTTGAGGTGGGGAGCATGCGAGCATTAAGTGAATTTAGCTAGAAATCCAGGCATTAATGTCGCATAAAATGGCGCAGCAGCAGCAGCAACAACGTTGGCGTCAGCGTCGCTGCTTGGCATAATGACAAGCTTAAGTCTGTGGGCAGCAGCAGCAGCAGCAGAGGGAGTAGTGCAAGTCACCCCAAAGTTGCTACTACTACAATGGCCTGGGCTTTGATTTGGAAACTGAAGTGCCCCCTGTGTATGTGTGTGTTGTGTGTGTGTATAGATGATTTTCATCCGCAGCGGCAGCAGCAGAAGCAAAGCGACTTTTGTCGCTTGTCTGCCTTTTTTGGGTGGTGGCCGGCCCCGGACTGCCCTGCTTCAAATATCTCTTGTGCGTACATCTTTGTGTGTGTGTGTGTGTTTGTGCCTTGGGGGTGGTTTTGGTTTTCTGGTTTCGGTTTTTTTGGTTTTGCTCAGTGCGCTATTTATAACACTTGAACGGCCATTTGTTTCATGTTTATAACGCCTGTTTTTCTTTTTGGTTTTTATCTTCTTTTCACTTGCAGTGCCTTTTACAATTTCTACACATAATACACTAAGTTTAAGCAAACGATTAGGACTAGTACGACCCAGACGAGGACGTGGAAGAAGACGCAAAGATGTCCACACTATCGCTGCGCATACAGCTGGAAGGTGGTCGAGTGACCAAGACCATACAATTCCAACCAAATACCACAGTCTTCGATGCATGCAAAATCATACGCGATAAATTTGCCGAAGCTGTTCAGGGACAACGTAAGCATTTATTTAATCCAACAGATTTATCTCATTCGCTCAAGCTTCTGTTTGTAATCCTTTGCAGCTAGCGAATATGGACTCTTCATTTCGGACGAGCAGAATCAGCAGGGCGTCTGGCTGGAGGCTGGTCGCACCCTGGGCTACTATATACTGCATAATCAGGATACGGTGGAGTACCGACGCAAGCTGCGAACTCTGCGTGTACGCATGTTGGATGGCGCTGTCAAGACCATACTGGTCGATGATTCCCAGCCCGTGTCGCAGCTAATGGTGGTTATTTGCACCAAGATTGGCATTACCAATCATGAGGAGTATGGTCTGGTGCGCGAGGATAATGAAGCACAAAATGAAAACCTGCCGGACAACAAATTTGGCACACTTACGCTTAAGCGCAAGTTTACCGAAAAGGATCGTGATGCCAAAATGGAGAGTTTGCGCAAGAAACTCAAAACCGATGATGAAAGTAAGTAACAGCAAACTAGCACCATCTGTCGGTGGGTAGTCTTACTTATTTCCTTTGTTTCTGTTTTACAGTGAATTGGGTTGATGTGGGTCGCACACTGCGCGAACAGGGCATTGATGAGTCGGAAACGGTTCTGTTGAGACGTCGCTTCTTCTTCTCGGATCAGAACATTGACTCGCGTGATCCCGTGCAGCTAAATTTACTCTATGTACAGGCCAGAGATGCCATCCTCGATGGTACACATCCGGTTACACAGGATAAGGGTAAGTTATCTTAGTTGTCGCTATTTTGATTATATTTTACAATATTTTTTGTTATTTTTCAGCTTGTGAATTTGCTGGCATTCAGGTGCACATACAATTCGGTCCGCATAACGAGGCCAAGCATAAGCCCGGCTTTTTGGAGTAAGTCAGCACCATAAAATGTACTACCTGAAATGTTTTTATTAATTAACACTTATCGTCTCACTACAGTCTGAAAGACTTTCTGCCGCAGTCGTATGTGCGCGTCAAGAGCATTGAGAAGAAGATCTTTGCGGAGCATAAAAGACATGCAGAGCTATCCGAAATCGATGCCAAAGTCCTGTATACGAAGACAGCTCGGGAACTGCCCACCTATGGCGTTACCTTCTTTCTGGTCAAAGAGAAGATGAATGGCAAGAATAAGCTTGTGCCACGTCTCTTGGGCGTTACCAAAGACTCTGTTTTGCGTCTGGATGAGCGTACCAAGGAGATTTTAATCTCGTGGCCACTGACCACTGTGCGTCGCTGGGGCGCATCTCCAAATACGTTCACGCTAGACTTTGGGGACTACGCGAACCAATACTATTCAGTGCAAACGACGGAAGCTGAGCAGATCGTACAGCTCATTGCAGGTTATATTGATATCATACTGAAGAAGAAACGAACCAAGGATCACTTTGGTATCGAGGGTGATGAGGGCTCCACCATGGTTGAGGAGTCTGTTGCGCCATCCAAGTAAGTTAAAAAGCTGTTAATATAATTGTAATATAATTTTAAAGTATATAAATAAATGTTTACAGGGCCACCTTCTTGCAACACGAAACGAATCGTGTGGAGAAGCTTAACTTGGAAAGTTTGGCGCATCCAGGCATTATGCGGCCTTATGACGGTAAGTTTTGTGTTTTATATTTCTGTGAATTGCACTTTAGCTTCAGCTTCTTAACAAGTTTATTTTAAAGTGATTAAGTATGTTTAAGCATAGCTTTATTGCTTTGATTATATTTTTTTGGCATTAGCTAATTTATTTTGATTCTTATTTTTGTACACAACCTTTTAATTGTGGCAACGTTAAACAGGTGAACGCACCTTCACTCAAAACGAAGTCCAGAGTGTGCAATATGGCGCCTTTGTCGGTCAAGTTAATCATGCGCATCAACCGCCAACGGTAAGTTATTCAACGCCACCCAAAGAGACACACAAAACTTTCCCCCCTTTGATTTCATGCCATTTGCCTAATTTGCCATTGCACCTTTTTAATAAGAACATTACCTCAAAATACAAACATTTACACACTTTTCCTTCAATACACTTTAAACTAAACTAAGAAATTCTCTTAATTCTCTTAACACGCTGCCTAACATACAGAAAATGGTCATGAAAAGTTTCACAAAGTATGTGATAATCTAAAGGCTTTAAAAATATATTTCTTTAACCTTTGTTTCTTGTAAATCCACCTTACTAGACTAAGGAAGTACGCATTAGTTCTGTGAATCTAACGGAGCCGCAGCGTGCGCTGCTTGGTTATATATCCGCTGGTCAGGATGTCTTAATACGCGCCGACGAAGAGCTGCGCACTAAGGTACGTTCGAGCTAAAAATAACCTTATAGATATCAATATAATACCATAAATCTATCTCTTAATGCAGGCACCCATTCAGGAGCTAGGCAGCGATATGCGTTCTATTGAATGGCGCGAGAATACGTTGGATACCTCCAAGCAGGCAGTCAGTTCGCATGTGGCTGCAATGAGTGCTGCCACTGCACAGATCATTACTGCCTCGCATCCGGATGAGGTGGATACGGAAGCTATATCTGCATCGGTATCGCAAATTGCACAAACCATACCCGAGGTGACCA
This sequence comes from Scaptomyza flava, assembly GCA_030179655.1. Classification (NCBI taxonomy): domain Eukaryota; kingdom Metazoa; phylum Arthropoda; class Insecta; order Diptera; family Drosophilidae; genus Scaptomyza; species Scaptomyza flava. The sequence goes on from JARNME010000404.1 coordinate 10,966,516, forward strand.
AGGAGGTGCGTCTGATTGCTGCTCTCATGGAGAACGATACCAATGGCGATCAGTTGTTGGAGGCAGCACGTAATCTCTGCAATGCCTTCAGTGACCTCTTGAAGGCAGCTGAGCCTGAGAGCAAGGAACCACCACAAAATCTTATCAATGCCGCCAGTCGGGTGGGTGAAGCCACCACTTATGTTCTGAGCACCATTGCCGAGGAGGAAGCACCCGAGAATCGTGATCTTCACGACATGCTGCTGGCTCTGGCAAAGGCAGTGGCCAATACCACAGCTGCATTGGTGCTGCGTGCCAAAAATATTGCCGCTAGTTGTGAGGATGATCAGGCGCGCAATCGTGTCATTGGAGCAGCTAGCCAATGCGCACTGGCCACCAGCCAGTTGGTTGCCTGCGCCAAGGTAGTGGCACCAACACTGCACAATGCTGCTTGTCGGGAACAATTGGAGGCGGCGGCCAGAAATGTTGCTCGAGCTGTTAACTCCCTGTGCGAGGTGTGCAACGAGGCAAGCAATGATCCCAAGCTAAAGGCTGATCTCCTGGATGCAGCTCGTGATGTTTCGAAGAGCTTAATGGAGATGCTGGAGCATGTAAAGCTGAGCACACGCGAGCATGCAAATCGCACCAGTCAGGAGCTGAGTCCCGTCGAGAATGTCATCATTGGCACCGATATTCTTGTGTCCACAAATGATCCCCAGGAAATGGTGCGCCATGCTCGCACCTTGGGCCAAACTACTGCCCAGCTCATACAGAGCATCAAGGGTGAAGCGGATCAACAGGAGGATGCCGATATGCAACGACGTCTGCTCTCAGCCGCAAAACAACTGGCTGATGCCACAGCTAAGCTGGTGGAAGCGGCTCGCTTGTGCTCCTCCAATCCACACGATTCGGATAATCAGAATGCTTTACGACGTGCCGCCGAGGAGCTGCGTGAGATTACCACTAGCGCTGCCAATACACCGGCCATGAAACGTGGCCTCATTCAGCGATTGGAGTTCTGTTCCAAACAGGCAGCTTCCGCGGCCACTCAATGCATCTCGGCTGCCCAGAATGCGGTGCAGCATAGTCAGGATCATCAGACCAAGGAGTCACTCCTGCAGGATTGCAAGCGTGTCGCTGATACCATACCACGTCTGGTTACCTCGGTGAAGACAACCCACGCTCAGCCGGATGATGTTCATGCTCAGCTCAATCTTATCGAGGCAGCTGAGCAATTCATCGAACCTGCTCTTCAAGTCTCCAAATCTTCGCGTGCCTTGCAGCCCACTGTCACCGATATAAATTCGGCAACTCAGCTATCGAAGAGTGCCCTGCATCTGGGCCAGAGCGTATCCGAGTTGCATTCGGTAGCGCAACGAACTCGTGATGCTTGCGGAGGACAGGAGCTGGAATCGGCTCTGGAAGCAGTACGCAAGCTGCATCATGTCTTGGATGATACACGTCAAGCTGCTGTAGCAGGTCAACTGCGTCCGCTGCCTGGAGATACGGTAGAAAACACTGCCGATGATCTGCGCAAGTCTGCAAAGAATGTGGGCATTGCTTTGAGCCAGTTGCTCAGCTCAGTGCTGCAGGGACAACGCAGCTATGCTGGCGCCGCAGGACGTGACACCGCTCTAGCACTCGGTGACTTTACCAAGAGCGTCCATGGTGTGGCAGCGACAACCCAGAACGCAGCAATCATTGATTGTGCCGACGATGTGGTCACAAGCTCGGCCCAGCTTATTGAGCAGGCACAGCGCATGCTGCAGGGTGTCTCCGATCCTCATGCACTCACCCAAGCTGGTCGGGATGTGACGGGTGCACTATCCCGCACTGTGGACTGCATACCCGGACAGCGTGAAGTGGATGCTGCATTGCGTAATGTCAGCGATCTCAGCGAGATTCTGTCGGTTAGCGAATTTCCACCATCCAATCGTCCGTATGCTGAGCTGCAGTCAGAGTTGAAGCATGTGGCTGAGCAGCTAAGCAGCGCTGGCGGACAGATTGTGCAATCATATGCAAGTCCTGCCCTGCTGGCCGACAGTAGCCAAAACTTTGCTGCCAACTATCGGGATCTGTTGTCGGTGAGCATGCAAATGGCTGGACAAACCCAAACGGATGAAGCCGTGCGCTCACAGATGATCGATTGCCTGCGCAATGTGTCCACACAATCATGTTCGCTGCTATCTACTGCCAAGTCCATTGCCGCTGATCCCGGTCAGCCGAATGCCAAGAATCTGTTGCATGCAGCCGCACGCAGCGTTACGGAGAGCATCAATCAGCTGGTTGATGCCAGCATACAGTCAGCTCCGGGTCAAAAGGAATGCGATAATGCTATGCGCAATATTGAGGCACTGCGGCTTATGCTCGACTATCCCCATGAGCCGATCAATGAGATGGGCTACTTTGATTGTGTGGAGCAGGCGACAGCAAAATCACGTAATTTGGGTTATGCCATCTCCGAGATGATCAACAATGCCAAACAATCGCAGCATGTGGAGTTCAGTCAGTCGGTGAATAATGTGAATGACTCCATTCAAGGACTCATGGAGAGCTCCTCGCAGGCAGCCTACCTCATTGGCGTGTCCCATCCCAGCAGTGTGGCCGGACGTCCGGGAATCATCGACAAGGCACAGCTAACATGGGCCTATCAAGGCATCCGCCAGCATTGCGATATTGTGAGTAGCTCACAGTCCGGAAAGCCACAGATGATCTCTGCTTTGACAGTGATTGCCAAGCATACAAGCTATCTGTGCTCCATATGCCGTCAGGCAAGCATGAACACCAGCAATCCTGTGGCCAAGAATGAGTTTATTGTGCTGGCCAAGCAAGTGGCTACGGCCACATCCGATCTGGTGCAGGACATTAAGGCTATTGAAGAGCATCCAACAGGTGGTAGTCGGGATAGACTCGTTGAGCCACTGCTCGAAGCCGTCAAGGCTGTTAGCCAGTATGCCTCCAGTCCGGAGTTCATTTCCATACCTGCCAAGATCTCCGCGGAGGGTCGCAAAGCCCAGGAACCGGTTATACAGGCCGGACGTGGGGTCATCGATGGTGTTGTTGAGATGGTCAAGGCAGCCAAATCGCTGGCACTATCTCCAGATAATCCACCTGTCTGGCAACAGCTCTCCATGCACTCCACACCCGTCTCGGAGTCCGTGAAGCGCTTGGTGGACAACATCCGTGACAAAGCACCTGGACAGGCGCAATGTGAACAGGTGCTCCATACACTGGGCACTTGCACTCGCGAACTGGACAGCTGTGCTCTGGCCGTTAATGCTCAGGGCTTGAGCAAGCGACGTGATAATAATCTTCATGGATTCAGTGGTCAAACATTAAATTCTGCCGCTGAGCTGTTGGACAAGTTAGAACCCATTCGTGTGGCGGGCAAGAACAATGCCGAACAGCTGGGACATGCTGTTGGGGAGATCTCCCGTTATGTGGTGCCTATGGTGAACGGTGCCATTGGTGCCTGCACGCACATCGTTCACAGCCAGCAACAAATGTCGCTGATCAATCAGACAAAGTCCGTTGTCGAGAGCGCTATTACACTGGTACAATCGGCCAAGGACTCTGCGGGTAATCCCCGTGCTACTCACGCCCATCCACGCCTTGATGAAGCCATCGATGGCACTCTGGAAGCCATTCAGGAACTGCAGCAAACTGTGGAGAAGATCAATGCTGAAACAGGAATTGTCACCGGCCTTATGGAGCAAGTGAATCGCGCGATTACGCGACTGACGGATAAACGCCAGTCCTTGCTGAATGCTTCCTACTCCGACAACTTTGTAGACTATCAGACGCGTATGGTGGCCACCGCTAAGGAGATTGCTCGCCTAAGCAACGAGATGAATGCCAAGAGCAGCGTAGAGCCAGCAGCATTACCACAACTGGCCGTTGACATGACCCAACACTATCAGCTGCTTACCCAAGACTCTGTGGGTGCCAGCACCACAACCACATCACAAGATGTGGCCATGCGCATACGCAGCACAGTCATTGATTTGGGACGTTCTGTCAGCTCCATGATCCAATCGTCGGCTGGTGGTGCCACTTCAACAGATTCTAGTGCCCAAAAGGAGATTGCACGCAATACTCGCGAAGTCTCCGAGAAGGTTGCCCAAGTGCTGGCCGCTCTACAGGCTGGTTCCCGGGGCACTCAGGCCTGCATTAATGCAGCCCACACTGTTTCGGGCATTATAGGAGATTTGGACACAACCATTATGTTTGCTACGGCGGGAACACTTCACTCGGACGGCGATGGCAGCTTTGCCGATCATCGGGAGCACATTTTGCAGACAGCCAAGGCTCTGGTGGAGGATACCAAGGTGCTGGTAACTGGCGCCGCTGGCACACAAGATCAGCTAGCAAATGCGGCACAGAATGCTGTCTCAACCATAAGTAAGTAAACCACAATAACTTGCTTAAGTTCTTAAACATTAATATTTCTCTTATCCTTCTTGCAGCTCAACTTGCAGAGGCTGTTAAGCGTGGCGCCTGCTCCTTGGGCTCTTCACAGCCCGACTCGCAAGTTATGGTCATAAACGCTGTCAAGGATGTCGCCTCTGCCTTGGGCGACTTAATCAACTGCACCAAGTTGGCCTCTGGCAAACCCATACACGATCCCTCCATGCAGGGTCTCAAAGAAAGCGCCAGGGTACGTTATATTTTTGAACATTTTTTTATGTATCTTTATTTTTCTAGTTTTACTAAATTCTCTCTTGCTGTTAAGCTTTCGTTGTTGTGGCTTTTTTATTTAAGAGTACAATTTTTTCTAATTCCTTGTATTTATTGTACACTATACTGACATAGTTGTGACTTACTTCAATGTGGTTATGGCTTTATTTGGGGATTTTTTGAGATAAAGTCTCGCTACATACGAACCTTACTTGAACTAAGAAAGACTCAAAGGAATAGGAATACAAAAATTAAATAAATTTGTAGATCAAATTCGAAAAACATTATGATAACAAAGAAGTACTTCAGGATAACATTTTAATTGCTGTAAAAGAAAGCTTACAGTTACAAATGCCTTAAGCTATGACAGAACGTTCCTCTATATATTGCAGGAGTTTTGGGAGGTCTAAAGATGATTTTTGTGTAGGACTTTTTCATTTAGTTTATTTTTTTTATCTATCTTATTACACAGACACACACGCATACATAAATGTTGTTTGTGGCATCTAAAGAAAAAAAAAAAAAACACAAGTATGAATACCTAATAATGGCTTTGGCACTCATACAAATACCACTTACTCATAAGATGAAAAGAACCCATGATATACTATAATCCGCATAACTTAAAACGTTTCCACTTGCTGTCGCTGCTGCTGTTGTTACTTCCATGCACATAAGGAGCCCTAAAAGGCCTGCCGCAGTTGCTTCACTCTCGCTACTCTTTGCAGAATTCTTTGCTGCTGTTTTTTCTTTATTAAATGTTATTAATGTTTTCAATGTTTAACCAACAAACACAAATACTCACATGAAAACATGCATACATGTGTATAAACAGCCCCCAATAAATATATTTGGCTAAAGAAGCACCACAGAATCACACTGGCATAAATTTCTCATCCCGCCGCTGTCAGCTCTAACTCTTTGTTCAATTCATCCACACACCCAACCACCCCTGCATGCATTTGCTGCGCTCGCTCTTTCTCTCTCTTTGTTTGTCTGTGTCGATCCACTATACCTTCCCACAACAAAATCAATAAACCACCCTCCCAACACACACATTTTGTAAAAAGAAAAACAAATCCATGAATTCTTGTATATTTTCGTTTTCGTTTTTTGCTAATTTGTGCGCGTTCAACATCTCTGCTCTTCTCTCTTCCCATACACAAAAAAACACATACATACAAACATATTATACATAAACAAATATCTCTCATGAACTGTACAAAAAAACGCGAATCGAACATACAAAAAACAAAATTTGCTCTTCATGCGCTGCGCTCGCTGTGGATTATACGCAACTTATTGTATCCGAACATGCATCAAAATCCAAATCGATATCGATCAATATACCATCTGCTACACCCATACAACTACAACAAAGCAGATGCTTCAAGATGTTTGCCAATCAGCTGCCAGCTCCCATTCTGAAACTAACACAAACACAGCGCCAGCAGCAGCAACCAGCAATGGTGGAATCATGAGCCATTAGTGGGTGCCACACAACACATTTGGAAACATTGACGAAATTCCTTTATAAACATTTACATTAAACAATTCACAAAACAAAACGAAAGAAAAAAAACACATTAGTTCAAACATTTTTCCCACTTCAATTGATAAACTCTTGTAAAACTTGTGGATGTGTTGGGGATAAGAGAGTATGCAAAACTATTTTTCCAAGCGCAGTGGTAAATTTTTTATAAGAATCTGAATTTTTCTAACACTAAACGAATCATAAGACTCTTTTGGCTAAGAAAAGTTTTATGTTGAAAGAAGTTTGGATTTAAGAATTTTTAATTCTTTTTAATTCCGTCATTGTTTTCATGTTGACTCTTTATACCCATCGCATCTACAAGTTGTTCCTTTTGTCCCTTTTGTCAAATGTTATAGTCCCAATAAATTATCAATGTTGTCTCGAATAAATATTATTCAAATATTTGTTTATTATCTCAAATAAAATACTTTTTACTCGTATCATCAACAAGTTAATTGTTTATTGATTTTGATAATATATTAAAACATTAGTAAACTCTTTTTATGAGAAAAGTGCCAAAGCCATCGTAATGTAGTCGTTAAATTCGCATATCTTTAGTTTGTAGCGCGTTCTTTGTAGAATTCTGCTTCTACTATAAAAAACTACTTACTTTATTTAAACTCAACATTAATCACAATCATTTTTGCTCCCCACAAACAAAAAAACAAAAACACTTTTTTATTGGCTTTAGGTAATGGTACTGAATGTTTCCTCGTTGCTGAAAACCGTCAAAGCTGTGGAGGATGAGCATACTCGAGGTACACGAGCCATGGAAGCCACTGTTGAAGCCATTTCACAGGAGATACGCGTAAGTGTGAATTTTAAGTATATTTACAGTTTACAGTTCAGTTGTATTTACTATTCGTTTAATAACTTGCAGGCCATGCAAACGCCACCACCTGTTGGCAGTGCTCAAGTTGGACCCGAGGATCTAATACGCGTCACAATGAATGTAACAGCTGCCACTGCTAAGGCTGTTGCCGCTGGAACCTCCAACTTGCAAGCGGATATTGTGGCTGCAGCGAATTTGGGTCGTCGAGCCATCTCTGATATGCTTATCGTATGTCGTTCGGTGGCTTGGAACTGTGCTGAGACGGATGAGCTGCGTGTGCGTACACTAGAAGCCGGGACAGCTGTGGCAGAATCCTATCGGGAGCTGCTCAACGGCATTCTGCATAACTGCAGCGCCGATGATCGCATGCATCTATCACGACGCGTAGCCAAGTGCGTCACAGATTTGGTGGCCATGGCACGTTTGCTTAAAGGCTCGGACTGGATAGATCCTGAAGATCCCACAGTCATAGCCGAAAATGAACTGCTCGGTGCTGCGGCTTCTATTGATGCAGCAGCCAAGAAATTGGCGTCGCTGCGACCACGTCGTCAAGAGGACGTAACGGTGAGTTAACCAGATCCAACCTTGTTTAAATCAATTAGTTTTTTAAACGGTGAATGTGAATGGTGAAATAATAACTAACTTAACTGCTCGTCTACAACCCAAGTTACCATATTAATATTATTCATGTAATTTATAAGCTTAACGATGGCTCGAAACAACCCAAACTACCAAAAGCAATCAACTACCCACTCATCTAACGATTCCAGTGAGATATGTTTGATATTCTTGGTTGTTACATTCAAAAGTTCACCCAGGAATCAAACATATTATTACTGTGATTGTTGAAACTCTACTAAAAAACCAAACCACAACTAAACTTGAATTAAAAATGGTGTTATGCTTAAAACTATTAATAGTTATAGTTTATTTTATTAATTTGTTTTTAATATAATATGTATTTTCTGCCGCAGATCGAGCTGGATGAGAACATGAAGTTTGATGAGATGATCTTGGAGGCAGCTAAGGGCATCATGGCTGCCTCAGCTGCTCTCGTGCGCGCTGCCAATGCCGCTCAGCGTGAACTCATTGATCAGGGCAAAGTGGCACGCCGTCCGCTAACCAGCTCCGATGATGGCCAGTGGTCCGAAGGTCTTATATCGGCGGCTCGTCTGGTCGCTGCAGCAACCCACAGTTTGGTGGAGGCTGCACAGAATTTGGTGCGTGGCGTCGGTACCGAAGAGATGCTTATATCGACAGCCAAACAGGTAGCTGCATCGACAGCACAATTGCTGATTGCCTGCAAGGTGAAATCCAATCCCAATTCGGAAGCAGGTCGTCGCCTGCAGGCAGCTGGCAATGCGGTTATCAAGTCCACCGACAATCTGGTGCATGCCGCCCAACAGGGACTTGAGGATGAGGAAGAGCACTCGCTAAAGATCAATACATCAATGGTGGATGGCATGGCACAGGAGATAAATGCACGTTCCGCTGTGCTGCGCAAGGAGAAGGAGCTGGAAGAGGCACGTCAGCGTCTCAAGCATGTGCGACAGGCACAACGTTATGCCAAGAATCCCCAAGGCTTCACCACCGATGAGAGCGACACGGAGTACGCCTATGGAACGCTCAACCGAAGCCAAAACAATGTATGAACAGGTTTCCATTTTTATGTACTTTTTAGTTTAGCTTTTATATGTATATGTTTTTGACTGCACCAAACAAAATTGGTATTGATTTAATTTTGATGATGAAATTTTCTCACTTGGTGTCGGGTGTTGCTGTAGTTGTAGCCTGTTCCTAACCCTAATCTCTCTAACCAACCAACTCTTTCTCTCTTTGTCTAATGCTAACTATAACAGACTCTGGGTCGCGGCGCTGCTTACTATGGCTCCCAATCGGGTGATTTGCCCAGTTCACCCAGCTATTATACAGGCTCCAATTCGGGTGCCAACAGTCAGCAGAAGCATCATTATAATTATGCCAGCCCACAGCCACAGCATTTCCATCATCCGGGGGCTGTATCGCCACCGCCTGCAAATTATGCGAACATAGATGACATCAATGGAGATTTTCCGCCACCACCGCCGCCGTTGTCTACGACCATTTCTAACATGCAAACTGCGACATCGAGTCACAGCTTTCGCCCTAATCCCAAACTAACCGCCAATGCAGTGCCACGCCCCTATCCTGGCAGTCCAGTTGTGGGTGCGGGCAGCAATGGTTTCACAACCACCACATCGGCAACGGGCACACCCACTAACGCCAACTACCAGCAACATAGCTTTGAATCGTCTAGCCTTAAAACGCAGAACTCAGCACCAGGTGTGCCGCCTCCACCACCACAGAAACCCACTGTTAATCGCAATCTGGAGGCATGTGTGCAAGACCTGCATGACAAGACCTTTGGCCAGGGCGGCGTGGTGCAGTTAACCAGCGGCAGTAATGCTTATCCCGGTCAAAACTACGAAGGTTACACGTCCAGGTAAGTCCATAAATATTCAGTTTTCTCCAAACTCTTCCCTAATATTTCTGCACGCTTTTCAGCAGATATGAGACGCGCAACTTTGACAAGTCGGCCAACAGCAGCAGCAGTGAAATGGGTCTCGTTAAGCCGCTGGAGTCGAGCTTTTCACAAATGACCCTAAACACAGATGGTGGCAAGCTTAGCATTGTGGATCAGGGCAGTGAACGTCTCACCTCAATGACACAGCGCGTCATGGAACGCAAATCGTTTACGACCACAACGGAATCGCGATCGGAAACAAAAACAGAGAAACACAGTTTTCGTCTTGAATAGAGCATAGAGTGTTGCAGTTGAAACGATACGAAGATGTTTGCCAAATGTGCTTTTAACATTTACATACATACTAATAGTAATAATTTAACATTTAATTATAATTAGCCACTAGTGTAAGGATGTCTATATATTACCCACACGCTCTAACTTTAACGAAATAATCGCTTCTCATATCGATTTTAATTTCGATTTTTTCTGTTCTTGACTTGTGTATATTTTTGTTGTGAGTTATTCTTTGTGTACGTGTTTATCTGCCAACTTATTGCCAATAATATCTGTCAAAAACGCCGCTTTGGCACGTATACATAATACCCGAACATACATAAAACGTTGCACTAATCAAAACGAAACCTAAGCATCAAAATATTTGTAACTCGTAACCGTAACAATATGCAAATAGAGTTCATCGATTTATTGTTAGATCAATGCAATTTATTACCGTGCACCTAAACACTAAAAGCATACGTATAAAAAAACGAAGATTTATAATTAACGCCATTTTAGTTAATTTACCGTCAATTTGTGCGCGGATAAAAACAATTTGTTGTTCGTTCACATAACGTTAAGTTCTTTAATCATCTATGTATGTAAACATTGACCTATGTTTTTTTTGCAAAAAAAAAAAATGATTTCTTTCTCTGTAATTTCGTTTTGTATATACGAGTACATATGTGAGCCGTCGTGTATACGTAATTGCATATATTAATTGTGTATTTTTTGTAAATTAATAAAAAGAATATTTTAACAATACAAGCAACAAACTCTTGTGACACTTTTCATTTCATTTCATTTGTTTGCCTAAGATTGTCATCAAAAGATCCCAATCCATTGTCTAAAGTTCCTAGATATTAGTTGTACTCCTGATTCAATTGTCGTCCAATCATCCAACGCCTGATCTCCGACGTACCAGCTGCAATCTCACATAGTTTGACATCGCGCAAAATGCGTCCGGTTGGATAATCATTGATGTAGCCATTGCCTCCAAGGATTTGAATGGCATCCAAAGCAATTTCAGTGCCTTTTTCGCCACAGAACAATACAACACCAGCACAATCTTTGCTGCTCCGCACACCCGCATCATATGCTTTTGCCACCGCATATAAGTAGCTGCGGCATGCGCTCATTTTGGTGTACATATCAGCCATCTTCCCTTGTAAAAGCTGGAACTCACCAATCCGCTTGCCCATTTGTTTGCGCTGATGGGCATAATCGAAGGATACGTCGCAGGCGGCCTGCATTAGACCCACTGGTATTGCAGACACAACCAAACGTTCGTAATCGAGACCTGACATCAGCACGTATACACCCCTATTTTCCTGTCCCAAAACATTCTTAACGGGCACCTTGAGATCCTGAAAGACGAGCTCACAGGTGCTGCTGCCACGCATACCCAGTTTGTCCAGCTTTTGAGCCACACTGAAACCCTCCCAGGCCGTCTCAACAATGAATGCTGTAATCCCGTGTCTATTGGGCACGTCATTTCCGCCTGTTCTGGCATATACAACTAGTGTATCTGCATCTGAGCCATTGGTTATCCAAAACTTAGTGCCATTGAGCACGTAGTAATCTCCTTTACGTTCAGCACGCAGTTTCATTGAGACAACATCAGAACCGGCGCCGGCTTCGGACATTGCCAAACCACCAATATGTTCACCACTGCAAAGCTTTGGTAGATACTTTTCCTTCTGTTCGTGGGTGCCATTAGTGACCAATTGATTGATGCACAGATTCGAATGTGAGGCATAGGAACTCGCAATGGATCCAGATGCTCTACAATTTTTAAAATTTGAGGTAAAAGTAAGAATTACTAATATTAAGATTTCAATAACCTCGCAACTTCCTCCATTATGATGCAGTGATCCAGATAGCTGCCACCGGTGCCTCCATAATCAGATTCTGCAGTGATGCCCAGAAATCCCATTTCACCCATTTTTTGCCAGAACGGACGAAGATCTCTGTGGTAGATGGGAGTCTTCCCTAATTGTATTTTTGTATTTATCTCTTCGCCGTACTTACTTAAAATCATCTAGCTTGTCAATCTCCTTCGCATGGGGCGCCAGTTCTTTTTGGCAGAACGAAAAAGCTGTCTCTCTCAGCTTCTGTTGTTCCTCATTTAAACCAAACATCGCATCGTTGATTGGGTAATGGGTTAATGTGCGGCTCCATGAAGCAGCAACGGACAGGTGGAGGCCACTTTGGTGCAGTAAAGTTTTGCTGGCTTTGGTCAAAAGTCGCAGAGCCATTTTGATGGTTTTGGTTAAGAAGAGGTGAGAATTATGTAAGCTTTAAAATTTTTTTCATTCTATCCGGCTTGCGTTTAAGCAACGTATTGTTAACTTGTCGAGTTGGACTAAACGATCTGTCTGGTTTTCACGCGCTTTTATTTGCAAGCAAAAGTACTAAAAAATTAACTCATCTGAACTGCATAATATGCATATCAAGCTCAGACTTTAAATATCTGCTTTTCACGCTCTTTCTTTGTAATGAGTGTATTTTTGAAAATGGTATAAAAGCGAGTGTAATATTCATTGTGTCTAATAGCATGTTCAGTTGTTGATAAATTGTTATTTAGTCATTTGTTTTTATTTCATTTTACTTCTTGAAAAACTTTTTTTTGCGTAAAATACCGTTGAAGATACTTAGACAAACATACATATTGTCTGTTTTTTTTTTTTTTTTTTTTTTATCTTGTTATTTATTAAGGCATACAGGGCAATCCAGGAGCCCCTTTGTGTCCTTGGTGTCTATTCATTCAGCCCATTTGGGCGCGCCGGCTAACATAAGTTAGCTGTAACAATTATAATAACAGTAACAATATAATAACAATAACAATAAAATAACAAATATCACAGATATACAAATGCTGCAAAGATGCGTCAGCTTCTTCTGACCCTCGTCACAGGAGATCGAAGTATTAGGTCCCTCGGTTGTCGCCGGTTGAGCCTCCTAGGTGGGCGATATCTGGTGAGTCCGTTTGCTAGCCGATTTCGGTGTCGCTCTAGCCTATCATGGTAACGACTCGAGTGCTGGTTGATTGTGTCGAAGACAGTGGTCAGTTTCAGGTCTCTGTGTAGCGTGGTGTTCCGGATAAACCACTCGCAACCAGTAACTATCCTCAATGCTTTATTCTGGACGACCTGCACTCTTTGGATTTGGCTGTCGCATGCCAGGCCCCAGATTTGGCACCCGTATTTCCAGATTGGTGCCACGATCTGCTTATAAATTGTCATTTTATTGGAGAGTGACAATTTACTTCGCGAGCAGAGAAGCCAATAATGCTTTTTTACTGAAGCACGTATGCGCGTTTGATGGCAGTCACTTGCTTAGAGAAAGTGAGTCTGCGATCCAGGATTACTCCAAGATATTTTGCTGTATTCGACTGCGGTACAGGGGCCCCTTCCACAGACACGGCCGGTGGCGTTCTCCTCTTGAGGGTGTAGCAAACATTGCTCGATTTGTCGCTATTGATGCCAATATTCCAGCGCCTTGCCCATTCCGCAAACTTTGATGCGTAGTCCTGGATGCCATCGGCTGCATCGTATTCGCATCGGGACGTGTAGGTGACGCACACATCATCAGCAAATGTGGCTAGCATTGATGTCCCGTACAGGCTATAATCTGGTATCGGCATATCGTAGCTATACAAGCAGTAAAGCAGGGGGCCAAGGACACTTCCCTGTGGTACTCCAGCTGCCACATCATGTTGGGTAGAGAGTGCCGAATGAAAACGGACCGCGAATCTCCTTCCCTCGAGGTATGACTTAAGAAGGCCGAAATATGGCGCAGGCAGCGTATGCTTAATTTTTAGCAGAATTCCGGTGTGACATATTGTCTGTTTTTTTTTTTAATTTTTCTTAACAGACATCTAAGTTTCGACAGACGGAATTTAAAGCATATTTATAGGCTCAACGATAAAATATTGTGCATCCAAGTTCAAGAAAATGACATTTTATTTTATTTATAATGTTCCAATAATTATTTTATTTACAAGTTCAAATTCGATTTACGTTACTATAACTACTAACAAGTTTATACAAAAATAAATGCAACAAAAAGTCTGTCTGGTAAAATTCGTTTTCACAATAAAATGCCACCGTCAACCCAGTTTTTACTTGTACTCCTGATTCAATTGACGTCCAATCAGCCAACGTCTAATCTCCGAAGTACCAGCACCAATTTCGTATAGCTTAGCGTCACGCAGAATGCGGCCGGTTGGATACTCATTGATGTAACCGTTGCCGCCAAGGATTTGTATGGCATCCAAGGCAACTTGAGTCGCCTTCTCTGCACAGTAGAGAATTACACCGGCGCAATCTTTGCTGCTTTTCACGCCAGCATCGCAGGATCTTGCCACAGAATACAAGTAGCTGCGACATGCGCTCAGATTTGTATACATATCAGCCATCTTGCCCTGCAGAAGTTGGTACTCGCCAATCAGTTTGCCCATTTGCTTGCGCTGATGAGCATAATCAAAAGATACGTCACAGGCAGCCTGCATAAGGCCCACGGGTCCAGCGGCCAGGACTAAACGCTCGATATCAAGACCTGACATCAGCACATAAACGCCCTTGTTCTCCTGTCCCAGAATGTTCTCGGCTGGTACTTTAAGGTCCTGAAAGACGAGCTCACAGGTGTTGCTGCCACGCATGCCCAGTTTGTCCAGCTTTTGGGCTATGCTAAAGCCTTCCGAGCCTGTCTCTACGATGAAGGCGGTAATAGCGTGTCTATCTGGAACGTCACTGGCTCCTGTCTTGGCATATACGATAATAGTTTCTGCATCGCAACCGTTAGTTATCCAGAATTTGCTTCCATTTAAAACGTAGTAATCTCCTTTACGTTCTGCACGCAGTTTCATGGAGACAACATCAGATCCTGCTCCAGGCTCTGACATTGCCAGGCCTCCCATGTGCTCACCACTGCACAGCTTGGGAAGATACTTTTTCTTCTGTTCGGGTGTGGCGTTCTTGACAAGCTGATTGATGCACAAATTGGAATTTGCACCGTATGAAAGTCCAATGCCTCCAGCCGCTCTAATAACGAATATTGCATAACAAATTATTGCTAAGAGCAGTCAATGTTGGTCTAAAGCTTAAATACCTTGAAATCTCCTCCATTATGATGCAGTGATCCATGTAAGTCCCACCAGTTCCTCCGTATTCAGGTTCTGCAGTGATGCCCAGGAAACCCATTTCACCCAATTTGCGCCAGAAAGGGCGAAGATCCCTGTAGTTGGACTTTAAAACCATGCTCCATGGTTCTTTTGTTTTTGTGCTACTTACTTAAAACAATCCAGCTTGTCAATTTCCTTCGCATGGGGCGCCAGTTCCTTTTGAAAGAAATTAAAAGCTGTCTCCCTAAGTTTTTGCTGGTCCTCAGTCAAGCCAAACATCGCATCGTTGATGGGATAGTGGGATAATGTGCGACTCCATGATGCAGTTGCCGGCAGGCGGCGCCTACTTTGCTGCAGCAAAGTGTTGCAAGATTTGGCTACGAACCGAAGAACCATCTCGATTGAAGTATGATTGATGATAAGAATCTGGATTACCTAACCTTAGATCAGCTGCAAGCAAGTGCTGCCATAACAGATACGCAACAGGTGATAGCCAGGTGGCAACGCTGGCGTGATCGCCATGAATGTATCGATTATTCTAGCGGCAGCAAAATCGAATTTAAATTAACAGTTTGCACTTTGAATTTAAAATATGTGCGTCTCCAATCGAGTTATTATTATTAGTGTTCAACAAGAAAAGGCCGTTGTCTATTGTGTACAGCAACCAGGTTGGCAGTGCGCATGTCTCAACAATTTCAATCGTTTGAGAGTCAATGCATGTGGTTGCTTTACCGCGCGGCATCCGCATCCTGGCGACGAAATATGCCGACATCAACAAGAGCAACAACAACAACAAAAACAGTTGGAATGAGGACGCAACGCAGCGATAAACAAAAACAGCGTCAGCACTACGGGTTCCTGTAATGGGAATTAAAAACGCCAGACAGAGCCATCAAATCAGTTCTGTTGTTGGCGTTAGTCGCGTTGCGCGTTACCCGCGGACCGTGTCCTTGATATTTTTGAGTATAATGGATTCACAATTGCCTTCTGCTCACAACTTAAACTCCCTCACATATGTTGTGATATGTGCAGTGTGTTTGTGAGCATAAATGTTGGTTGATGCATTTTAATTGCGGTTTGTGCAGCTGTGCAACGACTTGGATTACTCTACAATCAATAAGTGAGCAGCTTACAAAGTATGCATAAGTAATGTTCTGTACAATTCGGCAGGGAAATCGATAAAAATAAGTCCAAGGGTTACAATCAGTGTAATGGAAAAGTAGTGAACAAGTTTCCATCAACACACGTGTTCGATTAACGAGCCCTTCTCAACATTCGTTATTCTCCATAAGCAATCGTCCTTTAATATCTCTTGGGTCGTCTATATGCTGTCAATCAACTTTCTGAGGACGCAGTTGCTATTGTAGGTACACAAAACAATGAGAATTTATTATGTTGTTGATGTTGTTGTTGTTGTTGTTGCTGTTTGTTTGTTATTTCTGTGCGTCACGTTCCTGCAACGGAATCTATTGTTATCCAGTTGCTATTGTTGTTGTTTTAGTTGTAAGCACACGCTTTTGTACTATGTGTTGCCATGTTGCTGTAATTGCGGTCTCAGCACAAATACCATCAAACACCACAAAGCCCATAGCCTACATTCCCCATCATAGAATCACGCACACGCACACATCAAAGGTCAAATATCAATTCGATAATATAAATACATAGTAGTTTATGCTTAATGTTAGATTAAGTGTTTCGTTTTGTTTGCAAAAATGTAAGTCAAAAGTTCGCTTGTGCTATAGGTCGTATGATTGATGTGCGTGTCGTATGCGCAATCAGAGCTAAACACAGCATTTAATTATGTAGCTGCTACATATATATATATATATATATATATATATATATGCACTTTAACAGACCACTTAAATGCCGACTGGCTATAAACAGATCAACGCATCTCACTGTCAGTGCCGCAGAAAAGGCTGCATTCTTGAGATTTTAAGTTTAGTTCGCGTTGCTTAATGCCCAGTGGAATGAACTTGATGAGGCACTTCAGTCTACAACACAAAAGGGCGGCAGCAGATGCTCAACAATTGAACTTTGTTGTCCCCCCCTCTTGCACCATTATCTAACAACATGCAAAACATGCAATGTTCAGACTTGAACTTGTCGAGAGTCATTCGTCGCATCATCAGCATAAAACAAAAAACTTGTGCTGAACTTTTGTTTTATGACGCCATTTGATTGTTTTGACGGGGTTGCAAACTGCGCCATCTTCACAAAACTGTACATATTCAGCAGCAGCAACTTTTACGGCTGCTTTAATACATCATTTAGTTTGGCTTTTGGCAGCCAACCAACTGATGAATATACTATCTCAAATTGAATATGATAACGCCAATGCATTTGCGCGCTCTTTTCCAAAAAGACAGAAATTCAAATAGCAAAATGCGCACACGATTTGGACTCGAATGCGGACTCGCGAGTATGAAAATATAAAAAAAGGCAATTACACGGCGTTGCGAGCGAAATGCAAAAAAAAAAAATAAAACATATATCCAAACGAGCGTGTGACCCAGCACAGTCGTTGTGGTGACAGTCCAAAAAGTAAAAGCTCTCTGGCCAGTTGTTCGTCGGATAGTGCCGCCGCCATTCAGTCAGCTAGTGTTTAGCCCATTAGTCGCGCTCGGCACGGCAAACGATCGACGACAATCGACGACAACGACGACCACAATAACGACGCATGGACGCGACGGATTTCCGTGCGCGATTTTCATTCAAGTTTTTTAAAACTCATTTGAGTTCTGAATACTTCAAACAAATACATGCAAGCGCAAAGCAAACAACAAAAACGAGCCCTAACAAAATATACGACTCAACGCCGGCCAGATTTCATCTGCCAAAACAGTTGACAAGCAGGCAGCAGCAGCAGCAGCAGCCGCTGACATCGCCAGCTATTGCCTGATAAAAAAAACAACAACAACAACAAATAGAAAAGTTAGTTACAAACGGGATAACGGTTAACAATAAAATACGCGCAGTCACGTAATGCATATTACCTATAATAAAGCATTATAATTCAGGCGCATTAAATATAGAAATAAACTATAAAAATCCTATTGAAACGCAAGTAAAAAAGTGCCACAAGTGTTTATATGCGTGTGTGTGTGTGTGTGGGTGTGCTGGTGTCAAAAAAATTAAATCACCAAATTAAAAATAACTTGAGAAAAAATCTTAATTTCAAATATATATATAAACTATACATATATATTTATGTATGTTCAGTGCATACATATATATATGTATATATATAAGTGTATATCTGCGCCAAGTAATCAAAGAGACAAAAAAAAGTATCGCAGCGACGTGCGGGTGCATGTGTGTGTGTGTTTGTGAGTTTGCCAAATGTCTCTTGTGGCCACTGTGCGTCAGAACATAAAACATAGATATATTATATAAAAAATTATTTAATTTTCGCGCGTGCGTTTTTTGTAGCTCAAGCAAAATGGAGTCCAACAGCAACAATAACAACAATAACAGTGGGAAACGCAATAAAAAAGGACGCAAATCCCGCAACGCTTCGTCACAGCATCATCCGTGGGACGAAGGTAGGCAGCGCAGCACAGTTTCACTTACCAAAATATGGCCAACATAAATGATTAGCTGGCAGCGGTTGCGTATACGACGCATCGGCGACACATCTCTTTTTTCGCTTTGAAGTACTCGAATTTTATGCATAGAACATTACTTGTTATTTTGTGGTTGGGACACCCCACTTGCCCCGTACCGCTCTCTCTATTTGTATTCCACTCTCTCTTTGTCTCAACTTGAACAGCTGCCAGAAAAATATCTCAGATAAAAGTTGGTGCCGCAAAATGCAGCGCTTGTTCGAACACCCGGTTGAAATCTTAACAAAAATCTAACGGCTATTGAGAATTGAATAAACAATAAACTGTTATTTTCTTCTTATGCTCTAACCCAAGTGGGCTTGTTGTTGTTGTCTTTTAAATACTGGTTTGACTAACAAAAGTCTGAAAGATCGTATACTTAGTATTAAAGTTCAAAACAAGATTCTAAATACTTTTACAAAAAAGTTGGCAGCATTTTCATCAAGGAAAATAATAACGAATTACTGGTATTAAGATATTAAGATTGTCATCTTGGCTCATTTAAGATTCCGTTAACATAACTGACAGAGCATATACGCTTCGTTGAGTATAAATATCTCTTGCATTTGGGTTTTTGGGCCTTATGAATAGCTTGGCATTTGTGCTAGACAACAAGACGAACAGAAGATCACGAATAAGCAGCAGCCAAAGCATTTTCTCTGTGTCTCATGGGCGTGTTTTACGCTATGTGAACGAACTAACAAACGGGTTTCATTGTGATGCGATACGATGTTAATTTTCCGTAACATCAATCAAAATTCAAATGAGCTAGAAAGAAGACAACACAAACTGTGATCTATGGCAGTCCATTATGCAAACGAAAGTGAAAAGCAGCTGCCACAATCAGTGGCGATAAAAATGCGGTTTCCCATTTTAATTCCAAACACTTGAGATGCGCCAACAAACTGAAGCGTTCTGATTGCCACTTGAGTGGCATTCTAGACGCAGAGGTTAAAGAAAGCAAATAAGCGAAATCCAGATACTACCAGCGCATTAAGGGATTAAACACTGGCGGAAACGCACGTAGAAATGCGGAGAAGCTAAATATGAACAGCAAACACGGCATATGATCAGTTGCTTTTATCTTATCGGTCTATATATATGCTATATGGCAAGGGCGTGGCCTGGTTATATTATTTGCGGCTAGTTTTTGAGATAAGATTTGTCGCCGTATCAATTGAAATTTGTCGCCTCAGTTGCGCAATATTTTGTTTGGTGGAAAAGATCCACGCTTTCAACTAAATAATAGATAAGATTAAGTAAGGAATTTTAAAAACATTTCAGTCAAAAACACATTCTATATTACGAATTTTCTAGTCCCTTGTAAATTCGTTATAAGGAAATTCGACTGTATTTATTTTGTAAATTGTAGAAAATTGTTTACATTTCAATCTGTTTACTATCACAAGCATGGCAACAAGAATATTGAATACCATGTGAGAAATTCACATTCTCATTGCGCTAACAAAAAACATGCTAAAATATCTTAAAGCAACGTAGAGCTACTAATCAAATCTTCAGCTAACTATTGATTAGCATGCGCGGCGGAAAGTGACTCAGTTGGATGCTGATTTAGCAAAGTATCGAAATGTGAACTCTTGTTCAAATTAATATACAAAGTAAATCACTAATGGACATTTCATTGACTTGAAATTAGCAGCATTTCGCATCACATGAGCAAAAGTCCCTTTGCGACGCACAAAATCTCACATTCTAACCAAAAGCATTGACCTAATTGCAGGCGACAAAGCAGCAACAACAGCAACAACTACAACAACAGAAGCAGCATCAACGTTGGCAACAATGAACCGTATTGCGTGCACCGGCACCGCATTGACTCGATTTCTGGTTTGCATGGCACCTGTGATTGGTAATACATATAACCTTATGTGTTGGCTATGTGTACTGGTCTCGGATTCATTCATGAAAATGTTGCTGGCAACATTGCGAACTGTGTGTGTGTGTGTGTTTGTGTTTACAAACATTTCGCAGAGATTTCCCACATTACACCCTCTCGCATTCTGCCATTTGGATTTTTTCTTTGTGGGCCACTTGTTTTCGACATAAACACATCAACAATATAAAGAAACGTTTTTTTATGTGCTCGCCTCGTCTTGTCATTGAATGCATAATATACTTATAGTTAAATATCCGTTCATTAACATACATACAGATATGTGTATAAATATTTTATTTATATACATTTCTTTTATGTGTGCGTCTGTGTGTGTGTGTGTATGTGTTTGGTCTTGTGGCAAAAACAATTTACTTTTGCTTGCTGTTGTCTTTAGTCTCTGTCGTGATTCTCATTTACATATGTGCCGCACATTGAGCGTATACGTTATATTTTTGTGATTCTATTTCCTCTTTTCTGTTAAGTTTGTACTCTCTCTCTCTCTCATTGCTGCTTTTATCGTTGTCTCTTGTTGTTCGTCTGTCAACTGTCGTCGCGTGCTCTTATTCTCCTTGGTGTTGTCACTATTAGTTTTAAAACTAATCGTCAAATATGACGTAAAATAAAGTGTAAGTGTGTATGAGTTTCTGTTCTTAGCTGACAGTATTGCCCTGAACTATATTTATAGCTACATAAAATAAGCTTGCCAAGAAGTCCAGTCAAGGTCATTATATATGTTCAAGTACATTTCATTAAGTATTCATTCAAATCATTCAATTTATATATAGCCATTAACCGATCATTAAAATGCACTGATTGTCTAGAGCGGCAGGGCAAACGTGCAGAAAAATCAATTTGCAGATCAGGTTTGCAATTAATGCAAATGCTCTACAAAATAGCAATTACAATAATTAAACGCTACACAATGGACAAATGACAAGCAGACATACAAAAAAAAAAAAAACTTAATTCATTTGCAATTGTGTCACAGAATGTATTTTCAAAAAAAGCACAAATTTGCAAAGCAAACAAACGAAAGCAAGAAAGAAAAATAAATTAATTCGCCGGGCAGCCAGCACTACATCAACATAACGCATACGCAATGTGTGCCAGTTTCTGATCAAATACCTTCTTCTTTTCTTTTTACCTGCAGCTGTTAGTTTCACATACCTCTAAGTCAATTCAATCATATTTGTTTAATTATATGTAATCAATTATGACCCTATGCATTGCGCTTTAATATTTCTAAATATAGTTGAGCTAAGCAACCTTGGGCCTTATGGGTTATTAGCCGGCAACATGCAAGCAGTAGCAGTAGCGAAAGTGCCTCAAAATGCCAAATGCGTTCAGCTTGACCAGTTCGGCGTTGTCACCCAAACCTCCTACCTTCGTCTATCTATTGCTCTGTGAGAGCAACAGCAAGAAGCAGCAGCAATAGCTATGTTTATGACAACGTCAAACGTCGTCGTTTGTTTGCCTTTTGCTTGTCGTAGTATTCCAAGCGCGATTAGACGTCGAACATGTGAAGCTCGAGAGGCGCTCGCTAAAACGCCTATCAATTATTATTTATATTTTTGTTTTGTTTTCATTTTTTATTGGTTTTAAATTATTTCTAATTATTTTTCTAAAACCTTACGTTTGATTATGGTTTACATCTTTCTGAGCGTAGCTGGTTATTACGGTGAGTTAGCCGGTAATTTTTTATTATTGATTCGCGTGCGTTATGCAATTGAGACATATCATTCTATGTAAGTGTGTTCTTCCTAAGATGTGACAAAAGTGCGAGAGTGTGATTGTTTTTAGCGCTAATATATTATGAGCCGCTCAACAAATTCGTACACGAAGATTCGATGCCCTTGAACTTGTCCAGTTTAATAGTTTTGGTACCCAAATTGGGAGCAGATAATTCTGTTGGCCCTGAGAATATGTCAATTTTCATGGATGGCAAGTTTCTTTAAAGGAAAAGCAATTCAACAAGCCATTCAACTGCACATACATAAATATCTGGCGACCATGTACATATATGTGTATGTAAGCCAATCATGTCTGTTACGCTCGAGTTGTGTTGAAAACTTACGTTGAGATGCGTTCATTTGTATTCGTATTGGTATTATGCACATGTAAAGAAAAACTATTAGCTAACAAAATATCATCAGGTATTGTTTTAGCTTCTTTATGATATCATAGCTATATAAAACTAAAGTAAGATATCTCGATAGCTAAATGCTTAAGTAAAAAGATGAGTAAGTACTTTTAGATTTTTTTTTGTATTTGCATAGTATTTCTAATATTGCCATTCAGCCAGGCAAAAACAAATTAATTACTCACTCTGTCTACGTCATTGTAGCAAACACCCACAAACCCCATCTAGAAGTAGTTTAGAATATGTGCGCCCCTTCATTCATTGAAAAAAAAAAATAGACAAAAACAAAATCCGAAAGGCGTAACGAAACAATTTAACAATTTAATTTCGTGGCTCTGTAATTTTATGTGATTACGTTAGAAATACGTAAGCATGCAAACATACTATAGTTTGTACCCAACTATAAACTACAACTATGTATACAGTATGTTTATTTATGCAGACACAAAAAGCAAACAAACGACGACTCAATGTAAATCATAAAATTTAGTAAGGGCAGCCAGGCAGACATTATCCATTAAAATTTTTAAGGCATATCCGACCTTCAAAGTACCGAATATTTAAATGGTATAACGGACGTAATTGATTGAGGAGTATTAGTTTAATATCAAGAATATAGCTTGTTAGCCATTTGAAATAATTCAGCAAAAGGGTATTTTAAAGCACAGCAGTCGCATTTATTTTTAGTGCAACTAGTTGCGCTATAGTTTTTTTGTGGAGCAACTCTAAATTAGGTATAATATATGTGTTTAAAAAATAAACGAAAATTGTATTTACGAGTAAGTCTGGTTGCCGATATTCCAGTTTAGTGTCTGCAGCAAGTTCTTTAACGCGGCGCAAATCAAAACAAAACAAAACTCAACTGAACCAAACAGCCAGGCAACAAGCCAAATTCGAATTGAGCGCAAACGAATTCAAAGAGCAGGCAGAAAAAAAAAATTATAAAAAAAACAAAAAAACATGCAAAATAATCATGAGCAACAATTTTAAAAGCAAATTTGTTAAGCATTGTTGTATTTTAAAACCAAGCAGTTGAGAATCAAAATGGTTTAGCTGCTTGCCAGGTTGGGGCCTCTCTGTGGCTTTTCATTTGATGCCAGTTGGCCCCGGACAATTTCAGTGCACGGCTCGCGTACGCGCTGAAAACAATTCGAGGATAGTGCAAAGTTAAAATAATAAACTTTTTCTTAATACATATGTTTATACATATATATATTTGCAAAATTTAACGAAAACGAATAAATTATTTAAACGAAACTTAATCAAAACTTTCGGTTAAACAATTTTGGTAAATATTTTCATTAACTGAATCAATTCTACGGATTTCGTAATTGCAGTATTTTCGAAAACGCTTTCGAAGTGACCAATACAAATGCATTTATATTTTCATCACATCTCTTTCATTTTCTTCATGTCTCTGTTTTCTGTGTATGAACATTTCTCGGTGTTTTGGGTGACGCGCCTTATGTAATGCACATATATTGTCATTGTCGCGAAATGTTGTCGTCCATCGTCTGTCAGCTCAAGAGTTGCGAAAAAGTTCACGTTATTTTTAGCACCTGTTATTTTGTGTTGTTGTTCTTGTCTCGTCTCACATTGTAAGTAAATAAATATCACTGATGAACGTTTTTGCAAAACTTGCAGTGTCGCTACCTGGCGCTGGAACTGGGCCCATAGAGCAGCCGACAATACTACTGATCAACGGCATCGCCGATGACTCTCAGCAAGAGAAAGAGGAACAACAACAGCAGCAGTGCAGCAAATCAGATCTTAAGCTTAAATTGGATAACAACAACGAATTGACAGTTGGTGGTCTGACTCATCCGACAGAAGCACAGGAAGCTACCACACCGGGTGGATCACATTTGTTGCATTTCGAATCTCATCTAATCGAGGACGTTAACGCTAAGCATAGCGGTGTGGGGATTAATGAACTGCCACCTCTTGAACAGGAACTGCAAAAGGGCACTTCCAAAATAGATGCTGACGAAGCGGCGCAACTGATTGAGGTGGAGCCAGCAGGTGCCAAAACCAAACAGCCAATAGAAACTCTCGCACCATCGCATCAAATAGCCGAGGTCGACGAGACGGCAACGGCAACGGCAGGCAAAGTAGCAGCAGCATCAGCACCAGAGGCAGTGCGTCAGACTGCCGAACAGTTGGTAAATGAGATTGAACGCGAGCTAATCGATAGCTTTAGCAAAAATGTAGTACAGGCTCAGGCTGAGCACGACAAGCAGCTCAAAGAGCAGCTAACTGCAGTAAGCTCACTCTCACAGCAGGTGGATGCACAATTGAATGAGTTGACCAGTATACTCAAAAGTAAGCCACAGCCGGAGATTGTAGTGGAGCAGGCTTGCGAGGAGACAAAAGCAACAAACGAGCTTAAGTTGGTGGAGGTGCCCACACCCAAGTCGGAGGCAGAGGAGCTGCAACGTAAAGAGTTCATTGACTCGTTGCCACAAATCGAACAAATTCGCTTGGGTACACATACAGATGCGGAGGCAAAGCGTTTGTCAGCTGATTGCAAGCGAGAGTATTATCAGTCGCTGAAGAAGTATTTGCTGCAGAATAGTGTGGACAAGCCCCCTGTACCGCTGCAAACCTATCGCTGGGAGGATCTGAGAAGAGCCAAAGATAGGGTGAGTTCTAAGACTTAAACTGCAAATCGAATTTATTTTAATGTAATCTTACTTCCGCACAGGGTGGCTATCCTTGGACGCATCTTTACAAACGTCCACTTGGACCCAACGAGGAGCCAGAAATTGTTTTACTGTTACGTAAATCACAGGAGCTGCGTTTTAAATCCGAATCGCCCAAGTCCCTGAAGAAAGTGCGCTACGACGAGCAGGTGTTGGTCAAGGAAACCGAACGCTACATACAGGATCTATCCGAGGACGAGCCATTAGGCACCACAACAGACGACAGCAGCGAAGAGTCCGAAGACTCTGATAACGAATCGGAGCACGAGCCGCACAACGAGGACGCTTTAAGCGAGTGCATTTCCTGTGTCTCAGATTCGGTGCTCGCAGTTAAAGGGAACGCAAGGCCGAGAAAAACCAATCGCTTGGCACAGATCCGTGACATTATCAGGCGCAGGCGAAGTGGACGTATTCAGGGTGACGCACAATCGCTGCCGGGTAGCTCGGCAAATCCTAGCAGAAACGGCAGTCTGCAAGATCTAGCGCCGCCACCGGGACCACTAGTTCCGAATACAGAAAAGCCCCCAAAGAAGACCAAGACAAAGAAAAGCTTTGATATCATGAAGAAACTCAAGAGTTTGGCTGAACGCCAGAAGAAGCGCTTAAACATCAAACGTATTACGCTCAAAAAGGACGAAAAAATTGTCTTAGGCGAGCAGCAAAAGATTATGAAACTGAAGGCTTCACCGAAATCAGATCGCAGTGAGATTCCGCACTTCATTGAGAAGCAGGACTCTGACGATATACTGGAGCTGGTGGAGTACGATGAATCACCTTGCCGAAAACGTAACAAGGAGGAACAGCTGGAAGAGCAGCTGCCCAGTACTAGTGCTCAAAGTACAGCCAGCGTGCCACAGCCAGATGAGATCATTGAGCTGCCCGTGGAGCAGACCAAGACTGAAATACCCACTCTGGACGTAACAGAGCCGGAGGCTGCAAATACTTTGGAGGAATCCACTGAGGTAGAGTCACCACCAAAGAAAACGCCTCGATTGCGTCGTGAGCATGTTTACGAGGAGATTGGGCACGCTGAATCGCAATTGCCGCTGGAGCAACCCATTGTTGAGCTAGAGTCACTGAAAAAATCATTAATGCGTCAGGATCATTTGGCTGTAGATGATGTTGAGGCAGCAAAGCCCGTTCCTTTAGACCGCATGGGCAGCAGCGAGGAGGATCAGGTGGCTATTACAGCTGCAGAAAAACTGGGAGCATTCTTGGCGCCACTTTCATCGATAGACTCCACTTCCTCGGATGAAGATCGTGCACGTCTAGCGCAGTTGTCCCCTGTGACCGAGGAAAGTGAGGAACCTGTGGAGATTAGCGAACTGCGACCCGCACTAAAAAAAGAACCCTCGCCGGCACCCTCCGACAAGAAGGTCACCTTCTCTCACGTCGAAGACGAAGCCGAACCGCATCGTGAGGACATTGAACTACCCGAAGATGTCCTAGAAGCTGCTGCGCATGCGGCCAAGTCAAAGAGCGATAGGTAAGTAAGGGGCATAAGCACTCTTAACAAGCATCCTGGGCATATAACACTAACACACCACCCACTCAACACCACCGTATGAACGCGGCTGTTGCTCATACTCGTCCTTGCAGAAATTCTAACACAATTGACTTGCTTTTGAAATTGTTACTAACCCTCCGGCCGGCGGCAGCCAGCAAGCGACGTCGCCTGCGCAGGCACACCTATCAAAAGCCGTACTACCAAGATTACCACTACACAGACAACAACCAAATCATAAAAATCTCCCCACACAAGGGTACACAATGCACCACCTCAACCACTTGGAATATGCTTTGCTGTTGCTGCAGCACTGACGATACTAAGAAACATTGGTAATGGGTATTACGGCAAGATGGCTCTTAAGCCTTAACATGATATAGACCGAAGGTAAGAGCTAGT
Source organism: Scaptomyza flava (assembly GCA_030179655.1). NCBI lineage: Eukaryota > Metazoa > Arthropoda > Insecta > Diptera > Drosophilidae > Scaptomyza > Scaptomyza flava. Next base: position 10,993,701 of record JARNME010000404.1, read on the forward strand.
TAACTGGGAACCTCCATGTACTCTGTCCTCTTATTAAAATGGTGATGGTTAATTATAAATCGTATTGGTGAATTAAGTAGTTCAACTAATTGGAATGAATATGGTTGCAGTTAGTTCTATGTTGGTTATGGCCAACTTGAAGCTAGTTGCAACGTGTTAAATCTAAACTATTTAAATAAACGGTGCTGTGGCATGAACTCAAATTGTAAAATACATTACAAATCAATCGCTTTAAAGGTCAACGAATGACATGAAGATTTCCGGCAGGCAGCAACGCATTGCTCAAAATAGAACTACTAAATGCAGGCCAACAAAGTGTTGTTACTCCTGCCACTGCTACTCGGCCACATCCCAATTATGAACAAGCAGCAACGTCGCAGTCAACATCGTGTTCTTTCGGACTAAAACGAGGAAATTAAAGACAAACACAAATTTCAATTCACGTTGCCATTGTCTCTTAGTGTGTGTGTGTGCTTTTTTGCTAATTTTAAAGAACAACATTTTCATCTTTCGAAAAATTTCGTTCAAATTTGTGTCGCGCAAAATGAGAAAGCTCTTCAGTCCTGGCCGAAAATCGCAACGATGTAGACATCGCTCGCGCACTAATTTATCGTGCCGCAGTTCAAAATAGATCAAAACAAATTTAATACCATATAAAGCACATATATATTCTACAACTGAAAAATAAACAGATATGCATGCTGCTGGAAGCGGATTCCGAGCGTGCAACCGAACTTAAGTCCTAGTAGAGGCAAAGACAAAGCTCTTTTTTTTGGGGTATGCAAGAATTTTCAGTTGTATGTGCAAAAATTAAAAAGAAAATATATAAATTCAATGTCCAATCGCGAGACGGCGGCGGCTGCTTTGGTGGATGATTATAAATAGACAACGACCACGAATCACAAAACGACAACGAAACTAAAACGAACAAAAGCGAAAAGACAACAACAACACAATAACAACATTGAATAGGCGGAGACGGATTACGACCAGGGCCAAGTAAATAGGCAGAGGCGACAGCTGTTGGCGTTCATCTTAACCGTTTGTGGCGATCACATTTTTGGCTTCGACGATGCTAAATTCTCGCCGTTCTGCCTCGGTGGGCGCTCTGCCCGCTGAGAAAAAGCATTTTGTGTCGCGTGTGGAGAGTGCTAGTGGTGCATCTTTGGACGTCCGATGTGCCTGCCAGTTTTTTCAGTGCGACTCGTTGCTGCCGGAGCGTGTGAATCCGGTCGATTCGCGTCCGAGTTCACGGCAGGATCATCACAGCGATGAGCAGTACCATCTGCAGCGGGATGATCTCTCGATGCATAGCTTTGAGGTTGTGAGTCATGCGGATGTGGCACCTTCGGTGGATCTGAGCTTTATGGAACGCTATCCGGAACTAGAGCAGACAGCACGTTCGCGTGGTTTAGTTGTGCGCAGCATTTCGGACGCTACGGAACCGGAGTTACCGGGTCAGCCGTTGGGTGGCTTTGTCGCCAATCGCCGTCGTCAACTATCGATGAGTGGTTTTTCCTCGGGCAGCGTAGGACGTTTTGGCGACACCATTTCCATGCGCAGTGGCACCTCCCTACGCCGCATCTCGGCGGGAAACTCCAAGACGGATTTGTATTGTGCAGATATTAATATACCCAGTCAGATGTCTCGTGGACCCGGAGGTCAACGCTCTGCTAGCGCCAGTCGACGCACATCGAACGCGGATCTGTTTCAGGCTAGCATTCTGCCGGGCTCAATGCAACCGCCACAGTTGAATCTTATTGCGGCCACGCCTTTGCCGGGAGTGTCGGATATGGCGCCACACTTTGGCTCACATCAATCCTCACCGGCACCATCAAATCCGGACTTTCGCAACGCCAAGCCACCATTGTCGCCAGATTACATGCGACCCAGTGAGGTCAACAAGGAAAATATATCTGGCGAAATGCTGCCACAAAATCGACCCATTGATGTATCACGTTTTGCGGGGCAAGCAGTGCGTCCCACAATGCTGTCGGAGTCCGATTTAAAGCAGCAGATAAATCCATATAAGCAAACCGTCATGCCTTCTGATCCACTTGCCGAGACTGTTGCAGAGCTGGAGCAGCAGGCCCAAGAGCACAATCTGGTCAGTATCCGTGATAACATACAGACACTGACACGGCGTCCACCATCCATTGCTAGCGAGCTGAGCGCCAAACCACTGCAGATTGAGGAGCAAACTAAAATAGATATTGTGCATGAGATACCCATAGTAGACATTGATGCAATGGTGCACAACGAGGAATTAAAGGCGTTAGAGCATCGCAGTCGTAGTCCCAGACCCGCAAGGCGACACAAATCCCCACCAATACCTCCAGCAGCACCTGCAGCAATGTCAATGCTGCAGCTACCCTCGAGTCGACCTTCAAGTCCTAGTCCTAGTCAAACTGTGCAGACAGCTCCAGCTCCATCTCCAGTTCAGCTGCTTAAGCGCCAGCATGCACCAGAGATTCGACTCTCTCCGGAGCGTGCAGTAAAGTTTCAGCCAACATTTACATCTTCGCCAGCCACAATTGTAGGCAACATCAGTGTGCAGGAGGCATCACCCGAAGTCAAGAGTTCGTATACCTCTCGGTTTAAGTCTATGTTTAGCTCTAAGCCGCAAGAGCCACGACAGAAATCTCCAACACCACAGCGCTCACGTTCACCATCACCTTTTGTTGATCACACTTCAGCGTTGCAGCGAGAGAAATCTCCATCCCCCAACAAAATTCTATCCGTATTCAGCAAAAGCAAGCCGCAGGCCATGTCCATTGTGAGCAGCACCTCGAACGTGATGAAGCGCCAGGAGCAAGAGCCGCTTTCCGTGCGCGTTACGGAGACGTTTTCGCTGAAAGTGGACGACATGGATCAATATAGTGCGCATCCAGCTAAGCCACTGGCACCTCCACCGCATGCCCAAACTATGTACAGCAGCCGGGAGGACTTTGCTGCCTCGGAACGTGCTTCTGTAAACATAAGTGATGCTTTCGCTCCAGTTGTAGTGTCCTCAAAGCCTCGAGGCACGATAAGTAGCATTGGCGGTGTTAGTTTTATGGCGGGCAATCGAAATCTTTATTCCAGTGAGATTGAGATGCCCGGCCATTGGTCGCAGAGCGAGTCAGAGTTTCGGCATTCGAGCAGCAAGGATCCATCGATTGCCAGCCACGGAAGTCGTCCACTTATATCCGTGCCTATACAGATAACGGGCAGTAGCAGTCAGGTGTATCGACCACAAGGAAGCCTCGGCCTGCAGAGCAAAGCATCGTTTAGGGAGCCGCGCACACAGTCCCATGATCGTGGTGGTAACATGATGAGTGGCTCCCAAGATCAGTTATATGGGTCGTCGGCTCGCATGACAAAGACGGTTAGTTTCAATTTCGATGAGCGTAAATCGCGTCTAGCGGCCTTTGAGTCCGATTCGCCCCTGACACAAAAGCAAAACGACCAAAGAGACTTCCTCGAGCGGACCTACTTCTCTCGGTAAGCAAGTGCTACCCCAATACCGTTTCGGCTTAGATCGAACAACACTCTTCGACCTCCCGACACACAAACATCCACCCTTGATATTCCAGCTAGAAATGAGATATGGGTGACGGCTTTCTAATCTTGGCTTGCTTCAAATAGCAAATAAACATAAATACCTTTTCAGATCAGGTCATTTATCTGTTGTGAATCATATGTATCGTAATAGTCAGCTGATTTTTATGTCTTTTCCCCTTGCAGTGATCATGAATACGAGCCAGTGGGCGTGTCGCCGGCGCGCGAAATCGTGTCATTGCCCACAGCAGTACCGGCGCAGAACCAGAACGGAAGCAACCTTCAAATACCTATGGATATTGATTTAGAATTGAGCTCAAGTGGTACAACGCCACGAACAGAATCTCGCACAGACTATGAATTACATACTAGCCAAGTGGATTCGAGCGCCTTAGAAGAACTTCCGCTGCAGCCAGAGAATCGTAAGAAGAGTTTCATGTCCTCCGCCCAGGACCGCACGCGCAAAATGCAGGATGGCCTACGTAATCAGGCTGGAAGGTTGCGCACCAAGCTGCGCCCACAGCCTAAGCCGAAGCCCGTTTCGGGTAGTCCCAAGGCGAAGGCTAAGGAGCGAAGACGCTTTGCACCGGAGTTTTCTAAAATTAAAATGCCCGATATTAAGCGTCCCGATATGTCCAAGTTTAAGGAAATTAAGCGCCCTGAGTTTACTAAGTTTAACAAGCCCGACATGTCTAAGTTCAAGCTGCCAGAAAAGCTTACAACATTGAAGCTGCGACGCAGCAAGAGCTTTAAGGAGAATGAGTCTGGGAAGCCTGATGAATCTACGGAATCGCCAACTACACCACCGGCAGATGTGCAGCCTGCACCAGCAAAGAAGAAGTTCGAGTTTAACTTTGGCACCTATCCACGCGCGTTTCGCAAGAAGAAGCCCGTTGAGGAACCTGCTCCGCCAATGGAGTCTTCGCTGGGCACTGAGGGTCTCAGTCTCAGTGTTATACCAAGCACTGAGACGCAGCCTTCGCAAACGTCGACGAGCTCGCCGCAGGGTGATCGTGGTCCAGGTCCTGTGCGATCCCGTTGGGCTGATAAGTTCTCGGATGTGAGCTACAACGATAGTGAAGGATCCCGCTATAGACGTTACGGGAGTGAGTTGGAGAGCTTCGATAGAGAATCCTCGCTAGAGCGTCGCATGAAGGATGACTTGGAAGAGGATACAGCTAGCGAGGCGCAGCCACAGACACAAATGGGAATTTTGAGTGGCGTTGCGGACAGCAAACAGTTTGCCGAGTTCGATGAGGAGAATCGTGCCATACACGAGATCTCCAGTCAGCGAACAAGAGAGTTTAAGCGTCGTCCTATGGTGCACCAAGACTCGGATCTGCGCTCAGAGGACAGTCACGATGCCGAGGGCTGGACGGAGAAGGACATACAAAAGAATAAACTCTTGCGAAAGGCCGAACTAGATGCAGAGGCAAGCTTCTACAAATATCACGATTTGCAGGATGCTCAATCAACAGCTAGTTCCGGCAAGAAGGTCGTCATGGAGACAATTGATGATGATGAATTTTTCTTGCGCAAACGTGGTATCTCTGAGGACAACATTCAGCTGCGTCAATACATTAGCGAAGCTATTCGTGAGGGATACGATATGCCCAATGCCCTACAGCATGTGGGCCAGTCACATCAGGATCAGCATCGGGAGCCAACCGAGGAGTCTGGGGAGTACGATGTACCGCCACCGAAGCCACGTCGACTGCATCGCAACTATCGACCGGACTTTGATGATTCGCAGGAGTTCCAGCGTAGCGATTATGGCGATGAAATGTCAATGTCACAAAATGGCAGCGACTTTATGCCAAAGCGACCATTGCGCAAGACACGCAGCCGTAGCAAGACGTCTATGGAGGGTAGTCAGGATCTGCGAATGGCCGATGGTGGCAGCAGCATACAGTACTTCGACGATGATGAGGAATATCTTCGGCCTCCTCAACGGGAACAAGCGGCAACTGATTCTGAACAGGCGCTTAACAACCTTAACTTTGGTGCTACTTCTGCAGTACCGAAAGAACAGAGTCGCCCGCAAGCGCCTAGGCGCCAAAAGAAACGCACACGCGACGATTTATCTGTGGAGAAGGACGCGGACTCGTTTATAAATGGCTTTGGTGGTAGATCAGTATCGAACACTTTTTTGCAGCCACAGGAAGATGTAAGTGGCCATTGTTAGTCAGCTTATCTATCAATCCTTAATTATTTGAATTTATTTTTGGAATCTTCAGGTAATTGTTTATCGCACTGAGCATGAATATCATCATCACATACCGCTAGCCACGCCGGAGAACTTTACAGACGGTACGTCAGCCCGGACTCAGCGCTCTGACGACGAGCGCACTTCTCGAGGTGCCGAATCACTAGCCCTGGACATACAGAAGCGAAGCGCAGATGTCGAGGACAAGTTTGTAATCGAAATGCTGGAAAGCGATGGGTAAGTTAATTGGTCGCATAAGGTCCCAATGGCCAAATCGTTGCTTAGGTTTGCGCTCTGCTTTTCCCCCTTCACAACTATGTAGCTATGCCGTGGTACGCAAGGAGCAAGTGCCCAAGCCAACACCACCCGCACGTCGCAAGAAGTTCTCCCGCTTACCTGGGGAACGTTTCGCCACGTTGCCAAGCATTCGTGGCTCTCGAGGCAGTCCGCCGCCGGCACGGCCACCACCACCACAGCAATATACGCCTAGCGAGGATTCACCTCTGCCGCCGCGTCGTCGTTCGGCGACCAGTTTGGGAGAGATGCCCAGTAGCCAGCTGCTACTCAAGTCAAAGTAAGAAATGCTGCTCCGCCGCTTAATTTTGTTTTGAGTTATGCTTTGATTTGTGACTTTTGCGACCTTATTTTTAATTGTCTCGAATGCATTTTTGTTAAATTTTTGTTTTTTACTCGCCTAAGTTAGTATGCTTAAGTTATAATGCTAATTGACCCTAGATACTGCTCCTAATTATATACACAAGCGCGCACCAATAAAACCAATACCAAAAGAACATAAACCAAAAACACGCACTTACACGAGTTTGAACAGCTTTTGTTTCATTTGCCGCAACATGCCAGAGACAGGATCCGTTTCTAATGCTCCTTAAACCCTATTCCCTAGCTATGCGACACAGCCAGCCGCAGAGCAACAGCAACAGCAGCGACTGCTACTGACGAAGGAGGAGGACGATTACGAGGAACCGGGTGCAGTGCTACAGCGGCCCGAATCTCCACGCTCGAACTTACAATCCGGAGAGATTATTAACAAAATGAAGTTCCGACCATTGCCGGCGCCACCACGCCCACCAAGGGAAAAACGTTCAACACGTGGAAGTAGTGCCTTGGACGGATACGAAGATAGCGATCGCATCGCTAGCTCTTCTACGGCGGATAGCTGCGAGCAGGGCGAGTTTGAGGTGGAGGCATCCACACAGACGGATCCGCTGCCCGATGATTTCGTGGTCGAGGATTTTGAGATAACCGAAGACATGAAGATCATTGAGCCACGACGTCCCACAGTCTCAGCAAATGCGAAGACAACGCTGGACGATATATTGCGCACCACACAGGCACAGGAGCCAGATGAAGTGGACGGCGCACGTGTGCTCAGTGAGGATGAGCAGCTGGCACGGGGCCTACAACGCTTCCGCGATGCCAATCAACGTAGTTTGTCGGAACGCTCCCGAGCATCCTCGCAAGCGGACCGCTCCAAGTCACTCAGTCGTCCTCAAACCCCATCTTCAGCGGTGATAATTGAGCGACGCGTACCTACACCCAGTCTAAGCACTGGTGAAGGTGATGAAACAGTACAAGCATCGCTTATCGTGCGTCCCATTAGCGAAGCTGATCTGGAAGATGAGGAGCTGCGCCGCGAGGAGGAGGAGCTTAGGCGCGAGGGTCTGCTCTCGGACAGTTCAGTGCAAAGCAAATCCGATGTGGAAACAGCCGGTGAGGAAGAGGATCATGGTGAGATTGCTCTTAGCGATTATGCAGCAAGCTCAGCGGATTTGGATGCAGCAGTAGAGCAGCTGAAGCAGTCGAATATTGAGAGTGACTATGACAGCAAGTTGGAAGATGATGAGGTTGAGCGTACGCTCAGGGAAAGTGAGTACGATGAAGAGGATGAGGATGCTGGCGAAAAGTACTCCGACCAATACGATGAGGAGGATTTGCAACAAAAACAGGAACGCTCCGATCAAGAGATGGATGAAGCTCTGGAGAAGGAGCTGCAGGAGGAAATGGAAAAGATGCTGGCCGTGTACAGACAAGCTCAGAGTGCAGAGTCTAGAGCAAAGGCATTGGAGGAGGAGCGCGTTACATCTGAAGAGGAGCACGTGGTTTCCGAATCGGAGCATGTTCTATCTGAGGAAGAGCACACAATTTCCGAAGCAGAGCACACACAATCCGAAGCAGAGAACGTGTTATCCGAAGAGGAACAACAAACACTATCCGAAGCAGAGCGCACACCAGAAGAGGTAACAATCTTGGAAGCACCTGTTAGAAAAGCCATTGCAGGCGAACCCACTGAGGCCGAATTTGATGCCAAGTTTATAGCCTCTTTACCCACCGAACTCGCCACCGACCATAGCCAAGAGTCACTGGCGAAGGAGGAGGATCCAGAATCGATGCCTATGCCACCACCACGACGTAAATCCACCACACTTACAGATTCCAGCGCTGCGTTTATCATTGCCGAGCAGATGGCACGTGAACTTACGCCGGTTCAATCACTAGAATCCCAGCTAGAAGTAACACACCTGCCCGGTCGTATGCAGGAACTTGAGGTGGAACGACTGCGTGTTCATGCGTTGCAAGCTGGACAGATCCAGGTATCGCAGCTTCATGGTGGACAAGTCAGCGCCGATGAGCTGGCCTGCAATTCGGGTAAATTGGTGGTGCAAAACATTGAGTTGCCGCCTGGCTTTATCGATAACATAGTGGAACGCGTTAGAGAGCAGCGAACGCCACTGCTCACCACCGAAACGCAGACTAGCCGTCAGGCTAGCAGTGAACCTGCCACCAGCGATGTGGAGCCACCGACAAAGCCACCACGTCAGAGTAAACACACTGAGTCAACGCTACAAAGTAATCTCGATGAGCAAACTCAGACAGAAGCCGCCATGCTGCCTTTGCCGCCACCGCCAGCTGTATATCCCAGCGTAGAGTATCTGCAATCCCTGGCACCTTTGGCCTTTTACAATTTGCAACGCAGCGCCGAAGCGGAGAAAGCAGAAGCTGCTGCCGGTGGTGCCGCTGCCTCTGAGCGCAAGGCGCCGCACAAGTGCCGAAGACGCCATGTGCTCGAGCAGCAGCAGCAGCATCAGCAGGAGCAAGAAACCGATTCAGAGCTTGAGGAGCAGCTTGTGGAACGGCCGCGATCTCGATCCCGTCGCTCTCGTACACGCAGCGCCACTCAACCAGTAGAGGAATACGATGAAGAGCAACCAAAGACAGTGGTGCAGGCAGGTCGCCAGTTCCTTTCGGCATGTAGCCTGGAGCTAGTCAACATCATTAATCAGCTGACGTACTTTGTGCGCGGCGATGCTGCTATCGAACCGGCACAACAGTCTAGGAATATATCCGCGCTAATGGTGCTCTTCATTTTGATAACCTTTGGTGTGCTCGTCTTTCTGATGACGGGTCGACAGGTACACACACATCACTGGGACTACTTCAATCCACCTGGCAACGAGGGCAGACAGACGTGAAACAAAATAGCTGCCAAAAACTTTGGAGACATCTGTTGCTTGGGTTGAATATTTTGTAAGATCCCAAGAGTAGTTTTGCATTTTTGGAGCATAAAACGAATTTAAAAGCGGACCAAAAGCGACCGCTCGAAACCAAAGGCCTTAACCTTAATGATATATATATATATAACATACTAACAAAGAAATAATACTTTAGGAAGCAAGCGAAGGATGGCTATTAGTCGCAGTTAAAACACCTAATTAAACGAAACAACAAAAAATCCCAGTTCAATCATTATCAAACATACTGAAAAAAAAAAAAACAACAAGCCGAACTTATATAAAACAAATAACTTTCATACTAACCAAAACCAAAACAATAACATGTTTTTTACAAGAACAAACAACTACAACAGCAGCAGCAACGAACATGTATTAGAAATGTACTTAAACTAAGAAAAAAAAATCGTACTTATTAGCTACCTGATGTGGTAAGATGTCAAGGACAAGCTCAATTTTGTTGGCAAATAGTTATTCTACTCATTTGTGCTAAAAATAATAATACAATTTTTATCGCTCATTTTCTATATTTGAAGAATTGAAATTGTTTCATTTATTGTTGTTTTTTATTTAGACCTGACCTCGGCATTATATTGTTTATACAAAATGAATTGTTTTATCTCAAAAGATTTATGCAAAAAAAAAAAAAAATGTTTTCTCTCATTAGAGGTAATCAATATGAACCAAGAGTGCTTAGAAAAAGAAGGTGAACATATGTAAGTACATTATATATACTTATAGAAGCGTATTTTCAATAAACAAAAATAAAAAAAAATTATATGATTTTTATGTGTGTTATGCGTCTGAAGAACTTACCAAGTTGATAAAAGCATGTTTTAGAAAAAATGGTGAGATAATAAAACTAAATTTGTTTGCGACTAGATGAAATGAATTACGTTAGGAAATCATCATTGTATTGAACCATTTGTCGCTGATCTTTGTGACTGCCTTTTTGCGACTTGCTGGCCGCTGCAATTTAATAAGAAATTGGAAATAAAGTAAGGTTACATTTACTTATTACTAGTGCTTACCAATTGAGGACCAAACTGCTGAGGATGAGGCATCGTTAATAGGTTCAATTTGTGGCTGGCGGCGTGCCAGCTGGACTTGAAGTACAATGCTATTAACGCTCTTGCCATGCATTTCAGCAATGGCCCGGTCCGCTGACTCAGGCTTAGCAAACGAAACAAAGCCGCGGCTGCAAAAGTGGAAATAAGAACAACAAAAAAGTATCACATATCAAGCAACAAACTATGTTTTACAACGCACCTCTTTTCAATCTCCATGGAAACGTTGACTATGGTTCCGTAATCATTAAATGTTTTTTTGAGGAATTCCTCTGTAACTTTGTTGCCCGATACGAAGATGGTATTTCCTGCACGCGGCTTTTCCGGCTGTGTGGTATCCAGCGTCACCTTTTCGGTAAGACCACGTTCCTCGCGATCACGTTCGGTGGCAAAATGCTGATACAAATTCTGACGCCGAGGCTCCTCTTTTATTATTTCACTGATTATTGTCTCCTGAGCAACATCATTTTGAGTGGATGAAAATGGTTGGTAGGCAGCCACAGTGGTCTCAGATGTGGAACGTTTGGCACGCTCTTGACCTTTGGGGCGCTTGAATGATGTTTGATCTTGTTTTGTTTGTTGTTTTTGTATAGCAGGAATTGCGCCGCTTTTAATAAGTTTGCGTGCAACTTCGCGCGCATCACGAGCATCTGTGGGTCGCTTTAATGTTAGTACGCTCTCTGGTTCCTGTTTAGGTGCCTTGTGAGCTTGCAAAGCCTTTTTCTGAAGATCAAAACAAAAAGTTGTAAAACAACAACAAATAAACTCAGCTTGTTTGGATAGCGACCTTCTTCTTTAATTTTTGATATTTGGCTTGAAGCATCTGCTCCTCTTCGGTCAGGTTATTTGGAAAGTGTATGTACACCATTTTTTCGTTGAATTTAAGAGGTCTTTAACTTATTTAGTCAGTAGTATCAAATAGACATTCAGTCTAGCATTGTTATTCTTAAGTGATGCCAGATCACTGCAATTAAAGATTTTTGGTGACTTGATATTTATCATTTTGTGTAGCCAGATCACAGAAAATATATTTATGTTAAGTGCCAGATTATGTTAATTTGGTTTAATTGGATAGTTTCTGTTTATTGCAGTGGCTCATTCCATTATGTCAAGTGAAAAAATATTTCTTTGCCGTATACTTAAAAAAATAAAACGTAACTTCATGTTTGGCTAAAATTGAATGGCATAAACTTCATGTGACAATGTTAAACTCATTTAAGGCTGTTAAAAAATGATAGCAGTGCTGCAAAATGATTTTAAATTGCAACCCTGTGCAGTGCACATTTAACGCCATGTTAATGCCGAGCTGTCAAAAATTTTTCGGTCCTTCTCTTTCTTTCCGGTTAGCGTCATGGTAAGAGCCCACAAAGTATTTTTCGCATTTGGATGAAAAATGTGAAATTACAAAGGTTTAAAATGTGCATGCTAATTTTAGTAGTGCATAAAATCTTCTAGGGCAGCGCGTTAAGTTGATGCTAACAGAAATAACCAAAACAATTATGATTGTGTATGCATTAAACGTATTCGAAATATTTCACGTGGTGCCCATCATAGACATAGCAGTCAACAAGCGCGCTGCCAATGCTGAGAATGTGAACAACTGAATTTATTTTTACATAAGTTTTTAAAATGTGTGCTTGCAGCCTTTCGAGAGATTCGTACAAACTGGTCGTATCGCCAAGGCGTCGGCAGGTCCCCTGAAGGGTCGCCTGGTGGCCATCGTTGATGTTATTGACCAAAACAGAGTAAGTAACCCCCATCTATGCAGCAATAGCAGCAAGGTGTGTGTGTTTAAAGCAGCAGTTGCACATGATGATAATTTGTCTTCTTGATAGGAAGTGCCAACTGACACATAAATGAAGCTAGTTTAATTTTACTGAAAGTACACTGCATAAGCTTAAAAGCGATACACACAAATATTGCTGCATATTTGTTAATTCATTAAAGATACAGCCGTATTAAATATTTGTTTATTAATTGCAGGTTTTGGTTGACGGTCCCCTGACCGGTGTTCCCCGTCAGGAGTACAGATTGAACAATCTGCATCTGACCAAATACCGCATCAAGTTCCCCTACACCGCGCCTACGCGCATCGTGCGCAAGGCATGGGTGGATAGTGACCTGAAGGCACAGTGGAAGGTCAGCCCCTGGTCTGTCAAGGCACAAAATATTTGCAAGGTGAGTTCAAAAAAATCATTACAAACCGAATTGATGGTTTCCGGGTGCTGCACATGATGATAATTGAAAGTTCTTGATAGGAATTGCCGGCTGATACATACATGAAGCTAGCTTAATTTTTAACTGACACCAGCTTTAATTTCAATTCTTCCCAAACAGTTCCATCTTTCTCGTAACTAATTTTAATTTTATTTTCTTTATTGCAGCGTTCGCAATTGAATGACTTTGATCGCTTCAAGCTGCGCTATGCCAAGCGTCAGCGCAACAAGCTGCTGACCATTGCCTTCAACACACTGAAGAAGCGCACTAAGTCCGATGGCACCCCACGCATCCTCAAGAAGGACCGTCGTGAGCGTCTGCGTGCTGAGAAGGCCAAGAAGCCCAAGAAATAAAATTTAAACTTATAACGAAAGTAACTGCTTGATGAACATCCAACACAAAGGAGCAAATAAAAGAAGTGTTATTTTTAGGAAAAACACATGAACCCATTTGTTTACTATATGGGAGGCGTAATTTTATCGCAAATCTGGCTACAAATTTACAAGGAGATGTTAATTGTTTTTAACAATTTTATTTGCTTTTTAAAAACAATTTCACTTCGCAAGGTACATTATTGCAAACGTGAATAACTAGCACCATTTTGTTTAGGAATCTGCATTGCAGTAGATGGTCTTCCAGTTGTTGGGATGATTATAGCCCAGCAAAACAGGCAGATGCAGAAACAGAGTGATATGCTGGCTTTGTATTGACGTGGATACCTTGACCCAGTTACGTAGCCATTCGATCATTTGCTCACTATTCAGGTTATCTGAATTGAGACCGCGAAGATTGCACGAGTAGCGGAGGGCCGAAGTGCTCAGATTGTGAACGCCACCTTCTCGTGTAATCGCCATATCCATATAATGCACTAGGAACGCGTGCTCATGCAGACGATGCCGCTTGAACAGACTACTTGGCAGTCCATGCAGCTTGACTAGACATTTCTGCAATTAATAAGTAACCTCAGGTTAAACAATACCAATAGTTGGAACCGAATGCGCTTACGATGTGTTTTCGCGACATGCCCAGCAGTGAGTAAGGTCCATCGGCGAATATGTCTTTAATCGCAATTAAAGCCTCTGGTGTTGGATGCGTGCCGCTGCCCAACTGTCCCAAGATGCACTCGAACTCAGCATGATGGGGATGTAATGCGACAGACTTAAGTTTGGCTTGAAGGCAGCGAAGCACAGGTTTATTACACTGCAGTCTGCGCTTGATGTAGAAGGTTTGGAACTCGACACGCTGCTCCGGTGTCCAGAAATGCGGAGTGAGAAATGTGCGTGGATACATAAAGCTAAACAATAATGATGATTAACTGGACTATTTGGCTCTTAGAAAATCCATTGACTTACACGAGGGGAAAAAAAGCATAACCCACCATTGGCAGAGAACAGCCGATCAATGCCGGCGCCACCTTCATCATATCGCGAGGCATTTGCATATACAATTCGAGTTCTTGGCGGTTTAACGCCCGGATGCCCTGCGGCGAAACGTTTGCAATACGTGCCACTTTCAAAAAACGCTTCATCTCCGCAAAAAAATCTTTGACGCCAACGAAGAAAATCCGATACAGCTGCATGGCTTTGGGAAAGTTCTTTTCCAGCACTTTGTCATAGTTTTTCACATAGTTGAAGTAGCGCGTAAATATATAATCCTGCACATTGTCACGCATTTGCTCGCGTTTCGACTGCATGCTGTCCCGCATTTGTTCACGCTTTGTCTTGGGGACCTCCTCAACCTGGTCCTTTTCTTTATTCTGGTCACATGGAATACTCGTTAAGTTTCCGCCTGTTGCCAACCCAGTTGTCTGCTTCTTGGCTTTTTGCTCATCCCACCCCGCCTCGTAGATGACCTTGCCCACGCTGGTTATCTCGCTAGCCGCATTTCGCTTTATCTGTGGCGGGGTCGTTGGCATGTGTGTTGTCTGTGTTTTTGTTGCTGCTTTTGGTTGTTCTTGTGTGCTGTAATTAGATTTTTGTATGCTATCGTTGTTTGTTGTAAATGAGTTTTTAATGCCGGTTAACAATTAAGGCACGTCATGCGCTTGCAATACTTACCAGTCTTTTTGTTTCGAGCTCAAGATAGAGCTAGTGCCGCATAATCGCACCAAGCGACGGCTCTGCTGTGGGCACTTGCTCCAAGTGCCACCGGCGTATGCTAAACATGCCACCCGTAATGCCAACGCCATTATGCCGACTTAAACAACCCTTCACACCCTCAAACGTGCGTAATTACGCAACGACTGCAACTCCGATGCAGGAGCCAGCCTATATTGTTTTACTTAATTATTTTAGTCGTCAACTTTTTCTGCTTCTTTGAATCAGCTGCTGCTGCCAACGTCACGCTGCTCACAACTGTTGACATATGTTGAAAATGTTGAGGAACATGTTGACGGTAAGTCGTCTGGCACTCATTTTGAGCGTTGCCACCTGACAAAATTCTCTTTGCCGCTATTGAAAATTATTTAAAGCATTCTGCGATTTCAGCGATAACACAACAATTGTACGGAATATTAACTATAGATAATATAATTAAATCAAATTAATTAAATGTAGGAAATTTTATATACAATCTCAGACACAGTCTTACAGTTTTATAGCGCAGTTTTAAAAATAAGCTTGCTGTCGTCACTGATTGCATATTAAATCCTTAGAGAACTAAAAAATGGTTTTTGCGCATGACACTACCTCAATTATTTCTATCAGCAGGCTGTTGGTCCTTTATCCTTCAGTTCAGCCGTAGAAGTGTGTGGCATCAGTTGCTAGCACGCTTTCAACAAAAATAGTCTTATCAAAGACTTTTGCGCTTGTTTTTCCCTCGTGCTAAAAACAAACGAAACAAAGTGCGAAAAAAATACATTTTATCTAAATCAGCCAGTAGTTTGTAAAAGGGCTTAAGTAAATTTATTAACGGTTATAACGTCAACGGAAACGGATATGTGCCTCAGATGTCTATACTTGTGTAGGTATAAAAAACTTTTTGACGCGTGAGACCAACGCACGTGTGCGTGAATGTTTGTGTGGCTGCATGTTAGTGTGTGTGAAGACCTTCAAAAAGGAATATAAGTAAGAGAGCTAAGCGTGGGTCCAACTTACTTTCACTTGTCCAAACACAGAGCAGTAAGCAAACAAATTGAACAGCGATAGCATCCTTTAATATTTCACTCTACATTGTGATGGGTGCTCTAATCGTTGTCGCATTAAAGTCCTGCTGCTAAGCAGTTCCGTTCATTTATCTGTTGCAGCAACTGATTTGGCTGCTGACTAAATGTGGTGCTTAGTCATATCTATATACTTGCACTGCCAACGTTAGAAACGGTTCAGTTTCATTATTTACACAAGCTTAGATATTTATAAAGGCGAAGCATGTGCCAGAGAACTTCAACCGTTTGTTTACATGTCTGTTTGCTTTGCAAATTGAAGCTAACTCAAAGGTAAGCTTGACAGCGTTTTTATAAACGACCCAAGCTCAAATATCATCAACCAAAAGCTTAAAATATTACAAGCGGTCTTTAAAATGTTAGCCAAACAAATTCAATTTTGTAAATTGAATTACTCTAAGTGGTTGCTCGCTTGAAACTAATAGACTAAGTGTATAAGGATACCTGATTTCTAGTTACAAATAATGAAGCTCCAACTTTTGCTTCGAGTTCAATAAATAAAAGTAGTCTCAATAGCAATTGTAAAAATATTTCAAATTCAGGAAATCCAAGAAAGTTTGTGCCTTCCTTCATAACAAAGAGGTGAAAGCGACGCGAATGCAAAGTATGCGAAAATGTCTTTTCAACGCGGCTAAAGTTCCTAAAACTATTTTAGCAAGGAAATAAGGACGTGCTC
The DNA here is from genome assembly GCA_030179655.1 of Scaptomyza flava. NCBI lineage: Eukaryota > Metazoa > Arthropoda > Insecta > Diptera > Drosophilidae > Scaptomyza > Scaptomyza flava. The sequence continues at coordinate 11,010,094 of JARNME010000404.1, forward strand.
TTCTGTCACCATGTCAATGTCTTCGGGCAACAAATTACCTTAACACAAGCCCAACCAACGCCTTGCCTTCTTCGCATGCACATTCACACACACCGACTGCTTTGCAATGCTAAATGAAACATTAAAAAAACCTACATATGTACGAATGTTGCGATGTGAATCTGTACTTAAGGCGATAGCTGCTTAAGTTTTAAGGTGCTTACAGTTAATGCCGCGGGTGTCGTTTTAATGAAAGCGAATGCTTCGTTGAATTCACATTTGCTGGATGTAGCATACTTTTTAGGGGCGGCAGAGGGCAAAGGTTTTTCTCGGTAAAGTTTTGCTGAGAAAGGAATGAAAAACTAGCAAAGAGAAAATATTTAGTTGAGAGTGCTTGAGCTGAAATTGAAAACTTTGAAAATCAATAGTAAACAATAGTAAACTGCCAAATAGTGTGTGTGGCTATAAGTAAAATCGTTTATAAAGACAAATAGCTCAAGTGGAACCGTTTGCGAAATTGCTCTAAGAATATGTAATTCAACACATCTCGATTTTAAACCCTTCAAGAATATCTTATTCCTTGTGGAATACGATGAAAGTTAATTGGTTAGTTAATTCCTATGTGCCCATCCTTTAGCTAGAACTTTGTTTCCCTTTGAAATCCGATATGCACGTAACGAATCAAATATCAAATAAAACAGATGCAATAACTTACACTATTTTTTATTGCATTTTGCAGCGGTGGCACACAAATATCAAATCAGATGGTGTTGACTTACTGGCAGGCAGCCAAAAGCCAAAATACCTAAGTGCGAAATGTAAACAGCGTCAGAATGAGCAGAGTAAAAAGAAGAGATTGATGTGTTAGCTGAAGCAGCATCTAAAGAATACAGCAACAACACGGAATACAAATATTGAAAATTGGCCAACCTATAACGATGGCCATTAACGTATTCGGCTTAAATCATTATGCCATAAGCGCCATTGTGGTATCCAGCATGCAGATATTATTTTTCCTATTGAACGCACTGCTGCACTTGGACAAATTGTCGGACTTTGCCGGCGGTGTCAATTTCATTGTCATCGCATTGCTGACATTTTTTCTGGGCCAAGTGGATCGCCCATCCAAGGTAAGAGGGTGGGATGTGTGTGAACTGAATATTAAATGTGGAAAAATGCGCTGTAAATTAAACGGCGCGACTATTTAAGCGAAGCCCATTGAATTACACCTGCACAAATGTAGAGAAGGGTTTTAGTCGGCTTTAGCTATTGACATTGAAAAGGCGAATTTTATATACGCATGCATAAGCACACACACGAACACTCAAACACACACACACATGCAGAGTGGTTGGAGTGGAACGGACAGCATCTGCAGCTGGCGTGTTCGCTGCAGCACACCACAACAAAAGGTTACGCCCAACAGGCCCACTTTTAGTTGTTATTATTGTTGTTTTGCACTTTAGCTACATGACCTTGTCTGGCTGGCGGCGACCATGGCCCTTTGGCCAGCTGTTTGTCATCATGTCTGCGGAATTGTTTGAGACTCTGCAAATTAGTGCATCTAACTAAATTAAGCATGTTGCCACACATAAAATCCAAATCCACGGCTAGATACTTAATCCAACTTATGTGCACCATCAGCTGTCAATTAAATGCTTAAGTCTATAAATAAATAATCATTTGAGCGCTATTCGTTATAATCTCCGGAGTCTAGACTGTTCGCACTTAGTTAATTGAACCCACTTTAAGGGAGCTTTTGCAACTTTAATGAGCAATTTAATTTATTTGATACGCCAACTGTCAATTGCGGCATAATAAATAAATAAAATGCCCTTAAACCTTTGAGAGTATCCCCTCATTTATCACAAAATGAAAGCTTTGCCATAAGCAACCACCTAGGTCAGGCAATGCTGCAAAATTCATCACCGTAGCGGTTTAGTGGCGAAAAATAAGCAAAGAAACTGCATACAGACACAAAAAGCTAAAAATAAAAAGTTAAAGCGCATTAGGTCAACCGAGTATAAAATTTTATTGCAGCTGGTCACAGTTTTTCATAAAAAAAATAAATAAAACCTTATATCCGAAAACAATTAGTGGAAAACAAATTTGCAATGAAATTGCTGTCGTTGCGTGCCATCTGGATATTGGTTTTTGTTTTCACTTTGGCATTTTAGACACGTTTAAGATTGTGTGTGCGTACCTTTAGCCAAGTATTCTATTTTTATTTCTTTTCAGGCATATGAAAGTCGTCAGCTAATGGTGACCGTATTCGTCTGCCTATGGGGTGCTAGACTTTCCGGTTATTTGCTATACCGTATTATTAAATTGGGACGTGACAAGCAATTCGAGGATACGCGACGTAACATTATACGCTATGCAGTATTTTGGAGCTTTCAGGTGAGTTCCAATTATGCGTTACTAATCAATGTTGCTGCCATCGCTCGGCATTTGTCAAGGTGAGCTGAATAATTCATACCAAAATCTCAGCGCTGCTCCTTCAAATGTTTGTGTGGGCAAACAATTAAACCAACATTGAACATGCCACATACATATTTACATGACTTTTGTGTGCATGTGTATGTGTGTGTGGCAGCGCACTCTGGGTCTTTTTGCCTTTCTTTGGAATTTTATTCATTTTTTCAAGTTGATGCGACTTAAAAAAATGTTGATTCCAAAATGTTATTTAAAGATCATACTTTAACGTTACATGCTCAGAATCTTAAATTACGCGGGCTTTGTTAGGAAACAGGCATATCAAAAAAGATGTATTTTACGAAAGCAATCGATTTGCACGCCGGTCGGACAGTTGCACAAATATTAGTTTCATTATAAATGGATTCACATATAACTAAGAAATAAACATTTTAAGACTTGACCGCCTAGCCTACAAGATATTAATTTGATTTCAAAAAGCGGCAAAAAGAACCATAGTGCAATGTAGGAGCTTTCATGCTGTGCATCCATTGTCTGTTTGTTTGATATGATTGCCAACACTTGTTGGCATGCACATCAGGTCATGTGACTACAATAGTTTTGTGTTCACTTTCAGGCTATTTGGGTGTATGTTGTTTCGCTGCCTGTCATAATTATCAACTCGAAACACACGCTGCCACAAGCGGTAAAAGGAATGACGACTCTGGATTCGACTGGCACGGGCATGTTTATCGTCGGTCTGCTGGCTGAGACATATGCGGATTTGCAAAAGTTCTCGTTTCGCATGGATTCAGCGAATCAGGGCAAGTTTTGTAATGATGGTAGGTTACAAAAGGAAAAAAACCCTTAAACACTTTAATAGCGAACTTATTTATTTGTTTTGTTTTTTAAGGACTTTGGGGCATGTCGCGGCATCCGAATTACTTTGGCGAGGTTGTTGTCTGGTGGGGCATTTTTGTCATATCGTTAAATGTGATCAGTGGCGTTGAGTGGGTTGCAATTGCATCGCCCATCTTTACAACTATCATTATATTATTTATGTCTGGAATTCCGTTAAGAGAGCGCAGCGCTGATGAAAAATATAGAAAGTAAGCATTATTATTTTTATTCACTTTCAATAAAGTTATCAATTCTTTCCTTTAGCCAAGTAGAGTATCGCAAGTATAAGGCATCCACATCACCACTAATACCTGTGCCGCCGTCTGTCTATGAGGAAGTGCCTGGAGCTCTCAAGTTTATACTTTGCTGCGAGTTTCCCATTTATGATACGATGCAACTGCACAAGGACACTAGCCCCTACTCAATGTCCGTAGCGCACTCTCACTCGCACATATAGCAATCAATGGCTCACTCTAGCAGCCAAGCAGCCGGAGTGGGCCAACAAGTGCAGACACATACACACCCACACTCGATGTCGGTTCAATCGCAAAACCTGCACAAGGGTCACTGCTATGGGGACCACGGTGGACTGGCGGAGCGACATCATAATTGTGGCGGCAGTTGTCGCAATGTGCATGTCAAATCGAATCCCTATCAGTGCGAGGCAGGCTATGGCAATTACGGAGATGAGGAAACAGATGATGGCATTATATATTGTGCAGGTCAGTCTGGTTCCAAGGCCAAGACACACTATTTTCATGCTGTACCACATACTGTCGACTTGGAGGCGGATGGGGCGGACAGTAAGCCGCCGCCGCTGAAGTGTAGCTATCTTGCTGAGGAGGAGCTCTCCTCCGACTACGATGAGGATATTCCACCCATCGATCTGAGCAAGGTCAACAGTGTGGAGAGCTTTGTTAATCGTACGCATACGGCAACCGAGCTAACTATAAATGCCGAGGGAATGCCGGTGACCGTGACAACAATATTGTGATTGCAACTTAAAGCTTTGTTTTGGTGAAAGCCTATGGGTATTAATATAGCTTTATTAAATTAGCTCTAAATGTGCTTAAGTGTGTTAAAGATACATAAATATTTATTAAAGTATACCCTTATCAATATGCTGAAGTTCTATTTTCCTGGAAAACTATTGCGTATAAAAAACTTACAAAAAAAAAAGAGAAGAACGCTACATTTTATTAATAGGCTATTCGTTGCTCAACTTACTTAATGTGCCAATTTTATACATGTACTAAGCATGGGGCACACACTTTCAATGTTAATTAGCTCTTTGTTGGATAGTGTAAAATTTATTTAACTACAATATCAAACACTTTTCTTATCAACTACACTCTAAACTCTATGTATGAAAAACAACAACACGCCCCACCTACAAGATATAAAAATGATGTAGCCAGACTCAAGCGATTAACGGATACATATCCCAAAGCAAGCCCACGTTCTATACGTTTTTGTCTTTGTCTTGCATATACAATGTGAACTCAGAAGTACAAGATGGTTGTTAAATAGTATAGTCGTAGTTGATCTATATGCTATTTTCTTTTACGAACTACTCTAAGCTGTAAATGAAATGCATGTTTCTGTTTCGAAACTTTCACAAAACTTAAAACAGTATTATAAAATTAATTAAAAATAAAAACCTTGTACCTTATTAAGTATTTAAAAAGCTGTTGAGCTAATAAAAGCAAATGCTTTTATTAAAATAAATCAAAATGCTTATACTTCGATTACTCAATAAAGATAACTTAAAAGCTTTAATTATCGAAATTTGTTTAATGTAAACCCAATCCAAGTAGGCTTCTAGAGCGCCGAGTCTCCAAATCAGCAACACAAAAGAAAATTGTGTTATTATGTTTCTGTTCATGTAACGTATAGTTCATACATATCGCCAAAAATTTGTAGTTTTCTTAAATTTCATGTGTTTTTTTTTTCGTTTGTTGAAATAAATAGATTTTTGTATTAAATGTGCAGAAATCAAAAATTGTTATAAAATTCAAGTTAAATTTATAAAACGTGAAATAATCCCTTCAAAGTCATGCTTGGCCTAACACGTCGAGTCGTATTTCAACTCGCCAGGAAACCACAGCTATGCCGCCAATACGCATCCCAGGCCATCAACCAGATGCTGATGCTGCAGCAGATGGACATTTGCGCGGACCAGCCGTCTCGAGGTCTCATTATCGGGGTCTATGCCGATGAGGAGGACAAGAACGATGCCGGTATCCTGACGTCTTCTGGCTGGCGCTACAATATTCAAAAGACACATGGACGTCTTATCGAAGTGCTCCGTATGTCCGGACCCATGCCAAAGCGAGGCGAGGCCCGTCTCTTATTTGCCATTGAGCCCGATCGCGTTCCATACTATTCCGTTGTAGCTGTTGTTGGTCTGGGCAAGGAGTGTCTGGGATACAATCCCTATGAGGTTCTCGATGAGCAGAAAGAAGCCATCCGCCGCTCCGTGGCAAAGGCTTGTCAGATTCTAGCTGAGCTGGATACCGACCGTATCGAGGTAGAGAGTTGCGGGCATGCAGAGTCGGCAGCTGAAGGAGCTGCTTTAGGCATTTGGGCCTATCAAGAAATGCGTGACCCCAAGCAACGTATTTCCGTTCCCTCCATCGACTTGTACGCCTTGATGGACGAACCCTGTGACATTGAAGGCTGGCGCATTGGTCTTCAGAAAGCGGCTGCTCAAAACTTAACCCGGCAGCTTCAAGAGATGCCTTCCAATCTGCTGACGCCCACTGCGTTTGCCCAAAATGTCGTCGAGGTTCTGTGTAAGTCTGGTGTCAATGTGGAGGTCAAAGTTGAGGGCTGGGCTGAGAGCCAATCGATGCATGCTTTCCTTGCGGTAGGCAAGGCATCCTGTGAGCCACCTATCTTCTTGGAGCTGAGCTACTATGGCACCTGTGCCGAGGAACGCCCCATTGTGCTCGTTGGCCAAGGAATTACATTTGATGCTGGCGGCTTGTGCCTCAAGAAGCGCGGAGAGCTTTACCACATGCGTGGTGACATGACGGGAGCTGCTGTTGTGGTGGCCACCTGTCGTGCCGTTGCTGGACTTAGACTTCCAGTCAACATTCGCGGTCTTATTCCACTATGCGAAAACGTCATTGGCTGCAACTCATTCCGACCCGGCGACATGGTCAAGTCTATGAACGGAAAAACCATTGAGGTCGAGTGTACCGATCATGAAGATGTCCTCGTTCTTGCCGATGCGTTGCTATACGGTCAGAACTTCTGTCCCAAGTGCATCATTGACATTGGCACCTGCTCTGGATACATGCGTCAGGCCTTGGACGAGGCTGCCTGTGGTGTCTTCACCAATTCAGAGATCCTCTGGCAACAGATTAAGCACGCGAGCATGCACACCGGAGATCGTGTCTGGCGCTTCCCACTGTGGAACTACTACAGCAAGGCTGTACGTGCCGGAGACCGCAGCGATGTCCAGAACTATGGTATTGGACGTGGTGGACGTCCCTGTAAGGCAGCTGCCTTCTTGCGCGAGTTCGTGCCCTGTGGCCAATGGATGCATATCGTAAGTAAAAC